>OX579634.1:42555414-43155414 GCA_951230915.1 Antitrichia curtipendula
GACAGGTGGGCTGAGGCGGACGGGCGGTTAGCCGTCCGACCATCTGACCGTCCAACGACTAAAATATGGCTCATAATACACCATTGGACAGGTATTGTTAAGAGCTTTCCAATGATATATTATGCGTCTAATTTGGACAAAATTTTTGACGGTGAGGTCCTTACAAAGATTGAGGTCGATCGAGCCGTCCGCCCATCTGGCCGACCAATCGTCTGACCGTCCGACGACTTAAATATGACTTATAATACATCATTGGAAAGGTATTGTCGAGAGCTTTTAAATGAAATGTCATGCGTCTAATTTGGACAAAATTTCGACGGTGGAATCCCTCCAAGGATTAGTTGATGATCATTAGTGTAATTCCTCTAATTTTCAGCATTCTTGGAGTTATTATCTTCACTTAAGAAGATTGACTTCATCATTTACCAATTAGGTAGGTGAATTTTATTAGTCTATTCAAATTTCTAGATAGAATATTTAATTTATATTGCTAGTTTTTTGAAAATATACAAAACTAAATTATGACTTTTTCGATATGGGACATTCTAAGTATCAAGGGTGGGTATCATGGCCATATACTACCTACCACAATAAGTGATTTATTCTACCTTGGGCAATGTATTGTAACTCATTGCAACTCATTTTACATACATTGTGGATTTGTTTAAGATTTTACGACACACGTTTTAACATATATTAATGTCATCACACCTAAATTTGACATTTAAGGCAATGTTATATTCTAAAATCTTAAACAATGTTATTTTGTAGATTGGATATTTTGAAATTAATGATTGGAATAAGTAGGTCATACTTTAATGATTACAAGTAGATTTCATCTTAAGAAATATTTTTTCTTAACTTCACAAAAAAATTTAAATACTATTGTCAATATCAACTAATAGGACCAAAAATCTTAACATAAATAGAATTATCAATATATGCCACAATCTTAAAACCAAAGAAATGTGGTAGCAATAAGAAATAATGCATGCACAAATGATTTTATAATTAGAAAGTTAAAATATTTTTTTAATCTTGGAGATTACAATATTAATTACATTAACGATTTTAATATTGATTTAATTGAGAGGTGGGAAAAAAATATGGTTAGGGTCTTGGTAATATATAATTTAAATCAAGCATACAAAGGTTTTGATAATCCAATTGCAAGCAAGCCACCCATCTAACTAAATCTTGACGAACTTGACCTTTTTAAGTACAAAAAAAGATTACAAGATTAGAAGAACTACACTAATAATTAGCACCTAATCCTTGGAGGGATCGCACCGTCGAATTTTTTGTTCAAATTGAACGCATGATATACCATTGAAAAACTCTTGACAATACCTTTCCAATGGTATATTATAAGGCATATTTAAGTCGTCGGACGGTCAGATGATCAGACGGGCAATTGGACGGTCGGTTAGATGGATAGACAGCTGGCTAGACCTCAATCTTTGGAAGGATCTCACCGTCGGAGTTTTTGTCCAAATTGGACGCATAATATACCATTGGAAAGCTCTCTACAATACCTTTCCAATGGTATATTATGAGCCATATTTAGTTGTCGGACATTTAGACGGTCGGACGGCCTGTCCGCTCGACAGTCCGGAGTCCGACGGCCCGTCCGCGAGGACGGCCTGTCCGCTCGACTGTCCAGAGTCCAACGGCCCATCCAACGTTGCGACCGACTACAATCTTTGGAAGGATCTCACCGTCGGAGTTTTTGTCCAAATTGGACGCATAGTATACCATTGGAAAGCTCTCCACAATACCTTTCCAATGGTATATTAGGAGTCATATTTTAGTTGGCGGACGGGCGGATAGCTGACAAACCGTCCGCTTGTCTGCCCGTCCGCCTGTCCGCACCGTCCGCCCGTCCGCACCATCCGCCTGTCTGCCTGTCCGCCCGTCCGCCATCCGCCCGTCAGCCCGTCCGCTCGACTGTCCGGAGTCCGACGGCCCATTCGATGTTGCGACCGACTACAATCTTTGGAAGGATCTCACCGTCGGAGTTTTTGTCCAAATTGGACGCATAGTATACCATTAGAAAGCTCTCAAGAATACCTTTCCAATGGTATATTATGAGCCATATTTTAGTCGGCGGACGGGCGGACGGCCGGACAGCTGACAAACCGTCCGCCCGTCCGCCGTCCGCTGGACTGTCCGACGGCCCATCCGACCTCGCGACCGACTACAATCTTTGAAAGGATCTCACCGTCGGAGTTTTTGTCCAAATTGGACGCATAGTATACCATTGGAAAGCTCTCGACAATATCTTTCCAATGGTATATTATGAGCCATATTTTAGTTGGCAGACGGGCTGACAGCAGACAAACCGTCCGCCGTCCGCCCGTCTGCCCGTACGCCGTCTGACTGTCCGCCCGTCCGCACCGTCCGCCCGTCTGCCCGTCCTCCTGTCCGCCTGTCTGCACCGTCCGCCTATCCTGTAGTCGGCGTCCATCGGACGGTGACCCCCACGTCCGCTGCGGATGCTGCGTCCGGACGTCCGGACGTCCGGATTTTGGACATGATTTGCCCCCGGACGTTCCAGTTCGTCAACCCTGGGGACCGTCCGATCAATAGACATGTGGGCATTTTGCCTGGTCAGATGGAAAATAGGGAGATTTTTTGAGGCCGTCCGATCAAGCGGACGGATGGGTCATCTGATTGTTCGGACGCCTTCAACCAGTGAATAATCAGGCGGACAGGAAAGAAGAAATTTTCATCGAGAAACACTTTTTTACTTGAAGAACTTGATGCATTAATCATAACTAAGTAGGTTTTTTAATGCAGTGGTTTTCAATTCTATATCCTAAATCCTATATATTAAAATTTAAACCCTAAATTGTATATAACATCATATTCATTATTTTGGGAGTTTTCCAACCTCCGAAAATAATATTGTCCATTTCTGTGCTCCAAAATTTGAATTAAAATTTTGATACGTTGAAGTTGTGGGAGCTTAGTTTTCCAATTGTTAGTTACGATTTCCATTAAAATGACAGTTTCATGTAATTTGGGTGTCCCAGATACATTAATCATTAGAGTGGTTTTAGTCATTTTCCATATACATGCGATGAGTGGTACTTACTGAACACCAAGTCATGAGCTGAACGGTTGGTTGTAAGAGGCTACGTATCTCACTCAGTTGGTCCGAGTTCGATTCCCATTGAATTCGTTTGAGCGGCTATTAGATACACATGGCTTGGTGCTGCTCAGTGAACTTTGAAGGCAAGAAAGTTACAACAACCAACTGGCCTCCTATCAGAAATTGTGACAAGTGCTTTACATGATCAAAAAACAAAATGTGGTCTTACCCACTACCAAATTTTTTGAACTTGCATTGTGTTTTTAAAATACAGTGAATTACACTTAAAGTGAATTGATAATTAAATGATGCCAACATAGAAAATCTCACAAATACAATATAATCATAAATATATTATGTATTATTAATATTAAGTGCACTTGCTGTGCAAGTGACTACAACAAAAATATAGAAGTAGTTCCAATACAAATCTATAAAATCCAATCGTAATACAATCCACACCATCTACTCTACAGATGCGCTATAGAATCATATAAAAGTGTCTATGACACAAACTGTAAAACTTAGCTTCAAATACTATTAAGCCTCTTCATAAAATCCTATACTTGGTCAATCGGAATTGTATACTGTCAAACTTCCATTGATGACATCAATTTGAGCCGCAGGAATTTTAAGGACACATTCTATTGTGTCCTTTTTGACCTTGGACTTCCATGCCGTGATCAAAGAATTTGTGTCTTCCCATACCGGTTCTTGGGTCTCGTCCACTTTCCAACGCAATCCTTTGGCAGAATCCCAACTAGTGTAAAATTCTTGAACATTGTGTCCTCGTGTCACGGGGCGAAAGTACTGAATGAGGATACAATTCGGATGTTCCGGATTAGAGAAAGGATCAGATAAAGCTCTGGCAATCCATACAGGCTTTAAATCACCATCAGCCGGCCGAAGGGCAACAAAAAAATCTTTCCCAACATCACGCCCTACACGGAAAGACGGCAACGGACAATCACGACGTTGCCCTACAAAGACATCATCCTCAGCAAATTCTTCACGAACTTCGCCGTTGTCATCAAGTTCGTCCTCCACAATCGCTTCAACTCGAGTGGAAGGCCAAAAGCCATCTTTCAACACCTCAAACGGTTCAATAGATTCCAACAAGCATGCTTTTACTGCCCGCCAATAGAACACCAAGTGATCGGAACATCTTCTATACTCGCCACTTCCATCTTCGTTGCACAAAGCCTCCCAATATTTGATGAATCCGGATATTCCTTTAGAAATGTCATCCACGCCCCGCATTGGGAGGTGGGCAACAGGCACTGGCTCCCCACGAGGCCATAGGCTTCGTCCTTCTGAGTCTTCTCGCCACAATTTGATACCCCCTTCTTCTGGAAGCCAGTCACTATCCGTACAATACCTCTTGTACTTCATAATCAAAACACTAGCCGAGTTTAAATAGAACTTGAATTGTTGCGCCTTGGTGTGGCCAACAAGTGCTTCGTCCCCTTCCAAAATGAAGCCTTCTATAAAGGCTTTAAAATCTGGTACCTCCTCAATCAAATGAGGAATTGTAGGAACAGAATCCACATCCATGAAGGACTTCATCAGGGCAGGAATGGTTGGGAAACTTTCTTTCTTCAATTGCATGCTCCATCTTCCAAACAAGGCATCGATGTCGTCATGCGTGTGACCGACTAACATAAAACTCACGTACACCTCCCGAAAGATTTTCTTCGCAACAAGGAGGGACCAGAATGCAAAGACATAACGGTTTTTGTTGTCACCTGTGGCATTGTCCATTTGTACGTTTAGAACTGGAGGAAGAGGAGTTGCTGCAATAGGAACTTCAGGTGTGGGGCGAAGTGACGACTTGCACATTTCAGCTCCCTTCAACATCGCTTCAAATAGAGGAGCAGAGCCTGATTCAGCAAACAATTCCCTAGAAGAATACTTCGAAGGGAGTTCTAGGTCTCGCAAGAGCTTTGCCAATGACCCCACTGTATAATTCGAGTCATGAAGGAAGATATCAAGACCGTAATGCGCATAGCGTACATCACCGTGTCCATGAGCAATCATTCCGGTCACTGATACTGGCAACTTCGTGAGTCCATCAAGTTGCTTGCTCTTGTGGGAGAACACCGGAGATGCCGTTTTTGCATGATCCATTTTGTCATGCATGATGGTTAAGCATTCGTGAGGGTAGGCACTTGACCTATACCGGTTTGCATAATAATTATCTCGATGAACCCGAGCACATGCATTATATTTTTCCAATAGATGATCCCATTTCCGCCGTAATCCAATTGGAGCTGTCCTCCTCTGAGCATGAAATCTATCACAGTCAGCACACCGAGCAAAATTATCTCCCGATTTTTTGACACAATACTCAGGGAAGTTCAATTTTCGTATTTTGCTGATATTTGAGGTGGAGACCTCTTTCAACCCAAACACAGCATTTGCTGCGTTCACTTCCAGAAGTGTCTCTTTCCATGTGAAAGTAGCTGGCAAAACCTTAGAAACCACCTTCTCTCCAGAAGGAAGAGTATGCGAACGATGCGGCATATGGTCAGCTGACTTCTCAAGTACGCACTTTAACGTCGCAGCGGCTTGAAGCATATGCTTCCTAGCCCTTTGTGTCCCCAAATTCCCATGCGGTTGAGCTCGATCACCTCTAGTAGCATATGTTTGAAAACGATGGAAGGTGGATTCCGAGACACCTGTAATATGCCTCCACGCTGCCATACAAACATCAATCCCTTCTAGAGTGACCACCCTCTTGCCCTGAGCATCACGGTGGACCTGCCGGTGCACGTCCAACTTCATGTGGTAACGAAACTCGAACGTTGTCTTGTAGTACATACGTTCACGCAAAGCTCGAATCTTCTTTCTAGGAAAAGGTTGGACACAATTGCTCGGACAACACACCTTGCTCGATACAGAATTAATCGATTCTTGAGTGAATATATCGGTGGCCCTCAAAGAGGATTGAGGGGTCATGGGATTCCTCACAACACTTGTGTATGGTCTCGCAGTGGACGAAGATGGCCGTGAAGGCCCTGCCTGTCAACGATTATATTCGTCTCTAACGTCATGATTCTTTAGACTTGCTCCATTCAGAAAAACTCGGTCAACGGGCCAAGCACGAAGAGAGTATTTCCAATCATCCGGAACCTCGTCCGGTTTCAAGGATTTGGAGATGTGCACTGCCACAAGAGAATCTCCTAAAGGACCATTACTACCAAGAACGTGATTGGAATCGACACTGTGACAGATGCCCTCAGCTACAGCCACCCCAATTTCATTCTTCAGGATTACAATCTTAGTGCTCCACAATCGTCTCGGAATACCAGCACATTCCGGAATGGGAATGTCCTGCACTATCGTGTTCTCTACGTCTCCTTCATCGGAGGCATAATCGTGAACAAGTTCTTTGAAGACATCCATCAATCCTGCGACAACACAATACGACGGTCCAATAAGTCAGAGAAGATCAATTTCATAAACACAGATAACAATACATTCAACTCGAGGCGAGTTAAATATACTCCACAGAACACAAATCTCTATTTATCCGTGACCAGCGATATATCCATAAAATCAAGAACAAAATCCGAATTTCACAAATAACAATACAGTGATAGTCTCCAATCGAGATCTGCACCGCAAATACAAACCAAAATCCTCCAAGACGAGACAATATAGTTTACCCCAGTGCTAACAAGCCCCAAGATATTAGACACAGCCAGGACCAATAGAACTGCACACAGGTGAACTGAATTTGAAGAAACAGAATACCAAGTATCAATCGAATCATAAAGCAAAATAAATTCACCACCCCTATTGAACATCTGGAGTAACACGGAACCAGCTAAGAATCTGAGACAAAAACCTCCCATCATTGTATTTCCGATTATGAGTGTCACATATGTACTTTGAGAGCACACAAACCACCCGTCAAAGTAGATGATAATGGCAGTATATTTAACTCGGGTCGAGTTAAAGGAGTCGTTTTTGCAACAGCCCAGGTGATATTCTAATCGACGACTATAACTGAGGCCGAGATAAAAGTCCTGAAGAATATGAACATGGTACACCTGGACAACAAACTCGGTCCGATAGACAGGGACCCACGGGACGCGCACACTAGCCAATTTAACTCGGGTCGAGTTAAAACATCTCAAATGTATTTTATCTTATTGCGTGTCCTCTTTGCATTCAACGGCGGATTGGTTGCATTTAACTCGTCTCGAGTTAAATGTATTGGTTGTGCTTCACCTCTTCTGATCATCTGGTCGGGTGGTCTTTCTCTATTTTAACTCGGGTCGAGTTAAATGGGGTCCCGCGTTTTGCGGAGGTCATGCTCATAGTTGTATTTCATTGCATCCCGGTAATTACGGCGATGTTCGCGGAAGCATGCTCTCCTCCTTCAAATCGTCTCAGAAAAAACAGATTTCCAGGTCAATGAAAACAGGAAATCATGAGCATCACAGACATTACACAAAAAACTCATACAATCTTGAGTCTGAGGACAATAGGACTTGAAAACATTTGCGACACAAGCACTTCATTCTGCACATTTCAGATTGTCGTAGTTCTCGAGTGAACCGAACGCAGAAAAAATATACACATTGAAAATCTACAATGCACATGACGGTCGATTGCGACTGAGAATACAACAACCACTGCAGTGAAAGTGTAGTGAGGGAACTATGGCATACCAACACGCGAATGTTGGGAAGAACCGGAGCGGCAGCAACTCTTGCGATGGATAAGAATGCGGATATATTCAAAACCCGGAAGACCAACTGAACTTAGATTACAAAGCGCGCAAGTGAGTCGTACTGCAAAAGTTGAAGCAAAACTATGACAACAGACCGCGACAATGGGAGACGAATTCTTCGACACTGTGGTGAGGAAGAAACGACTTCCCGGAAGACGGCCGAAATTATGGCGAAGGCGGGAAAGTAAGCGAGGGAACTATTCGCGGGATTTTCAAATAACCCTTCTCATCCCCGAATAGAACTGAGGAAGCACTTTCTGGCCTTGACAGCTGCAAGTATTAAATGCTCACGACCTGGAATTTTCCAAGTACAGTAGCTGCCGAATAATTTTGTCAATGTGTACAGTTTTTTATGCGCTCGACAAAAGTCGTATTCCTGGATACTATTCTAAGTAAAAGGTCAGCCTCATTTTGCCTCCATAAAAGAACATGAAGGAATCTGAGGAAGGTAGGTGGTCCACAAAGGTTAGATTTTCAGGGTTTTAGGGGAAAGGTCATAGTCTAAAGCTATAGGGTTGTTAAGGTTCACAATTCAGGGTTCAGGGTCTGGGTCTAGGGTTTAGAGTTTAGGGGTTTAGGGTTTAGGGTTCAGTTTCCAAAAGTGTTTTCCAAAAAATGAATGGTGTGCAAGTGCCATTACCAGCAGGGGGGGAGTATATTTTAAATTTTTCAATTCATATAGATTTGAAAATTCTTTAACTTTCAGATGGTATTTATGGTTTTAGGGTTCAGGGGTGGTCTACACAGGTCACGTTTGTTCAAGGAAATTTAGTTTAAGAATGCCCAAATGAGTATATTTTCATTAAAACTTGAACACCTGTGTGCCTGTTCTTGCATTTGTCATGTCTAAGGTGGACTATACAGCTAATTCTCAAGAAGGTTAGGGTCCATAAATCTCTAAAGTCCAAAAAGTTCCTAGTTAAGGGGCTCTTTAGATTTTGGATATGCTAATGTAATCTCGAATTTTTGTATGGTTTTGTTTAACTGTTTTCGAAGTTAGGAAATGCGATTCATTTTCAATAGGTGCCATGGAACCAAAGGTATATCACAATGGTTCTAAAAACAAAACCACAGGCATCCCAAATATAGAATAAATGAACTTGATATTTTTAAATTTTATATTTTAATCTCAAAGATCATCCTCTTGCTTACATGAGAACCGTTAATTCATTATATTTGGACTAGAGATGAGGATGTTATGGATAATCTCAATTTTAATGAAATTGAAGCATCTTCTTCAAGAAATACCTTCTAAAATCCATTCTTTAATTTAACATTTTGAAAATGAATGAAAAAAAGCTAGGGAAGGTTAATTTTGTTTGCTAGAACAACCTTACCATGTTTCAATTCCATGTTAGACTTGTTCATTATTTAATCTTGAATGTACTTGTACTTAATATTTTTTTCATGACTATAAAACCAAAAAACAGTAGTGCAAAAGTTTTTAGATAGAAAGATGCAAATCTGGAAAAACCTAGTTAATGAAGGTGTGGCCGTGTGGGGGTTCTTGCAAAATTCTATTCATTGAGGAGCATATTGGAAAATATCATGTTCATATTTAAGCATGATCTACTCATTTTGGCCTTGAAATTCTCTTCTCATGAGATATGTATACATCAAAAAGAAAAAACTTCTACAAACTACTTTTATAGATGAACATGCCATAAATGCTCACCGGGTCAAACCACATTGAAAGGTACCACAAAGGGGATTAGACGCATTGAAATCT
The DNA here is from genome assembly GCA_951230915.1 of Antitrichia curtipendula. NCBI lineage: Eukaryota > Viridiplantae > Streptophyta > Bryopsida > Hypnales > Leucodontaceae > Antitrichia > Antitrichia curtipendula. The sequence continues at coordinate 42,564,979 of OX579634.1, forward strand.
GCAATGTATCTTCTTTGAAACTATTATTTTTAAAGTTAATCTATTAAATTTAGTCATTTTAGTCCTTCTCAACTAGTAGTTCAAATCATGTTAAGACTAATATTTTTTTATTCATAGATAAATCTATACTTACTTACTGAAGTTTCAATTGAAGTTTAGATGTCAGCCTGTCAGGTTTTTTAATGGTAGAAAAAGGGTCCTTTGAAATCTATTTTGAGAATTGAATGTTTAATTTATTAAAAGATTAAATCAAGAAGTTTCAAAAATAAATAAATTGATTAAAAAATTGATGATTTATGTCATTTGAAAGATTTTTTTTATGGAATTTTTTCTTCATCCTTTTAAAGGGATGCATTCCTATTCATTAGAAATTAGAAAAAATAATGACAACATCAAAGTAATTGAGAGCTTAAAAAGTTTAGAAAAGGACTCAAGTCCTGTCCTACAAAAGTAATCCCAATGGTACCTTTGAATGTGGTTTGACCCCATCATGCACTTCCAAGACACATTTACAACAAGTACGAAGAACTTAAGATGTGGACATGAAAATCCATTTTCTGTTCTAGCTTTAGGGTACTCACTGTAAATTCTTTGTTCATTTTAATTCTCTTTGAAGAATACATTGCATGATTGTTGTGTGTATTTTCTAAGTCACTGGAACTTAAAAAATTATATAATAACTATTTTGTGCTCTCTAAAAAACAATTTCTAAAAGTATTCACTTCTATAGAATTTTTTTGTATTTGTCCTTGTTATATGAATTAGTTGCTCAGTTTTATTATTGAATTCAGTTCATTTTTTCTATGAAGCACATTGTTACAATGTACATGTATATATTGTTACATATATATATTGTATAGTGAAAAGAAAAAAAATTCCTTACGTATATCATTCCTAATTATTTACCAAATTAGGACTTTCATTATCCTTCTTTGAACATTCATAAGTGTGGGTATTATGAGTTAAATATTTATCGGCTGCTACAGAACTCTTTGAGTTGCAACAACTTATTTTCTATACTCTTGATTTACTCCTATGTGAATTCATGATTGCATGGGATACATTAGAGTCATTTGTAAGAATTTGAACCTCTCATGATTAACCATGAATGATTGAACTTGATTAATGCATGCTCACATGAAGGACAAATTATGATTGATTTAAGTTCATGTGAAGGCCATCAAATGAACCATTCATTTGAATGTACTAAATCAATTTAATGTATGATTTAATGTGATTGAAGGTTACTCCTCCATGCCACAAAGTTTGACATATTAATGACTTATTTGGATATGAAGAGGATTTTCAATTAGTATTTTGCTCTCAAAATTTTAGTATCTTCTGTAAGACATACTCCCACAATTACTAGTTGGACAAACAAATGAGAATGTCAAGTTCTTTTTATACACATGGCTTTCAAGAAGAGAATGAACTTCTAAAACCATAAATATTTCACTTCTATATTAGTTTACCAATTTCTTTTGTGCTTTATTTGCACAATAGTTGTCATGGGTTTCCCAAAAAAACAAGAGAATAATACGCAAATTGCGCCTGCTCATCAATACATGACATTCCAAAAACAAAACATATTTGCATACAATTTCATTTGGTTTTGAAATTGAAGTCTTCAACATACTCACAAGTTGAAGTACTTGTTTGGGCTTGGTTTGTACATTAATGGCAAAACTTTCACCACATGGGTTTTAGGGTGAAACAAGAAATGACCCTATGTCTTCACCTCCAAAAGTATTTTTTGCCCCGCTCTGGGAAGGATAAGTTGAGTCCAAATGCTTTACTGTTGTTTCAAGTGAATTTGTATTGAATTTTTTTTTAACCTTTTTAAAAATGTCCAATGCTTCATGGATATATTAATTATATTTGAATCAGTCCTATGGACCAAACTTAAGGTTATACGTAGCACAATGAGCCCTAAGTGGAGGTTGGAGGGCAGCACAATATAATCATCGAACTATTCATTATTTTTTAATCTATTTTGTCCGTTCAATTTCTTTTTTTGTCTCCATTTGAAAATTTGATTCCTTATATGTGAAGACTATTAATGAGAAAGCTATAGGCTACCTTACTTTTTAGAGCAATATAATAATCTTTTACAAAAAACAACTTATACGACTCTTTTGTCAATGCATTTTTTACAATTACAAAAACAAATTCATACATAGGGTTAGGGTTGCTTGGTGGAACCATTTCACAGTTGAGATTTTTGTATTTCAATTCCATCTTAGAGTTATGGATGTTTTATTTTTTTCTTCAATCTTAAATGTATTTGTACTTAACAATCTTCTAATACCTTGAATCCAATTGAAATAAATTAGTGTTCTTCCTTGAAATTCTTTTCTTAGATTCTAAACTAGACTACTGAACTTAAGAATTTTGGAAACCAAAGTTAAGAGTACAAGAATTTGGAACTCAAAATATTCAAAGGCAAAAACTTTAATCAAGCAAGTTGCAATAAAACTATTTTACACTAAACCCTTTGAATGCAAATATCTTGTGCATTACATGCGTAGGGTTTTAAAATTGGAACACAAGTGCTTAAAATTTAATGAAGACATACATTTTGTGAACACTTGCCATGGAATGACTTCTTCATATGTGTTTGTACAAGTTGTATTTGAATTGTTTTGTTTTGTTGAACATAATTATCACTGCAGCCCTATGCAAATGCAAATTAATGAGCACACCAAATTTCAATTTCTAAAAACCATATTCTTAATTCTGGTGATTTTTTAAATTTAAATTTCACAATAATACAAAATAATTCATTGACAATGTTGAAATACATAGTTCGTACATTCTTTATCTGAACTTGGCTATATTGCAAGAAGGTCATGATGGATTTCTGTACGTTGATGTATTGGAATTCTATTAAATGTTCTTTAAAGGAAATTTTATAGATCTTAATTTTTATTTATTTAATTGTAGCCATTTATAAATTAATTTATGTGTGTTTACTTTGTAGTCCTTGTTAATGGTCTTCATAATTGCGCAACATTACACCCAAACATTTAAAAAGGTAAAGCTTTTATTTTGAATGTTTTATTTCTTTGTTATTTGTGGATGTGGGGTCTTAAATTAATTCGAAAATTAAGTTTACAGCAAGTAAATACTACTCTAACTTCTATAATAATGTGTTTGATATAAAGAAACATGTATTTGGTATATATATCTCTATATAAATCTCTCTCTATATATATATATATCTCTCTCTATATATATAAAACTTAAAATGTACAACATAGAACTTTTTTTCTTAATCTTTTGGTTACGTACGTATTTATGTAGGATCTAAAATTAATTCAAAATTCATATGTGAAGCAAATAAATGCTATTATTTTAGGTGTGATTTAATAAATCAAATAAGAGATCCTTTTATTAATTCATTCAAATAATAAGTTAATAGTTCAAATGAATGTCGAATTAAATAGTTCAAATTTTTTTAGGAGGTACTCATCTATACAATCTCCAAAAACATATGTTAATCTATTTTTTAGAACAAATTTGTTGTCGCCCATTTTGATATTAAAATAAGAAACATATAACCTTTGAATGTAATATTCTATAGAAAAAAAAACTTCCCACATAGGTTATGATAACTAGCATACATCAAAGAGGGCCCCTTGGTCCTTTAAGGGTTAAAGAAAGAACATAATGGAATTTTTATTATATTAGTGTTTAGGGAACTTTCAGTTTGCTCATGAATCTCTAGGGCACCAAATTCTAGTATTTACAATACTTTGAAGCTAAATAAAATTAACCAAGTTATTATCTTTCATAGTTTCTACATTTATAAAATTATTGTTGGATTCTAGTTTTAGTGTCAAACATTTAATTTTGAAAATGAATGATTGTGATTTTGCTTAGTTTCAAGATTTTGCGCAAGGGTATCCTTTGTAATTCTTGTTTTTTTAATGTCAAGGGCTCTTAAAAATGAACCTTAAATATACTAGAATGAAGGAATGAAATAGTAAGTAGTCATTGAGGAACTCTAATTAAAATTTTAAAACTTTGCTTTGAAATGATTTTATTCCGAGACTTTAGCATGTGACAAAACAAATGATTTTCAAGGTCATGAGTCTGTCATTTAAGGATTATTGCAACCATCTTCTTTAAACAATCAAGTAGGGAGCTCTAAAATGGATAGTAAGTAGTCTAGAATGAACTACCACCAGTATAAGAGCATAATGAAGCCAATTGTTTTACCACAAATGCTAAACGAATTTAGGGTTTGTTTAAGTTTAGTAGGGATCACATTTAGTTCCCTTGAATGTATTGTTTTTTGAATTTTATATTGCTTGTTTTTGGTGAAGTCATATTTATTTTCAAACTGGCCGTGTGTGGGTTTTACAAGGCCTAGAATCATAAATACGTTCCTATGGTAGAATAATTTAGAAATTCATAAGGAATTTAAAAATGCTTTGAACATTACAAACCACTTCTGTTAGATTCCACGTCAATTTTTCTTCAAGTCAAAAGAAAGGAAAATAAAATCCATGATTATAGGGCCACAGTTGTAGGGCAAAGAATTGAGGCCCACGATTTTAGGGGCCACGTCTGGGCGGCGCGGCGTAGGGGTCATCTCTCCCAATTTTCTTCCGCTTCGTTCCCGCTTGGTTTTCCTCGTATTGTTTTCGGTTTTGCTTTGTTGTGGTTTGATTTTCTTCTCGCTTGTTGTTCTCCATTTTCTCCCCTGTTTCGGCGCGTTCAATTTGCCTTCCGCGTGGGCGCATCTTGGAGCCGTTTTTAAGCATTGGTGGAGCGATTTTTTGAAGCAATCTCCAGCGTTTTTGGAGCAACCTTGTTTTCCTGGGCGTTGCTTTGCGGTTGCATTTCGTGGTTGCGTTTTGCGAGTGTGTGCATCAGTGTGTGCTTCGGAGGAGGCGGCGGCAAATTCGAGCAACGATCATCCATTGTGGGTGAGTTTGTTCTTCTGGAATTCTCCATTTCCCACTTTCTGTCAACTGCTTGCATTCGGGTTTGCATTCGAGTTTCAGTAGAGGTGAATTGCTTCGCGGTTGCGTTTCGGCTTGCATTTGGCTTGCACTCGGGTTTCTAGGGTTTGCTGTTGCATTCGGGTTTGCATTATGGTTTCAGTAGAGGTCAACTGCTTTGCATTTGGGTTTCGGGTCAACTGCTTTGCATTTGGGTTTCGGCTTGCATTTGGCTTGCACTCGGGTTTTTCACTATAGATCTTGTGATTTGTGTTGCAGATCTCAATGCTTTTGTTGTTTTTATTCATGTTTATGTTTTTGTTGTTTATGTTTTTCTTTTAAGTTTCTGTTGGTCTTGCTCAAGATGTTGTTGTTCTTGTTGCAAATCTCACTGTTTTTGTGGTTTTTGTTTATGCTTTTGTTGATTTTGATGTTTTGTGGTTTAGGTTTCTGTAGATCTCACTGTTTTTGTTGTTTTTGTTTATGCTTCTGTTGATTTTGATGTTTTGTGGTTTAGGTTTCTGTTCCTTTTTCTGTTTCCGTTCTTGTTTTTGTATTTGTTGCAATATCTTAGTTTTTGGTGCATGAAGATGATGTTTGATTCAGGAATATGTCATGTATCCTGTTGTTTTAGCAAGGTTACAATTCAGCTGAACAACAATGTTTTTTCTTGGTGTTTAAAATGTATGCTTTAACTTGATGCAATGTAAGTTTTAACTCGATGCAAAGCACGATTTAACTCGACGCAATGTATGTTTTAACTCGATCGGAGATCCATAGATCGACATTTTAACTCGGATCGAGTTAAAATACGTCAAGAAGCCAGACAATTTCAACTCAGGTCGAGATAAAATAAGCCAAAAAGTCAGACAATTTCAACTCGGCTCGAGTTAAAATACGTCAAGCCGTCAAAAATTTCAACTCGACCCGAGTTAAATGATTCCTGAACGCACGAAAACAAAGATTAGAACAGAAGACCAAGGCCTGGAAAACCGAAGAAAAAAATTCCTGCCTAACAACGTCAACTCGAACCAAGTAAATCGGAAAAGACGTTCAACCAAGACATAAGGACCAAGAAAATATCCAAGTAATTACATTCAACTCGAAGCGAGTTAAAAACATTCCACTGAAAGTAGAGGACCCAGCGATCTGACCGGGAACTCAGGACGAAGACATACTAACAACTAAAAAAGCAACTACCACAAAGAAGACAATGCTACAGAAAACAAGGAAGACATACCTTTTAACTCGGACCGAGATAAAGAACCACAGGAAAGCCAGACGGGAAGTACATATCCCCGTGGCAAAGTACGGGACGGGGCAAAAGTAAAGTAGAACATGAAGTCGATGTCAAAGATCTACGGACCCCCGTAGGAACCGTGTCATGTCTTCATGCATCTTAACTCGGCTCGAGTTAAACAGTTTCAGTGTTGATTCGTTGCAGGCATGGAGGACCAGATCAGCGGTCTCGAGGTTTACTTAAAGAGATTCCAGATCCCTGAAGAAGACAAAGACGACTATGGTGACGCCGACATGCTTGGCGAATGCTGGCAGTGGAAGGACCCGGAGGAGGTGGAATACTGGACTCTTGTCCTAGTACCCATGAACAAGAATCTCTCGTTCCGGACGAAATACAAGAAGGTCGAGGATAACCTGCCCGTGACGTTGACAGAGGTTGTGCGCGAAGTCATCACCGGTCCCGGAGGCCTCATTTTTGTCTGCTGTAAAACAATGGACCCCGAGCAACAAGAGGAGTACTACTTCTCGTATGTAGTGAACAGCCGGAGAATACAATTCTCTGTGTCGGCATACTACAAGTCCCTAAACAACACGGACTATCAAGAGCTGCAGAAAGATATCGAGCAGCACATCAAAGAGAATCGGTGGAAAGCCCAAGGAGGGGGGCCGCTGACATCGGTGACGTTGGCATCTAGGATGAACGCCTTGATCAAGGGATTCGACCATATGAAGGCCACCCTCCAGGACAAGACTCAGAGAATGCATCCAATTACGTTGACCAGGGACTACAGCAGTCAAGAGGGCAGCCAAGGGTCACTCGTCATAGCCACCCCGGAGACTGGTCGCAATCACACCCGCATGAAGCAAACGGAGAAGTACAGCCGGGGAGATCCCGGGATGACTCCTCCACCGGCCCCAAAGAATAAGGGGAAGAAGCCGGCTCTGAAGGACCTTCTGGTGCCAGAGAACAGCATGGCCTCGGAGATAGTGAACATTCCACAAGATCTTGGCAGAAGCGTTCACGAGATAGACTACGAGGAGGCATGCAAATCGTATGCGGATTACTGGTCGGCCTGTACTGACTCGTACATTACAAAGATTGGGGAGAAATTCCTGATTCCAATTGATCAACTGGAAAAGCCCCCACAAAATCTTAATATCCGCGAACAGGAAGACCAAGGCGTCAGGAAAACGCTGAACTTCCTCATCAACATGTCTGACCCGGACAAGAAGATGACACTCTGCGCCTATCCTCAGAATATGAAGAAAAAGCCGCAAACGTTCGAGGAAATAAAAGCTGGGAAGTTCTGGATAGTCAACGGACAGCACTACGTGGAGGCCTCCAAGAGAATCCAACTGATGGACCAAATTCCCCAGGACAAGAAGGACAAGTTCAAGGTGTGGGAATGCTTTGTCGTTTGGAACAAAGAGGACAGAATCATACGTAAAATCTCTACATACTACAACCGCGTGAATCATTTCCAGAACTTCATACCAACCTGGGCGACGAACATACTGGCTTCACGGTTCATGTGGACGAGCATGGGAAGTCCTACACCACCAAGGGAGCCTACAGAGCTCGGAAAGATGGCCAAGTCCATGCCCAAGACGAGAGTGGACGCAACAAACGCGTCATTGTTCCTGGTAAGTTCATAGTCATTAACTCGAGTCGAGTTAAACAAGCAACCATGTCATGATACCTGCAAGTGATTCTACATTCTAACTCGAGTCGAGTTAAGCTCCCTTACTAACGTCATGTGCACGCGGCGGAACGACTCTTCAGGATTTCAGGAACGCGATCAAGCTCAGGTTCGCCATGATCGACATCAAGAAGAACCAGGGGTATTTGGGAAAGAAGAACCAGAGAGACATTGACATCCACAATGAGATAAAGCTCATAACGGCATCACAAGATGTCTATGACCTCTGGGCAGAGGTCATCTCCAGTCATTCTCAGGGACAACTCATAGACCCGGATTCCACGATTGCGATCAGGAACACAAAGGGGTGGAGCTCGGAGAAGGACGGTGTCATGACCCGGGAGTTCTTCAAGTGGATTGGAAACGTCACGGAGGGTGATCTGAAGAGGCTCGCCTTACATCTACTCAGCAGAACACCGAATCGCGAGGCAGCGCACCCGAAGGTCACGATGCGGGCCCCAAGGTCCGTTCTCCCCGACTGCTACACTGCAAGGGAGTGGCTCGAGAGGACCAAACGGAAGGCAGCTGTCCGGAGGCAACTGCACTACCTCGATGACAAGCTCAAACTATTTGACAACGACGGAAACTATCGGAGGAGTGCCTGGAAAACCTTCAAGCGTAAGTACAACGTCACCAAGGCGACAAAGAACACGCTTCTTACAGGTCCCGGTGAATCCTTCTTTTCTCAGGCCAAGATACCATCTAACAAGAAGAAGACCGTCGAGGAATTGTCGCCGGTGGCTCAGGAATTTTTCAAGGTCTTCATGGAGAGCAAGGGAAGATTCATGAAGCCAAATGCTACAGCGTTCTACCGGCCCTTTGAGATGAAAGATGACGAGTTTGGCGACTGGGACTTGAATGTCTGGAATGAATCCGTAAAGTCCAGAATCAAGTTGGCGTTAATAGACTTCAGAAACATCCCCAGGATCATCAACAAGGAGAAGTCGTCGACATTCTTTGAGAAGTTTATGGCCATTCTCGAAGAGGACGCCGAGGAGGAGCTAACAGATCCGGAGGTTTGGCTGTGGATCGCCGGTGACAAGGAGATCGAAGTGGATCTGCGGAGTTACATTCGGACATCCCCATTCGCGGGAACATACTCAGTGCGGTTCGCAGAGTACCTGCCCTCTGCATTCGAGCGCATTGGGGACGTTCCCGAGAGGAGCGCGCGCGCGAAAGAGCCTGTGCAAATGCTCTTCTTGGTGAAGAACGGAGCGGCGATCAAGACTCGCCAAATCCCGAAGACGTTAGGTGTGGCTCCAAGCTCGCACTACAACTCTAGGAGGCAGACCGTGGAGGTGGAATACAGAATGTATGACACGGAACTGCGGATGGAGTTCTACTTGACCGTGATGGACTTGTTCGTCTCGTCCAGAGACGTAGTGTTGTCATACTTCGCGGGAGGGAAAGCAATATGCGCGGCTTGGGTGAGTGTACCGAGTTATATTTTTAACTCGTGTCGAGTTGAGTTGTCCGGCTCTGAAACGTTTGCCGGGGGTCATTCTTATGACGACCACATTACTTTAACTCGGGTCGAGTTGAATGTCTCCACGTTTCGGATGGTTTTCGTTGGTGTTCTGACTACTTTGGTCTTACTCCCTGCAGATGTTATCCCTGGACCATTTCGTCGGCGGCGACAGTGCGAAGAAGGCCGCGTTCCTCTCCCTCTACGTGGAATCGGAGAACATGGACAAGGATGACTTCCTGGATTCCATTTACTTCGTCGACGAGCAAAAGTTTGAAGACAACCGGGTCAAAGGGGCCTCGTCTTCACGGGGAAGGGTCCTCCCAGAAAGAAAAAGGAGGTCCATTGGTGACGATCCCAGTAGTACGCCAAGGGCGTCCCAGCGAGACGACATTGTCAACCTCGACGGAGACGATGATGATGTGATGGACTGGGTCGATCCAGTTCACGAGGGGATGAATTTGACGCCGACTGCAGTCGCTCCATCGGTTAATCTGCAGGAGAGTAGCGACATGCGGGGCTCCTCGGGATCGTCCGCACAGGATACTCAAACCCCAGTCTCCCGCCTAAGGCCTTCACAAAAGAGGAAGCCAGATCCACCTGCGCCGAACTCCCCCATCGATGCCGAATTCATATATAATTTAATGAAACAGAACAACGAGGAGCAGGCCAAGGCTCGGATGGAGGAACGTGAGGAGCAAAGGGAAGAAAACAAGCGGGTCCGGAATGAAAACACGGACTTGATGAAACAGTTCCTGGACAATCTTCCCGCGATCGTGTCGCAGGTGGCAACCGCAAGTATCTCGGCCATGATAAATGCGAGGCCCATGATGATGATCGACCCAAACGCACCAACTCCGCAGCTGCTGATCTCGAATCAGGCACAGGGGTCCGCAAACAGTGCGAGGCAACCGCAGACAGGGTCTGCCCACATCACCGGAGGTCCGTCTGCGTCCGAGAACTTGCTGGCGCAAGCCTCCCCTTGCTCGGCGCCAAATCAAGTGGAGTCTGTGGAGGACGTGACGAGGATAGTCACGGAGAGACAGGTCCAGGAAGTTCCCGAGCAAGTGGTTCCTCCCCAACAAGCTGTACCGGACGAGGGATCTGCACCGGAGGTTGTCGCTCAGCATTCGACTGAGGACGCTGCTGTAATGGCCGAGCAGTCACAGGACCCTGTGACTGATGATCCTCCAGGTTCTTCCCTGTGACTCTCTGAGCCTGAGTTGTAACTCGATTCAAGTTAAAACTCCTCAAGTTCTTTTTGGTGGACTTTAGGGAGAATCTAGTGGTAGAGTAGCTGAGCTCTTCAAATACACTGTACGTATTGTAAATTTTTTTATCTCTCAGTGAGACAGTGTAATATAATTGTGTTCTTACATTTCATTGTCTGGTTCTGATTCTTCGCAGTCGGGAGCTTGCTGTCTTCGGAAATTCAGGGACCCCTTCTTGTTTGCGATGCCATAATGTTTGATCCGGAGACATTTCCTGAGTTTATTTTCTCCGAAACTGTTTCGCATGGTTTTGATCTGGTGGCGGAGGCATGTCCGCCATGTCTTGAGGAAGAGAGGGTCCAAGAGGATGTTCGGGATGGCAGAGACGTGGAGGTTGAGGAGGATGTTCTCGAAGACCCCCTTGAGATGCCGGTGGTTTCTCCATCCAGTGATTCATTGGAGCCAGTAATTTCGGCACCGGTTCCACTACACGACGATGCGGTACGTTCTTAGTGTTCAATGTGTACTTGTTACTTTCCCTTCATGGATGTGAGTTGAATGTCATGGAGACATGGCTGTAGTACTATAGTTTTCGTCGAAAGTGCATCTGTTTAATCGGCACTTTGTCTCTGTTCCTCATGGGCAGGGTGAGAAAATCGTTGCTCTAGATAATGCGGAAGGCCGGAGTCTTCCCCCATTCAAATCCAGGTTGACAAAAAAGTGGCTGAATGTCGTCCTGGATCTGAATGGACTATTGGTCTTTTGTGATGATTTAAGGTATCACATGGTTCAAAGGAGATTTTGCTCTCCCAGTGAGGTAGTCCATGATCCAAAAGACATAATGGATATTAATAGGGTCACTCTTCGGCCATACGTAAGGAGGTTTCTGAGAGAATTATCCTCCATTGCAAACGTAGTAGTGTGGAGCTCCATGAACAGAAGCTACGCCCAACATATTTGCAATTACGTATTCAGCGGCATGCAGCCGCCAATGCAAGTTCTCGGCCGAGAGCAGTGTAGCGTTATAAAATGGAAATGGAGATACGGAAAGCTATTGAACTACAGGTTGACGGGCTCGAACAAGGACCTCCAGATCAAGCCTCTAGAAAAATTGTACAAGTTAAAGGGGTCCATTTTCACGGAGGACAACACAATTATAGTGGACAACAAGCCGGAAAAACACTTCATGAACAACGCCGCGAATGTCGTGCTCTTAGATTCGTGGTCGCCTGAAGGAATTGGGTCGAGAGATGAAATCCTCATGAATGAACTTCTGCCCTGGATTCAGAGAGTGCACGCAGAGAGGCCCTGGGGGTTTATCCGTTTTCGTAGAGACGATTCTATGGGGGGCGTCCACCTTGTGAATGAACTCGACCAATCCAAGTACAAAATGCTTTGTGCGGCTCTTAGAGAATCAAATAGACTTCTTGATGAGTGGAAAGAGAATAATGATGAACATGACGGCCCTTTGCCAACCCCGAACGTTCCGCGCCGCAAGGAGCTTAAGCTATTAGACATCTTGTTCCTACTTAAACCAACTCCGTGCTAGAGTTGGTCGTAGGTGTCGTAGGGTTCTAGCTTCTGTGGAGTTGTAGTGTATGTACTTTGTGTGGAAGTTATAGTGCGACTATTCATTAGTAAAAGTACAAAATCTTTTTACAATGCAGGCCTGTGTTTTGTGTCCGAGATTTATGTGTTTTGGTGGCATGAAAAGAACATTGTGAAGACAAAAGTGTGGCCTTTGTTGATTCGCTTGTTGATTATGGGCAGCTCGCCATATCGCAAAAGGGGGTTCGACATATCATGTATTCGGCGGCCACGGCGCAATCAACGATGGATTTCTCTGTAATGGATGTAGATGATGGTGTTATCGACAGTCCTCCCAATGGAGGAAAACGTCCTGTATTGGCACACTCTCCATCTCCACTCAAATCTCGTCCGCAGTCAATGTCCCCACGAAGTCGCTCCGGGATGAATCCCGAACTGCAGAGGAAGCTTTACGTTGATGAAATGGCTGTGGTGGCCCTTATGGAGGTGTGTTAACAATCCGTGTCTTTGCACTCTTTTGTGTTTCTATGTGATGCTTTGTAAGCATGTTTGATTGTAAGTCTCTCTTACAAATTCTATATTTGTAGGTGAATGACATAGAGCATGTGTCTGTCGACATCGTCGACAAGACTTTTAAGGACGTCGAGCCTACGAGTCAACCAACCCCATCCACGGGCTTGCCTTATCCTCGACTTAAACCGTCTTCATTGAATCTTGCCAAACGGCAATGCAAAACATATGATGGATTGCCTCCTCTTCATTGTGGCCGTCATCCGTGGGACGCTTGGGAGCGGAGTTCCTTGAAGAAACAAAGGCGGGAAACTGTGCACCAAAGATCTGCTAGTAGCAGTGGATATAGCCGAGGGCCAGAGTTATTGAAGGCAATGGAGATGTTGAAGAGTAGGTCGCACTCGTAGTACATAGCTTGAAGACCATCACCAAAAACTTTAGTCTCCTATAAGTACATTGGTGTAAAATTTTGGTGAATCATTCAACTATTGATGAATGATTACAAATTTTGGATTCTAGGTTCTTTGATATTTTTCAGGAAAGAAGCAAAACTATATTGTGCATAGCACTGCCGGCTCATAGTTGTGGTAGATCAGCAACTTGAAGCTTGGGATGAGTAGAAATTGCTTCTACACACATGCATTTTGCGATGTAAATAACTTTTATATAGAAATTTGGTGATTTGTTTTCATTAACTACATTGTATGTTTCATTTAGTGCACGGTATTCCATAATTCTTCATTTCCAAATCTGTTTTTGGTGTCATTTCATTACTTTTTACACGATTGCAAACAAGAATTTCTTCTTCTTTATACATTTATGTATGTTTTGGGATTGACATTTCACTATACACAAGCTCCCATTTTATTGGAAAACTCCTAAAATGATGAATATGATGTTATATCCTAAAGTCACAAATGTAAGAAATCATAACTAACTTAAAATATCAAAACAAATCCAAATTAAGTTGATATTTCCTCAAGAAATATATGTATCATCTTCAGTTAGGGACTTAGCCTGTGAATTCTTGATTGGATTTAGGTGTTTCTTGGATTCAAAGCACCCACAAGTTTGCAAATAATACTTTTAAGTCAATTCTTAATTTCTTATCTGAATATTTTTTGTAATTTTTTTGACTATAGACCTTTTATGTAACTTCATCAACACCATTTTTCCACAATTGTAGAATTAATTTCTCCCCCAAAGAATTCACCAATGTGCATCAACTTAAAAATGTTTACTTCTCTAGCTTTTGTAAAATGTGATGTTTGGTCATTCAACCTTTTTAGGAATATTCACATATGTTTTATACCTTGTGCATTTTATCCAAAAATTTAGGCAATTGAGTTATGAATAAATGTGAAATGTTTAAACTAAAAAAAACTACATATTCATTTTAAAAAAATTGTCAAGTGGAAAATGTTTCAGTATTGTAGGAAAAATAATACGCTACTAACTTTTGGAAGAATTTAAGAATTGTTAATCCCAATGGAGAAAATATTCTAATACACAATTAGTATCCTTTGTTATCAATTTTGAATAAAGAATTTGGAAATTTAGAAACATAAGATAATTCCACATGTATTTTCTAACTTCATTGTCCGCACTCCGCCATATATAACTCTGAAGGATTTTTGACAACATTACTCGAGATTGACTGGGGCAATTCCTTATAAGTAGGTAATTAGGTATTAATCTATACTATCATGCACAAAATGGTTTTTTTATATTGCATCAAAATATTATTACCTACCCATTTTCAAAACACACTTCTAACTTTTGCAATATTTAGAGGAATGACATGAACCCTAAATCCTAAACCCTAAAACCCTATATTACAACCTTGCATGCAAATATATTAAAAGATCTTTATTTTGATGAAATAGTATTATATAAGTATATAGCAATTGTTTCTAGTTCCATAGCATTAAGTTGGCGCTTTTATTTTTAAAAACTATGATTTTTTCACAAAAGATGCACTAATTTATATAGCCACATCAAATCCATCAACATCCATTTACATCATAGTTGCATTACAAAGAATAAAGACAAAAAAGGGCGGGGAGCATGTGAACGTAAATTTTGTTTTCATTCATTGCATCTAAAAAGTATTTTTTCAAATAAGGATTTATTGCATAGGTGTATGGGAGTATGGAAACTTACAACATATAGAAATAGACTAGAATAGGATTAGAATAGAGTCAAAAAAATTTGTTTCTTTATTAAACATAGAAACTTTGATTCAATTGTAAATAACTTTAGAATAGTCAATTTTCGGATTGCTAGAACTGTTACGGATGTTATACCACCACAAGAAAGACGGGTCCGGAATCCGGAAATGATCCAAATGAATGAAATCTATGGCCTAGAAAATCCGGTCTAGGGAACTAGGGTACCGTTATGGGAACGGTCTCCTATCCGTTATCCTCCGGGAACTATCGACTGCACGTCGGGTACTTAAGCCCGCCGCTACTTCTTTCATCTCCCTCTCTATTTTGCAGAAATCTGCACATAAGTTAGTTGAGTGAAAGAGTGCTGAGTTAGCTTCGTTTTTTGCATCGTAGCTGGATCTGGTGTGGAATCGGCAAAATCTCAACAGATTAATAAAGAAATAAACAAGACAGGATTGATAGAAAAGAGAAGAAGGCGGCACGCCTGGACCATCATACCTTCTTCTACTAGAACTTCTCTAGCCAGGGCGTGAGCTCCAATAAATTTAGTACAGAGATGCCGCAGCGCAAAACTTCTCTTTTTATCCCAATCTGTTTGTCAAAATCATGCGGACAGAAATCGGCGTCCACTAAATCACACAGCCACCGTCAAGGGGCGGTCGCACTAACGGACGGAAGAAGCGGACGAGAATGCGGACGATCAGTTGGAGTATCGGACAGGCAAATCATGCGGACAGAATTTGGCGTCCCCTGGATTGCATGGCCACCGTCGAGGGGCGGTCGCATTAATGGACGGAGAAAGCGGATGGGAGCGTGGATGGTCGATCGGACCGTCGAACAGGCAAGCGGATGCCTAGCCGGACCTTCAACCCCCCGTCCGCCCAGCAGTCTACTTGCCCAACCTCCCTTCCGCCCGACGGCCCATCCACTCGACCCTGTCCGTTTGACAGCCCGTCCGACCATCCATTGGACAATAGAAATTCAAAATCGTGTATATCAAAAGACGTCCAAGGGTCAACGCCTACGTCCGTGGGACACCCAGACGTATGGACGTCCTGTCAACCCTGCCTATGATAGCGGCAATAGTTGGATATAGTCGTTTAACATGATAGATGAGATCATATAAGTAGGCTAAGCCTTCCACAAAACACTTTCCTATTTGACAAAGCCATGCATAGCAATCCACGAGCTCTAACATATTAGTATCAAGACATAAACTTTGGAGCTCCATATTGTCATAGCTGGCCTTCATGGCAGCTTGACTCAAGTCCAAACCAAGGTAGATATAGTCTGCACTAAGGTACCTCAAGGAGTGAGACATCTTGAATGCAACCTACAAGTTAAGACGTTTATCAAAATTGTCCTTCAAAACTAAAGATTTTATATGGCATTTCGAGAGTGATCATAGCCTGTACCCCCAATTTTTCTCTTGTACTCCCCACAAAGTATCTTTCCAACTGCCACACCATGGTGATCGTAAGTCTTGAGGTTCCACACGTGATCAACAAAATCCATGGACTCCAAATCCCTTCTCAGCTTCTCAGCACCCCGCTTGTAGTTCTCAAGCACATCAACAGATAAGAGTGTCGATTGCAGCAAAATCTCTTCCTCTTCAAGAACTTCAATTGGATTCCGTTGTGTGCTAACTTCTGCCTCCTCCAACATCGGGGCAACATCATAGTCCAAGACGTCCATGACACAGGATTGGATAGCTTCAGCAACCCTAATTTCCAGTTAGAGCTCCAATGTAAAGTTGCTGCTCCCCGCTTCGGCCAGCTTTCGAAGACGACACCACTTCTGAAATCCACCGTCGTCCTCCAACACAGGAATGACATAGACACAGTCTGTCACAGGATTCATGGCCTCAAATCTCTTGAGGATTTGACATTCATCTTAGAAGTCCCAGAAAAGGAAGGGCCACTCCACGCATCCCCTGTTCTCCAAGCGCGTGCACAAATCAGCATAAGTGTTGCCCATTTGGCAAAAAAAAGGGACTCAGTAGCTCCGGCCGCGCAACATCATCTTCCAATGAGTACAACCTAATCTTGAAATTGAGCGCCATCTTCCACACCAAAAATCCTACCCTCAATAGAGAGAATCTTTTGTTACACCCTAAAATAGAGACGCACAAGAAATCATACAAGAAAGGCAGCCTAAACCCTTTAACGATAAATCGTAGACCGGACAAGACAACCCTAAAGCAAACTTCTTGCAAAATCGAGGTGCCCCGTTCAAGGGTGCAATTGGGAGACATGTTGTTCATGCAAACTAACAACACTATGCTTCAGTTTCAAAGATTGATACCCTAAATCCTAAGCTCGAGAATGGATCAAAAGTATTGTCAAATGCTAGATTAATTACCTCAAAACAGAAGGTTTTACCACAGTTGTAGGCGCACTCCAGAAGATCGATACAACGTAGTAAATCCTAAACCAAAAACGTAGATCTCCACCAACACGTAACGAAGATTGTGACAGGTTGCAATTTGCTCGTCACCCCATTCTTTATGGGGAGTCAACGTCGATAGGAGCACATAGTGAAGTCAGTTTTGATTGTGAAGCTTGGACTTAGGAATGGCAATGCAAATGTGTGAATCTCAGATGCGTTGTGTGTGTATTCTAATTCTCTCAGGCAAAAGAAATAATCTTGGTGCGTCGTAGACAAATTGATCTCCTTGCAATTCAAACCCTGACACCCTGAACTTTATTTATCCTAAACCCTTGAGTATTCAAACTAGATTGCTAGATCATTGGAATAAGCCATCAAAATTGACTATTGGAATTGGCCACCATTCCCACCAATGCCCAGTGCAATAAAAACAATAGTAAAACCAGTAAGGTATGTGCTATAAGAGTATTGCAAGCCACAAAATTATGTGCTATAAGAGTCAATGTAAAAGTAGTGAAAGCCACTAGAAATATCCTAGCCTAAAAGGCAATAAATGAACTAGTGAATTATATTTTGTATAGTAAAATACTATGAATATAATAATAAAAATTTATATTCTTTTACCCTGACCAATATGCCACTTACAAGATAGCATTTTCAGACTTTTGGCCAAAAATAATAATATAAAGGAGGATATTTTAGGACTACTGCATTTTCTAATGGGACCTATTATTCTATACCCTATTAATAGTACTTTAAAGACGTCCAATGCCATTTTCAATACCCTATATTATTCTAAACCCATTTATAATTTTTTGCCCCCATGTTTTTAAAATATCCTATCATTTGTTTGCATGTATATTGCTACCCAAACCGCTCACTATCCCCCGAGATTAAAATCTACATTGAATAGGGATTTTAAGGGGACCCATACTAATTAATTAGCATTACACACTATATAAATATCTACTTTTGTTGTACATCCATAGTTACTAAAGTATCCAGGGGCTATACATCATGTTTCAAACATCTACAATTTCCCCCAATAAGTCCCTTTAATTTTTTTGGTCCCCTTAACGGCCCTCACTACCCAAAAGGATCAAAAGTATCCTCACACAAACTAACAGTCAACTTCAAAGTGATGTAACTTTTGCATCAAATGTTCAAATTCAATCAAACTTATTGTGAAAGTTGCACATATTAGTATAATTATTGTGGTCAATTTTTCATGTCAATCCAAGTTGTTTTGAATGCTTGGAAGCAATTCAGTTCAAAATTTAGACATTTTTGCATTACAGTGAACTTTGGAGGCTTATAACTTCTTCAGACAGGAGTTGTTTTCAATCATTTTTGTTGGAAAAGCTGCATATACTAGTATAATTCATGTGGTAAATTTTTCATATCAATACAAGAAGATATGATTGATTGTGAAGCATTTTAGTAGAGGTAGGTTCAGCCATAGATGTGTTTTTTTGCTACTTTTTTCATTGTTTTTTGACATTTCAATATAATTTTGCAAATGCAATGAGTCAATTGAATGATTTTTTTTCCCCACAAAAGTGTTTGTCTTTTGGTTTCGAATCACTTTGTAGTTTAAAGTATTTTCTTTTGAGTAGGTTTAGAAATCGAATTTCACCTCCAAATGTGTTTTTAGGAAAATTTTAGCATCTTTTTGCAACACTAGAACATTATAATCTTTCAATCTATACAATCTCAAATTTGATTAACACCATCTACAACATGCACACTACAAGTCTACAAGATTGTGCAGTTGAGAATTTCATAACACTTGAGATGCAAGGTTGTTTTTTTGACATAGTTAGGCCTTGGGCGGTGAGGGGTCAATACCCTTATTCAGTGTAGACATTCACAATTCAATATGGCACAATTTCCCAAGCTGTCCCATATTCCCATTATCGTCTCACCAGCTTCAATTCCCAGGTTATTAGTCCAAGTATCGAAATCACAGGTCGTCACTACCCGGGCGGTGATCAATCATACTCAGATTGAAGCAGGTACAAGGAACCTGACAATTATCGATAACATAAACCTCAATACAATTGCACAAAGGTCCCCGATATATACAGGTGCAATGTAAAGGATCAATATACTGATTTGACAAAGGATGCTTAACAACGTTCCAATTGGCATGGAAGCTGGAAAAATATCCACCCCTTGGAATACCCCCACAAGCCGACGTTTTTGAGGCGAAGTAACGATACCCACGAGCCAACATTAGGTATGGACTACGCCGCATGCTTCAATCTCAAGTCAAGGATTGCCAGATCATATTTCATTGCTAGACATCGAGCCTGATTTCCGCATGCACAAACATGGCTGATGATTTCCATTGGATGCACTCTCTCTATCAATCGAGCTTAAGCCATAAATTCCGCCAAGGATGTTTTCTGGCCAATGAATGATAAAGAATCTTTTCCTATAGGACAAAACTGCAACTATTCATCTTTCCAATTTTGTATAAAAAGGAAAGATCATCTACAATAGCTTGTCTTTTAATGAGTGCTTTTGCATTATTTTAATCCAACAATTCACACGGTGACAAAACAAATGATTTCCATGGTTATGAGCCCGTCGTTTAAGGGTTAAATCCTAAAAAAAACCCTGATCAAACCCATGCCCAATGTAAGTAACTCTGTTACCCACATCAACCAACAATTGGCAAATCTTCTAGCAATGGAGTTGCCCAGGCTTCAAAAAAGAATATTTTCTGCTGTCTAGTCCCAAGCTCCAAGGCAACCATGATTAAGGTAGAAGACCTCATTCCGACCATTTAAGCAATTACGCATATTTGGAGTACAGATTTCTTGAGTGGAGAAATTTTCCCATGTACAGAAATAATTTAGAAGGATTCCATATTTTTTCACAATTTTATTTCTCAAAACATAATTATTGTGAATTTTTTAGTTGAGGATTTTATTTGACCTATTCTTGTCACATAGGTCTTCCCATTTCCAACCATAGGTTGATTGCAAAATCAACCAGGACTGCAGCCAATCGTAATGCGCCACGATTGCATTGGAAATTGTGCCATAATTAATCATTGCTTTTCTCCTATTGATTAGAAAGAGAGTAACCTATATAACAAAAATAGGTCCCTGGTTGGAATGAGGTCGGCTACCTTATCACTCTCTTTGGCTACTCACAAGCTAGAAAGATACTAACACTTCAGACTGAAAGGGCATTCAAATCTAGACATTCACAATTCAATAATGGACAATTTCACAGTCTATCCCATGATCGACTCTCCAGCTTCAATTCTCAGGTTATTAATGTAACTACACCTAAAATCACACAAATAAGCAATTCAACATGGTTGCCATTATTATATTAATTTTTTATCGGTGGGATCTTATTGGAGGTCAAAAGGGAATTTTAGATTCTCTAAGAATGCATTTTTGGGACATCACATGAATAAAATAAAATAAAAAATTTCAAAGTGTTGGAAATAGAGTTTAGGGTAACCAACCATAGTAGAAGAACACTTTAGACAAGAATCTAGCCTGTCCAACTTTAAAAAGTGTGTGATTTAAGGTATAGATATAGTTATCTTAGTCCAAGCATCAACATCATAGGTCGTCACTGCCTAGGCGGTGACCATTTGACTAATCATATTCAGATTGAAGCAATTACAAGCAATCTAACAATTTCAATAACGTAAATGGTCAATTTCATTAAAATGGTGGCATTATTGAACTTCGGCGCTTTTACAATTAAGAATGCCCGTTCTGAAATCTATATCTATCCTAGATGGTTAAAATGTCACACTATCAAAATGGCGCAATAATACCGCCATTTTAATGAAATTTACTATATAATTAGATCATGCCCCTCCATTGCTCTTATAAAAATTGTGGATAGGTTCCTGAATATAGGTACACTGTAAATTATTTAAGAAAATTGTAATATAACAACACTGGAGGGGGACCACGTGCCGCTGTGAAGCTAAACATTGACATATGTAAAAGGAGTTCCTCGCTGGCTCGCTCTAGCTCGAATTCTCTAAGCACACTCAATGAAGCAACTGCAAAATTTTCAGTCAGCAAGAAGGATGCCAGCGTTGAGGCTCTGGAGTTCAAGCAAGTGGGAAGCCCTTGAGCACGGAGCACTCCGTAACAGCAAATCATGCCTCTCCAACTTGTTTTATTACAATTGCGCATAGCTTCGCGAGTACATGTAGAATGTAAATTTAATAAATTCTTGATATAACATTACTGGAGGGCGACGACGTGACTCTGTGAACCTAAACCTTGACATATGTAAAAAAATTGCACGCTCTCGGGCGAGTCCTAGAAGCACAAAGGAAGCAACTGCAAAACATTCACAGCATGAAGGAAGCTACTCAAGCTAGCGCTGCGGCTCTGCATCGAGTTCAAGCCATTGGCAAGGCCTTGAGCACGGAGCACTCCATGGTGAGCCCTGGTCCAATTCCAATAAGCAAACCAAACTCTTTCCCTTCGCCCGTGGTGGATGCGTTGTTTTCCTTGGATCGAGCCCGAATACGATCCAACACGAACAGCACGCAGGCGCCCGCCATGTTGCCGTAGTCCCGCAGAATCTCTCGACTGGCACTCAGCTTCTCGGGAGCGAGCTTCAACTGGTTCTCGATCTGATTGAGGATGGCAACTCCCCCGGGATGCACTGCCCAGAAAAGTTCATTGATCTCGGTGTTCTCTGCTTCCGCCCGCGCGTCCGTCACGAACCCCTCGATGTTGGTGGACACGAGGTTGGGGATTTCGCGTTTCAATTGGTAGGACATGCCTGCTTCCATGAGGTGCCCATCGATTGCGTCCAGGCTGTCGGGCACCACCATTTCTCCTGACCATTTGATTTCGTAGAGAGGGTTCTCGGAGGGAATTGGGTCCGCGCCCACGACTGCGGCTGCGGCGCCGTCGCCGAAGAGGCCCTGCCCCACGAGCCCGTCGAGATAGTCCTCATTGGGTGCGCGGAAGAAGTAGGCGGTGCACTCGCTGGAGAGGACGAGCACGCGTGCACCGGCGTTATTCTCCGCGATGTCCTTGGCAACGCGCAAGATGGTCGCACCGCCCGAGCACCCCGTCTGGTACATCATGACTCGCCGCAGCTTGGGCGTCAAGCCCAGCGCGTTCGCCACTGTGAGGTCCAGTCCCGGCATGTTCACCGCGCTCGTGGTGGCCATGACGATGTGCGTGATGCCAGAGCGCTTCCCGCCCCATTCAGCGAGCGCGTTCGTGGCGGCCTCGATACCCAGCTTCGGGACCCACTCCATGAGAATCTCATGACGGTCGCTTATGCTGATGTCCATGTAGCTCGCCAGCGAAGGGTATTGCTGGAGAAGCTCCTTGCGCATCACCATGTGACGCTTGTTGATATGCATTTTGTCGCAGATTCGCTTGAACTTCGCCTTCAGCTCCGTCTTGTGGCTGCAATTCGTCGCGTCGAAGTAGTAATCCGCGTACGTGCTCTGCTCGTGAACGAAGGGAGGCACGGCGGTGCCCAGAGAGAGAATGGTCGCGGGACCCTCCGGCCGGCGCCGCGGCAGAGACAGCACTGATTCACTCAGTCCGTCCAGGGATCCATTCACCGCCGCCGGCGCCATCTCGGGATCCAAGTAAACTCGGAGTACAAAGTACTCGCTCGCCGCTCGCTCTACGTCAAGCAATGGATCCCAAACGCTAGAATCAATCCCAACTCTTGCCCAAGCTCGAATGCAACGAACTCGAAGTTTAGCTCTACATGCTGCCAATGTACCCCAAGCTTAAGCTTTTTCATTTTTCTTTTTTGAAACAAATAAAAGGGAGCCTTTTACTGCAACAATCAAAGCTGTAGATAGTCTCCGGATGTGAGACTGACGATGGTGAGACTGCTAAACTGTCGGATATACAGGAAGAACGTCGGAGGACGCATCTAGTAGATGAGAAAGTCACAAAGCGGTGTCTTACATATGAGCCCGGGCAGGTTTTATTCGTAACAAGACAACTCACCGGATTGTCTTGGCGGAGGGGACTTAAAGTGGAAAAGGTGGACTCAATTGTGGACAACCCCATCGGTGGAAACTAGTCTATCTTGACAGAATGTACTCCCTTTGTCCCATAGTCCCAAAACGATTTTCTTGTTGTACTTTGTGAGGTAGGAATAGGTCAAACTTGGCTTTTGATTGCTCTTGGGGACTAGCAATACAACTTTGAGTAGTAATTCCCCCTCCATCCATGCAATCTTCAATTGAAAGACAAATGAAATGATTAGAGGGATCATTCAACATTGTTCATCATTATTTTTTGCATGTCTTTGAGTATTTCCCAATTAAAGGAGACAAAGCTTTGGGAGGCAAAATAGAAGTCCAAATATAGTCTTGGGCACGTATAAAATGTCTATAAAATGAAAACCTCACACCCAACAATTAAATGACCACTGGTGTTATTTGAAAATGCCTCCAAATTCCACTTTTCAATATCCCAAAACTACATTTTAAAAAGGGGCTTTCAAGCTCAATGTTTCCTAAATGTTGAGAGTGCACCAAATTCTACTTACAATGCAAAACATGTATTTAAAAATGTTATTTTTAGCTTTAATTTGGAACATTTTATCCAACAAGAAGATCATTTTGGGACGGAGGTAGTCATGTATGGAGTTCTTACTTTATACCTCCCCACCCATTAAGGTAAACCAACCTATGACAGGCCAACTGTTTAATGCAGACATCTACATACCCCCCCCCATTACAGTCCATTTCAGATTTTTGCTTCTACAATTTAATTAGGTTGGTTAGTGGCCCACATTAGTGCATTAGGTGATTGTGATAGAATTAGTAATGACTGTCATAGGACACTTACACATTGTGAGTGTAAACTCATCATAAAGAGTTGTTTTTTTTATTCCTTTGTGTGATGGCCACATTAAAAATTCTTGTGGTTGTGTTAGGAAATCTGAAGACTGCATTAGGTGGTAAGATGACCATCATGAAGACATGTTTTATTGATTTCAGATAGTCTACAGATTGTTTTGGAAAAATACTTAAAAAATTCATAAAAAATTCCTACTTTGTCCAAAAACTAAAATTTTAACTGCTTCTTTCATTTCTCAAAGTTGTCTCTACTAGAAAAAAATCTGATTTTATTTTGCTAATGGCAACATACCAAATCAGTCATTCTGCCTGTCATAGGCTGGTTTACCTTAGGTCCACTTGAAAGTGCAATTGTTATTTAGACCTGGGTGGTGGTCTGCTTGAGGTACGTAAAGGACTGTCTTTGGCCTAAATGAGGTGCCCCCCGTTCTTCAACAAAAAAAATTTACAACTTTGGAAATGAGATATTTGAAAAATGTGAGAGATCACATCATCTAGTTTTCATAGAAATTATCTCCAGTGACATCCGAGCACCTACACGTGTCCATATAGATCCTTTTCCTGCAGAAACAGGACCTTCATCTTCACTGACCAATTTCTGTAAAAGGAACAAAACAGACTTAATACAAATACTTGTTTGTCCTGAAATCTAAGTGGGTTGTTGTATCATAATATTCGGAAGCTGTTTTTTCAAGTGGTCGGTGAAAAGCAAAATTGCACACCTGTAGATTATACGGAACCTGTGTTTTTGTGATTTTCGAAAAAGTTCCGGCAAGCGTCAAGAATTGGATCATAATCAGATTTCTGAAGTTGCCAAATGCAGAATGCAAGGATGAGCATGTGCATGAGCTTGTAGGTTCAAAAATGGAAATTTGTGTGTATTGCCGTACTTGCAGGTGTTGTGCGAGAGAGAGTACGGACGACGACTCTGTGTGCCGAGAGTGAAGGAGAACGGACACGTGTCGGCAAGCAATACGAGTGTGTCGAGGATTGCATATGGAGCTTTGCTTCGTCGGAAGGCGGACGTGGCTTGGCGGGAATTTTCTAGTTTAATGTTTCCCCCTTCAAACGAATAGACTGGCGCCGAGCCCAGCTTTGGACAGCGAGGCCCCGTCCTTTGTGGTGCTGGCAACAGGAAGTGGGGTACCCACGGATGCCTGTCATTAAGGTAGGAGGATGTTAAAGCAACCCTTTAAGAGCTGATTGCATTTTCAGGGAAGCTAAACTTCTTGAAACAATTTTCAGTAAATTTTACTAGGAAGAAAAATGGAATTGGTATCAATTCCAAGTCGTTTCATATTTTTTGGACCTTCATGGAATTAGTTACAAATTTTTGAAGTTCAAACGCAGTGGTTCTAAAAGCGACCCCCTCCTGAAATGTACAATGTTGGTACATTGAAGAAAGTAAAATGTACCTTTGTGTTAGAGGTCGCTTCTAGAGACAGGTCGCTTTTACAGACCCCTACCTTATATCTAACATGGCTCACATGCCTTGAATTAACTTACAAAAAATAGTGAAATTAGGTTCACTTGCCTTAACAATTAGGTTCCTTTACCCCAAGAAAGTTACTCTAAAAGTCATTTAGCCCTAAGTGCCAAAGGCATCAAATTTTAGTGGTGACAATACTTTGAAATTAAATAAAACCTAGACAAATTGCTATCCTTAGTAGTTTATATTTGTATAAATCTTTTTGAAGTTCATTATTAGCATCAAAAAATATGATTTTGAAAATGATTGATTATGATTTTTCTATTCAAGATTTTGTGTAAGGGTGCCTATTGCAATTTTGACGGTTTAGAGTGTCGAGGGCTCTTGAAAATGAGTTTGAAATACACTAGATTTTGTAGAAAAAATCACATTAGAAACTCATTTAGAAAAAATTGTAGAGTAGATTTTGAGAAGTCCTAAATTGATTGGAGCTATGCATATTAGGCCCTTTACCCTCACTTCTTTTTCGTGACCAACTTCTTAAATTTGACATGTGAAAAGAAGATTTTAAAACTTCAAATTACTTTTGCAATATTAACACCCCCATGATCAAACATTATAATCTTTCAATCTAAGGTGAAAACACCCTTAACTGTCCATATATCCAATTCCATCACCATGTACCAACAGAGTACATTCTTAATACAAAAATGTGCACTTTTGGTACATCATGACGAACTTGAGTACAGTGACGGTTTAAGGTGTCTTCACCTTATAAATGATATTGTTAAGTTTTCTTTTCCAATGTGATCTTTAACATGTCTATTTTGAATTTATATGGTCACAATTAAAAAAAATACAAATTATCAAAATGCTCGTCAAAATGTTGTCTTTTTGTTCAATTTAGAGCAAATTCCTAAAAGTTCAAAAATAGCCTTGGACATTTAGGGATAAAAATCAACAAATATTTCTACAAATACTTCCATTTGTATCCATGGAGATTTGTGAGTTCCAATAACAACAATAACTAATTCAAAAAAAGTGCATTCTTGTACATTAACAGTAAATACTTTTTTAAATGTCAAATGTCAAGAAATTAGTGAAGTGCAACCTAATTTCACTATTTTGTGTACGGGTTGATTTTTACAAATGATGATTCAAATAATTCTCTAGCATTTGCACATCACCATTCAATTGAAATGGCATAATCCTAGTCATTGTAATTGATGCTAAATTTTTTGGGCAAGCACGTCTGATTAAAGATTTGCATATTTTAGGCGAAAATTTCAATACAAGGTGGGGACAAGGAATATCTTTTTATACACACTAAATTTCATAACATTTAGAAATATGAGTCAAAAGTTATAGTCTTATATGTTTTTCTTTTTTTTAAATGGGTTGTCTAGGCAGATTTTTAAAATCGCTTTTTTCATAAATAAAAAATTTGAAAATGATTTCTAGATTTATATATATGTGCAAAGCTTTGAATCATTCCATTTTGACCAATGAGTCAAAAGTTATGAGGAATTTTAGTTTGTGGGCAATTATGGATTCCTAACTCTAAAATAAACTTCAAAATCCTTTATTTTACTCTATTTTAAATTTTTTTTAAACAAAATAAAATCATAGGATGGAGAATATATATTACAACATTTCAGCCGTTGGGATTGGCATAATTCAATTCCATAACAAAATTCTTAACAATTTTGTATTTTTGAATCATTCTCTATTCTTTTCTACAAACTATGTTTTTCCTATTGTTGTGCACATCCAAATGATTGAAAATTTTCAAGCATGTAGCTAACTTGCCTTGAGGAAGGAATCCGAAGAGTTTCCACCATTTTGGACATTTTTCATACAAATGTGGTCTTATGAAGTTCAATTGTCTGGTTTTTTGCAAGGCTAAAAATGGGGTTTGATCATTGTAAACGCTAATATCTTTGAAATTTTTCTCATATGTTTTCAAGTTAGCATACTACAAGATCCTTTACTTACATGTGTCCAAAAATGGGTTTTTTTCTAAAATTTGGTGCATGTACTAGAAATGGCAGTTTTGGAGAGTTTTTGGTGAAAACATAGTCACGATCCATTAGGGGTTAATTAGTTGAGGTTGCTACTTTAGTCGCTAGTGCTAGAAAGGTTGCAAGCTGAAGCAAGTGTCCTCTCTAGTAATTGCACCTAGTTAATTGCAGGAATTGTATATGAAGGGATTTTGCTTATAGATGTGATGTTGGAAAATTTTCATTTGAAATGTTTTGCAAAGTATTCTCCATTTTTAATAGATGAAATAGCTCCAATTGATTCAAAAATGGAAAATGGCACAATATGGGTATCACCTCCCAGACTCTCTGGACTTTAGAAAAATGTCCTAGAAATGAAAACAAGATTCATTTAGAAAATTATAAAATCTATATGGTGTTAAAGAAGGCAAATTGGTAAACCACAATTATGTACTATATAGGTCAGATTCTATAATTGAATTTTTTTCTAATTTAGTTTATTCGGCACCTAAAGACTTTGTATTTAAGGTTTTCTTTAAAGACAATTAGGCATGCACCTTATCAAGTTTAAGTATTTAAGTATATCATATGATTCAAAGAGGAAGATGTTATGAAATCATTGTCCTTTTAAATTGTGTAAAAATTTGTGCTTTTTTAAAGTTTTTATAAATAAGGAAATATAGTGATACATCAAATTAAGAGTTAAAATTAAAACAACCTTCCCATGAATTTGCCATCAAATTCATGTACATAAAAAAACTGTAATTTATAGTGCTTTATTGTGAGTTAAGTGTTTACTAACTTATTTGTACTAAATTTTTTTCATACTAACTTGTATTGTACCACGTTTGTGTACTAACTACTTGTATCAATTTGGTGTACTAACACTTTTGTAATTTGTGTACCTTATCCAAAAACTTGTCTCCATGTTTTATTTCCGTCGTAGATAGCAAAGCTTTGACTTAGAAGGTTCTAAAATTGTTTGCTATTTTGGCAAGATATCCCAAGACGGCAAAGCTTTGACTTATAGAGTTCTACTATCCTAGAAGTGTTTAATATTTGGAGAAAATCCAAATGACGATGAAGCTTTGACTTATAGAATCCTAGAAAAATCCCAAAAAATAGTGCAACTTGTTGATGTTGAAAATCCTAGATAGTTTGCCAAGTTGAGGTTCCAAAAACTAATTTGGAAGTGTCCAAGTTTAGTCTCCAAAATTAATGTTCAAAATTGTCCAAGTTAGTTTCAAAACTTAGTGTTCAATTTTCCAAACATGTGTTCATTAATTGCCAAGTTAGTATCTAAAATTAGTAGGCAAAATGTTCCTCAAAAGGCCCAAAATTAGTGTGTGCATTTCCAAAAATTAGAGTCTAAATTTCAATATGAAAAAGGGCCACACACACCCAACCAAAACCGAGCAACTAATCAAATATTTCAAAACTATTTTTTTTTCTTCTGGAAAATTTCAACCAATCATGTGCCAACACATATCCCAACCATCAAGCAGCCGAAGATCCTAGCCAATCATAGATTGCTATATATCCCAACCGGTAGTGTAAAGTAAATACTGTCAAATTAGATTTTTTTAAAATGGGGCATTAATGAACCAAGGGATAATACATGGCAATTTGGGAAGAGGGACTCATTTGTACTCATGTTTATACTTTCAAATGGTATAAGCTGTTGGTTCTAACTACAGGTTATATCTACTCTTCTAACTCTTGATTTTAGACGTATTGGATTATCAAAATTGGTTCTAATTGCAAACCAGAAGAAAAAATAAAGGCATATGCATACAAAA
Source organism: Antitrichia curtipendula (assembly GCA_951230915.1). NCBI lineage: Eukaryota > Viridiplantae > Streptophyta > Bryopsida > Hypnales > Leucodontaceae > Antitrichia > Antitrichia curtipendula. Next base: position 42,594,229 of record OX579634.1, read on the forward strand.
CATGATAGAAATTTAGAATAGAAGATCGGTATAGAAGTAGTATAGAAATAGAAGAGATTAGGAGTATGATTACAACTGGCAAGAAATTAAGTAAAGAAGTAGAAGAAGCTCAAGTAGAAAAAGGAGGTTTAGATGTTTTATTTTCAACCAAAGTAGATAGAAATTGAAACATAAAGACCCTAACTAGCTAAAAGAGAGTAGGAATAATAGAGAGAAGTTGAATTGCAATTGAGACTATGAAGAGACAATTTAGAAGTTGAAAGATTGGCATTTTATAAGAATTAGGAAGATATCCAATAGAAGTGTTTTAGACCATTAGATGTTAGCTTATACAATAATTAATTTGTATAGGAAGATAGGAGGTTGCAATAGTCAATTCTAATTTCAAATTTGTAGCAATTATTTTGTTCCATTCAAAGTCAATTATTGCAATATAAATAATAGAGTTGAACAGTATTAGAGAAAAAAGAAGGAGTGGAAAAAGAAAAGAAAAGGAGGAGATTTATGAGGAAGTAGAAAATTAGAATTAGTTTTGAATTGCCAAAAAACCTATACTGGAAAATTCTATAAAAAATGAAGAGATGAGCAAAATTCCAAAGAAAGAAAAAAAATGGAGAATGAGGGTGTGTTTGAAGGAGTTTATGACCACCTCGAGGATGAGGTTAATGATGAGGTAAGTTTCTAAAAATCCAACTTTCCCATTGAATGTCTTAATTAGCAACTCTAAGCCTTGGCCAAATGACAAATTAGAGTCAGACCATAAAAATTGTCTTTCAATTCAAAGTTAATTTTAGAACCTTGTAGAATAAGTCCAAAGGTTTCCAAAAACATAACATACTTAAAAAATAGACTTAAAAGACAAAAGATATTAGCAGATGAAGTTTAGGACTTAGAATGGATGAATTTTAGTAAAATTCATCCAATTGAATCAAAAATGAAATTTAAGAAGTAATAAGAAACTAGTGGTCAAAAGTGAAGTTGAAGTGTAGTTTTGAATTGTAGATTAGAATAGCAGATGAAGTTTAATGACTCGATTAGAGATCAAATATCATCTATGCATAACAATTTACAAATGTCTCATGAATTTGGAAAGGCCAGTTAAGCCTCTATAAGTAAAAAATATTAAAGTTCTAAAAATAATAAACTATTAGAAGTAATCCGAGGCTTAGAAGGAATGAAGTATCAAATTTAAAAAAACTCAAAATAGTCAAGCAAAGAAGTTGGGTTTAGAATCAATGATGCTAGAATGTGAGCAGGGAGCAACGAGCAATGAGCGTTGAGCGACAAGCGTTAAGACTTGAGTGCTCACTAAGACTATTTTTACTAAAAATAGACACATAAAAGTCATAAATAATGATATCAGATCCAAAAATAGCAATTTAAAATGATCAAAATAAAAATTACTAAAAATTGAATTTTCAAAATTACAAAAAATTGATTTACTGCTGAAGAAAGTTTAATTTAAGTTAATTAATTTAGCATTCAAATGTTGTAGGTAGAACTAAGAATGATAGACTAGCCTCTCTCACAATATGAAAGGTACTATTATAGACGTAATGTACAAATGAATTTCATCCATGTCATCCATTCATTTTTTGGAAAATTTGGGAAACAATTACAAACATTTTGAAAATGAATGAATAGAAAAAATATATTTTTATTTGGCATATGGCTCAATGGATCCAAGGAGCCATTTCTTGTTGCCAGGGACTTCAATAATGCTTGAAGGAATTACAAATTTTAATTGGAAACAGTAGCTTCCTTGAAATGGTTTCATAATGCCATGTACAAATCTCAAATTTCCAAATGTTTCTACCTTTGATTATAGATACTTCGCATCAATCTTTATTTTAAACAACTAAGTATTTACTCCCATGCAATATTCATCCATCATCCATTTCAATGAACAATAGATGTATTTCCTCCAACAAAGTCAACTATAAAAATTTATCCATATTCGTTCATCCTCATTCATTCCCATTCATCTTCTTTAGAATTATTTATAGCCATAAATTTTTACCGTAAATTATGGGCATAGACATCTTATGGTAAGAAAATTTAAATTTGTCATAAGATTTTTTTAAAATAATCATTGCTTATCGCTCATTACTTGCTACTCAACGCTCAATGCTAGTCGCTCTCTACTCATATTTTAGCAACCTTGGATTTATAACCTTTTAGAAGAAGATTAGAGAAGCCCAAAACTTCATCAAACTTTGGGAAAGACTTGAAACCCTAAACGATAATGAATGATGAAATTTAGACTAAAAAATGGATGAAGTTAGTTAAGAAAATTGAATTGCTAAATTTAAACTGTAAACACTTTCCTTAGAAAACAACAGTGGCCTAATTAGTTCAGCCAATTAATTGAAAATTGCAATTAAGTTAGGATTTGTGTAATTTCTTTGCAAATTTGTGAAATGTAGGCAATTAGAAAAGATCCATTGCTTGAAAGGCACAATGGAAGACGCCTAGGCACCCACATAACACAAAAAACACCTAATGAATCAAGAATCTAGTTGTGCATGTTTAATTAATAAGGGTGGATATATATAAATGCTCACAAGTGTCACTCATACGTGACACTTGTCTAGTACGACATGCAACATCAGACATCCAACATATTACCAAAGCTTGAAAATGCGCTAGACAAGACAACGTACCGTATGTGTACATACGCTAACATCATGCAACAACTAAACAAATCTTTTGTGTGGATTCTTTGAGATAGCATTTGTTACAGACATTGCGTTTTGTATTGCCTTAGAGACATTGATTTATATCATCTTGGTGATGAAGGCGCACATAAAGAAGTGCATCATCAACGAGAGGCTTACACCAATCTCCAAGTCCATTTTGACAACCACACTTTTTAGGTGAGCTTGTGAGGGCTATACTTATGATTTTTTTACTGCCAAGATCAATGAACATGAAATTTAAGACCTCCAAAGATTTCCATTTTCAATAGATGTCACTCGTATCATGGAAAATAATAGAGCCCTAGTTTGCTCTTAAGTTTTTAATTTTTTTCAATTGTTCATAATTGTTCAATATATAAATCTTTTGGTAAATTTGTACATGAATTTGAATTTAAGAAAACTCTTCAACTCATATTTGCTGCTCTTAAAGACTTATGAGATACACTGGTGGTATAGGTGAGTATTCAAGGTCTAAATATAAATGAAAAGATAGATTTAAATTGCTACATAACACTTTATTGTGACGCTTCATAATTATTACGCTTTAGTTAAAGCACTAAAGGTGCCTTAAAACCTTAATCCCTAAATGCCTAAGCCTTTCCAAGGGTGTTTTTCCTATGAAAAAAGAGCATGGGCATATAGTTATCCCTAATGAAGAAAATTGTTTTTAATTCAAAATCTGATTGTATAGATGTTTAAAGAGCTTGCTTATTAGTATACATACCAATTTTGAGTGTGTAATTATATAGGAGTTGCAAGATTATAACATGAAAAATGTATGCATTTTATTTTTAGTATGTTGCCCCTCCCCACAAAGTTTCAAAAATTTGCATATAAATTTTTGAGGGTATGGGAAGTGACATGAACAACTATAATTAGTGTTAGTACACTAAAATGCACTTTCAAAAAAATTAATTCCACATAAAGAGCTATCAAATTCATTTCACAATCCACCTTTCAATTGCTGAAATGCAATTTTTTTTTATAAGTAGAAATTGCAAATAACTCCAAATTAACACTTGCAAGTTTTAATTTTTAGTGGTGAAATTCATGAAACACTATATACTTTTCATTGGGACCATTTTCAAAGCAAATAGATAAGGACAATTTCTTAGATTTCAAATCAAGTAAAATTGACACATTTTACTCAAATCTGAAAAATTGAGTAAAATTTGCAAGCTTTATTCTTCTACTAATGGTACATATATGCCTTTGATGACCTTTCAAAAATCAATTATTTACATTTTTCAGTGAAAAATAAAAGCTTCCAATAATTAACCATGGATGCTACTTGTAAATTTTTTTAAACTAAGCAAAAGAATTTAATTGCTCATATCAAAACAAGCCTCAAATTTTTGAGCAACTATATATGGTCACTCAAGCATTTAGGGGTTAAAGTTCCAAAGTAGTTTCAGTAATGAAAAAACTATTTATAAACATAGAATAACAATTGTATCTAAAGGTTGTCATTCATTTGGAATAAACTAGACAATAAACACTTTAACCCCTAAAGGACAAACATGCATTTTTTGGCAACATAGATTTTTTGGGTAGGCACTTGTGACTAGAGATTTCTATATTTATGGCTAAAATTTTAATAGAAGGTGGGGACGAGGAATATCTTTCATATACACTAAATTTCATGACATTTGAAATACGAGTCAAAAGTTTTGGCCTAATATATCGCTTTTTTTTTTTATAATTGGGCAATCTGGGTAGATTAAATTTTTTTTTTTCAAAGATAAAATTTTGAAATTGGTTTTATAGAGTTATATATACATATAAAGCTTTGAATCATTTCAATCAATGAGTCAAAAGTTATGAGGAGTTTTAGTTTACGGGCACATATAAATTCTCTACTCTAAAATAAACTTTGAAGTCCTTTATTTTACTCAATTTTCAATATTTTTTGAAAAATATAAAATCATAGGATGTAGATTGTTTATTACAACATTACAACCATTGAAATTAACATTTTTCAATTCCATGACCAAATTCTTAACAATTTTGTATTTTGAGTCATTCTCTATTTCTTTCTACTTACTATTTCTTTCCTATATGTTGGACAATTCCAAATGATGTGAGATTTTTCAAGCATGTAGCCAACTTCTCTAGAAAAAAGAATCCAAAGAAGAAACACCATTTTGGAAAAACTTTCATAGAAAAATGAGCTTGTGAAGTGCAATTGCCTGGTTTTTTGTAGGCCAAAAAATGATTTTAATGAATTTGAATGTTTATATCTTGCAATCCACGCGGTGGAAATTTCTGAAATTTTTACCACATGTTCTCAAGTCAGCATACTACAAGATTCTACATCTTACATGTATCAAAAAAAGTTTTTTTTCAAAAATTTGGTACTTGTACTAAAAGTGGCATTTCTTGAGTGTTTTGGTGAAAACATAGTCATGGAACTTTAGGGGTTAAAAATAATGCTAATTCCAACCCTAAAAATTGAACATTTCATTTATTTGAAATTATGAATATTTTGTAGTTAAGTTTGTTCAAGGATCATAAACCTGAAGAATTAAAATGACTAAAATAGGGCATACTTAGAGCTCCAGAAAAACATTTAAAAAAAATGTTTTGTCTCTCTCTATGTACTCAAATTAATTTCATTAGTGCAAATCAAATTTCATTAGTGAGTCTTTGTACTAATTAAATTAACTTGCAGTGTTTTCATATTACAAAGATTCTTCACACTAATTTGAATGACCCTTGGATGTTTGCGTCATTGCGGTCTAATTACTATGAACATTCAAATGATTATTAACAAAATTTGGATGAAATTTGATAGATCATAGATAAAATTTGGATGAAGGTTGGATGGCAATTTTATAGTCATACTATTTGAAAATGTGTGAAAATATTATAGAAGCTTGCAATTATTGACTTTATCTAAAATATTACAAACTTCTAAGTTTTCAATATAGAGCACCTCACAAATTTTGATAATCTCCAATTTAGTGCAAGTTAGTGATTTTACAACAAGGCAAACTAGTTGACTTAATATGGGTGGTATAATTAAAATAGCAATTTTCTTTAAAAATTGACATAATTATTTACTTTCTAAAATGTTTGTACAAAATTAGTTTGTTTTTTTAATTTCAAGAAATTACATAATGTAATGTTTATTTTTTCTAAAAATAATTAAAAAAATATGTTTAAGAAAATCATTTTTTAAAACTTGAAGCCATTGAGGTACATTTGGTCAATTAATTACATTTTGAGGGAAGAAAAGTTGTAGTCTTACTTTTATTAAAAAATTAACAATTTATTGATGATGAAAATAATTGTAGGGAGGTTTGTCTCAATTTAGTTTTGAAAGGTCAATTAGACTTAATTTTCACTTCAATTTAAGAAGACTACTACACTAAAGATGATATTTAGTGTTGAGTGACATTTAGTGTTTTTATCCCCCTACTAGCTACAACACTAAATCTGAACTTGTCCACAATTAGTGTTAGACTTGAATGTGCCGGCTGCAAACTTCAGAGCCTTGTAACTTTTGCAAAAATTCTTCAAATAAGGAAAATGAGATGTTTTTTCGGCATCTACAAAAACTGTAGATGCCGAAAAACATCTCATTTTCCTTATTTGAAGAATTTTTGCAAAAGTTACAAGGCTCTGAAGTTTGCAGCCGCCTAGCCCTAATCGGTCCGATTCTGTCCGTGAACAGTGATATTCCGTCTGATATGACAACTCTGGTTCACATTTAGTGTTTGAATTGACATTTAATGTTACTTACTTTCATAGGGTAATTGGCTTTTAGTGTATGCCTTCGTATTTAGTGTACAAGACACTAAATATCATCTTTAGTGTAGTTATGTAGGAAAAATTGTAAAAGAAAGATGAATGGACATATAGACTTGAGAAATGAGGAGTAACAAATAGACATAGTAGCTATTTGAATTTTAGGATACGTAAAGTTGTCTTGCACAATGCCTATAATTCAATTTGTCTTTCATTTCTTTTGTGAGCTTGAAGTTATTAGTTGTCTCCTTTGTAATTTTGTACTTGAGTTTTTTTTGAAATAAGTAATTTCAATGTGACACTTGTCTATGTTTTTATGTACTTTGAATTAGTTAGTGATTGGCTTTATAATTTATATTTTATTTGATATCTTTCTTATTACATTTTAGAATTCTACATGATTCTTTTTGCTAATATACTACTCCCTCCGTCCCAAAATGATCTTCCTGTTAGACAAAATGTTCCGGATTAAGACTAAAAATAACATTTTTAAAGCCTGTTTTGCACTACATATGGAGTTTGGTGCACTCCTATTGCCCTTGAAACTTTGAGTTTTGAAGCCCTTTTTAAAGTGTAGTTTTGGATTATTGAAAAGTGAAATTTTTTGGGTATTTTCAAGGAGCACCAGTGGTTATTTAATTATTGAGTGTGAGGTCGTCATTTTGTGGGTAGTTAGTATAAGTCAAAGACCATATGTGGACCTATATTTTGCCTCCCAAAGCCTTCATCTCCTTCAATTAGATAATATTCAAAAAGATGCAAAAAATAAAAACAAAAAGTGTTGATTGACCCCTTCAACCATTTTATTTGTCTTTTGATTAGTGATTGCATAAATGGAGGGGGAATTATTGCTTGGAATTGTTTTGTTAGTCCTACAGAAAAACCAAAAGTTAAATTTGACCAATTTGCAGCTCACAAAGTACAACAGGAAGATCATTTTGGGACAAAAAATGAAGGCCAACAAGAAGATCATTTTGGGACAGAGGGAGTATAATAAAAACGACAATCCCATTGGAGTTGTTATTTTTTGGTGTGACAAAAGTCTATTATCTTGGTCTTGATAAAAAAGAATTGATCGTTAATTCAATAATTCTTAACGATATAAGGATTTTGGACAAAACCTAGGACAAAACACAAATAAATTATAATTTTAATATAATTTTTTTGGAGTTTACTTCAAAGAAGACAATGCAAATCATGAAGAATAGACAGGTTTTTTTTATGGTCAAAATTTTTAAACTACTTATACATTTGCTTCAAATAAATTTTAAAGATTTAAATTCAAAAATTTATCAAAAATGTAATTTTTGTCTTTTGCATTTATAAATTTCTTCAAATAATCAAAACTAAAATATCAATTGACTTGCAAAAAAACATAAGATTTAATAATGATAACATCAACAATTTTTTCTAAATAGTATGCTCTCCAATAGACCAACACTAGAAAAATTCTACACATTTTGTGCTGTTTTCTTTATGATTCTTGCTTGATTATAACAATCATAGTTTTAGATATAGATTTAAAAAACTATCCCATTAAATTTTAAAATTTGCACACAAAATGTAAATTTTTGAAAAAAATTCCATCTCCAAAAGTTTTTTGAAGTCTAGTAGCAAGTGTAAAATGGATGATTAGTTATTTAGAAATTAAACACATGTGCAAGCCAATGGGATTTGTTTGGACCTAAAAAAACCTCTTCATCTATTCATCACAATGCATAATCCTAGTTGATGACTACAAAATCCAATTGAGAACTTTGTAGTTAGGCAATTGAGAACTTTGTAACTAGTTGAAATGGAATTCAAAAGATGTCAGTAGATGTGACTGCACCAACAGCGGTGGAAGATTGACCAAAATTAATAGCACCGGAGCAAATCCTAAAAGGGGTATAATTTGTCAATTTCGCCTAATGTTTTCAACTTGCACCACTTCATTGTTGACTTCCATTCTTTCACACCTAGTGAGGTTGACTAGAAGTTATAGTAACTACGGAATTTTAAGAAAATTAGAGCAATTAACGCACTAATCTAGCCATTTTCAGAAAACTATGGATTTATTTCAAGACAGAGGGAGTACCATTTAGGATTGTTGAAGGAGAAAATGACCAAATTGGAAATTATCCTATTAGTATAATAAGTTCATTCCAAGGTAGACGGTCGAGTAGGGAATCTATGCTAATAGGTACTATATATAAAATCAGAATATTTTGACTTAAATTTAATAATCCAACTAGGAATTCTATAGCCAAAAAAATTGCTACAATGACACTGCACTCAAGGCTCAAATCAAACACTGACACAAGGAATTTCCAGCTAGGCTCTTAGACTAAACTTCCACACCACCAAGATATAATCAGTCACATACACATACTCATTCCAATTATATTTTTTTTATTACTTCCAATTTGGTGAAAACATCACTGTTAAATCCTATAGATTTGTCAAACAATACTAATACTTCATCAATTTTTTTTTGCTTGTCTTTCATTTCTATCGTCATCATAGACATAAACTTCCCAATTTGGTCTCTTCATCTTCTCATTCATAATCACTCACTGGATTTCAATTTCCACATAATTGAATAGAATCTCACCAACTAGGATCACACTTTCAACTTTATTCTTCATCCCCATAAACTCTTACACTTACAAACACCATCTCACACACAATTTCTTCATCTTCTTGACCTCCAACTAGGACACAAATTCACAAACAATAAACAAAACACATCTCAAACTAGTTGGGACACGCATTGGTTCTCTCCAAGTGGGTAAAAGAAAAATGAGAAGGACAATGAACCTAATAGGAAACAAGATGGCCGTTACCAAAGGGAAAAGAGACTACCCATATACCAATAACTACCAAATTGGAATAATTCCACCTACCAGGTCAATCCCTATACACACTCCAACTCAGATCAATCCTTTGACATTTTCTACATGGACATATACTTAACAAATGGCTAAGGCATCAAATTCTGAATTGACATCCACAAATTCTGATCCTGACTCCTACTTGAAATGAAATTGGACTCAGGCAATGACCTCCAAACTAGGTTAAATACTCACAAAACCACCAAATTGGAACAAAAATCAGCAATTAACTAGTAAAACACTCCAATTAGGTACTCAAATATACAAAAAAAAGACAAAAGAAACATGCCGTATAATCTATCTACAAGGGCCGAGGCCTAGGACTAAGTTCTTTAAAAGGAAGTAGATTCAAGTCAAGTATAGACTTAGAATCCTAAAGTAAAAGTCTAGAGGTTTCTGAAAACATAAAATACGTAGCAATCAGAGTTAAAATGAGAAAGATACAAGCAAATGAAGTTTAGGACCAAAATTGGATGAAGTCAAAAAAATTTGGATGAAGTCCAAGTCTTTTTTTACCTCTTCTATTTAAGATCTATCACACAACTTGTGAGGTAAAAAACAATTAGTCTTTCTTGCATTCATCCGAAAGTGTAAACAAATTATAGAATCTCTAAATTATAGTCTAGATTTTACCTAACTTGCAAAACATCCATGACTATAGTATAGGTTCTCTAATTTTAGGTAATAGTCAAATAGTCTAACATATTTGTAGCTAAAGTCACATGTAATTTAGAATAAAATGGGATTTACATATGATTGACTTCAACTTTCATAAACAATTTATTTTTACTCTTATTCCCAAGGGTATGAATTTAGTGACCCATCCTTTATCAATGCTATGGACGTATGAGCATTGTCCTTGTCTATCTAATAGGGGTCAATTGTTATCAACAAATAGTCACGCTTGAACCACATGTTGTCATGCATATACACTAGAATCTATATCTATATCTATATCTATATAATAAATTTTGTATACATTTTTTAATTATTGGTGATTTACATTACCAAATACTTTGTCACCATCACTACTTAACTAACCAAAGAAATAGTTCTGGTCTTGTATACAATAATTTATCACTACCTAAATGCTGGGCATGAGTGTTTATATATGCTCCTTGAAATTTATTGTTGCACACTTCCTCAATAATTAGTCAATTTAGCTTAACACACTCATGCATCAAGAGATCTCAAATTACTCTTGAGTTATCTTCAAACCCATTATGGCCACAAAGGTTTTCACCCTCTGAACAATTCATATATTCTAACACTACACTTAAATTAAATCTAACTCTGTAAACAATCCAAAGATAATTTTTTTATCCTTCCCTCACAACCGGAGACTTTGTTAGTAATATTAAACAGCATAAACACTCAATCATTTGTCATTGATCATTAACTTGCATAACTCAATAACCATCTAAACTAACAATCAACAATTTAGTTTGTGTAACATAGTACCAAAATTTCTTGACAAATGGTTTCGTTTGTTCAATTCCTTAATTACCTTCTATATAATTTTCTAACATTTGCTAATCAATTCTTACACTACATTAGCGAACCATTTGTTAATTATACAATCATTCATTTTAACAACACATTCTACACTTATTCTTTCCCAATTACCACAAAGTACAACATTTCAAGAGAATCTAACAATTTGTCACACATGAATATTACCATCACCATAGTTTACACATTCATAATAATTTAACCAATTTAACCACGCTCCAAACAACAATTCCAGAATAATTATGCATAAAAAATCAAGCACAAACTAGCATCACATTGTCAACTACAACATTATTCAAGTAATTTGCTCCCAAGTTGAAACAATTGCCTTCCTTACTCACCCAACACTCATTTCACACCAAACACCAGTTCACAACAATTAGTCTAGATCCACAATTCACAATAACTCCAAACATGCAACTCCTCGCATTACAAATTTTAATATTAAGGACAAGAACATCAATTACATTCTAATTTCAATGAACAAATTGTTCATTAACTCTATATACATGCTTCAACAAAACATTCTCATTCCAAATCATTTCAAATACTATTTTCTCACAATTTTCATAGTTAAACAATTTGTCTAATTCCATGAACCCAGTTGCAGTAGAATTTGTAGCATTAACGATAACCTAACACTCTGTTAGTCGTACATTGTAATGCATCTTGCATTCAATTTTCCACTACAAAATCCTATAATCCATTATTCAAATATAACACTTTAAGTCTAATGACTATTAATTCAGGATTTTGTTACCTAATTGAAGCTCAAAATCTCACACAACAACTCCATTCATTGCTTCAAGCGTTGTGAAAAGAATTTCCATCATGGAGTTCCATTTTCAAATTCAAGTTCCGCCTTCTCGGATTTACAATTTGTCAATTCCTCAATCCTACACAAATTTACCTCAAAACCATTCCATTGAAGAGATTTGAAGGCTCTGGAAAGATTGTGAGTTCCCGGACGGTGGGAAATCTAGGAACTTTGCCTCATACATAGTTTGATGTAGCACAAACTATGCCATATCAAATATTTCTTTAATTTTTAAAATTTTTTAACTTTTATATATATATATATATATATTTTTTTTTTTTAAAATTATTAAGAATTCTGACATCAACATTGTAGTTTCTAGTAAAGAAAACAAGCTTGAAACAACCCTCTCTTGCCCTCAAATCTTTCCTAATGCAACTACAGGTGCAAAAAGAATGCAGCCAGATATGTCAAGAAAATCCAAGGTCCCAATTACACACAAGGCATGAATTCAACAATACTTCTATCACTCTCACAACATTGTAATCATATAAATCAATTGTTCAAGAACATACACAAGGTAGTTGCAAGAAACACTTCACAGTTCTTGGCCAAAAACGCGTTTTCGGAGCATAGGACTGGCAGTACTATCAATACTACAAGTACTGCACTGACGCATTGCAACGGCAATCTCCACCGTCGGTTTTGAATTTAGCCGGGCTGTGATTTCGATAGGTGGCGGATACAACAATAAGCGCATTAAAGTGGGGTGGCATACAAAGATGAGGTCTCGCTACGGAGCACTCACGAGTACTCAATAGTATTGTGGACTATTGCGGGGTACTACCGCAAGCACTGTCATCCAAAAATGCCAGAAAATAGCAAAGAAAGAGTATGTGTCCCTTTTCATTTCTAAAAAATGGAAAAAAATTCAAAATATTCCCCCCCAAAAGCCATTTTTATTGACAACAAAAGCCTTTCATTGCACCAAAAATTTCCTTAGGAATTTTTTTTCCTTCTGTAGGACTTCTATGCAAAGGATGGTCACATTGAGCCCCTGTGAGCAACTCTAGTATTCTTTTTTTCACAAAATTTCCTTTTCAATCCTTGGAAGGACCCTAAACCTCCCTCAAGTCCAATTTGTGGCTTCCTGTCGCAGCACATGATAGGTAAATTCCCCATTATACTCACAAAAATCACCCTAGAGTATAACTAGGTGACTCTAAAGATTGAACCCATGAGATTCTGTGAAGTATCTAGCCCTATTAATCAACTAAGTAAAGTCAATAGTGAAATCCTTCTTTTCCGGTCCTCTTTCTAAAACTAGAAACACAAACACCAAGAAAACTAATGACCGGATTCCCTCTATCTTCCGATTTCAACTAGCATTCCGGTGGTCAAATCCAACACAACCCCAGGATCATACCACTTCTGGTCTTGGTATCCGTCTAGACCAATCTGCTCTAAACGTCTTGCAACTATTTCTTTTCTTATCCGGTTTGGTTTTACCTTTGTTTAGCCATCAGAGGGGTCGCCGCTTGCTTTTGAGAGTGGTAGGTCCACCACACCTTCCGTAACTTATAGTCGCTGAAGACCCACTTTACTAATCTCTACTTTTCTAGACTAATACGGATCCGGTTTGGTCCTTCACAGCAGTCCGGATAGCAATCCGGCTTGCAGGTCACGCAAAGACCCCCCATACGATCCTCTCAATACTACAACAACCTTGATGCAATCCTAATCCGTGCAACGCTAAGGCGGTTACAAGTGCACTCGTCCGTTCCAACATCCACTAGAATTCTTTTGTTTATCACTAAGATGGCGAGACCACACAAGAGATCGGACACTCGACCGGATTTTCCATCCAGGAGTTCTAGAGCGATTAAGGAATCCCTCCCTATCCGCCTAGCCTAACAATGACTTTTTCACCCGGAATCTCAAACTCTAAATGCGTTGAGGCACTGAAGTTCACTCCCAACTTTATACTATCCGCTCACATGCACTTAGAATCAAGAAAAACACCAAGGGGAGAAATTCCCAACACATCCGCTCGCACCTTCCGAACTCCCTCACTTACAACCCTGCCAAACATGGGAGAACGTACAACAAGAAAGCACATGGAGAGCACAAAAAAAATGTAGAGGAAAAGACTCCCAGTCCCTAGCACAGGGACTGATTTATATACACTTTGTAAACTTCCAAAAATACAAAAGGCAAAAAGTGCCTGTAAAAGTCAACCTACTTCCGGTCCGTCCTAACATTGCCGGATCGGATTACACATCCGGATCCGTTCCTATCCTATCCTACAAGAAACTAACTTACTTTACATCGCTATCCCGTGCCCCAACGAAAGACTCTTGGGCTCTGCCTCCAATTGCTCGAAGACATCTCCCAAGTTCCTGTTCCGCTCTCTGGCTATCGGGTTTGGCAGATCGGAACCGAGAGAGGAATCTAAGTTGATCGGCGCGGTCTGGGAGGGCTGACTCGTCCTTGATTGCGGAGTCTGATCCCTTCCTCCCCTTGGCTCCGATACATCCGGAAACAACTCCGGCATAGAGATGTCCGACAGATGGACCCTCATAGATCCGATCAACTTTTGTGCACACTCCTCCATCCGGTTTGCAGCCTCTTGGGCTTTCACCATTGTCTTCTCAACCTGATCGGAGAAGTCCATCAGGATCCGAACCATCCGAGAACCGGATACCTTCTTGTCCTCCAAGACCCTCTCGTCAAAGAGTCTTGCCTTGCCTGCTGCACTTCCGGTCTCGCTGAAAGCGGTCTTCACTGCTTCCGCCACCTTCTGCGTCTCATCCACCATCTCCCGGGTGGCCGCCATATCTTCCTTGAAGGTCGCAACTTCCGCCTTCAGCATGTCGACTTCCTCGTGAAGTCGACGGATCTTGTCCTCCTGTTTCCGGATCTCGGCCGGATTGGTGATGCAATCCGCCACCTTTGGCGGTAACTCGCCGTCCGGTGCAGCGTGCACCATTTTTTCGATCCTCAAAAGGATCCTCCTTTTTGCCTCCCAATCTCCGCGGATGTCGTAGAGGATCTTGACCACCTTCTCGAACGGATCCCCAGGTTCCGTCTTTGAGGTACCTGCCTTCTCCGCTTCTGGTGTTTTCTCCTTACTGGTCTTGTCTCCAATCGGCGATCCTCTTCCAGTCGGAGATGTCGTCTTATGCCGCTTGGGCGGCCTCTCCGTCTCTTCTTCTTCTTCCTCTTCCTCGGTCTCGGATCCGGTTTCTTCTTCCTTGTCATCCGATTCCGACTCTCTGTATTTCAGGAGAGTGGTTTGGGTCTTCCACTCCTTCTCTTCCGAGTCCATCAAAACTTGGTGATGCTCATAAAGATGGAACAGATAGGGGCACACCGATGTCAGCCTACTCCTTTTGACCCTTGTTGCTAGCTGGGCCACAAGATCAAACATGATCCAGACCCAGTCCGCCTTCCGGTCTCCTCTTAGAGCACCAAAAATAGTATTGCCGAGGGTGATCGTTACCCTCGTTGGCTTCTCCGGATGCAGGATCGGAATGAGAAACTGGAGTAGTTTCCCGTGCTGGTCGTCCACGCAGTCCTCCACCGCGTATCCGTCCTTCAAGTTGACTGCCCCCCGGAACTTGCCCCGGATGTATTCATCTTTCCGGTTTGCCATCCCTTGACCTCCTACCCGGAACTGATATACTTCCCTCCAAATCTCTTCCGTCCAGTTGGTCGGAACGCATCTAAGGGTGTTGTCAAACTGGTTGGACAACTTCCCTAAAATCTCTCTCACCATCCGCTCGTCCTTAAACCCCCACAACTTGTCGAGCAGACCCTGACATCCCATCCGAGTGAGATCTATTCTAAGCATCTCCGTCTCTTCTTCCATTGCGGGAAGGACCGGAACGACCTTCCGGAGTTTAATCGGAACTGTCGTTGATGTGGATGCCCCCGGTCTATTTTTCCTAAGCTGCGGCATGGACACAGACTAGATCTAACCGATCCCTTTTCGATTCTACCTCACCCGCTCCTAGCCGCACGTCCCATTCTCACTTTCTCTCTCTGATCTCAACCGGATACCCAGACGAGCTGGTACACGACCGGAAACCTACCCTGCAACACACCTCTAATACTCACACACACACACACACATCCCGCTGAAAACGAGGAGCACGAAGAAACAACTCTCACCAAACAGAGTTTGGAAAGGGGCGCGACTGCGAAGGTCCTGGCCTTTTATAGTTTTCATGACCTAAAAGTAGTCATGATGACTTTTATCGGTCCGGCCCCACCATTCCGGTCTAACCCTAATCCGATCTTCTTTCATTCCGGATACGGTTCCGATTCCATTCCGGTTCCTAAGTATTACTATGAGGACCGGATCAGATCCAACTGTTCCGTTACTTTAATGCCTTTGTTAATTTTTCGTTTTCTTCGGCTCCTAAACAGAATCCGGATATTAACTGTCAGCTTCCGTTCTTTCTTCTAGATAAACAAATGGAAACCAAAAATTCTGGTTGCGACACTTCCAATTCGCATTTTTGGGTCGAAAATAGGACTAAAATCCCCTTAAATGCCCAAGGTAGACACCCAATCGAGGCAGCTTAAAAATAGTAAACTAGTTTTTAAAAAATTCAAAAATTCCAGAATGTTTGAAACTTTTGTAACTACCTTCACTCCAAATTTCACGCCAATCGGGCAAGTACACAACAACTTGTTAATTTCATAACTTTTGCATAACCATCTGTAATGACCATATGACAAATTGTCAATCAATCTCCTACTATTAGTCCAAATTAAATAACTAGTCTTTAACAAGTTTACTTAATAGCATAATGATTTAATTATTTGTCTAATTTAACTATCTACACCGCTAACCAAGGAAGATTTACAAATTCTTTCATCACAAAAGACAAATGGTTAAATTCACCCATCAAGGACAATACACTTTGGAGAATGCAAAAATGAAGTCCTTCTAGGTATTTTAAAAAGGGATAATTTATCTTTAGTTTCCTAGGGATGTTGGTGGGAAGTGGGAACACCACAAACAATCATATTATTATACAATGTTATAAGGAACAAAGAAGACCACAAAAGATATTGCATTCTAGTATATAGGACACTTCCACTTCCTCTTTCTCCAACATCTATACTCATATATAGATATATTTGAGGTCTCTAATATTGTTGAATAAGCCATTATTGTCACAAAAGCAAAAAACATTCATTTTCAATAATAAATGTTATTTCTAATAAATTATTTTTTTCAAAACTTGATAGATTTCTACAAAAATACATTATTGACTTTGGACCAAAAAGGAGGTGACTTTATATAGATAGATGCCTATGTATGGAAGTTTGAGTACAAATTTATTAAAAAAAATAAGCATGTGCTCCATAGTCAAAGCTTCTAGTAGCTTAGCTTTATAAATTCTAATTCCCATGTGACTTGTGAATTCCAAGTTTTAGTATATGATGAAACTTTCAATTAGGTTTTACACCAATACAAAGTGATAAAACAAATATTGGTGGGATGCTACAAAAGCATCTTCAATTCTAACTTTTGACTAATATATTATTAGAGCTTGAAATTCCTACCAATTGCAAGGTACATTAGAAGTGCAATTGGCCAAACTTTTGCTTGGATAAGCTTGATTTGCTAAAAGCTCCTACTATAGTTTTTTGTGGTTTAGTTTGATTGTGAAGCAAGTTCACTTGTTTTCCTTGTCAAATATCTAAATTTGAAAGTCTATTCAAAATACTTTTGGATGCGCCTCCAATGACAGTAATTTCAAGTTCCAATTCTGTACTGTCTAGTTAATAGTTAGGAATAAATTTAAAGGATCAATATATTGATTTGACAAAAGATGCTTAACAACGTTCCAATTGGCATGGAAGCTGGAAAAATATCCACCCCTTGGAATACCCCCACAAGCCGACGTTTTTGAGGCGAAGTAACGATACCCACGAGCCAACATTAGGTATGGACTACGCCGCATGCTTCAATCTCAAGTCAAGGATTGCCAGATCATATTTCATTGCTAGACATCGAGCCTGATTTCCGCATGCACAAACATGGCTGATGATTTCCATTGGATGCACTCTCTCTATCAATCGAGCTTAAGCCATAAATTCCGCCAAGGATGTTTTCTGGCCAATGAATGATAAAGAATCTTTTCCTATAGGACAAAACTGCAACTATTCATCTTTCCAATTTTGTATAAAAAGGAAAGATCATCTACAATAGCTTGTCTTTTAATGAGTGCTTTTGCATTATTTTAATCCAACAATTCACACGGTGACAAAACAAATGATTTCCATGGTTATGAGCCCGTCGTTTAAGGGTTAAATCCTAAAAAAAACCCTGATCAAACCCATGCCCAATGTAAGTAACTCTGTTACCCACATCAACCAACAATTGGCAAATCTTCTAGCAATGGAGTTGCCCAGGCTTCAAAAAAGAATATTTTCTGCTGTCTAGTCCCAAGCTCCAAGGCAACCATGATTAAGGTAGAAGACCTCATTCCGACCATTTAAGCAATTACGCATATTTGGAGTACAGATTTCTTGAGTGGAGAAATTTTCCCATGTACAGAAATAATTTAGAAGGATTCCATATTTTTTCACAATTTTATTTCTCAAAACATAATTATTGTGAATTTTTTAGTTGAGGATTTTATTTGACCTATTCTTGTCACATAGGTCTTCCCATTTCCAACCATAGGTTGATTGCAAAATCAACCAGGACTGCAGCCAATCGTAATGCGCCACGATTGCATTGGAAATTGTGCCATAATTAATCATTGCTTTTCTCCTATTGATTAGAAAGAGAGTAACCTATATAACAAAAATAGGTCCCTGGTTGGAATGAGGTCGGCTACCTTATCACTCTCTTTGGCTACTCACAAGCTAGAAAGATACTAACACTTCAGACTGAAAGGGCATTCAAATCTAGACATTCACAATTCAATAATGGACAATTTCACAGTCTATCCCATGATCGACTCTCCAGCTTCAATTCTCAGGTTATTAATGTAACTACACCTAAAATCACACAAATAAGCAATTCAACATGGTTGCCATTATTATATTAATTTTTTATCGGTGGGATCTTATTGGAGGTCAAAAGGGAATTTTAGATTCTCTAAGAATGCATTTTTGGGACATCACATGAATAAAATAAAATAAAAAATTTCAAAGTGTTGGAAATAGAGTTTAGGGTAACCAACCATAGTAGAAGAACACTTTAGACAAGAATCTAGCCTGTCCAACTTTAAAAAGTGTGTGATTTAAGGTATAGATATAGTTATCTTAGTCCAAGCATCAACATCATAGGTCGTCACTGCCTAGGCGGTGACCATTTGACTAATCATATTCAGATTGAAGCAATTACAAGCAATCTAACAATTTCAATAACGTAAATGGTCAATTTCATTAAAATGGTGGCATTATTGAACTTCGGCGCTTTTACAATTAAGAATGCCCGTTCTGAAATCTATATCTATCCTAGATGGTTAAAATGTCACACTATCAAAATGGCGCAATAATACCGCCATTTTAATGAAATTTACTATATAATTAGATCATGCCCCTCCATTGCTCTTATAAAAATTGTGGATAGGTTCCTGAATATAGGTACACTGTAAATTATTTAAGAAAATTGTAATATAACAACACTGGAGGGGGACCACGTGCCGCTGTGAAGCTAAACATTGACATATGTAAAAGGAGTTCCTCGCTGGCTCGCTCTAGCTCGAATTCTCTAAGCACACTCAATGAAGCAACTGCAAAATTTTCAGTCAGCAAGAAGGATGCCAGCGTTGAGGCTCTGGAGTTCAAGCAAGTGGGAAGCCCTTGAGCACGGAGCACTCCGTAACAGCAAATCATGCCTCTCCAACTTGTTTTATTACAATTGCGCATAGCTTCGCGAGTACATGTAGAATGTAAATTTAATAAATTCTTGATATAACATTACTGGAGGGCGACGACGTGACTCTGTGAACCTAAACCTTGACATATGTAAAAAAATTGCACGCTCTCGGGCGAGTCCTAGAAGCACAAAGGAAGCAACTGCAAAACATTCACAGCATGAAGGAAGCTACTCAAGCTAGCGCTGCGGCTCTGCATCGAGTTCAAGCCATTGGCAAGGCCTTGAGCACGGAGCACTCCATGGTGAGCCCTGGTCCAATTCCAATAAGCAAACCAAACTCTTTCCCTTCGCCCGTGGTGGATGCGTTATTTTCCTTGGATCGAGCCCGAATCCGATCCAACACGAACAGCACGCACGCGCTCGCCATGTTGCCGTAGTCCCGCAGAATCTCCCGACTGGCACTCAGCTTCTCCGGCGCGAGCTTCAACTGGTTCTCGATCTGATTGAGGATGGCAACTCCCCCGGGATGCACCGCCCAGAAGAGTTCATTGCACTCGGTGTTCTTCGCTTCCGCCCGCGCGTCCGTCACGAACTCCTCGATGCTGGTGGACACGAGTTTGGGGATGTCGGGTTTCAAGTGGTAGTACATGCCCGCTTCCATGAGGTGCCCATCGATGGCGTCCAGGCTGTCGGGCACCACCATTTCTCCTGACCATTTGATTTCGTAGAGAGGATTTTCGGAGGGAATTGGGTCTGCGCCCATGACTGCGGCCGCGGCGCCGTCCCCAAAGAGGCCCTGCCCCACGAGCCCATCAAGATATTCCTCACTGGGCGCGCGGAAGAAAATGGCGGTGCACTCGCTGGAGAGGACGAGCACGCGCGCGCCGGAATTATTCTCCGCGATGTCCTTGGCAACGCGCAAGATGGCCGCGCCTCCCCAGCACCCCGTCTGGTACATCATGACGCGCCGCAGCTTGGGCGACAAGCCCAGGGCTTTCGCCACTGTGAGGTCCAGTCCCGGCATGTTCACCACGCTCGTGGTGGCCATGACGATGTGCGTGATGCCAGAGCGCTCCCCGCCCCATTCAGCGAGCGCGTTCTTGGCGGCCTCGATCGCCATCTTCGGGATCCACTCCATGAGAATCTTGTGACGATCGTTCATGCTGGTGTCCATGTAGCTCGCCAGCGAAGGGTATTGCTGGAGAAGCTCCTTGCGCACCACCATGTGACGCTTGTTGATATGCATCTTTTCGCAAATTCGCTTGAACTTCGCCTTCAGCTCCGTCTTGTGGTTGCAATTCGTCTCATCGAAGTAGTAATCCGCGTACGTGCTCTGCTCGTGAACGAAGGGAGGCACGGCGGAGCCCAGAGAGAGAATGGTCGCGGGACCTTCCGGCTTGCGCCGCGGCAGAGACAGCATTGATTCACCCTGTCCGTCCAGGGATCCGTTCATCGCCGCCGGCGCCATCTCGGGATGCAAGTAAACTCGGGATCCTAAGTACTCACTCGCTCTACGTCAAGCAACGGACCCCAAATGCAAGAATCAATCCCAACTCGCGCGTGTCCAAGCCCAAATGCAATGAACTCCAAGTTTAGCTCAATGCAGCAACTGTATCCCAAAGCAGCAATTGTATCCCAAACTGCTGTGAGGGCGATGATCGAGAGCAGCTAGCACTCGCGACTATGCTAATTTGTGGAGAAATGAGGATGGGAGGAAGGGAGATGAGTATAAGGTGCAAGAGAATTTATGACCTAAAATGAGATGGCTACCTCGATCGCTAGTAAGCTTGGAAGTTGAAGCAATTGGTCAGCTGATATATAGTGGTGGAGTCCGTGGTGTGAAATACTGGTGGGGAGAACTTGACGGCGTGAATTGCGAGAGACGAAGGGCGATCGCTGAGGGACGGCAATGTGGACGGCGACGGCGACCGCAGCGGCTGGACCGCAGTCGTTGCTGGGTGCGGAGACAGTGCGGGGTTGACCGAACTCTCTGACCGTCGTGGCATGGTCTCCGTTGACAGGTAATTAGTCCTTTACAGTGCACGGCTGCACCGAATTAACTGCAGGGATTTTTGTATGAAGGAATTTTGCTTCGAGTTTTGATGTAAGCTGGAAAAAATGAGATTGGAATGTTTTGCAAAGTATTTTCCGTTTTGGAACATATGAAATCACTCCAATTCACATAGCATTTGATATGCATTGTTTCACTTTTTTTATTCAAAAATTCACAGTAATTATTTCAAATATTTTACAAAAGACATAACATTCAAGAGCTGTGAGAGCAGCTGCCTTCCCTCTGACGGAATGATGTGGTATATTCCACATCATTTCATCCAAAGGATGAAATGGTGTGGAATATTCCACACCCCAACATTAGCTAATAAGCCACGCGTCAATAATGTCAGACTTCTGCTCAGTGCCAAGGTCATGACTGCACAATCGGGTTACTGGGAAATTGAACACTTTTAATTTCAACAAAACCAAAAAAATAGCTTAAAAAAAATGACAAACAATTCAGTGCGGTTAATAATTTCAATTTCTGAATTCCCTCACTTTGCATTGTAAGCCTTTCATGTTTTGTGATTTGGAATTAGAAGACAATTCTTTATGTACATATGGGATGGTAGGAGGTAGAACAACCCATGTGGGATATGTAATTTAGAGTTTGTAATTTCTCAACCGCTCATAGTTAAGTCTAAAGTAGGAATTGTGTTAAAATTATAATTTCAGACCTCATTTAGGCATAGTGTAATACCTTTTTTCAAAATACTTTGAACTAAAATAAGTTGGGGAATCAAGCTAAGCTTCATCTCCAAAAATCCGTTTGAGATTCAGATCTTCCACTCAAAAGTTATGAACAAATTTCAGAGAGGATGTATGAAAATGTAAAAAAAAAATCCTTTTAAACCCCTCTATGAAATTTGTCTATAACTTTTGAGTGGGAGATTAAAATCTCAAACGGATTTTTGGAGATGAAACTTAGCTTGATTCCCCAATTTATTTTAGTTCAAAGTATTTTGAAACAAGGTATTACACTATGCCTAAATGAGGTCTGAAATTATAATTTTAACACGATTCCTACTTTAGACTTAACTATGAGCGGTTGAGAAATTACAAACTCTAAATTACATATCCCACATGGGTTGTTCTATCTCCTATCACCCCAAGTGTACATAAACAGCTTCTCTGTTCTACAAAAAGGTCAAAATAAATTGTTGATGGCAAATGGTTAGATTTCATTGGTATACCCAATGAAGTCTTTGGGTTTAGACAGACCATCTATCTTTAAAATTATTTGTTTGTATGTTTTTGTCCTAGAATTAGCCAAAAAAATAGATCGCACCGTAAATGTACTGGCACTGTCTCGGTCCTGAAGCATACATTAATAACATGTGGATGCATTTCGTGGATGAAGACTTCAGAGAGGCAAAGGCAGCCTCTCTGAAGGCTCTTGAATGTTATGGAATGCAAATTTTTTAAGACTAATAGAAGACATGCAATCACATCTCTAAAAATTAATATAAAAATTTCATTCAAATGAATTTACTTCGAAATGAAAATTTGAAAAGTAGTAATATGTCCGTCTTTTCAAGGTTATGAATCTGACGTAGAATTCTTGGTCACTGATTATGATGGACTTTAGAGGTTTATGTTGATGAATGGCTAGCAATGGATCTTGACTATATTTCTCAACTCAAAACCTCAAAGACCCAAACTTCAAGGGTTGACTTCAAAACCTTTCGGCCCTCATATTTTATTTAATCTTTTAATTCCAAAAAAGTTGGCTTTCAATGTGTTGTAAATTAATTGAAAGCTTAAATTTCTTAGTAGTTGCCTAAAACTCTTTTCAACTCTCTCAATTGGAAAGACAATGTGGACTTCAATCATAGTCTTAGGACTTTGAAATTCTATTATTTTTTGTCTTGGTTTGATTCTACCATTTTGGTTGAGGCTTCGTTTCACCATTTTTGTCTTGGCTTCATTCCACCATTTTTCATTACAAAAAATATGAGGCCTCAACAAGGCCGTGAGTGCTGATTTTCGGGACCCGCGGGTGATATTACGGAAAAAAAAAAGTGAAAAGTGACGTCACGCTGATGTGGCGCTGACGTCAGCGCTGGCGTGGAACTTCGACCACGTCAGAATTTCAGTTTCTGACTTTTTTTTTTTGAAAAAAAACTCCGTAGTATCACTACGGGGTCCAAGCTTAACGGCCTTCCGGAGGCCTCATATTTTTTGTAATGGTACAGGCCTCATTTCATCATTCCAATTATGGTTTCAGTTTTAGTTGTATTGCCCCAAATACACACCATGGTCACAAAGTCAATCCTCTTGTCAATATAAGAGTTCCAAAGGTCCTCCAAAAATCACCTAAACAAATTATAACTTAAAAGTCTTCACTAGAATATTTAGATTATGGATAAAACATCCATAATCAACTCAATTCAATAGATGAATTTTCTAGCATTTGTAAATTAGTATCTTTAAGTATAGATGAAACATCATTTATTTATTTAAAATTGTATGTAGAATACTTTGCCAAAAAGATTATTGTCTACTTACCTTGCTACTAGGAAGACGACATTCTTTATGGTAGGGTGTTATATATTCATCCAATGGAGATATCATCCTCCTTTGAAATATTTTTGAGCAAATTAAAAATATTTCATCCATTTCAAAATTGATAAAAATTGAAGGAATATTGTAGTATTTTTTTCAACATCCCAACTCTTCAAAATTGCAATATACAAATCCTTGCAATTAGGTGAAGTGACCAAAGGGCAATCTTCTTTTGGGGGATAAATATTTCTAGATATATACAAATATTTTGGTCCATCTACATGCCTATAAGAAATTTAAGGAAAAAATGTGATTATTTAACCCATGGTTTTTAATTATAGCAGTTTTGTTGAATATTTGTTGTAAATTGTCAAAAATTCTCATGTAGCTACCTAAAAAGAAAAGAATTTTTGCAAAATGACATAATTGGTGCTCCAAAAATCTGAAAATTTCTCCATAGGTTTATAATATGGTGTAGAACATCATGGTGCAATTTTTTTTTATCATGTCATTGTAAAATTAAAAAGTTAACATATTATAAAATGAACCCCATGGTCACAAAGTGGACCCTATATTTTTCAATAATAAAACTCCAAAAGGTCACTTTATAAATTGGCCAAATTAATTCCAACCTAAAGGCTATCACAAAAATTTGATAGCAATTTGAACTTTGAATCTATAATCACAATATATTAATTACCTATATTATAGGCACCTTCCATAGTTATAGTATATTTATATTATAGGTATCTATGTTGTAGGTACCCATGTTATAAGCACTTTTTGTGGTTATAGGATAATTAAATTATAAGTATGTATGTTATAGACACCTTCAATAGTTGTAGACTCAAGGCTCAAGGCTTGTAGGCTCACATTTCTAGGCTCATATGCTAGAGTTGTTGGTATGAAACCATGATAAAAACAAATAATGGAATTTGGAAAGTTATACTATTAAAATTGAAGCCAAGAGAGAATCCAATGCCTTTCAATTGAGGAAGTTAAAAAGTTTTCTGAAGGAACTAATGAAAATCTTTTAGGCTCAATTAATTTTCAAAATAAGGCCATAGAAATTTGGATTGGAATTTGGAGTCAAAAAAATATGAGAATTGAAAGGACTATTTTGCAACCATAGGATCTTGATTTTTAGGGTTTATGTATTGACAAATATAGAGTTCAATGTTGGCTATTGGTCAACATACACCTCCAAAGTCAAGCATCATTTGTTTATCCTTGCCAAGACTTCCATGTTTACTTAACTAAATTCTAGAGACTTTGAATCCTCAAAGGAGAAGCCTATAATATTTTTTTTCAAAATTCATTTTGCAAGTAACTATGAAATTATGAATGTGATTTTTGGTATTTAATTTTCAAAGATGTGATTTCTAACTTCTATTAGTCCATTTTCTGTAAAAGATTTGAAATTATTGTGCATTTTTTAATAAAAAGTTAAACAAATCATATTAAAATAATGCAATTGATGTTCAAAAAATTGAAAATCTCTCTAGATTTATATTATAGTGTCAAACATTATGGTGCATATTTTTTACTATGTCATTCTAAAATTAAAAAATCAACACTCCATGGTTGCAAATTCATTTTACTACATTACTAGTCAACATTTTAGAAAAAAATTATATTTTAAGTAGAATTTCAATTGAACAACCAAAAAATATCAATAAATAGTTGATTTCCAATAGAAATATAATGTTTTCTAGACTCCAATATTTGTGTGAAATACCCATTACAAAAGGTCTCCCAACCCAACATAGAGCCCCAACATCTTTAGTTGGGCATCACTAGTAGCATGAAGATCGAGCAGTGGAGCCTCAAGTTATGATAATCCAATTTGTCAATTACAAATTTGTCATTTGACAAACTACCATCCCAAATTTTTTTGATGGCTAAATGAAGCAATTGCTTCATTGACATTTGTATGATTGGAGGGTGGAGAGGTTATTTTTATAATCAAATCCATTGTCCATCATGAATCCTCAAAGGGTATGGGATATTTTGAAGATAAGAGCTTGACCGCTCACTATCAAAACTTAGGAATTGTGTTCAAAATAAAATTTTAGACCTCATTTTAACTCCTCGGGGAGATCATTTAGTGTATCAATAACAAACCACATGTATTCAAATGATTTTTTAGCCCCCTATTTACTTTTTAATAAACTATAATTTCAACCTATATTTTTGAGCTTTATTTTATAATGACTATAGGTTTCTATTGCCAAAAATTCTCAACTCAAACAATATATGAAATGATTTCTAGAATAGGCTGAAAAATGAACTAAAATGGTATGTTTTTCAACTCAAATATTTATAGAGAATGCATTTAGATGACCATTGCATCATTATTTTAAGAAAAATGAACTTTCAGAAGAGAGTTTTTTTTTTAAATTGTTATTTTTTAGACAATTTTTTCTTGTATAATATGAGGGTGTAAGAGTTATTTTAGCTCTTCAATGTATTTCTTTGCTTCAAATTTTTTTGAAAATTATTTTACTATAGCTAAATGAGGTTAAAATTCTACTTCAAATACAATTCCTACTTCTGATTTAAGTATGAGCAATTCAAAAGTTTCTACTAATTTGAATTTACATATCTTACACGGGTTGTTTCAAGTCCTACCATCCCATATGTTTATAAAGAGCTTGCTTTCACAATTAAAAACACAAACCATGAATGACTTTGGAAGCCAAAGAAGATAATTCAATTGTTAAATTGATTTTTTTTTTTTTGAGTATTATTTAGAAGTTAAGAAAATTACTTTGCTATCTACCTAATCAATGTATACCTGTGATCCCCCAACGACTCAGTAGAAATGTAATAAACTTTCTGACATTTTGTGACATGTGTTCACTTAGCTACTGATGGTGTGTGAAATATTCCACACCATTCCATCCCTTCTCAATGCTACTAAATGTTCTGCTAACTTCTAAAGTGGCAGCTTTTAAGCTTCTTTACAAAAGATACAAGATATTAATAGGTCAAACTCATCGATATAAGCAGCAAGACTAGGAAAAAGTCAGGAATTGCACACAGGGAGTTCATTTAGAGTGTCCATTAGAAACCACGTGCGAACAAAACTTTGGACCCCCTATTTACTTTTTGAATTTTAAACAAAACAAAAAATAAAAAATATTAATATATTTTCCTACTTTGAAAGTTTATGTTTTAAATTATTGATATTTTTATTTGTTAATAATAATTAGTTACAAATTTTTGAAGTAAAAAGATACACTATAGAACTGAAAAATAACTTTCACACCCCTATATTATATAAAAAAAAATTGTCTAAAAAATGAACAAAAAACTCCTAAAAATAACTCTTTGTTGAAAGCTCATTTTGAGATGAATATTGATTCAATGGTCATCTAAATGTGTTCTCTATAATTATTTGAATTGAAAAACATGACATTTTAGCTCATTTTCAACCTCTTTTACAAATCATTTCATATTTTATTTAGGTTGAACATTTCAGCAATAGAAACCTATAGTCATTATTAAACAATGCTCAAAATTTTAGGTTGAAATTATCGTTTGTTAGAAACCACTTGTTCGCACGTGGTTTGTTGTAGGGGTTTGTTGTAGTAGCACAAGTGCACCCCCCAAGGAATTGCAGTAACCAGGGTCGAGAATATTTCAAACTAATTGCCGTACTTCCCATTAATAGCATGGTGGAATTAAAATGAATAGAATATGTTTACATATTTGAGCACTAGGTTTCCTAGTAGCAACTAAAAGAATGAATAGAATGGAAATATTTACATTGGAAATTCATGCCAAGGGCATCTACAAAATTGTATAAATCATCTCTCAAAAACCAGGAGTACTGAATCAAGACCATGCCTCAACTACATACCGGCCCTTGCGCTCAAGATCTCTCAAATACCTTGATACCGACTCCTGGGGCCATCCTGTTTCCTTCGCAATAAGAGTCTCAAAAGCTGACAATACATCAGCTGGCATCTTATTGGCAGAGCCTGCGACATAAATAGCTGCTCCAGATTGGATCATTTGCAAAACTTTGTTCCCCTGCATACACAAACCACTTCATCAGACAGAGAAAGCCCAGACAAGGTCACATAGCCTTCATATAATTTTCACACCTCTATGTGAAGTTTAGCTTCAAGTTTGAGAAGTGAGTGCAATTCCAAGAGTCAGTATACCAGAAGCAACTACCAGTCGATGCTAGAGCAATACCGACACCAGGCACTACTAAATGATAAAATGCAAAATAAATATTACTCCATGCATAAGGACTACAAAAAAATCCAAGTATCAAGCTATGTTAAGGGATCTTCATAACGGTCCTACACTGCTATGTTTCACTGCTCACGGCGATTCTCTAGCAAAAGAAAAGCGTGAAAACTGCAAGCCATAGATTACAAATCCACGCATTCCACTACATATATGCCCAGCAGTAATTCATTCAAACACTTTTAGCCAATCAAAATAAGATAAGAAGCATGTAACACCCAGGTTAAAAAAACTGCTGAGGGCCGCACCTGCTCAAGAATTTTATGCTGCACGTACACCTTCTCTGGTTGATCCCTAGAAAACGCAACGAAATAATCTCCACCAACTTCCACTGACAAGACATTTTGACCTTCTGACCATGCTTTCCAATCTGCCTCGTATAAGAAGTCCTTGGACTTCATCCGACAGCCAAAGAAGAACAAAACTGGTGCCACCACCTCTCCAGCATTAGAGAGTGCTATTCGCTCTTGAATAAACGAACGGAAGGGAGCACAGCCGGTTCCAGGTCCAACAAGAATCAGTGGCACCGAAGGAGAAGGCAAAGATATAGCACCCTTGGTAAACCAGACAGGGAGGAACACCTTCCCGTTCCTGGGATCAAGTGAGGCAAGCCACGAAGAACAAAGACCTCTTCGTTTCCTCTTGAATGGAGTCGTCCAGTCGACCACAGCTACTGTCAAATGAGCCTGAGTTGGGTGTGCCAGAGGGGATGAGGAGATCGAGAATGAGCGCTGTTGAAGTCGAGGTACAGTTTGTACAAGCCATTCAAATGGTAACTGCAAATGACACCACTAGCTTAGAGGTGATGATCACAAATATCTACTCAAAAAGCACGTATCAAGGCACAGCCAGCAATAGTTTGATTATTTTCTATAAGACATTGATCTACTGGTAGAAGGCATAAAGTAATAACTCAAAGATGAAATACACAAGATCGTGCAAAACAAATACCTGCGAACAAGGTCATAGCAATGACTGTCCAGAGTTTCCAAACCAACTCACCTGAACAGATGGAAAGTCTTCTAAAACTTCAAGAACCGTCCGCCGTTCTCTTTGATTGTAACGATACAGATCATCACGACCTTCCGGGGTAGCAAAATACTGCAGTCTCTCTTTTTCATGTTCAGCTGTAGCAAAATGACTCATGACTTCAAAAAAATAACGGCGGGGAGAAGCAGAATCAATATCCATGAGAGCCTCCACTATGGTACGTATAGGAACCGCCGTTTTCGTGCACACCGATTCAACATCCTCGGTTTGTGTGATGGTGCAAACAGCACTCTCTGAGGGTTCCACCGTGACAAAAATATCTCCATCGAGGCCACACCGATTCAAAAATTTATCAACAGAGACTGTGTTCTGGGCCGGCAACAACGTCAAGATATCTCCAGGTACATACCGAGCTCCCTGTGAACCCAATCCAAAAGAATTTCGTAAGCGGCATAAGTTTACCCGAGAGATAAATATTTTTACAAACTGTAAGGAATGAAACTATAAAGTAACCAAACCTAATTGGGACACCTACCTAAATGCGATGCTCCAAAATCGAGCACAATAGGTACATATTGATTTTAAGAATGTACAGCACCTCAACATCACAGTAAAAACTAATTAGAACACCAATTCAAACCAACATAATTAATTATTACCGAGCTTCCCAAATCCAGCTCAACGTGCCGAACGTCTTGCTCATGATCCTCAGCTGTAATCCGAGAATTCGTCACCATCTTAGCAAACACGGGCATGCTCGGGGGACCATACCCAGTGCTGATACTGTTGTGCTCCCTAGCGCTTCCGAAAGGGTTACCCGCAGCATCTACCATAGCCCGTGCTCTGCCATGTTCAACCCATCTGCCCGAGTCGTAGTTTATTATAAAAACAAAGAGGGAACAATAACATTCGTTGTGTCGTACACACATACCTCATCCTAAACTAAGACTGAACTAATAGCGAATGAAGGCTATTGTGAAAAGCGCACTTGCGAACAAAAGTTTGGCCAAAAATTCCTCCGGAAAAAAATTACCTACCTAATCAGAGATGCAGTCATGACATGCGTGCTCACCTTTCTACAATATCCGTCCTCAAACTTTCAGGTAATGCCGACAGCTTCGCCTCTGGCGCTGAGGGATGATGAAAGGTAACTCGATACTTAGGAGGGTCCAGTATAGTGATACCTGCATACCATACAAACGTAGACGTCGGCAAACAATAATCAAGTCTTGGGTCCGAAGACCGGCAACCGCAAAAGCAAGCCAAATGAAATGAAAAATACCATCCAGCAGATTACAGTACTCTCAGGCATCTAGAGAGCCACGTACAACCCAAGAAAATGCACAAAAAACTTGCAGAACTTCAAAAGAGAAGCACTATCCACAAAAATCAACACAAGCTGCAAAAAACAGACCTGTTTCATCAGGTCTTGGGTCTTCAAGGCCAGGTGGGAGAGCAACATGCTGTCGCAAAGCAACCCACAAGGAAGCTAACCAGGGGTCCAACCCTGCCTCAAAACCAGAAGGGTGTTGGTCATCCCCCAACCCTCTGGCCACTGCCGACACTCCGCCCAAGTCCAACAGCCTCCTATCAAGCTTCTTCCCAGTGATATTATACTTCTGGTAGCCAGAGTCCCCCAGCCCAAACACGGCAAATAGCGTTGATGCCAACCAGCTATGACCCAGACTCTTGCGAAGCAACGACCTCCAAAACGCTCTCATGGACTCGGGCGGGTCGCCCTGGCCGGTGGTAGACACCACAAAGACCACAAACCGCTCCCGAGGTAGGTCGTTAGGGTCATATAGATGCATGGACTCCACCACGGTCTGGAAATGGTGGCGAGCAGCCTCCCGACCCACGCGTTCCGCCACGTCCTGAGCATTTCCCGTCTGGGTGGCGTAGAGAATCAGAAGTTTCTGCCGATCCCCCATCTCTGCATTGAAAGGTCCACACAGGCAGATTATCAGACAATAAAGCGCTAAAACGTATCTTTGCAGACTGGGCCCAAGGTTGCATACAGTGACTGCCCAAACATAACGTCTCCACTAGTTAAGGAATTCAGTTTGTAAATGCCAATTCATATTACACCAAGAGCTATCAGCTTAGGGTGGTCTATTAGTTTGGTTGCAAAATCAAACATAACTACTGCTCGGCAACACAATTAAAAGGCGTCACTTGATTTTTACAAGGTCTCACCTACGAAAGCCGGTTGCGTTCTGTGTGTAGCTGGGCCTTCACAGATCTCCCACCCCGCACCGCCCGCTGGCTCTAATTTGAGAAGATGATGTGCAAAACTTTCAAAAAAAATCGGAATAGTGAGAAAGTGTTGAATGAATATTTTCCATCACAGAGCAGGGGCTCGCCTTGGTTCTTCTTAATCAAAATGTACCTATCGTCAATGAAGCAAATTTAGACCATGTAACAACCAAAAATGTGACTTTGTCCATAACTTTTGCATACCATATCCAAATAACACATTCTTAAGTGTTGAAATCCTCTTACATACGACCGTCAATAAAAATTTGACCAGCAGAATAGTAAGAACTATGCTCAGTAGCGATTTCGGGAATCCGTACCGTAACTAAAGCAGGTCTCGGAACTTTTTCCGACACTAACCAACATAAGGCAGGTGCCAAGCTTGACCCCGTCTGCTTCCCTCATGCATCCCGAAATCAGATCCTTTAATCCACTGCGCTCTGAAAAATCGAAACCCCCCCGGTCAAATATGAAAAACCCTAAGGCAGGACATAAATCAAATATTCACAAATAGCGAAGTCAAACTTTATGACAACGGAGTCTCGTTAAAACTCCAGGTTGATAAGGTTCATCTCCGGTTCCCTCTAATTCGACGCAATAAGCACCGTCTGAGCACCAATCCTCAACGAACTGCTCAATGAACTCGAACACTGATAAAATCCTAAAGCAAAACATAAATCGATCGTCGCAAATTCTCATAAAATCGAGAGTAGAAACAGTTGACACAAAAAAAAACAGGTTGAAAAGGTCCACCTCCGGTTGGCTCTAACTTAATTCGACACAACAAGCACTGCCAGAGCACCAAACCCTCAAAGAAATTCTCAACGAGCTCACACACTGATTAAAACGCACAAGACACAAACATTTGCATGAGTGACCAACCTCACAGGCGAAGCCCAAAATTGAGCTCGTCACGGAGACAGAAAAGAGAGAGGGAGAGAGAGTGAAAGCAATCAGCGTCACACCATTGTCAAACTTTCACAGCTTGCTCCATCGTGTAAAGTTGAAAGTTGAAAATTGTCGGGGCTCTCAGTGGGACTGTCCGTAATTGACGGAATTTTTCAACTGGCGTCTGATGGCAAGAGCACCAACAGAGCGAATTACACGCACAACATGTGTGATCACGTTGCGACACACAAGCGACACATGACGCGCTCATCGCACTGCGTGCTTCAGGTTTGCTTTACGAGGCGCATGCCTAATGAGACTTTCTTACGCTGGCACTGATACCCTATCTCTGATACCCTGCCCGTCGCACCTTGTCTCTGGTACCCTGGATGACATACACTGGCTATTAGATATTGACTCCCATACGATTAAGGTGGGTACCCCTAAAACCGCCACTTTTGGCTACTGTTCCTATATTATTATTATTTTCGTATATTTTTTGTTGGAAAGTGAAAGGAGGTTCTAATGTACCAAAGAATGCAAAATTTGGATATCATATGCAAAAGTTATGAAGGGTCAAAGTTTTTTTGGTAGCTAGATATTCTAAAATTGTTTCTTCAACATACATACATATTGATTTTGGAGATGTACACATAGTGATGATATTGTTTTTAGGCAAGGTGTGATTTGGGGTATACCCACCTTAGATGGCTTGTGTTTCCATGCTATACACCTTGGCTCAAATATCCGGATTTGGATCGGATGAAGATAGTTTCCTTGGAAATTATTGTGAGATTATTGCGGACCACCAAGGGATGTTTGCAAGGAAACAATCTTTATGTTAACCCTAACTACCTAAAAGGTCCAATGGATGATTTCATAATAGAAACAAAGAATGCACCTATTTGTTCAATAATCCCATGCCTTCTATAAATAGAATTTTTTGAGAAAAAAATACTAAAATCCACAAACTTATACTAATTCAAACCTTTGTCACTATCCACTATCTTCAAGTTTCTTTCATGCTAGTGAAACAAAGTAGAATGGAAGATTGGCTTCTTATTGGCTCCTAATTGCCATTATGTTCAATACAGAAAAAAATACATGTATTAGTTCCATGCTTTAAATATAAATCACCATACTTATATATTTTAAAGATCTAAGCAAATTGCTAGTTGCAAATAAATTCACACTTCACTACAAATGGCTAACACAACCTTCCAAAATATGCTAAACATGAAAAATTTTAAAATTTTAAAATCACTCGTACTCCTTCCCTTCACGGGTGAAGATTGTCATGATATCTTTCAAAACATCCCTTATGGTTGCTCATATATTTGCAAAAGGTGTGAGGCCATGTCATGCCATCATTGCAAATCACACACTTGCCTTTTAAACTTGTGGTTGAGGGATAACAACATCCATTACAATTTATTAGTTCCTCGTGATTTCATCCTCTCCAATGATGTAATAGAGTTTTGCATAATTCTATATGGAATTGGATATATGGCATTGGCCTTCGCTCCTCTTCACCATTCAACACTCATGCACATACGTGACAAACATGTTCCCCACTAGCATGTCTAGATTATATTATAAAACAACTTGATCTATTATTATTTCATTAAAAGTTTTAATTGTAAATTAAAATTTAACAAAGAAATTATTGATCTCATATTTTCTATAAATACTATATTATGGTGTTATAATTATGAAAATAATATTTTGTGTGCAAAGAGCAGTATCCAAAAACAAATGATAAGGTAGGAAGTCCATAAATCACCCATCTAAAACTTGAAACTAAAATTTGGGGAGGTGAAGCTTCTTGAAATATTTTTCAATAAATTTTCCTTGAAAGACAAGTGAAATTGGCATCTAACCTAAATTGTTTCATATTTCTTAAAGCTTTGTAGAATTAATTATGAAATTTTGAAGTTGAAATAGTATAGGGCTCTAAAATTCCCCACCTTATAAAAAATGTACATTATTTGTACATTGTTGAAGGCTACAAGAAAACAACGTGTATAGATAGTGTATAATTGAGGAGGTGTTCAATTTTAGAGCCTATGTACTTTTAGAACCTTCTATCTTAAGGTAACAACATCTATATTAACCGTTATTATACCCATAATTGTCTCCTCTAAAATCTTAAGAAATCTTGGGAAGTGAATAGATATGATTACAAGGATGTACTACATTTAAATATCAAACCCTAGTGTCGATATTAGGTGCATTTATAGTTGTTCCCTTAAAAAAATCACGACTTATACTCACAGTGTTCAAAAAATCTACACCCTAACCCCTAAAGCCCTGCTTGTCCCTTCGGGGGACAATTTGGGTTCGGGGAGGTTCCTATTGTCTCAATTTGAAGTGAATTTTTTTGAGATTTTTTAGGTTGTGTAGCTTTGCAAGAGCTTTGTGGATATATATTTTTTGTTTCAATCAGATGCCGGATGAAAAAGTTATGGCACAATGAGCAAGAAATGGAGATCGGCAGGCAGCCCAAAAAGAATTACAAAAAGTCAAAATAATTTTTTTTGAATTTTTTTCCCAAAAGATTATGTTTTTACCTATACGTGAAGATTTGATTCATTCTGTTTGGACTAGGGATGAGAAAGTTATGGACAATCTTATTTTTTCGGGCAATTTAAACATCTTCTTGAAAAAAAACTTTTTGTTCAACTTTGAATGATAATACCTTCAAATCCGTACGGTAAAATTTGATAAAAATTTTCCTACATGATCTCAAACAAGTTAAGCACAAGATCCTATGGTTAAATTCCCCCCAAAACAAAAAATTGGTTTCCTTAAGTGAATACAATATAAGTGGTAGTTTTGAGTGGTTTTTGGCAAAAAAAACACCCTCAAGGCTTTAGGGGTTAAATTAGGTTGGTTGTGTTGTTTTGTTTTGTTTGATACATTGGGATCTAACAAACCAAGAGGCATCTAGAGGCGCTCTTAGTATAGCTCAAAAGCCCTTGACAAAGAGGGGTGCACGAACTTTGTTTCGTGGCGTTTGGACAAACGGTGTGAAAGTAGTTAAATTTCAAAGTTTTTTATGAATCAAAAATTGATTTAAATTATTTTTCATTTTCATCGAACTGTCATGAAATGGGTCAAAATGGGTTGAAAAAATAGATTATCTTTAATTTTGGAAAAATTATAACTTTCATGTCACATGGCAAAATACCACAAAACAAAGCCTTTGCACTCCTTTGTACATACTGTTTTTTTATTCATGCCAGTTTTGTGGCGTTTGCACCTATGACGTGAAAGTTATGATTTTTTTTAATTAGAAAATTGAATTAATTAATTTTGAAAATTTGAAAAAACATAACTTTCACATCACATGTCCAAAGGCCACAAAACAAAATCCTTTCACTCCTTTGTACATAGAGTTTTCTATTCATGCCAGTTTGGACTTTTGATGTGAAAGCTAAGATTTTTTTAATTTAAATTTTATTAATTTAAATTTTATTATGGAAAAAGCATATCTTTCACATGGCATGTCCAAACGCCTCAAAAATAGAGCCCTTACACTCTATAAAGCTTTCTATTCAGGCCTAGAATGCAACTTTTTCCTATTACAATGTTTAATTTATTGAATTCAAAGTTTTTCTAAAGTAAAAAATTAGAAAATTAATTTTATTCTTATTTTGACTTCGGCAAAGGCACATGGCACACTAGTCGATACCTTAAGTTAGGTTGTTTGTTTTGTTCTGTTTTGTATGTTGAAATCTAACAAACCGTGAGGCGTTTGAGGTGTTCTTTGGACTACTTGAAAGCTTTTGATAAGGAGGGGTGTACAGACTTTGTTTTGTGGTGTTTGGACAAACAATGAGAAAGTTACTGAATTTCAAAGTTTTTTATGAATAAAAAAATCATTTAAATTCTCTTTTATTTTGAAAAAATCATAACTTTTATATTGCATGTCCGATTGCCACGAAATAAAGTTTTTGTACTCCTTTATGCATAAAACCTTTTATTTGTGTCAATTTCGTGGCGTTTGAACCTACATTTATAAAATGGTTGAATTTCAAAGTTTTTTTGAATTAAAAAATTAGAAAATTATTTTTACTTTTATTTGACCAAGAATGCAACCTTTCACACTTTGTTGTGAAAAATATTGAATATCAAAGTTTTTACATATTACAAATTAAAAAAACTATTTTACTTTAATTTTAGATGTGGCATTGGCATAGCCAAGGCACACTAGTCTATACCTTAAATTAAGTTGTTTGTTTTGTTTTGTTTGATACGTTGAGATCTAAGATACCGGAAGGTGACCGGTGGCGCTCTTGGTACCGCTAAAAAGCTCTTGACAAGGAGGGATGCACGGACTTTGTTTCGTGGCGTTTGGACAAACGGTGTGAAAGTTATTGAATTTCAAAGTTTTGTATGAATTGGAAATTGATTTAAATTCTTTTTTATTTTCAACAAATTGGCATGAAATGGGTCAAAGCGGGTCGAAAAAATAGATTAAGTTATCTTTAATTTCTGAAAAAAACATACTTTCATGCCACATGTCAAAACGCCACAAAACAAAGCCTTTGCACTCTTTTGTGCATAGTGCTTTCTATTCATACCAATTTCGTGGCGTTTGGACCTACAATGTGAAAGTTATGATCTTTTTTAAATTAGAAATTTGAATTAATTTATTTTTTATTTTTGAAAAAACATAACTTTCACATTGCATGTCCAAAGGCTACAAAACAAAACCCTTGCACTCCTTTGTACATAGAGTTTTCTAATTTTGCGAGTTTTGTAGCATTTGGACCTTTGATGTGAAAGTTAAGATTCTTTTAATTTAAAAATTTAATTAATTTATTATTTATTTTGGAAAAATCATATTTTTCACATAGCATGTCCAAACACCTCAATATAAAACCCTGACATTCTATAAAGCATTATATTCATACCACAAATGCAACCTATTAGAGCATCCACACCGTGTCACTGAACATAGAGAGGGCAGAACAGCCTTTGGCGGGGCAAGGACGGTCACGTTTGCCACAGAAAACCAGTTGATCCCATCGTCACTCGGAATATATAAAAAAATCCCTCAAAAGACGCCACTTTTGAAGCCTAGTCCTTATTTGCTCCTTCCCCACTCTTGTTTATCCGTTTTGAGGTCCAAGGCACAAAGCGAGCTATGGTTGGGAGCTTGTTTTTGTCCTCCTCCCGGCCAAAATCTCTCCGGAAGAAGGGCGCACTCAAACCTTGAGTGGCCACGAAAGGTTGGCGTCCAAAACGTGAAATTGGTGAGCCCGGGCCCCATGTTCCGTTGGCGCCCAAATGGTAGGGCGTGGAAGACACCCCGGCCCCGGTCAAATGCATTCCGGGATACTGTTCAGTGACACGGTGTGGATGCTCTTACACTACAATGTTCAATTTATTGGATTTCAAAGTTTTTCTAAAGTAAAAAATTAAAAAATTATTTTTATTCTTATTTTGGTTGTGGCAATGACACAGAGCGCACTAATACATTTGAATGTGCACAAGAATTATTTTTCTCTTGCTAGTAGGGTCTAATTATTTGTTGGATGTGTATTAGTAGACATCATGTCCAAAATCCTTAAAAAAATGGTTATGAATGTTGCTACCACGGCTTTTTTTTGGCTTTTTTGTGCTAGATTGCACCAAAAAAAATGATCTGGCTAAAAAATGGCAAAAATTTGCCAAAAAAATTGGATGAAATTGCCAAAAAAACTTCAAATTAAAAAAAATCTTGGATTAAATTGCCAGACTGTGGATGAAAACCAAATTATAGACATATAATATGTACCAATGTGATATTTTCTATCCAATACATGGATGAATGTTGAAATTTGACTATATATTACCTGCCGTGTGAGAGCATGTGAAGGAAGCTCCGAGATCAGGCTATGGCGGAGGAGGAGAAGCCGTGACGCAGCAACGGCCAATGTGGACACTCTTGTCCCCAAGC
Organism: Antitrichia curtipendula; assembly: GCA_951230915.1. Classification (NCBI taxonomy): domain Eukaryota; kingdom Viridiplantae; phylum Streptophyta; class Bryopsida; order Hypnales; family Leucodontaceae; genus Antitrichia; species Antitrichia curtipendula. The sequence goes on from OX579634.1 coordinate 42,632,576, forward strand.
AATCACTCTCTGATGCGTGTCCCTAAGCTCGACGCGCACATGATTTGTTGTAGTTTTCAATCTGAATGCCGGCGTATCGGATCTCCCTCTTTGCCGCTGGATGTTGCTGCTTCTCGACGACGTCCCACCCTTCATGCCAACGCCGAGCATTGTCTGCCAGGAGAATGCAACGGTGTGTGCGGTCTGGGTGAGACGTGGTCTTCGTGAGCCTGATGATGTTTCGCAAAGATATTTGAGGTTGCGGGATTGAGGTGTGTGTCTGCGCGTCGAAGCGCGAGGAATGGACTGCTGTGGGGCTTCGCTCCCGACGCAAGGCCTGCAGTTGTACCTTCCTTGTGCTCCGCCGGAGGTGTCACTTCTCGCAACCAATGACAAGTTCGTTCGCTCGATGAAGGCTCACTGTTCTCATTCTTTTCTGTGATATTTTCGCAGTCGAAGTGTGGCGGAGTTGGATTAGGTCTTATTTTAGGTTTCATCTTGGTTTGAGTCATACTCAGGATACACAACTTTTTGATGGGAGTAGATCGTGGAACATGAAGGGGTTTGGGGTTTAGGGTTTTATAGAAGCGTCTGACGCAATCGTATTGAACATACTTCACGATTATTATTATGTGTGGTCATATACTTAGAATGCAGATACAGTGTGGTTTTATCGAGGGAATCTGTCCGTAGGAGTGTCACTGTGTCAGTGGCACAATCGATGAAGCTGGTGGTGTTTCGTTCTTCTGCTTTCGCCCAGCCAGAACACGCTTCCACAGGGTAGTACTGTAGTGGTGTGTTTATTAGACTCCCTGTAGCAAACCAGTTCAGTAGTCCTTACATTCGTTTTATGATAAAAAGGAGAAACTTGGGATCCTCAACTACTGTTATTAAATCTTATGTCGCAGGAATCTGCATGTTTCAAATTACTTCAATCTTCGGAACGGAAATCTATCCTCCTGGTTTGTGTAAATGCTATTTAGAACCTGAACCATTGTTCTCAGCATGCTGACAACATAAGTCTTCAAACTAATGTACGTAACAAATCTTTTGGGTCATTAGAACAGATGCCTTGGCATTCTACAATGTGCCTTCATTTTGCAATCATCTTTTGTGATGAAATGAATCATGTGTTTGGACTTTACCTTCATTGCCAAGAAGTTGAATAGACCAATTTCTTTCTTATGACCACATTTCTTTTATATTTCTGGTCAAATTTTTTCCCATAATTGACAACAAATGTAAACAAGCAAGTTCCTTTTTACAATCATATGTTTAGAGGGTTTTGGAAGTCCAAATTATGATTTGATTTTTGCATAAAGTACATACAAAGAGTGCCCAAATCTAAAATCATAGTTAAAAATTGAGTTCCTTTTGGATTTAATGCAAACTTGATTTCTAAGCTTTACTAAAGAGTTAAAAGTTTTCAGTAAATTCTAAAAAAATGTGACATTTAAATGACAATCAAACTTTGACTCCAATACAATGTAACAATGTGTTGTGAGAAATCAACATCATAAGTAGACTTGCAACAATTTATGACAGTATTGTACATTCACTTTTTGTTGTGAAAAGATTTGACATGTGATCAAAAGGGATGAATGCGTACTATGCCCCCTTTATAACGTTATCGAAGGCCTAAATTCTATCATGGCATGTATTAATGATCCTTTAAACCTAAGTCCTATATCCTATTTACAATGTATTTGGTGTGTAATGTAAGATATTCCAAATTGGAGGGTATCAACATGCAAGGACAAAATGGTTTATCAAAGAATGTTGTTTGGTCTCATGTCCTTATTCTATGACCAAGATATTGTCCCAATTAGAGTTGTTAGGTAGTTCCTATATTTGACGTAAGGTATGCCTCTTCATCCAAAACAAGACACTTATGTAATTCAAAATCACTATTAGTTTTCAAGAACGTCTAGTGGGATGGCTCCATCTTACTAAATCTCAAATAAGAAAGACTAGGGAATCAACATATATCTTTAAAGGTAACTTTAATTCTATCCACCTTATCATCAATTTCATGAAAAAATCCACCTCACAAATTAATCACCCTGATAAAAACATACTAACATCAATTATGCAAGTGTTAAAACATTGCACAAGTGCTCTAATTGTCCACAAAGTTAAAAGCACATTCTAATTTATTAAGTAATGAAACAAGAGATGCACTTGTAGTGACTAGAAATAAAAAAGAACACAAACTTTCTAAAGTTGACTACAAACATGCACATATTCCATGCCATATTATTTATATTGGATGATTGTCCATCATCAAAAAGCACACCATTCAAAGGTCCTATCAAATTTCTATAAGCTTAATTTGAAAAGAAAGAAATTGAAGAAAATACAACACATATACTTCAAATTTTAAACTAAATAAATGAATAGAAAATAGAAACATTGACAATAAATTATCCAACAAATTTGTAACAACAGAAATATATCTAATGTTAAAGTCATATACCTCAAACTCAAACATGGCTAATACATGTGTTAAGTACAAAAACACTTATTTTAGCCAATTGAATATCCAAGCATCATATGCCTACTTTGCAATCTAAACCAAATACACACATAGATACATGAACTACTATGGTATATTGAACTACACATTCAAACACTTTATATCCAAAGACATAACAAAACCTTACAAGAAATATAATAACTATTAATTTCACATACCAACTCCAGATGCATCATTCTAATAAATGCAAGAAACTTAAATGATGACAATCCCCAAAACACACAATACCTCTATTTTATCCATATCAATGCTCTAATCTAGACAACTACAACTATGTATCCAAACTTTGTCCAAATTTATTGTGTACAAACTCTACCACATAGGAGTGCATGCACCTCAAAATAATCCATCCCAAATCCATCCCATAAAATTTATAGAATTCACATTCTGCAACAATAGATACTCTGAATCTATTAACCTAAAAAAATCCACATCTACCAAAATCTCCTACGAAATGTAAAAAACTATGACTAGAAAGCTAAATCACTTATAGTTCTTACAGCTAGTGCTAGGGCCACTACACATGTTCCATCCATTCAAGCATTGCATGGTATTATATTTTTTAATTGACTGAATCATCTATTAAACACGCATTAAATAACATTAATAACATTGCAATCACAATATTCAACGTGCTTACTCATCCACAAGAGAAAACTTGAGAAAAACCAACCTCTACCAAGGTGTTATTGAAACAATATTTGATATAAACATTATTTACAGTCAGTATTCAAAGAGATCAATACTTTTGATATTGCTACAGTAGCGTGATGCCCTAGTCTACTTCATAGGACCAATATAATTTTGATAATTAACAGTTCAATGGCCGTGAACGTATCATTTTGAATCTATATTGAATAGAGATGGGGTTCAGTATTCAACTCAGGTTGTACTCTATATGAGTGTACTGGTAGAATATTATTTCAATCAATAGAACTCAATACCTGCGACTTTAATTTTCCTGAGAATCAAAGAAAAAAACAAGGCTGCAACTCAAATAGTAAAATAACAACTGAATGCTGCTACTTCTTCACCATGTCTTCATATAGGTCGTAGCAAGAGTATATGGGGGGCATACCCAAGGTTCTTCTACTATAAACTCTGCCATGTGCAGGAGATTTAGACCTGGAGCTGGAGCTGGACCTCGACCTGGAAGGCCAGGTCTCTTTCCTCTTGGTTTCAGCTCTCTCCATTCGAAAAACGAAAGCTTCAACGAAGAATGCAACCACAACATTGAGCGTGAATGCAACTGCAACAGCCCAGAAGGTGACAAAGAAAACACGAGACCAGGGAGTTCCTGTGGCGACTGCGTACGCGTCCATGATGACATACCTAGAGGAGAAGACACCTCGCCATGTTAGAAACCAAGTGAGTACAAACAGAGTCCTTCATTTAAAGAGTTAAGGGTAAGAATTATCAAACTCTCAAAATAAAAGTTATGTTCTCTTTTGGTGTTGAGAGTGATGTTCAGTGTTACTAGGGGATCTTAGGAATGGGTTTTTGTACTCTTCTGTACTAGATTCAACTCGCTAACTTAACATCAAGTGTGAACAGAAATACTCATCTGAAGAATATTCATAAACATTCCAACAATGTATTCTAAAGTTTTGAGAAGATTCAAGAGATATGTGGTATTACGTTTAACATGGAAATACTCCCTGAACTCAGGTGCTTCCAATCTTAACAATAGAGGTGCGTTTCCGGGTGACGTACCAGTTGTTTACAATGCACAAGTTGAAGGAGGTCACCATGGCGGATGCGTAGTCGTTGTAGTTGAATGGAAACAGCCGGCCACTAGCGTATTCTGTGTCGTCCAGGAGTTGGTTGCCCAAGTAGACTTGGCCTCCGAATAAGTGCACTCCCAGGAGAGAGAAGAGTGTGCACACGGTGAACTGAAGGGCCAAAATTGGAGCTGTTGCTGGAATCAAGTGGATGACTGTCAGTGCCATGAGATGCCAGCGTGAGACGAATGCTATGAAACAACAAATCCGAAGGCTTCGTACAAGGAACAGGATGGACACCCTGCAACACATAGACATTGGTTAGGTGAAGCCAGCTCATGAACAAAGCAAGGAACCCTTTTCTGACAACAACTCCAGCAGCAAAACTCCAATTTTTTAAGAGCGTATGTGGCACACCCTCATGAGGTGAATCTTGTCCCAACTTTAAAGAAGATTTCAATGCACTAATACATATGCATTATTTGAATATTTTACAAATCAGGTTCCAGTTGTTGAAGTTTGAAGTAATAGGGTCCCAATCATGAGCCTAAACTACCCGTGATCCATGAGTATTGCATTTATAATCTATCTCATGGGGTTTAACTTTGACTATGCTAGAACCTATGGTAGAACTTAAAAGTATCTCATTTCTTACAAGTCACATCTTTAGATGCCAATTGCATTGAAAATGAGTGGCTTCCTCATCCAATGCAAAGAGGTTCCCTACCTTAGCTTTGTCATCAAGAGAGATGGAGCAAGAGAGTTTGAAAAGTAGAGAAAGGGAGCCTTGCATTATTTAACATCTAAGGTAAACACGCCTTCGAAGGTTTGTTGACTTCATTGCGACACATATAAGAGCCTTTTTTATATTTTTATATTCAAAACATTGGAGCAATCATATTTTATGTCACAGTAGGTACTCCTTCCTTGCTTGAGATTTGCAGAGTTGAGAACTTACCAGTGCTGCTCGGCTAGGTGAAAGAAGACTGCAGTTTGAATGATCGTCGTTAAGCATGTGAAGAGAAAGTCAAATTGATTTAAAGATATGCCCCAATACTTCGTCCATCCATGTGCACTTAGTTTGATCAACACGTCCACCACAAACGTCCACCCTGGAACCCACAAGAGAAATCAGTTTTGCATGTTCCAATAGCGCCCTGTTCATTCCAAGACAGTAATCACCCAACACTCACCCTCAGCGAACACGAGACAAAATTCCCTCCCCACTGATTATCAGTTTCTTAAGAGTTGTTCCGATTAGTTGATGGATCTAAACGCAAAAGACACTATTTTAATGTCATTTAAGTGCATTTAAAATAGTTTTTTAGTTTGTTTACAAAAGATAAGAGTTTGATAAGACTCTCAAAGACACTAAAACCCCCCTGAAACAGAACTAAAATAGTCGCATTTCAATATCAACCGATCAATTAATTCAACAATTAATAATCATTAGTAAGGGACTTTTGTAATGCAAAGATTGATCCACAGCGAGTGGGTGCCATATCTGATTAATGAAATAGTAGAAGGATAGTATCTCAGTACCCAATACAATCTCGGCAATTGCCAACTTGTTCTTAATGGAGGTCACCTGGAACACATACAGAAAAAAGATTTAAGCACACAAAGTTTCTCGAAAGATCTCAAGAGTAATTACATTGCTAAAACCATCTTTTTAACCCCTAAGAGCCTAAATGGCAAAGGTCGTTGAATCTCTATAGGAGTTGAAATGAATCATTTAGCTAAGGAAGCTTCAAGGAAGGTAGCAACTATACTCGTTGGAAGTAGAAATCATGCCCTATATTTTGGAACAATAATTATACATTTTGGAAGGTACTATAATTGGGTCTGAGCTTCCAAAGTAAGTTTCTAACTTCAGTTCGCGCACTAAAGGATTAAATACTATGAAACTCAAATCTGAAATAGAGTTACCAGAAATAGTCAATTGATAGTACCTATCAAGTCACGAAAGGGGCAAGTAGGCAGTATCAAACAACATTTTCCCATAACCTTTTTCTAAATTTCAGTTACCTCGCAAAAATTTCAAACTTTTCTCGTCATTACCCTTGAAGTGCCATTTCTCCGTTATAAGTAACAATCAAGTATCAGTTAAGTGCCAGCTTGGTATCACAGATCTGATACAGTAAAGCGGCATTCTACCTACGTGTTGCTCAAAAAGGCAAAAGTTATGAAGTGAATATTAACCATACTTGATGATAAAATGCCAGAATTACGTAATTTTCCAAGAATTGCGTTCCGGTGAAGCACAAAGAAAAATATGAAGTGTCGGTGGTAAGAGGCACCAGCGTACCTCACTCTCACATACTGCAACCACTACCGCAGCCAGAGTCACACACCACATTATCAGGTCATAGACTGGTTCCGAAAAGATCTTGAATTCAGTGATGAAATGGAGAATCTCTCCAGCATTATTTCGAGGGGTGCGGTGCTTGCGACGCTGCCGTTCAATCTCCACGGCAACCACATCACACAGCCCCTCAAACTCATCATGCCATATCCTGAAGTCGCCTCGCTTGTCAAGAGCTAGAAACACTTCTTTGGTGCGATTGCTGAAATCAGGGATCTGACTGCAGCAGAGCATTGCCAATAAATGAAACTTTTTGTGCAAAGGTTTTACCAAGATATATGCTCGGGCCCAAACTTTGCGTTGGAACAACATAAAATTCTTGCTTAGTATACAAGTACACTACTTCGTATTTTCGTATTGGAAGTACAACAAAGAGCATGAAACTACAGTAACTTACTAACAAGACCCAAAGTGACATAACATTCTTGAGTAGTGTACCCATTCTATTGTAGCACTAGAGACCACCAAATCACTGAGTTCTTGTGAGAACTACAATCACATACAAGACCCTAAGTGCCATCACAGTCTTGAGTAATATTGGGCTTGCACCCTATCTATCGTAGCACCAAAGACCAACAAATCACTAAAACAGAGTAAGAATTGCAATAATTTACTGAAAAAAATCTGGCTCGTGTTCCAAGACCTTGCAACTTTAGAACCATGATGACTCATCAGAACTTGACATTGCTTTCAAAAGTTGAGCTCAACAAATGAGTGGAAGTGCATTACAGAAAGGTAATGTTAGAGGATCACTGAATCTTGGACAATATGATCCTCCCTTGAATAGCAGGTATGAGGAGCTGAACGTAATGTAATGAACCTCAGCAAAAATCTTGATTTACAGAAAGACAAATCCAATGTGAATTAAGACCACTAAAGCTTAGAGTTTATAACAACTGTGAAACAAACCTGTAACTACTCATAGCATGTAAAAGGCCAGTCATTGTGGCACCGTCAATCCAGTTCTGTTGCCGTGTGTCCAACATGGTAAAGGCTGCTCTCATGCATTGTTGGCGTGCTGTAGTACGCTTCTCTACCTCATTTGCCATCTTCATCATCCATCACAAACAGTATCACTCCCTAAACGAAGTACTGAAAGAAAATAAAATGAAAAATGAAAAAAGAAACATAACTTACTTTGCAGGAAAGACATAAGGTAGAGGGTACTAGAACTGATTCATACATACTGATAAAAATTTGATATCAACAGATTAGGCTCTTGTACCAAAAGATCTCTCCACAGCTCAAATATATCTCCCCCAAATCACACTTGTACATATGTTAAAAATGCTTACAGTAGTATCCTCTAACAAATCCAAGCGACTTGCAACCAATTTTACCATACCTGAGACTTGTACTTGCTGTAGATAACAGTAAAGACGAGATTCATGAGAAAAAATAAGCCAACCACCAGGTACGTGAAGAAGAAAAAGACTGCCCGGCGGTCTGCAGTGTAGGCATCAGCCCAGACGTTTGGATTGTTGGCCGTTGTAAGAAGTACAAATAAATTCAGTAAAGCAGTCCGGTAGTCTTGATATTCAGAGATGGTATCTCGAAATATTAAGGTCGCAATATAAGCTGAGACTAGGATAAACAACCCCAACAGTACCTGGGATGTAGGAATATACAGGTATGTCTTCACTTCATTACTCAATAAATAAGAGCAAGAATTGTGTTACGTAGCAACTACAAGGAATAACTTCACTGATTTATCCTATTTGTATTATTTTATTTACATTAGTGTAGGTTGAACTATTACTGAATTGTAATAATTTCCAAATATAATAAAAAGTGTAGTTGACACTAAATTTTTACGGTGATATTAATTTTGTGCCTTCTCTAATAAGATAAATCAGTACAGTAGCTTTACAGCTCGAAGATCAAGGTGCAGTGGCAAAGAACGTACAGCAATATCAGCAAAAGTGTGTACAATGCGAATTGTCATGCGAAAGCATACTCGTAAAGCCCTGCCAGAAACAAAAATTACGCATGTTACGTTGAGTGCAACAGAATCTAAAAGGGTACACAACAAAGAAGTTGCATTTATCAACTGAACTAGACTGTTCAAATAATATTTGAACATATCTTGACACAAAATACTAGCAAAATCCACCCCCAAAGATATTCTAGAGAATCTAGCCATATTACAATTGATAGGGTTCACGTTAGAAACTGCCTTAAAAGGCTTTGCAATTGGCAAGGTTTACTGTGACTAGGTTTTCTAGAATTCTTTTGGCAGGGGAGAGCTTTCTATGAGTGAATCATACTGAAGAAAATCTTTTGAAGCTACAGCTGCTTCCGCATATTGAAGGGAATGTAAAGAATTGACAATGATGGATTGATCATGCTACACAACAGAGAATCAGATCAAAATAATACCTCGTGAAGACGACTGGTACAAGTACACGTAAGTACATGGATAGTTGAAAGGCTTCTACCACTCCTGCAGCGGCGGCGGCTGCACTGATGATCAACGCAGTTAACAATACCACCTGATAGAGTACAAATGGTAGTAAAATATCAACGGGGTCTGAAATACGGAAAACAAAATTACTCATCATACCACAGCTTCAGAGATGAAAAGCTTGAGCTGGACCAGCAAACTATGCAAGTCGATTTCACATTCTTAGAAATTTACCCAAAATTCATCTAATACACAGAACACAAACAAGTGAAGAGAAACAGTTTCCTTCAAGGACGAGGCGAAAAAAATATCAAAAGGAACACACCTTGATGACCGCTGAACCATATTTCCAGAAACTTGAACCCATGTAGTAATATTGCAACGCGACTGAATAAGTAAGCATTACTAGACACACACTCTGCACAGACAACCGAAACTTGTCAAATCAATTAGTGTTAACGACATCAGACAACGCTAAGCTTATTTCACAATCGAATCCAACTGAAACCAAGAGCTCGTCAACCAAGATTTTGGAAAAAATGAAAAGCGTACTTGGAAGTTGGATTCTCAAGCTAAGTGTAAGTGTGCATCGAGGTGTGCATGAGATACCACTGGTACAACAAACAAATTATAATGGTCAACCTGAATTTTAATTTATACCTCAACTAGCAGTGACTGCCATCTTTCTATATAGGGGAGGCCGCTAAGTTGGTACGTGATCGGGTCTCCACAAGGATAAGGTAGTTGTCCCTGACACCATATTGGGATCTGAAAAGCTCCAAGAGAAATTGAGGGCAAGAATCAGTCCACATCCAATGAGTCAGAAGGAAATTTGGTCCTAGGAAAAAAATGAAGATGGATTGGCAAAACCAGTTGCTAAATTTAGATCATTGATTGATTGTCTGGCTGAAAGGGGGTGTTGCTTGAAGGAGACAAAACAAATGCCCTTCAAGTAGCCTACCTTATTCATAGAGAGCTTTACAATCATGAATGGCCAAGCAATAACGGGATGAGCTACAAATTACAAAAAATTAGGGTACATGTGTCCACAAAACAATTTCTTCTTCATTGAGATCTTAGGCTTCACACAAAAGCTTCAGAAGAGCTTCTCCATTCTGCAAGCACACCAACTCTAGAGTGCAATCAGACTCCAAGAAATTAATAAAGGAATAGATCGTCAATTACCTCAAAAAAGGGCAAAGCCACTAGTGCAAGTATGCAGATTGCTCTTGGTGCGAAAAATCTATGGTACAGAAGGAACGCTCGCTTGGCGCTCAGAAAATTCTTATGGCGAGTTACTTCTAGAGGCATCCAACGCCCCTGCATTGCCTACGGGAAAAATAAAATAAAATAAAATAGAATTCAAGCAATTACATCTTAGAGTAGTACACAATTTGCACCCCTGTCCACTGTAGCCCCAAAAAATCCCAGAGCAATATATCACTGAAGCAAATTAATCCATTTCCAAGCATTATCAGATGAATTCATGTGCAGACATGCCAAACAAGGACTGAATGCAAAGGAAACAAAATTCTAATGTGAGCCACATCCGTCATTGCAAACATACCATGCGCTGAAGATTGTACACACAAAAAGAATCAAGACTCCTTTTCTTGGCTCACTGTCCACTGATTCCAAGAGTACCAGGTCATTTTCAAAATTCTCAATTTCAAAGCCAAAGAATATTGCACACGCTTGAGGATTCAATTACCTGCTCAACAAGTGCAGCAGCCACAAGCACCGGCGAAGGTTGCAAATAATCATTCCGCTCACCAACAACACTTGCTGCTTCAGACTCAATAAAGATCTCGGAAGCAATAAGAAACGGGTGTTGAAGGTCACTCCCATCAAGGCTCACGGCCTTGCCCTTCCTTCTCCCGTCCCCATTCATCTTGGATACAATTCCACCGCCCTATTGAAACTTCAATTACATCTCCATGTATTTCGGATTCACAAAATTGGGAAGTTGCGAGCACTTGAAACTCCCGGGACTACAATCCAATTCTTTCAGCTTAATAGCAGAGGAACAAAAATAATTAAAACCACACCACCAACACTCAAAATTAAATTAGAGACACCAAAATTCCAGAATCTCAACGCACAGCTGGTGTACACTCCCTAAATCAATATAAACCGATTGCTTTCAGAGCATCTAATTACAAAGTACCGAGAACAAAGAACGAAGTTGAGCAATACCAACCTTAATAGAGTGCAATAATTGTGCATTCTACCTTGCAGCTTGAAATCGAAGCTCTCATCAACGGTGAAGGCTTCAGTAGGAGAGGCGGGGAGATACAAAATCCAGTTGAGCTCAATCTGGGAATTGGGGTCTTTTCAAACATTGAAAACGAAAGCTGACAGTTGCGTGGCGATGGCGGACTCTTCCAGTGAAATGAACAGCAACAGTGCTTACAGTGGCTGCGGAACACGCAGTACGCATGGAACGCCGAGGAAGTGTCATCTAGGTACGGCGTAGATCCACGGACAGAAATGTTCCGTCATAAACTGCCACTGAACGTCTGGTCAAATGGATGAAAATCATTCATCCAAGTGCAGAAACGATAATTACTGTGGCCCACACCGTCCTGCTCCAGGACTGAGGAAGCGCGAGACAAAGAAGACCAAGTAGTTCCAAGGATGAGCTCAAGAAATCGTGAGCACCAGCGCTAAGTGAAAACTCAGACAGATACCTTCGATGCTTGGAGCTTCAAATTTCTAGTTCTCGAGAACTAGCCGCTGAATGTCGCAGAGTCATCTTTTTACCACACAATGCGAATCGTTTGCTGGAACGTGAACGGGCTGTACGTCACCCTCAAGGACGCAGCTGCTCGTTACACCTCCGCCTCGCATTACTTCTCTAACACACTCAATGCCGACATTGTGTGCTTTCAGGTAGAAAAAAATCAATCAATTGACTCGTTCGGGGTTTTGGTTGGTACCTTAAACCCTGTGTTTTGCTATTCAGGGTATGTTTTCTATGTGTTGGTGTGCTCTTGCTTGTGCAAATGCATTCTGAAATGTCACATGCCCTGACTCCACTCTATTTAGCGTGAGTGTTTGGCATTTTATATATTTTAGGTGACCGCATCTGAATGGGACATTTTAAGCGCTGTGATATGCTGTGTTTAATGTTAGACGGACCAAGTTTTACTTATTTCTCGATCGGAATTGCAAGGGGATTCCAATGCACCACAGTATGGCTTAGTTGTATGTTGTATGCAGAAGTTACGGGGGTTTGAATTGTTATTTGGTAGATGACCTAAAATTGACATGAGCTCTGATGTTAAGGTGGCGTATACGCCTGAGATTAATATCGAGTGCAAGATTTAAGGGTGTCGCATTTTAAGTATGTTTCACAATTAGGGGATTTAGCTTATCTGTTTTGCAAATGCACACATTTGAGTAGCATATGATCATGTGCTTCAACATGATCTCTTATTTATTTTTTCATTTGAGAGCGGCCAATTTTTCCTTGCTCCGTGAGTTTTGCAGGAGGCCAAGATTCAGGAAGAGAGATTGGAGAAATGGATGGCATGTGTGGAGGGCTACGACTCGCATTGGGCCTTCAGCCAAGAGAAGAAAGGTTACAGTGGTGAGCCAAGGCCTTCACGCTTACCCATCTATGTAGTTGACTCATTTGTTTTTGAAACCCTAAACCCTAAACCCTGCATAGACTTGTACAATTTAGGAAACTAATCGTTGTTTGATCCCTCCTGTTTACCTGAGGAAAGATATCGAGGGCTACTATGTTGAAGGAGGAAACACAACATAGTGCAAAGTTTCTTCTTCTAGGCTCGATGATTTGAAGATCCCAGCAATAAAGACCTCTAATCCTGGCTTCAAGATGCTGTTTGAGGAGCCTCATAAATCACAACCCCTACGAAATGGAGAGGCTGCTAGGTTATGCTTGCCGCTCCACCTAGGGTTTAAATAAAAGGGGTCCCATAGGGGGTTGATCTCATTGACCTTTGATATTTATAAATGCATCACTGGGGTCCTCTAAACTTTAGATAGGACTTTGTTTCCTTTCATACCCTATAGAGCGCCGGGTGTACACGGCGCGTCCTCTTTACTACTCTTGTCCCACTCTTTTTATGACGCCCGTTTCTGATGTCTGTTTTGCTGAAAATTGACAATTGTAAAGTTTCTGACACAGCAGTGGTCGCAGGAGTGGTGACATATGTGAAAGGAGAATTGACACCACTAGATGCAAAGGCGGATTGGCTAGGAGACAACACCAGTTCCTCATCGGAGGACTTGTGCAATGAAGGACGACTTGTGTGCACAGACCATGGGAGCTTCGTGCTTTTGAATGTGTATGTTCCCAATGCGGGTGGCGATGATGAAGGTCGTCCTCGTTTGGATTTCAAACTGCGTTACTTGAAAGCTCTTGAACAGACATGTAAGTTGTACTCTTCTTCAGATTTTGTCGTCTTTTTAGATTGGTTCTTAACTTCTCGGTCCATGACGAAGCCAGTATTGTTGTTTCCAGATTCATTTCAAAAACATCATTCTGTTAGCAGTACTCAAACGTTTTTCTGTGAGTTTTATACGCAGGTGACGAGCTGGTGAGATCCGGCAAACATGTGGTGATTGTGGGGGATTTTAATATTGCACATAAGGACATCGATGTTCACCCTCGATGGAAGGTTGAAGAATGTTACAGTGTAGGTGTGTAACTAAGTATCATTTTTTTGGTCTTCTATACTTGTCGTTTAGATAACAAAATTGTCTAGTGTTTTCGTTGATTAATTCCTAAAAGACCTACTCGATTGATCATATCGTGTTCGTATATCCTAGACGCGGCCAAATTTTGTCATCAGAATCAGTGAAGAACAATGCATGTGCTGGTCAAAGAACAAACTTAGTTGGACAAGAGAAGGCTCTATTTGACCTACTTTAAACTGCTAAAATACATGAGGGCCAATTGGTCTTCTTGGTTACTTTGCGGTTAATAATGCTTATATGATTAACCCAATAGAGTTTTGTTGACAAACTGGATCTGTTCAAAGTCGAAAGTAGCTTCTTGGAAAACCTGGAGTCTAAGCAGACTAATGAAGAGCTGCACTGTCATCCTCGGAATTTGGAGACATGTTCCAGCGTCTCAAACTTCTGAAAGCAATTTACAGAACCTCACCTTCTCATGTTTACTGATGTGTTCTGTAATGATATGTGATGAGAATTGCAGAAGAGAGAGAGTGGATTGATGGCTTCTTGTCGAAGTATGTTGATTTGTATCGGCACTTCCATCCAGACGAAAAGGACGTTTATTCTGTCTGGAATCAGAAAACCGAAGCAAGAATTCACAACGAAGGATTACGGTGAGAGTGAACTCCTTTCCTCTGTTTTGTGGTCGTTCTACCGTTTAATCCGCACTTCTACAACACATACACTTGAAAGTTTCATCTTCTTTTCTGTGTGAGTGCCAAAATCATACTCTAAAACTCTCTAATTGGCACTCTATGCTTTGATCTGTACGCATAAGAATCTTACCCAGTGTTTTTTAAGCTAGAGCTATTTGAATAGGGTTCTCCTGTACTGCGGAGCAGTTCATCAAGCTTTAGTTTTGTCTCTGCCACGGGGAGACACTGAGTAATGGATGAAAGTGTAGAAACTTGTGGTACCTAATGTAAATGAGACATGTTTTAAAAGCAATAGGAGAATGCTGAGGCGCATCATTCGAAATTATTAGTTTCCTACGTTAAGTAGAATTGTGACGTGAGGTTGTAGGAACAGTGGCATTCTAGGATTGTAAGAATTAGGCTTCTGAGTTTTTCATTTCGTGAAGATTATATAGAGGATTGAATTGAAGAGTATTTTGAAAATGACTTGAGAATTATACATTTTCATTTTTGTTTGACATTTGCTATTAGCTGCTTGTTTGGTTTGTATTGATTTAAGAATACCTCTCGGTTCAGGATAGACTATGCGATTTGTGATAAAGGCTTTCTGACGGAGGTTTTGGAGGCCAATGTTGTAAAAATGCAAAAGCAATGGAGTGATCATGCTGCTGTAGTGGTCGTGCTTAAAGAGCAACCGAGCTTACCACCCCATCCAGCTCCAACTTTGAGCTCTCGCAACATGAAACGATTCAACGAAGATCCTCGACAGAAGAAGCTCACTGCTCTCTTCAACAAGGGTCCCAAACGTCCAGTCAAAACTGCTGTTGAGGCAGACCCGAAACCTGAAGGTTTGCCTTCGAAACTATGCTATTATTCGGAGTCATATCGTCAGATTCAGTACTTGATACCCTGAATAAAATAATGTTGTATTAGGAACATTAGCCATCGTTAATTAATGTAAATTGCCTTAAGTGTTTCCCCGTTGTTTTGAGAATGTTTTATTCAAGATTTTGTGAACCCATAATTTCAATTGTCCCTCTCCAATCGAAATAAGCTGGTCTCACAGCAATGAAACATGATCATACGTAAGAATCTAGTGTCGATTATTTCCCCTGTTGGACCGCACAACCCTTTGGTTACAAGCTTTTGTAGAAGTTGCAATTTGGTTTTCTTAGTTAATTTGATAGAGATTTAAAAAGGGGGGTCCACTTTGACCATGCGGATACTTTCTTAGCACTATATCTCGCATGATCTTTTGAGAGCAAACTTCATCAAAATAGGGTCACATTATAATAAACCTAAGTTTTATTGCTCCCCTGGTTCCTTTAAGAGTCAATAGAAGTTGACAAATTTGTCCCCGTGTTTGATATTGAAAGTTGTCTTACTGGTTTTATTTTTGGTGTCTTAAACAGGTAAGAGCAATGAGGTCAACTCAACATCGGAGCTTGCATCAGCTTCAATGAATGAAAACGTAATCAGCACTCAAAAGGATATCACCAAAGAATCAGACCCTCTTGTTTGCGAAGAACATCGAAGTGTGGTTGAGTCAGAAACAACGGCCACACTTTCAGCAAGTGCTAAATCTGAGGAGGAGGTGCATATTGTCAGTACCACTGAAAATGCTAGCAACGATGTAACAACAATTGCGAAGTCGGGATCCTCCCCAAGGAATAAGAATTCTGTGTCACAGAACAAAGGGCAAGGAAAATCTCAGGTTGGCAAGAGGAAAGTGGAAGCTGACATCAAGGGGCCTAACACCAAGCAACGCAGCGTCTCTTCCTTCTTCAAAGCAGCAAATGCCAAGTAAGTTAATCCATTACTAGAGCGAAGGACCTTAATATGTTCACAAGACTTCAGGTTTCGAGATTGGTGAATGAGGTGAGTGGATCTTTTGCAGAGGATTCAATGTTTCTGAGAATCTGACAATAGGCTTGCACTCCAGAATTTACAGGATAGTTGGAAGGCCACTTCAGACCACTTCTCGTTCAATTTTAATATTTTGGAATGCAGGCTTTAATTGTAAAGAACTTAGTTGGTTAGGCTTTGTTAGGGGTCCTTCCTGTGCATAGACTCTTCGGGTTCAACTCATTTTAATTGATGCTTCTCAATGGAGTTTTGGGGGCCAGTGTTGCTTGGTACAATTTGGATCGGGTGTTACGAACCACTTGAAGGCAAATCATAATATTGCAATGCATGTTATTAAACCATATGATGTTATTATGTTCATGTATTTTCTCCAGTGCTTACCATTGATTGTTCTCATTTACTGCAATGTTGACCTAGTATTTCATGCCGTGTTGCCAGCTTTGTAGCTAAGGTTGAGTTGACATTAAGGTAACCATCCCTAACGCGACACTTTAAGTGAGCACATTTTCTGTTACATTTTCTGTGAGTAGAATGTAAAGGTTTTTAATAGTTTCGTTGGCAAACCAAAGAAGATTCCAAAACACGAAGAATGCATTCTAAGTATTTTTTATGCAAAATGTATTAAGGATTCAAAATTTTATTGGTGGATGACCTGAATATGTTTTGAATTTTGATGTTGAGGGGGTGTACATTCCCAAAATCAATATAGAACTTCTAATAAATGTCACTCATTGAAGTAATAAACCTCTCCTATGTAATATTGATAGCTAGTCATGGTTGGTTATGGCCTAGGCCACATGCAAAATTTAACAAGTGATTGCCATGCAAGTGTAGTAGGTGTGTGCAAGAATAGGGAAGGTAATGTTTTGTGACTCAAGTTGTCTATGTGTGCAACGTGTTCTATGTTTTTGTTTGTAAAATATGTGTGAAATGTTCTTTGATTTGATTGTCATGTAGTTGCAATGTGTGTTTGCAAGAATAGGGAAGGTGTTGTTTTATGACTCAGGTTGCCATTTGTGTGTAATGTGTCTAAATTTTTTTGTGTGTCAGTTTGGGTCTGGCCTTCTAGTTCTATCGTATATGATACTCATACTTCATTGCAATACCTACCTAAATGCTATTCTTTAAAATCTATTACAATAGAACTTCTAATAAGCTAGAGGGCCAGGATTAGATTGGTACATTACATTAGAGAGGTTTTTATAGTTAGAGAGGGGCATCGTATTAATGAGTTCACATTAGAGAGATTATTATAAGTAGAGAGAATCATTGCATAAATAAAGTTTGGAGTCATTGCAATAATGAGTTTACAATGATTTTTCATATTGTACTATGCAAATCAAAGAACATTTGATACATATTGTTAAAAAAAAAATGGACATATTGCACATATAGATGTCAATTAGAATCACAAAACAACACCTTTCCTATTCTTGCACATACACATTGTGGTTGTATGGTAGTCATTTGTTAGATTTTGTATATGATTTAGGACAAGACTGGCTATCAAAATTACGTCGAAGAGGTTTATTACTTTGGAGAGTGAGGTTTATTAAAAATTCTATTATAGTGAACTTTAGAATATTCACTTTTAGGGTTAGAAGTTCCCTTCGTTGGATAGAACTTACAATTTTAAAGACTTTCCTAATGCTTGAAGTTGAATTGCATATAGTGCCATGGGCATTTAGGAGTTAAACATGTCACTACATGAGTGAGCAACCCATGGAATTTTTGGACAAACAACGGGTAGCATGGTGAACAATTGACCAAATTATTTGTCCACTAACATCAAACATTAGAGGTAGTCATAGCCCCTCTGAGAACCAAATGAACCTAGGAGATTGGACACATGGCTTTCAACGATTGATTTGTTGAGGTTTCCGAATTTCCCAATGTCAAAGGTTCAAGGTGTGTCATTCTCTTGCTCCGTAGGTGAAGCAATAGACTTGACTGAAGCAATAGACTTGACTGAAGCAATAGACTTGACTGAAGCAATAGACTTGACTGAAGCAATAGACTTGACTGAAGCAATAGACTTGACTGACAGTTCCCCGAAGAAAAATTTATCTTCGTATTTTGGAGTTTCACCCTAGTTGTCATATTTTCACTACTTCGCCAAACAATAGTTAGGCGCATCCAATTCAATTGGTTCCGAAACCTTCATGCAATTATCCCAATCCTTGTGCAAGTGAACCATCCTCTAAGATCTCATCCTGGCTACTTTAAGGGGTGTCACAAACCCTCCACGCAACAAGGCTCCCGATTGGCTTCTCCAAGAAAATTCGATTCTCGAAGGAGTTGTGACTACCCATAACCCATATTACACACTTCCACCCTCCACTTGACTAATAGTTGGTAAGTATGGCTGATCTCCAAGAACTCCTCAAATTTCTCCCTCCACTCTAATCCTCAAACCCTAATACAGTAAGATTGTGATTATGCAGACATCACTGGATTCTTCTCGAGAGAAAACAAAATAGATTGAGCAAGTTAAATATTCTACTCTCAACAAGCTTAATTCTTTCTTACCATGCAATGATTTGGTATGCAAACTGACATCACAAGAGACCAACTCGAGACCACTTCACAATAGTAATCTTCGTGCGCCATTCAAATCTATGAAGAAGAACGACAGCAACCGGATAAGCTATTGCACTGCATCCAGTCATAGGCGGCAGTGACATTGGCAAATGAATCGGTTACACCGATTCATCATTTTTGTGTGAGCTGCCACAGATTGTCTTTGATGGTAAAATTCTAAACTCTTGCAAAAAGAATTACATCGCTCAGTAAACAAAAATATCTGAAAGCTGCAAGTGAACTTCGATTAAATCTACTTGTCACGAAAGGAACCTGATTTAAACTGCAAATCCAGACAAAGAGATACCTGGCATAAAACACCCAGTCTCACTATTCACACGTCCAAGCTTACATTGATCACCGGGTTCGGATTCACTAAAAAAACGTCTAAACTTCGCAGCATACGCTCACCGTAAGCCAATCCTCATGTCAACCAGAAGTCACGTGGTTCATTACATGCACACAATCTTTGCGCCAGCTCAATCTGAAATCTACAAACGGAACACAGACAATTCCAACTCGCTTCATCAAAACATTCATATTGCGTGCATCTCTGAAGAAAAGAACCAGGATTTGTGGCATAGAATCACCAAAAACACTGAAAAGATAGCTCGAACAAAACCTTCACAAACAACGATTCCCTACTCGTGCTACACGGGTGGAAAGAAAATGTCCTACAGGGAAACAATTATTGCCTCTCCCATTGACAAACGAAATGCTGCAGGCACTCCACTCTTACAACATTCAAGGACAATCGAAAAAGCTCCCCAAGCTGGTGTCTATCGACGATGTGTTCAGTCATTATGTACGCAAGTTCGATTGGCTGTAGGCACCCTTAAGTGCAGATCAGATTTTGAAACCTCTTCAGCCACCCGAATGATTGGAGTCAAAAATGACCGACTCACTGGACAAACGCCCATCACACTAACATTCTAAAAATGAATAGCAGACTAGGATTAATATGTCTTCTAAAGTCCCCAAAAGCTTGCTAAGATACACGCAGCCCCACAGCCTTACTACTTTTCGCATTTAAAAAGAACAATACCCTCCACAAGCTGTGGTAGTTCTAAGTAAAATAGAGCCAACAAGCATCACGACTCTTTCTGGTTGAAAATTCCGTACAATAGGAGTACTAAAATCTACAGTAACCGGAAGAACTCCACGATGTCATCGCCTTTGAAGAGCCATTTTAAGCTTAGAATTTGCGAGTTCCTGTCAGATAAATATGAGGGAAGTGGTAAGTCAAATGAATAAGCAATATCAAGAAAACCTGCGTAATGATAACAATATTAGAAGTTGCTCCTGTATCACTAAAAATCACAATGGCACCATGAATACAGTCCTTGAAATAGAAATAAGAAAAGAATTCAAACCTGCTCAAAAATGACTTCATTCCCTTCACAAACTTGCTTCGCCAACACGTCAAGTTTCCTTAACATGGTCTTGTACAAAGTTTCGAGCTCCCTGACGCTGCCTCCCTCTCCCTCTGTTCTTATTAAACTGTGTAATCTATCTACTGAGAAATCTTGAGAGTACATATCCAGGAGAGCTTGGCCCGCCCCTTGAAGCCCTTCCATTTGTACATCCGCATTGTGAGGAACCATACTCAGTCTTCTTAA
This sequence comes from Antitrichia curtipendula, assembly GCA_951230915.1. NCBI lineage: Eukaryota > Viridiplantae > Streptophyta > Bryopsida > Hypnales > Leucodontaceae > Antitrichia > Antitrichia curtipendula. The sequence goes on from OX579634.1 coordinate 42,652,988, forward strand.
CCCCTCGTCGGAGCTCTCATCATCCAATGCTGAAGACTTCAGAAACCATGGAAATGGTGCTACGGGCGCAAATGAATCATACAACCCACGATTTACCAGTGCAGGACCAATATTCACAATTCTGACAGAGCGGGATTCGAAACACCCAGCCCCTGAAAGTTTCGTTCGATACTGATATGCACGGTACTCATGGGTCTGTATCGAACTCGTGTCAGTCGACTCCGTGAAGAGGAAAAAAATACAAGGAGAAGAAGAGGGAATTCCAATCAACTTCGATACTGCAACCTCGTGCGAGGGTTTTCTGCTTCCCACACCAACTTCCTTACTAGCCAGGCTATTCCCCTCGCCAAGAAGGGCACGAGAATCCTTTACTTTTCCATCCTCGGAGCTGACAGCAGTATCTTCAGGTACACGAAATTGTGTGCTTCGCAAGTTGTTTGTAACAGTAAATTCTCGCATAGAAGGTCTCATTGACGATCCCCTTCGCCCAACAAACCAACCAATGGGAGGATCTCCGCCCCTGGCTTCTCTCTCACCAATCATTTGAGAAAATTTCAATGCATCGATGTTTCCAGTCGCGTCATAAAAGCTAGTCACCCCGCCAGAACAGAAATGGCCGGTCACGACAGCTGATATCTCGTGAGACGTCTGGGGACCTACGTCTTCGTCCACCATTGTTGAAGTTGTATTGCGTTCAACATGACCAAACAAAACACCGTCACAATCCCCGGACGAGGAGTTTACTGCTTGCATCAAAGCTGCCAGAGCGGCACCAGAAACTGCAACTCGATCAACTGGTGCATCTCCATCGGGTGTGAGCCTGCCATGCGCCATGTCCCAGACGATCACTCCGTCTTGAGCTCTGAGTCCCGCACACTTCCTTTTGCCCCTAACCTCAACCACGACCGAGGTAGGACTGCAAGTTTTCTCCTCCCTAATCCCTCAGTACGAGTATAATTACAAGACTTTGCTAGTAATAACTCACAGGCTCCTGTACAAAATGGCATGCCCTGCACATTCAATTCAGATAGTTATGTTAGCTATAAACCCTAGCGTTACGAAATGAATTATAGCAAATTGTCATTGATTTCAGAAGAGAAATGAAAATCAAGTCCAAACCTTAAGATCCAAGAAAATTTACAACTCCCTAAATGTCGATCGAAAACGTGCAAACCAGAACGAAACGAACTCATCAACCTCAGCAGCACCAGCTGAATCACGTTAAATACAGGAAAATTATACAAATCTTAGCAGTACGACATGACATATAACAAGCTGTAATTGATTTCAGAAGAGAATTGTAAAACCATTGCCAAACCCTAGACACCAAGAAAATTGAACACTCGATTGAAAACCTTGAGATCCAAGAAAATTTACAACTCCCTAAATGGCGATCGAAAACGTGCAAGCGAGAACGAAACGAGCTCATCAACCTCAACAGCACCAGCTGAATCACGTTAAATGCAAGAAAATAACACAAACCTTAGCATTACGACATGACATATAACAAACTGTAATTGATTTCAAAAGAGAATTGTAAACCATTGCCAACCCTAGACACCAAGAAACTTGAAAACTAGATTAAAAACTCGCAAACGAGAAAGAATCCTCAACAGTAACAAAAGTAACAGCAACAGGGGATACACTGGCACGTGCGATACACTAGAATGAGAATTGCAAATTCACGAAGGGGTGAATTATCCTCAAGGATCTAATTCTCAAAAATTTATCCAAATCACCTAACAAAATCTGGCATCATCGACACGGAAACACCTCCAATGCTTAACTAAACCAGCAAATGGCAACTACCGCAAACAAAAGGAAGAATCCATCCACCAATTTCAAGACACCGCACTCCCAGACAACATTACACTAAATCGGAATTAACTAAAAGAAGTGAACCTCCCGAAGCCGGAAAAAACGATGCAAAGCAGCTCGAGGAAGAATTGGAAATGAAGAGCTAAACATTCACCACAAGCAATAGAAGAAGAATGAAATTACCAAGAGATGGAATCGCCGCAACTTCGAGTGAACGAATCGAGCAAGAGACTGCGATGGTATCTCCAATTGAATGAAAATGAAAGAGCAATTTACGAGGAGTGAGTCCAGCACTCGCAATCACAGAGCTGGGTAGTGGAAGAACTCGCTTCGTCGACCAGACGTGCTCATTTGTAAGCCCTAATTTCTCACGGTACGAGTGTTCTTGCAGCACGGTCTTGGGTAGGACACATCGAAACCGCGGGTTCGGTATGTAATCCGGCGTAGGTTCAATATTTAAATCATTTATATCCCAAGTGCCCAAATTGACAAAACTAGACATTTCTAGACGTAGAGGAGTTGAAATAAATTGTTTAGGAAGTGTTGAGGAGGGTAAAAAATGTATCAAACATTGTTCAAAATAGATAATGATAAAAATATATAACAAACTAAAGTTATAATCAACTATCAGTTTACAAAATGTCTATTATTTATATTTAAAAGAATTTTTTAAATGACCTACATTCTTGAAAAATAACTTGGTAAATTTAATAAACTATATAATGGTTGTATTTTAAATTGCTAGAGTATTTTTACAATATAATTAAGGAAAAAGAAGTTTGTGAAATTTTGATCGAATTGATTTTAGTTAATTAGTTTTGGCCTCTTGTACCTTTTGTACTTTTACAAAAAATAATCAAATGCTATTCATAAACTTCATCCAATCATAGTTATAGATTTTTAAAATGTGAATTAAACAATAAACCTACCTACTTATTTATTTTTGCTATCAAAAAAATTTGCTCAATTTTAGGTGGTATGACTTATCCCATCCTAAAACACCAATCACAAGTTTGTAACTAGGGGTCAAATGGAAGGGAAATAAAATGAAAATGAAGGGTCCAACTGGAGTAAGTTTGTAGTATTAATTATGTATATAAATACAAATGTGAATATAAATATGTATATAAGTATGGATGCAAATACGTAAGGATACATAGTTATACAAATATGGACATACGTACATAGGGATACAAATGCAGATACAATTGTTGATATAGATGCAAATTATCCTAGATCTTTTGGTTACAACTTGATCTTTTGATTTTTGAATTGATATGGTATTTGACTTCTTGGGAAATTAAATTATATTAAATTAAATTGGGCAAGAGTACTTGGCTTCATGTTTGTGAATTTGCTTATTGAGGTACTGACTATCCACTCAAATACACAAATCTTCAAATACGAAGAGCCCTGTGACCTGGACGCTTAGCTGAAGTCGACCCCATCTTCATCAAGTCCACGTGTTCTGTTCTCAGCATTCAGTGATCTTCATTGCCACTGCTTCTTCCCTTCTCTGAAAGATTTCCAAAGCTTCCCAGATTGCTTCCCTTCGCACATCGAGAATGGCGATGGCGTCGTCTGTTGGAGTTGGAAGCTCGTTGTTGCTCTTACACCAGCGCTACAGTTCTCCAGCTGCAGCTTCCGGCCGAATCTCTCCGAATTTATGGGCTTGTGGGGGAGCTTTCTCACGACCGCGGTTGAATGCAGCGCTTCGAAGCAACCACGGACCATTGGGAAGCACCAAATTAGGGTTATCATCGTTTACACAGACGTCTCCCTCATCGGCTGGAGTTTTTTCAACGGGCGAGGGGACCCGGCGGTCGGATGTGAGCGCGCAGGCGGGGCAGGGTGACAGCGTGAACGCAGCGGAGCGCGTGATCGCTGCATTGGGGTATTTCTTGCCGCTCTTCGATGGCATTCAGTACGGGCGCTACTTGTTCTTGCAGTTCCCCGTGGCGGAGAGGCTGTTGACGCCGCTGTTCCCGTTGCTATCAGTGTACAAGAGCTTCCCCTTCTCGAATTTCATCGCCTTCTTCGGACTCTACTTGGCGGTGGTCCGAAACCCTAATTTCAGCCGGTACGTGCGGTTTAACGCCATGCAGGCTGTAGTGTTGGACGTACTTCTCATCTTCCCGACTCTTGTGGAACGCACGTTCACGCCGCGTGGCGGAATTGGCTTCGAGCTCCTTGTCGTTTTTTACAACTTCGTGTTTTTGTTCTTGGTTGCCTGCTTCGTCTTCGGTATAGTGTCGTGTATTCTTGGCAAGACCCCACGACTGCCCTTAGTTGCAGAGGCTGCAGACCAACAAGTGTAGAGCTTTACCAATTTCTTTTTCAATTTCTTAGTAAAATTTTCATTGACACTAGCTTGTGCGGAGTTTCACGGTTTCGTCCCTGATCACTCTGTGGTGATAAGGGAGGATGGGCTATTCGACTGTGTGTGAGATCTTTTTTTTGGTCAATGATTGAGACTTGAGCGTGGAATCCAGACACGATATTTGAGTACTCTATGCAAAAGTTATAAGAGTTCAAAGTCTAATCGGTCTATCTTCATCATCCCAGCCTTAATTTTATTATCCTCGAGCTGTACATTTTGCAATTAGTGTTAGTTTTATTAGGGCACATTTTTTGAGTCGGTGCTTCGTTTGAACTGATCCTACCTTAGGGCACATGCTACCAGATACTTGCTCACATTTATTTAGTTGCCTTGCAATAAATTTTCGATTGGTTTCCCTGTGGTCCTACAGTTATTACGACCTTAAACTTGCCGCTTTCTGTTCACGTCGTCGGTAGTTTGCACTCTTGTACAGATATACCTTTGAATTTATATCCAATTAAAATGATAAGTTTGTACACATGGTGATCGCCTTAGGAAATTATCCACACAAGGTTCTGAAGTCGTCATGTATTGTTTCTCGCACTCCTCACAGCTAGATATTGATGGATGAGTTCTTGGTCGAAGTGGCTAGAAGTTGATTTGTCACCCTCAAGGGTCCATGTCATGCTTTTCCAGTTTGTAATGTCGACTGATATCAAAAGATGAGAACCGTTTTGAGGAAGACTCAGTTATGTAGCTTTCAAATTACTATGGGATTTTTCTCTTGTCATCTGCAGGAGAAAATTTATTAAAAGGCTCAAGAGCAAACAAGCTTTGGATTACCTAAACACAGTTAAGTACGACATATCCTCCCACCTACTGGGCCCAGTGTTTTTTTTTCTGGCACTTAAGTGCCAGACTCTAGTGTCGTGGCATGGTAACAGTGGTTTAAATTTGGAGGGACCATCTCCCATTTCCTGTATGGTGTACTGCTACAGTGCAAAAAAAAAACCCTGACTGGGCCTAGAGTCACTTTCAAATACGGTACATGTCACTTTAAATCTGACAGTATTTCATGGAAAATCGTCTAATGAATTAGCCGATCAGTTCTCACAAATTTCTCGCTCAAATTCAGCTCCGCGACACAGCTCTTTCACTGTTCTGACAGTAGATGGCAAGCGTGGTCTTCTTCCAACAAAAGCGCATTGCAGCAGCAACTTGCAAACTAAATGTGAACATATTTGCTCTTGTAAAGGATTTTGGCTTTGTCGCTACCAGAACTACAGAATCGTCAGACGAGGCCTTCAAGATGCTTTAGAATTTCAGTACAACGTCTAGTATTTCAGTTTCTTTGGCGAGTAGAAGAGGTCGTGGTGGAGTATGACTTGACTCTGAGCTACACGAATGCAGCTCAGTACCACAAAACAATGACTTCTGACACTATTTAGAAGTTGTATCTATACAACTTCACCATACACTGAATCCTCCGTACCAATTACAAATCTAAGTCTTTAGCTTCAGTGTTCAAGGAAATTTTTTACATTACCCATATCATTGAGTCTGATGATGTAGATTCGTCAGACGAAGAACTCACCGTTGAATTCTACAGGTATATTATTTCCAAGTAACACATAGCAAAATCTCCACAAAACTTCTCAAAATGTGTGGAACCAAGTTTGAACGCGTATTGAGTAAGTGGTTTTCTTCATTTCCAGACATATCAGCCTTGAATTTAAGCTTAGTGTAAATATTTTTCTACAAAAATCAGTTTGTTTGTGCCTTACTCTATAAAGAATTGGTTCTGCAAAAATCAGTGAAGAGGTCTGCTTGAAGAACCTACTCACCAAGTTGTCGTCTACACGAACGTCCACAACGTTGTCCCACGTCTTTAAAATGGTGGTCATGCATTGGCATCTGACACACCTTCATGGCCTTCCTAATGTGAAGCCCACTTGCTAGCTTGCCGTCTCGCCTGTAAGACCCTCCTTCACCTCTTGCTACAAGTTAAGGAGAGCACTCCTACAGTTTTAGGGACACTCTTCAACCCTAAAACCCTAAAACTCTAAAACCCTAAACCCATATGGCCGCGTGTAACTCATACTGCTTATCAAAACTTCCATACAGACCTGTTTGCTTCCAAAGGACACTGTAGATTTGCATCCAGGAGATGTTGGTCTCATCCCGACCTGCCAAAGGGCAAGGTCTCATACATGTATCTGGACATGGAGCTCACAGCAATGGTGCTTGCTGCCCCACAGCTACTGTTTAGCTTCGCCAACTTGGACGCTCCTCTCAAATCTGCGAACATCTTTCTCTTGTTAGCCACTGAGTCCGGGACTTGCTGATTGGTGACGAGGAAGAAGTCTGTGAGAGGCTCCAATCCCACGTCATGGAAGTAGGCTTCCATAGCTTCCTGCAGCATTTTGAGCTTCCACTCCAGAGACCGATCTGCGCAGTCTCCTAGCACTTGAACCAGCATCTTCTCCTTCATACAGTTGAACACACCGACCTGGTTCTGCAGCGATACTAAGAATGCCTCCTCTGTCGACGAGTAAGTGCCCACAACCTTGGTCTGCTCTCCAGTTTCATGAATTACAAGAAACGTGTCCTTGCAGGCATCACTCACATAAGGGGTTGTACTCCCGTGAGCCATCCAATCAACCGAGAAAAATGAGACACAATATTGTGCTGGGCACCGAACGCAAGCAAAAATTAAAGTACTCTTCGTCAAGAAAACGCGCACCTACAAAGTGAGGAGAACATTGATGTGGTTAGATCTCTTTGCAATAAAGTGGATCCCGAAGGCCACCGCAGCTTCAAATCTAACAATGTGGAAACAATGTGAACTCTGTTTTGACTTCTCTACCCCGATCAGTGGAAACGCAAACAATGAACGGCAGCACAACACCTACCAAGTCAAATGTATGCCAAAGTGCTCACTCTCAAGAACTCATGAAAAAAGGACGAGGTCTTGAGTCCCTGCCGACATCCTCAAAACCTAAAATTGAAAACAACATACATCGATCCACAAGCAAGTGACACCACAAATCGGAAACAATCCCACTTACCTAATGCGTTGAGCTGCAGGACTACAGAGAGTGCTTGGGCCCTCCGCTGGTATACTAGCCGGAAGCAGCACCTTCAGAACTTTCTCACGGTTTGCTACTAATTGTGGAGATATCTTGACAATCATAAAAGGAGCGTGTGTGCAAAGCTTCCGTGGTGTCGGCTGAGCCAAAGCTGTTGCAACGGCTATGAATGTGAGAGAAGGGAGGAGGAAGGTGGCGAGACAATAAGAGGCCGGGAGTCCGGGACCCAAGAGAGAGATTTAAGGATTAGGATTTAGGGTTCAGAATTTATGGAAAGAAGAGGAAGATGGAAGTTAAGGTAAAGAAACGACCCGACAATCTTTTCTGCAGTGTTTCGGACTTTGTAGATCAGGGTGGCAATGTGGATCTGTACATCTTTAGGAAAGTGGTACGGCCGATTTCAAGCATGTTCTCAAAAGTGAGTCCTAATGGTTCAAGATGACCCTAAACTACTGGATGATGGTGGAAGGTATCCAAATTGAATGGAGTGGTTGTAGGTTTCATACCTAGTTGTAGGACTTCTTTTTTTGACGAAATTTTGCTAGACTGTCACAAATGTGACCACTTTGGCTTCGTTCCTCCAAAAATTGGCCTCTGCAGTGAAGTCAGCAGGGGGACTCAGGTCCAAAAAAAAGCCTTGCCTAGTGGTGATAGGTGGTTTACCTAGCATAAAATCAGACTCTCTATTTGCCGAAAACCCATGTAGTGTGTTCTTCAACACACTTGTGTCAAAAAAAAAAAAAAGATGTAGCCTAAACAATCCAAAGTATAAGTAGATTCTTGTAGCACATGGTCAAAATTATGAACATAATTTTGGTCCTTGGTTGTGCATTTTGTTTAGTTCTTTGAAGATTTAATTATGCTTGTCAAGGAATGTCTCCTCTATACTAAATAGTGAAAGTAGGTTGCCTTAACAATTAGGTGCCTTACTTCAAGAAAATTATTTTACAAGCCATCAAAGTTAACAAATATTTCTATAGATATTTTTATTCATACACATGGAGGTTCATGAGTCCCAATTATACTTAATTCAAAAGTAATAAATTTTTGTAAAGAAACAATAAATACTTATATAGTGTAGAACGTCAAGAAACTAGTGTGGGGCAACCTAATTTCACTATTTAGTGTGGTTCCCTATATTGTTTCATTTTCAATGGAAATTGTCCATGTGTTAAAAAAAATAAAAAAATTGTGAATATAAGAATCAGGGTATGGTTTAGGAAATTCACCTATTCAAGTTTGTCTATTTATCCCTATTGTATATTATATTCAGACATTGTTCTTAGATTTCACACCATTTTAGGTGTAATTTATATTCATACAATATAAAATGAGAGTTCTCTAGCACACAATGATGGTTGTCAAACAAAATCACTTGATTTTAAGTGATTATACCTTAATATATGTATTTGGTGACATCAGTCAAATTATTCACTTCAAATTGATTAAAACAAAATTGAATGCAATTTCTATTATTTTGAACAAGTGTATTACGTTGGATAAAATATCTTTATAGCTTCTCAAGTCAATTAGTGTTCTAACTGAGGTATGGAGAGATGAAATTAGTTTGTATAAGTTGTAGTGAGATGGATATAAATTTAGTGGAATGTGTAGAAGTTTAATTGCTAACAATTAAGTCAAAATTTAATAATAGTGTTCTTGACAAATTTGCAGTTTCTAATGCAAATAGCAAAAATAAATTTTTTTCATTTTTTTCATTTAATATTTAATATAATTGCATATGCAACCATTCAAATTTATAACATTTTAGTATAACAATATGTAGGAAATAAAATTTAAAACTTGATTAATATAAAAAATCACTAGGTATGAGATTTGTTTCCTAATTTTTATGCCATTGAATTGAATTGAAAGTCTAGTTTTTTTTTCCAAAATCAAACTCTATTTAATTTTGTTTGTTTACAAATTATTAAGTAGATACAATATGGATGGAAAATCTAAATTGTAGATAGTTCTAAAACGGAATTGAAACATGCCAATTCTAACAAAGAGATTATTATATCAAAAAATCCTAATCTTGTGGATTTCTGATTCTTAACTTTATGAAAACTGTATTAAGAAACAAATCTTATACCTAATGATTTTTCATAGATTTGTCTTTAATATTGCATAAGAAGTTTCTTTATACTTTTCACATGACTAGTTCAAATGGAATGAATCCAAAGTGTTTACATAGATGAAATACATTCTAATTAAAAATATTATTTTGAATTTTATGCTTTTTTAGTTTATTGGAGTTGTATATATTATAATTTTTTATTTCACCCATTGATTGAATAATTTGTAGCATTTCAAAACTCGTTTGTTCTTCTACTTTTAAAACAAGTATTTAAAAAATCACTATAAAATTGATATTTTAGGAACTTATCCTAACTTCATTTGTTAGCTATAAGAATAATGGTCATCAAGGAATTAAGTAATTTTTTAAAGACTTTTGAAAAGGTAGATTTAGTTATATATTAACAATTGGAGTTAGATCAAATTTAAAGTGAAAGTAGTAGAACCGTATGGAAAACATGCCTTGCCAAAAAATTAGTGTAATATTGTTTTTCATGATAAGGTGCTACTTTCATATTATATAGTCCATTATAATTGAAGAATAACAAATTTACTAAACTTTTGTTTCAAATAATATGATCAATTTTAGTTCTAAGCATCTTCATTGATTTTGACAACAATACTTCTAAACTCAACATAAATTTGTTGTAATAATAACATTTAAGTAATTGGTGTGTACCAAATATATACCTTATCTGTACTTACAATTTTGGAATCAATTTGTATTGTATAATCATTCACAAAGATTTTTTTAACAATTCTTCCTCAAAGCTACAAAGGTTTATTTTGTCTCCAAATTTACAACGACACCTTTGTCCAGGTCAATTTTGAATAAATTGGAACTTAATGCTAAAATTATTATTATTATTATTATTATTATTATTATTATTATTATTGTTGAAAAATAACAATTTCACAAATTCAATGAACACCACCATGATGTTTCTACACATGACAAAAAGTTTATTTCAATATTCTACAATCTCGAGGGATGCTTTTGATTATTATAGCAATTGTTTAGTAATTACAAGTGTTAAAATTAACACCTTGCCCAAAATGACTAGAATCAGTAATCTCATGTAAGAACAAGAACAGGCAGTGAGGCAGTTATATGTTATTTCTTTGACTATTTTACAAAATATTTTTTAATCTCAACAAACGAGTCAACCAAAATACATTAGAAAATATTTGAACCCACATAGAGGCCTTGAGTTTTCTTACTAATTTCAATACTAATTGCATGAGTATGAGAGTGATGACATATTCATTACAACCACCACTTGGCATGTGCTCCATCCTCCATGAGGAAACCATCATGGGATTTATAATATCTTCGAGATGGATTGGGTAATGATGACAATTTTTTGAGTTCATAATGCAATTCTTGGCCAATAGTGAATTAAGAAGGCTCTTCCCACCCACTAATTTATGAGATCGTGGAGATGGATTCGGTAATGATGACAAATTTTTGAATTCATCATAGAATTCTTGGCCTAATTAGTGAGTTGAGAAGGCTCTTCCCACCCAAATTTTTGCATTACAAAGCGGCCTCTTTTGGGGTTCAAATATTTCCTAATGATCTGTAGACTATTCCTAATTGTCAAAAATGATTTTGGATATAATAAGTCTAATTGTACGCAACAATCAAAAGGACCACAATGGGTCATCCTACCTTATAGTGATCTCAATGTAGAGTCTTGAAAGAGAAGACTATTCATTTATATGGACTCCAAAACTAGCTCTAGAAAGAGCCAATGATGCTAGTGTGTGAGCAAGTGAGCCTTGAGCATATGCATAAGTATATCTTACAATCATTTCAGTTTTCTACATCATAAATACCTATAATATAGGTATCTATAACATAGTTACACTATAATCATGGAAAATTTCTATAATATAAACACCTATAATATAGGTGTATAGTCTTCTAGGCTCATGAGCAACGTTTTTAGGCTCACATAAAAGCAACCCTCCTAAAGGAGCTTGAGTTCTTTTTCTTTTAATTTTGAACTCTTTGAATTCCAGCATTGTTTCTTTGCACGCATGTAAGGTGAATTAGACCATCATGGTATTGTTTGGTTTGGCTTTTTGGTGCCAAATTGCACAAGAAAAAAATAATTTGGCTAAAAATGGCAATAAAACGTGAATTTTTTGCTAGAAAACTTCAAATTAAAAAAAAATCTCGGATGAAATAGTCAGATTGTGGATGAAAAATAGAATTATGGACATGTGATATGTGCTGATGTGCTAATGTACCATGTGTTGTTGCCATAGTTAAAAGAAATTTTTTATTTTTATTTTTTATAATTTAAGATCCAAAAATAACTAAAAAATTCATAACTTTCACCTTGTAGGTCAAAACTTCATGAAACAAAGCCCACGATGCATCCCTCCTCGTTGAGGGCTTTCCAACGGTTCTAAGCACACAATTGGAGGACACATGGTCTAGTTGAAGAGATCTCACCGTAACAAAAACAAACAAACAAACAAACTTAATGGATGTGGATGGATGTTGAAATTTGGAGTACCAATATAACATTTTATATTGCCACTTTGGCACTTCATAAAAAATGAAAAAAAAGAAGCCCTGCAGACCATTACCGCCACCTTCTCAATTCCGCTCTCATATGTATCATGGAGTACATTTCGGAAGCACTGCATTGGTCTGAAAAGTCTTCACTCATGTGCCTGCCGTTTGACCGGTCAAGATGCCTTCTTCGTCATCTCTGCTTCAGATTCTCTTTTCCTCGCATGATTTTTCTACCATCAAATGCCAGTTCCAATTTCGAAAGTGTAAGAAACTATCGTAGCCGCCCGTGTGACAGTGTCCGGCACGAGGCCCTACACATCCTGAAGAATCTCAACCCCTTAGGCGGGATAAGAATGCCCATTTCAGAGTACTGTACCGTCACTTCTGCATCTTGCCTGAAACTGTGAAGAAATCCATTACGTCATCCACAGTCGGAAGAATTTTAAAAGCCTCCAATCGCCATCTTACTGTTATGTGAAGCAATTCCCAAAGAGCTTCGCATAACGTTATCATCGCAGAGCACTGACACACTTATCGTCCGGACGATTCTCGACGAGCTACTTCCTAACCCCGTCTGCCTGCCACCGAATTGAAGCCTACATAAACGTACCCATTCAGCAGGGGCAATTGAAATGGGGGTGTCGTAGTTCGCACAGTTTCAGTATCGCAGATCTTCGTTTCTTTCCAAACTTGGTCCTTTGCAATTCTGAGCTCAGCTGGAAGTACTTGTCCCCCTTGTAGAATTTTCAAAGTGTGTGCTCAAGTAGCCTCAAACTAAGCCTCAAATTACGCTTGCTTTGTACGATTTCGGCGTGATCAGTTAACATAAACCCCATTCAGCCCTGAGCAATTGGGGCGCACTCATTCAGTTTCACAGATCTTTAGTTTCTTTCCGAACTTGGTCCTTCGCAATTCTGAGTTCTACGATCTCATCTGGAAGTACTTGCCGGGCCCCCTTGTAGAATTTTCGAAGTGTGTGCTCACGTAGCTTCAAATTAAGCCTCAAATTACGCTTGCTTGGTACTATTTCGGCGTGATCAGTTAACACAGAACTACAGATTGAAGGAAATGGGCGTTATGAACTGGAACGTGTGGGTGATACTGGTATGTGTGAGTCTGGTACCCATGTTGGCCATGGCATCCGATCCAGATCCCCTCCAGGATTTCTGCGTTGCAGACTTAAACACCAGTGTGCAGATCAATGGCTTCCCTTGCAAACCGATCGCAAATGTGTCAGTAGACGACTTCGTATCTAATCGCTTGAAGAATCCAGGAAACACCTGCAACACCAACATGGCATTTGTGACCCCTGCAAGTGCACTTCAATTCCCTGGGTTGAACACGTTGGGAATATCGGCTGCCAGGCTTGACATCGCTAAGGGTGGCATCAACCCCCCTCACTTGCACCCCAGGGCCACGGAAGTTCTCTTGTTGGTGCAGGGCGAGGTGTACGCGGGGTTCGTGACCACCGCGAACACCCTGTTCGCCACCGTCTTGCAGGCCGGCCAGTTGATGGTGTTTCCCAAGGGCCTGGTGCACTTCGAGCTCAATGTGGGCGACGGACCGGCACTGGGGTATGGGTTTCTGAGCAGCCAGAACCCGGGGGTGCTACAGGTAGCGCCCGCGCTGTTCACTTCGGATCCGGCCCTCAAAGTCGAGGTCTTGGAGAAGGGCTTCAGGATTGATGAACAGACAGTGGACACGATCCAGGACAAATTCCGAAAGAAAGATACGCCGGGGTGTATGTAGGAAATGGGCATGTGGTTTGTAGTCCTAAATGCATCCCAATTATAATCTGAGTCAGGGTGTTTTTTTTGAGCGATGATCTTTTTACAGGGAATATTTGGCAAAATATTTTTGCTTTTCTGGGGATGAAATTGCTAGTTTGCTACCAAATCTTGGAAAGTATTGCTTTTTTTTATGTATGAATGTACATTGTTTTGGATGAATAAAGAAAATTTCATCCATTTATTGCAAGCTTCATCCTTCCATGGATTGTTGCTTTGTGCACTGCCTAAAATGAAAAAAACGATGAATTGGTTTGTAGTCCTAAATGCATCCAAATTAGCATTTGAGTCCAAGGTTCTTATTATGAGACTGAGTGTCATAATTTTGGATGGGTCTTGTTGACAATTGAAAAAAGATTTTTATGCATCTTAGTCTGTATTTTTTGGATACCATATGAATAAACCTATGACTTTGCAAAGTTGTGATTATAAATGTATCCAATTGCATTGGTAACTTTCCAATCCAATTTCAAACCTTTCATCCCCAATTCCAAAACTACATTAGAATGCAACGAAATTGAATTGGATACAAAAGTCTAGTAGTCCCTCCAAGGGATCACAATAGAAAGCTATATGTTTTTGCTTTAAATGCCATTAATGTATTCTTTTTTTTCCACAGATGAGTTGACCAAAATACATGTGTACAATGTAAGGTAGTCAACTCTTAAAGCGACTACTTAAACCTATCTAACTCATCACTGACATTAAAAGATATTTCAAGCAATATGTCACTTTCTCCTAGATACAGGTTGCATTTAGAACATGGTCACTTTTAGAACATACTACCTTAGAAAAAATTGCAAAGCCAACTTGAAAAGCATCATACCTCTTGAAGATAAGGCACCTTTTGGGTATCCAAAATCTTGTTAGGCCGATTGACTTGAAAGAATTCTTGGACACAAATCCAAGAACCACACAACAACTATTGTCAAATACCGCACAATAACAACACGATTTAACTACCAATACAATTGTAATGGGAACAAAATTTTGTATCACTGTCCAATGACCGTACACTGTGTGGTGAAGGATTGCAAGGAATTTTTGACTAGATTTCAAGTGCATTGCCTTCAAATTGCAATAAAATTTTTACGAAGAAATCTTTTTGCATTCTGTTTTTCAAAGGTGAATCTTAACATGACATTTAATAATCACACCAAATTTCAAAACATGCAAGTCTCTGTATATATGTGGAGAAGGATTTGGATTTTGTCTGTGCAGTGATTGACAAGTTTACTATACTTGTTGAAGGGAACACAATAAGTAAATCAAAAATCAAAAATCATGAAGTATTCAAAACCCTCCACTGTTCTGGCTAAGATTAAAACTTGCAATTGGCTTAAGAACTTGCGGGTTAATAACGGTAGTGCAACGAATCCTTCGGACAGAGTGCACCAAATACAAATTACAAGACAAGATAATTACTACCAACAATCCTAAAAGTTTTGAGAGTAGCTTGTCTTATATTAGAAGATACAAAGATATTACAAGTTCTATGGTAGGTGTATCCCAGAAGGTCCAGTGTTTGCAGCACCATGTTGGGCTTTTAGAGATTCATCTTTGTAGAGAACTTTGAGAGCCTTCTTGGCCGCCCTGGCGTCCCTTCTCTCTGTCTTCACTGCTGTCTGAACAAACAAGCACACAACTATATCAGGAATTCATCCACTGTATCTTGCTTCCAGCTCAAAACAAACGATTGCTCTTGATCATTCCGTCACAACAAAGAACAAAATATGAGGAGGGCGAAGTGCATTGAAAAAACAATGGGGACAATAGGATATACTTACTTTTCGAGCCTTCCGTTCCTCTGGAGTTTCTCCAACACGAGACACAGGTTTCGGCTTGGTTTCAGAGTCTTTTCCTAAAGTCTTCAGTTGCTTAGCTTTCTCTGCTCCAGGTCGCAGAGGAAGGAAATCTGTGGGTAAGCTCTGCTTCCCCCGAAGCTTGATGATTCCACCACTGACTTCTTTCTCCTCTAGCACTTTCCCCAAAGAAGGCGCCTTACGCCGGGGCTTACTTGGAGCCGAAATTATACCCGGGTGGTTATCCAAATTTGAGAGTGTTGACACCACCGTCTCACAATCCCAGTTGCTACGCTCGTCATCACTCTCTACGTCTATAATCACCACCTCATCATCCTCTGACTCGGTACTAGTAGCATCTCCCACAACTTGGGACCTACTTTCCGCTATTAAACTGGCGGACCTACTTTCCTTAACTTCAACTGAACCACTGTCTCCTTTCTTCGACGTTTCAGAGCTTCGTTTACTTTCCACGGGTTTTGAAACTGTCGCCCTTTCGATCTCAGCTGGAGTCATATACTTATCACCAAAAACCTTGGGGTCAGTCAGAAACTCAGACAGCACGTCATCAAACTGAGAGATGTCAGCGTGGCCTCTGGCTTCTGGGTCCTCATCGTCAAACTCGTCGTCATCGTCATCATATTCTCGTAGCGCAAGCTACACGCACCAACCACAACAATGTAAGTCACAACAATGAAAAAGGTATACCACAGCACTTATAACGATTCAGTTTGAGTAGAGAATAATTAGCGCCAAAATAGGGTCTCACCAGCTGCTAATGATGATAAATTCATTCAAACTGATCAGCAAGTACTTTGTCGTAATCCATTAAAGGTCGGAAAAGACCAACCTTTTCAAATTGCTCGTCCAGCAGTCGACTGGGCCTTGGTCGTTCACTACCGGCTACCGAACGGACGTCCGT
Organism: Antitrichia curtipendula; assembly: GCA_951230915.1. Lineage (NCBI taxonomy): Eukaryota > Viridiplantae > Streptophyta > Bryopsida > Hypnales > Leucodontaceae > Antitrichia > Antitrichia curtipendula. The sequence goes on from OX579634.1 coordinate 42,669,335, forward strand.
ATCTGAAAATTCCTCTTCGTCTTCATCCTCTTCAAGTACGCTGCTCTCAAGCCTGAAATTCCGATTTCTGAGGGCTGCGTCGCCCGGAGCTTGAAACTCCTGAGATGTAGCACCCTCTGGATTGCTGTTGGCATACACTATGAAGTCGTCGTCAAGTTCATCGGCAGAATCAAATTCTGAACCCTCACTGTTTTCAAGTGCAGCTGCTACTTCGGGGTCCAAGCCGTGCTCCACATAAGCAGGGCGCTTCACCCTGTGAGTGCTCGACCCCACAGCCTCGATGATCTTCTTGTCATTGGCTTCCTCGACAAGTTGTACATCTACTTTCGAAGCATCAAAGACCTATCAACAAAGATGCAAAGAAAACAATCAACCTCTTCATAATCGAAGTACTGCAATCAAACATGATGACAACTCACTTATTATAAATTCAAGATTAGTCCGACCTGCATGTGTATCCTGACTTTCTCCAATGAATTCAGCACTGGCCTAACTCCTATTACCGGGACAAACGCATTGCGTTGGTAGAGAATCCTAAATCCATTAGGAACCCGATCCCGTCTCCAATACTTACCCATGCTACCTACAGCAACTCATCAATTCATATACTCGGTTGGCCTCAAATAAGCAAATGGTATAAACATGACATAGCTAAATGTCTATGGCCATTGATCATTGAATGGAAATGAGGTTGTCTACTGTCCCTTCAAATAGTGCTCTAAAACCTCCGACTTCTAAATCGCAAGAGAAATTCAAAGTGATAAAAATTTAATCACCCCACGGCTCGATTATGATCTCCTAAAAGTCTCACTCTTAAATATTGGTACTGTAGAAATGCTTAAACCCACGCAAATAGAATCCTCTAGCTTAAATCGAGATAATGCAATTCCAGTTTCCAATAATGCAAGACGTAATGTGGTAACCACTGTCTTCGCAACGACTCTAGTCCAAAATCAAGCAAGTCGGGAGAATCTATACCAACCCTGCGAAGAAGAAGGCTTCATGAGGTGTACCTTCACATCTGCGCGCAGTCGTTCGGGCTTCGGACGAGCGGCGGGCACAAACGATCCGCCGACGCCCGAGACGCCAATTTTCCGCATGTGCTGCATGTAATCATACCCGTCATCCGGAAACCCTAATTCGACGAGCTCCTGCCTCACGTGGTCCGGAAGAGGGCCCTTGTGCGCAGCAGCTCTGGAAGCCGTCGACCTCCGAGTCGTAGCCCTTGACACTACGGACTTCCGCGACCGCACTTCGTCGTCCTCGTCCGCGTCCGCGAACACCGACGACTCTTCCTCGCCCTCCGACGCCCCCTCGTCAGTCTCGTATCCGTAGTCAGGGTTGGAGCGTGGATCCTCTTCGGAGAATCCCGGCACCGGAGCGAAGCCGCCGTCCACGCGAGTGAAAACTCGAGCTGCAACATCGTCATCAGCACCCTCCGTCTCCCTGTGCATCAACACAAAGGTGGCGGATTTCTTCTTGTCCAGAAACTTCTTCTTCCCCATTGCGATTACCTTTTAGTACACCAACAACCACTGAATGCAAACAAGGAGCCTCTTGTAGGTTAGATGGAATTATAGAATTACAATGTTTACCAAACCCTAGTACATCAAAATATTCAATTCAAATCTTGCTAGCTACTTTCTACATCATACTAACAGTATGCTATGTCATATCAAATTGTATAGCGGTATAAATGTGACGATAGGAGTTTGACAAGTGTGAAAGTAAATCATTAGGGTAAAGCATTGTCTGCCACTTTTGGGCACATTGCGACAAACTCAGTGAATATGTACAGTTAAAGGAAACGGCACCTCCAGTGAAACATACCTCCACCGGCAATAGCAAAGGTCAGCATGACAACTATTCAAAAGATAAGAGCGGGTTACTACGGTTGCAACCAACGAAATGTAAGTATTTCAGGACAAATTAGGGTTCCATAATGAAAATAACGACAAGAATAAACTGCTAGGCGTAACACCTACTCAATATCAAGAGCCAAGTACCTGCAATCAGAAATGAGTTGAGCTTGTGTCAGGAAAATACCTCAAGCTTCTTATGAATTGCCGCAAACAACGCTTCAATTCCTGAAGCCTAAATCCCCGTCAAGTCCAGCAGACACACCAGCAGCAACTCTGGCAATTGAGCGACGTGATTCGACCCAAATCAGCGAAAACGTAAGAGGCAACTAAACCCTAGCATGGCTATCATCGTCCGCTCCAGAGTGCTTCGAAGAGTCCCTCAGGACAGATGAGCGGCCTGGATTGTCCCTCAGGACAGATGAAGATCAACGTCCTAGATTGTCCCGTAGGAGCCTACGACCGACCGTAGGGGACAGGGGAGGGCCATTTTCGTCTGGAATTAGGGTTAGGTTCTGGAGCTTGCATTCTCGCAGACACGAGTCCTGGCTATGGCGCATTCATTGAAAGGACTTGAGATGTAGCTAATGTGCTAGAAACAGCTAGTTTGCTACACACTTCAGCGTAAAGATGGCGCAAAGGGACCGGCGATTGAAGCCTAACATTTTAATCACGGGAACACCCGGAACGGGGAAGACCTCGACCTGCTCGTTGCTGGCCGATGCGACGGGAATCCATCACATCAATGTCGGAGATTTGGTGAAGTCGAAATCGCTGCACGACGGCTGGGATGATGAGCTTGAGTGTTTCATCCTCAACGACGATTTGGTGAGAATCGTGTATTGGTTTGGCTGTTTTAGTGTTTCGAGGGTTTTGATGTTTAAATTGACTTTGTGTAGTGATTGTCGCGCAGCTTATCGACGAAATGGAGGATATGGTGAAAGGAGGTGGTAATCTGGTAGACTACCATAGCTGTGATATCTTCCCAGAACGTTGGTTTGACGCTGTAGTGGTGCTGCAAACTGACAATGGTGTATTGTACGAGCGCCTCACAAACAGGTCAGTTCGTTTACTTGGCCTAATTAGAAGCAAATTTCATGAGTTTCGATGGCTTCGTAGGAGTCTTTTGTGGATGCTTTGGTGCCGTTGATGCGCACTCGGTCAATTTCGTTGTTTCAGTGTCGAATATGTTAGTCGATTATGTATTCATTGGAATGGCATAGAATTGTAGCCTTGAGCTTTGCTGCTGCAATGCTTTGTGTTCATTTCCGTAAACTCGTTGAATTGTTTTACCCTCGATGTAGTCAGGTGGTTTTTAATCATGTTGTGGTCCTCAACTTGCAGCAAATGCTTAGTTTGTTTTTGCGTTGATTTCCTAGTTGCTATGAAGCTTTTGCAATAATAGCATTTCTTCTTCTAAATTATTCGTGAAAAGTGCACGTGATTGGAAAAATCGCTGTCTACCCTCTCCATCTGTAATGACCATGGTATAAGCACAACGGATGTGGTATCGAAGGTTGTATAGGTGGTACGGGAAAGTAGGGCAGAAATAAGTGTCCTTGGCTTTGTGCATTTTTAACAATTTCCTGTTTGAATGCTGGATGGGCAGAGGTTACACGGGTCCTAAACTTCAAAACAACATGGAATGTGAAATTTTCCAAGTACTTTTGGAGGAGGCACATGAAAGTTATCCACAAGAATTAGTACGAGCCTTGTCCAGTAACACGATTGAAGACATGAGCAATAACGTGGAGATTCTCGGTAACTGGATCAGAGCGTGGTCACCGACTGCATCATAAGCCTGAGATTTTATGTACATTAGCGATTCATAACCGTTTGGAGTATTTGACGAGCAGGGTGTCACTTGCTACATCTCCAGTGAGTAGTCATAGATTTATGCAGATTTTTGACCCTGCAGAATCAGCAATTTTGGGTAGGAATACGAAATTAGCGTCTGCTAGTAGGAAACTGAGTATGTGGCTTTCAGTTCCTTGAGAGGAGCTGCTGTTATCTGAACTCTGGTTTTCGGCCTAGAACCTTTAGCTTGAGGAGGCAAAAAGCCAACAGGGAGCTTTTGCAGAAATTTTATGCTCAGGGTTTTATTCAATCGAACATCAGTACATCGACGGTGCCTTTATACCGTTGCCTTGCACACAACTTGTCTTTTTCTTAGCATTCTGAATTTCAGTCTTCATTGGGTTCCAGTTCGGTAATAGTCGTTGCCAGTATTCTCAGGTAACTGACATCAAACTGGAATTGGTGTCGCCATTTCTCAGCTGATTCATGAAAAGGCTGCCTGGATTTGGAATTTTATGCCCGAGTTTTTCTAGTCAGACCTCTTCCTCGTTTTTTCAAGATTCGTCAGCTCGACTGCTCGACTTCAACGTATGAAGGTACAGTGACTTCTTGCATAAGAAAAGTGCAGTTGATTGAATGCGTGGATCCAGTTTCTTTTTTTCCTTCTGTTTTTTCCTTCGATGCTATTTACTTGTGATGCCCAGATCAACTAATGTTTGGAAGGGGTTCTGTTCTTATCAACACCACGTAAGCTTAGAGCTATCAATTTTGATCAAAATGAAAGAATACAAGTGATACTGTAGAGCAGGTTCTTACAATGACATGGGTTTCATGGCATTGTGTTGAACGACATAATAATGTTGTTCCAACAGTACGTAGCTCTTGTGTCACTCTCATGGTTTTTGCGGGCTTTGTTGTGGGACCTCGATCAAACGGACTCTGAAGGTACGCTGGTCCTAAAAAACTGGAGCTATTTCTCTCTCTCTTGTTCCATTATACTTACAATGTCACAGTTTTCACAGCATCCCAATGTCATTCCAAATATCATTCTAAGTTGCTCTCCGGTGGAATTGTGCTGGTACCACATTTGATCATGCATTTAGCGGTTGATCTTATAGCAATTTTAGGCAGCTCATTCTCTTGAACTTGTACTCGACCACTGAAAGGTGCACAACGAACTGATCGATTGTGGTTGGAGATCGAATTTTTTGCAGGCAATTTGCTATGGGAACTTGGAGTGGGGCTGCAGGGACGTCAATGGTGACTCTGATTGATGGCTACGGTCGTGATGTCATTCATTAGATTTGAAGCTCAACGTCCCAGTACGACCAGTCTTGCCCTATTACCTTCTCCATTTTCAATGCAGTGATTGAGAAGAATTTGAGTCACCTTAACCCTGAAATGCCGCTTACTTGAAGTGTCCGATGAATGACTTGTAGGATTCTTGTAGAAACAACGAATGCTAATATTCATCTGGTAATTTTGGGGGTGATGGTGATGGGTAAATCATTTCAAGGTTAAGCATTAATTTTAACATTTGTATGTTTAATGTGCTTTTTTGGCAAATTAGTATTCAACTGTGGAGAGATCGATCACTCTAGGTACAGGACTCGTCTGTTGAAACCAAATTTATCACTTTCTATGAAATTTTTATGCAATTCCAATGCAGATCATTCTACTTGACAATAGACAACCACATTTCCATTCAAGCAATAGCCATGCTTACTCCACTTGCTAATGTGTCCAACCAGATTCATAAATGAGTTGCTGATGATAACAGGGGATTGTAACGAAGTCAAGTGCACAATCTGAGGGTTAGGATAATCATATGCACAGCAAGCTTGTATCAGAAAAGAAGCCACCTTGTTAAGTACTCCGTATTAAATTTTGGCCATCCTCTGTTATCCCTTAAAAGAACAGGCCCTACAAAAATAACCATGGAAAGAACGATCAAAATTCATTGCTTCTTATGCTCCATTTTCCATATATTTGAGTATAATTTTTTCCATCTTATTGATCAGATGCAATCACATGTTCTCTAGAAATCTGCACTGAATAGGGGTTTTAAGGGGACCCATACTAATTAATCAACATTACACACTATATAAATATCTACCTTTGCTGTACATCAATAGTTCTTGAAGTGCCTTGGGCTGGTTATACATCATGTTTCAAACATCTACAGTTTTCTACAATAAGTCCCCTTAATACCCCTATTTAGTGTAGAAATTTTCAGATTTTTTTGTGGAATTTTGAAATTATTGTGAATTTTTTACAGAAGAAATGAATAAAATTCATATCAAATATGGAGTACAAAATATGCTTTAAAAATCTGAAAATTTTGGCATTGGCATATAGTTTATAGAGTAAGGCAGTCTACTCTTAAAGCGATCATTTAAGAGCTGATTGACTTTTTTGGAGAAGCTAAAGTCCTCAAAACAATTTTCAGTAAATTTTTGTAGGAAGAACGGTGGACTTGGCATCTAATGCAAGTTGTTTCATATTTTTTGGACCTTCTTGGAATTAGTTATGAATTTTCAAAGATTTTTGTTTTAGGCACCTATTTGTGACTAGGTCTTCCAAAACTTGTCCACTTCCAACTTGTAAAGAGATGTGAAGAAATCAAGGAGAATGATTGGCTCTTGCAATAAATAATATTTTTTCTTCAATGCACTCAATGGCTACAGTGATCAATTCAAGGACCACCTCAAATCCATTTCAGAGCTAATTATAGGAGCGGTTTGAAGAAGATGGGCACATTTAGAGCAGACTACTTTAGTATAGAACATCATAGTATGAACCAAAACACCAATACATTTTTTGTTTCTACATTTAACATTGAAATCATCTACCGTACCTTTTAGGCCCACAATGTGCTAACAAGACTAGAGTACAATGTGGTCCTTTAACCCAAGAAGGATGTCACCTCCATAATAGATACTCACTCAAATATGATTCAATTTTTGGACCAATAATTAGGTGCACTCTCTCTTCCTTCCTTCCTTCCTTCTTGCAATAGTATTAACATAGAAAGTCTTTTAATCCAAGAAGGCCGTCGCCTTTGTAAGAAATACTCACTCAAATATGATTCAATTTTTGAACCAGTAATTAGGTGCATTCTCTCTTCTTTCCTTCCTTTCTTTCTACAATAGTATTATCAAAGAAAGTCTTAAAATACGGCGTAGTCCTTTAACCCAAATGAAAAAACTTTACACTAGAAAGTGGTTTGAAATCAACACATAAATACATTGGTGAAAGAAAATTCATTAAATTAAATCATTGTGTTTGTAAAATGACTTTGAAATGTAAAAAAAATAGCAAAAAAGGGTGCAAAAAACACATCTAAGGCTGAACCTACTTCTACTAAAATGCTTCTCAGTCACTAGATACTTCTTTGATTGATACAAAATTTTAGACACACAAACTAGACAAGTATGCGCAACTTTCAAAAAAGAAAAAATTGAAAACGGACACAGTATGAAAAAGTAACAAGCCGCCGAAGTTCACACTAACCAAAAAATGTTAGGGTTTTGAACTTCGAATTGCTCCCAAACATTCAAAACAACTTGGCTTGCCATGAAAATTTTACCACATTAATTAGATGTCTAGAGGAACAAAACACAACAAATTTTATTGAAAACAACCATTGGATGAAGGAGATACAAGCCCCCGAAGTTGCAGCCATGACAATGCAATGTGCTGAAATCAAATTGAACCTGTGAACTTTGAACTGCTGTCACAAACTCAATTCATCTTGAATTAGTCTGAAAGTTTTATCACATAAACTAGACTAGTATGCGCAACTTTCCCAACAAGTTTTTTTGAATTTGGACATTGGATGCAAAAGTTACATCACTTTGAATTGGACTTCCAAACTATGAGAGGCTACTTTTGAGCCCCTTGGGCGTTGAGGGATTAACCCAAGAAGGGATTAACCCAAGAAGGACGTTGTCTCTGTAATAGGAACTCACTCAAATATGATTCAATTTTTGGACCAATAATTAGGTGCATTCTCTCTCTTTCTTCTCTTCCTTCCTGTAGTCTCATTAACAAAGAAAGTCATCCTTCGAACACTTTTGTGTTCTCCGTCTTGTGTTCTCCGTCAGCATCGGTCCTTCCCAGGGATAAGGGTACAAGGGTTTAAAGATGATCACATGGCGTGAAACCCATTCTAGGGTGGAACTTTATAAATAAAAACGCCCGAGGGCAGAAACACGCCCGAAGGCAGATAAACGCCCGAAGGCTGATACCCGCCCGATGATCACATGGCTATTGGTGTCAACTCAAAATGTAGCATCCTCGTACCTTCGGAGGTGGTACGAATGTCATGGGACGAAATTGTTCAGTAATCTGAAGGTTTGAATTTGTCTGCCGAGTGCCGAGTGCCATGCCGGAAGCGTGTACGACTCACTTCCCTGACCATTCTGATGATGGATTCTACGTCATCCTTCGGCAGGAAATTTGTTTCATTCAACCACTGAAAACGCAACATCAGGCTCCCAAATTTCGGTGAAGCATCAGTCCGATCCAACCCTCCAACAGGTACAGTTATCACAATGTTGCCCTACAGGTTTTTGTTTTTTTGTTTTTTTGTTTTTGAAACACTTGTCCTAAAAGAATTAGTATCTGAAGAGATATTGGACTACAATCAGATGCGCAGTTCAACTGAAACCATGTGGATATGAATTGGGTTGATGCTCTTCTTATCTTTTCGTGCTGTTGAACTATTGGTGCCCGAAGTGTGTACAACTCGCTTCATTTAGAGATTCTGGATGAGTGTAGACTTTGGAGTGTAATGTGAGGCAAACCTACAGTACTGGATAGAAAAGACTCCAGCATTGGGTTTGTCTGCTGCAGACCTTCATTTGCAAGGTTCAAATTTTCTTTTCGTTTGTGGAAAGTAAAAGATAAAAAATCTAGTGGATGGAAAGCCATATTCACTTACAAAGTTTCTGTTACGAGAGCACCAATTGCAGTTGCCAGTCGTTTCACCCATTAATCAAGCACACACGTGCTTAAAAGAATACGAGGAGCACCCCAAATGGTGAATTTGTAAACGTAATCGCACCGGATCTACAGCTAACTTTGAGATCCCAATGGCTTTCTTTACTTATTTTTCACCATGCCTTCCTTCCCCATGCATGCTTATATTTTACGTGTTGATATTTACACGGAGTGTATACATCACGGTGCAGTCATGATACCGTACTCGTTTGCTCCAAAGCATTGATTCCAAACAACGGATAAGAAGGAAAAAGATGGTTACCAATCACGGAGTCTTGCTGTGAACCAAAAAGGTCACAATGCAAATAAAATTGAGGCGTGTGGAGTGGTTTTTTTTGTTGTAGCCACTCTTAGAAATGCCGTTGCTGGTTGCTCCAAACACCGTCATTATGCTCTTGGAATGGAATGTCATGAGTGTTAGCCTTCACTTCCTGGGCCCAAGGCAACCCGGATTTTGAGACACGATTGTCCAGTGATAAAACGGATAATCAGTTATTCCAAAGTTGGAAATGTCGTCATGATTGTGTCACACTTGAAGATAATCCTGATATTAAAGTAGGTGCATTCACAATTGTCACCTGAAATGTACAGAAGGCATTCATTTCAGGTGGCGATTCCAGATGCACATACTTTAGTTGATCCTAATGTCGCATTTTTATTTCTTTTTAATTTTTAATTTTTTTAATTTTTTAAAAATTTTAATTTTTTTTGACACAAATGAAACGGAATTTCATTGCAGAGAAAAAAACAAACAAACTGGCCAGCCACATGTGGGCTAGCCGGGAGAGAACCCAACCAACCAAAGACGACACCACGACATAGATGTCACATTTTAATCCACATAACATTGTTCACCAATGCTGGGGGGTCCGTTTTTACTTCCCCAGAAAGCCGGATCCCCCCAGCGTGGAGTCGAACACATTGGCCACTAATATTCCCTCAGGTTCTGACACAACTGGCTTGAGCCAACCAATCCCTCTGATTGCATCATAACTTAATGCAGACCAGGCATCCAGGGAGGGATTATACCTCCCTTAAGGGAGAAGCTTTCTTGCTGGTTAACAATGTTATGCCAACTTTATGTTATTGGACCACTCTAGTATTGACTCTAATCCTCACGAAGTTTCTTTCGTCTGTGGAATCTCATTTTCATTCATTATTTTTCTCAAAGGCCCATGTTGAGCACAAGCCATTTGCTTGACTCGAGGTCCACTGGAGACTTTAAATATTGGGAAAAAACGAATTTCACGCAAAGTGGTTCATACTCTGGTGAGGAAATGTCAAAGAGTGGGCGATCATTGTGGCAGGCACGGCAGGGCAGTGATCATGGTGCTTTCGTCTGCAATCGCACGAGCCATTGATTTTGCTTATCCATGTTGTTGTTTTTTACGTGGAAAAGGGACGGTGTGTTTCTAAAAACCAATGAGGGGAAAGTTCTGCTTACCCTTATCCATGGTACTGATGATGGTAACTAGTGCGCGTGGAGTGCACAAAGCTAGGGCCGGATATTTTGTCGGGATTTTGTCCGGCAACTGTTGAAATTGATGAAAGGTGCTCATCGGCCTCTTCTACTATATTGAACAATTTCCTTCAACGCATTTCTGGTGTATGATTGTACTCTAACTTGCTTATACGATGCTTTAGTTAACATTAGAAAGGGTCACGAACTGGAGCTGGAAATTCGGAAGCTACTCACGCGGTGGTTTCGAAAGGGCTTAGCCATTATTTGATGTGAACTAAAGAAATTTTCATTCGAAAGATATCCACTACAGTATACCGTGTCAAAATGAAAATCCTCCTGGCACTCATACCTTTCCTCCGGGCCTATCTCTGAACCCAAATTATCATTATTAACTTAGAACGTCAATATCTTTAGAATTGGCGATATCAGTGAGCAAAGTTTGAACATATCTGCAAAGTTTGTAATGCCTACTTTCATGTTGGAAGCCTAAATACAGTTTCCAACTGCGTGACACAAGGCCGGGTACCCCAATCCCCAATACGATTCCTTAAGAACAAACACAAAATAATTCAGACTCATTCAGTTTGTGTCTCCACCAGAGATCTCACTGTGACGCCTCGTAGACAGTGCTGGCAGGAGTACGTAAGTAGTGGAGCTCCAGCTGCAGAGCTCAGCTTTTCAAAGAACAAATTTATAGAAAAGAAAAACTTATTTGAAAGACGGAGCGAAAGAGGCACGGGACTTCACAACAAGTCAGAACATGTCTGTCAGGGCTTCAGGCAGAGGCGGGCTCCATCTCTACGCAAACCAGGCCCTCGGGGAAGCTCAACATGACGAAATTCTCCGCAATCACCTCCCGTGAATTTGGTCAAGAACGTCATCAGTACGTAGATGTCGATTCCAAGCACAAGGCGCCTGCTTTTAGCACGATTTGTTGACTTTGAAACTGGATCCGCAGGTTTTATGGATCTACAGTTCTACACTGAATAGGGGGATTCAGGGAACCAAAAAATTAAACGGACTCATTGTAGGAAACTGTAGATGTTTGAAACGTGATGTAAGGTAGGCACCCCAAAAATGGCACCTGACCTTAAAGCGCCATCTACAGGTTGTGTACATTTCCAAAATCAGTTATGTACCTATTTGAATGGAGCGCTTTCAGAAACAAACTTTGACCCTTAATAACTTTTGCATACAGTGTCCAAATGCCACGTTCTCTGGTGCGTTGGAACCTCCTTTCACTTGCCAACAAGAATATATGAAAATTTAACCAGTCTAATAGTAGTAACTAGGCTCAATAGCAAAAAGTGGCGGTTTTGGGTGTACCCACCTTAGAGCCCCTAGACAACACTTCAGTAACTATTGATGTACAGTACAACAAAGGTAGATATTTATATAGTGTGTAATGTTGAATAATTAATATGGGTCTCCTTAAAACCTAATTAAATAGATAGCGTAGTTGGAGATACCTTATCCTAAAAATAACATTATTGTAGTATTAGCAAGTGAAAATCATGAATATTCCAAAAAATTATAGATCTTTCAAATGTGGTATGTAAATTCTATGATTTTTTAAAGTGTGGCTCCCTAGACCACTAAAACTGTCACAAAGGTGACCTCTAAATCAAAATCTACAAAAATTAGTAGTCAACAAATTGGAGTTAAATATATGTCTTTCAAATGCGGCAATAAATTAGAGTTTAACATTTGAAGGACACGTGAACAAATGTCTAAGGATACATTTAGTGGTAGTTTATGATACAAAAATGGGAACATTGATGCTTTTGGGTGTTTCTACCTTAAAGTCTTTTGCTCAAGTAGCCCCAATATTCTCAAATAGTGCTCGGATCTTTTCATCCCACACAAACTTGAACCAATAATTGCTAAAAAAGTCCTCATTATAAGCTTGTTGCATGTGAGTGTGCTCTACGCAATTACATTTCATAACTCCATACAACACTATTACAATGTAAAAGAAACTTTTACAAATTACAAAAGATCCACAAGCTTTAATGCACGGTTGGACAACACTTTGGGCACATTGTCTAAGTACACCTTGGAGTGTTGGACTTTTGTCCTTTGCTCAAGGGTGTGCTTGAAGGCTGATGATTTTTTCAACTTTCTAGTTTGTCAATGACGAGTTCAACCAATGACTCTTTGCAGATTAAACTAAACTCACTCTCAAGGGTTTATGGAGGGATTATCCCCAATCTCCCCAAGGAATGATTTACACTAGTTAACAATGTTATAATGCAATGGCTCTGTATTCACCTTGTAATGTACTCTTCCACAATGGCAATAGATGAAAAATTATATATTAATTGATTCCCATTCCAGCTGTCAATGGGAATCAACTAGAGAACCAAAACTTTGGCCCATGTCTGTATTGTAGTCAGGAGCCAACCCTCTAGATTACCGTTCCAAGCCTGGATCCCAAGTTCCTATTGAGGATGTCCTACAAGTTTGAGATCAATTTACTGTATAAGGTGAAGACACACATTCCTGTCCTTTATACCCAATTTTGTCATGATGTATCAAAGGTGCACATTTTCTTAGTAAAAGTGTACTTTGTTGGTACATCATGATGAAATTGGGTACAAGGGTATTTTCACCTTAACAATTCTAGCTTCATAATCCTCCACTCCATTTGTTGCCATTAACCCCTAAAAGACCATTGTCCCTTTGGGAAACAAATGGGATTTTGGACAGACCGTACCTATGGGTTGGATTTTTGTTGTGATTTTTTGAAATGTTTTTTGAAGATAGAAAAAATGATAATCTTTGTGGGAATATAATTCTTTTTACAATCGGTGCATGAGAACAACAAGTATGACCAAATAAGCTCAAAACAGGGGACGAGGGGCAGTTTGGGCAGCAAAAAAAATTCAAAAATTTGATTTTTTTCTTAATATTTTATTTTTCATAGAATATATTTTTTTCTATCTAGAAAGCTTTGATTTGTTTCATTTAGATTTGTTATGAGAAAGTTATGGACATTCTTGTTTTTTGGGCAGTTAGAGCATCTTCTTGAAAAAAAACCCTTCTACAATTCATTTCTGAATGCAGTTTTTCAAATTTTCAATTATTTTTTCTTGCATGGTTTAGTTTATTTTCTAGAACAATTTCACCATTGGGATTAGTGCATTTTAATTCCATCTAAAACATATGAATCATTTAGATTTTCCTTCTATCTTGTACCTACTTCTATTTAACAATTTTTTTAAGAATGATAATTAAGTTTTTTTGAACTTTTTTTTTCCCCTAGACTCTCAATTCAATTCTCTACTATAATGATTTAAAGTTCAAAATGCTGTAGTGCAAAGATTTTAAGTTAAAAATGTTTGAAGTCAAAAAATCTAGTCCCGCAATGTGCTGAAAAACTTGTTTTTTTCACTTTAAATGCAGATATCCTGCAATCTGTGCTGTCAAAAATTCTAAAACATTTTCCACACATTCTTGTACTAGTTAGGTGTAAGATCCTATGGTTAGATGTGCAAAAAAAACATTTTTCAGATTTTTTTACTTTTTGCTATAGAAATGACAGTTTTGAGTGTTTTTTGGCAGAAAAAAGGCCTTGAGCCTTAACCCCTAAAGTTTTATGACTATGTTTGCACCAAAAACACTCCCAAACTGCCGTTTTTAGTACAAGTACAAAATTTTTGAAAAAAACTTTTTTGACACATGTAACCGTAGGATCTTATAGTAAACTAGTTTTAGAAGATGTCGTAAAAATTTCAGAATTTTCCACCATGCGGATTGGAAGATATTAGCATTTGAATTGGCAAAAATCTTTTTTTTGTCCCTGCGAAAAACAGGGCAGCTGCACTTCACAAGGTCGCATTTGTATGAAAAAATGTCCAAAATGGTGGTGCATCTTTGAATTCTTTTTCCTAAACAAGTTCTCTAAATGCTTAAAATTTTTCAAATCATTTGATATTGTACAACATATACAAAAAAAATAGTAAGTAGCAAGAAGTAGAGAATGATCCAACATACTAAATTGTTAAGAATTTAATTATGGAATTGAAAAATGTAAATCCCAGTGGTTGTAATGTTGTAATAAACAACCTACATCCTATGAATTCTTTTTTTTCCAAAAAATATTAAAAATTGAGTTAAATAAACAACTTCAAAGTTTATTTCAGAGTAGAGAATCTATTACTGCCCGCAAACTAAAAATCCTCATAACTTTTGATTCATTGGTCGAAATTGAATGATTCAAAGCTTTCCACGTATATATAACTCTAGAAAATCAATTTCAAATTTTTATTTTTGATAAAAGTGATTTTTCTGATCTGCCCGGACTGCCCAGTTACGAAAAAAAGTAACATATTTGGCCATAACTTTTGACTCCTATTTCCAAATGTCATGAAATTTAGTGCATATGAAAGGTACTCCTTGCGCCGACCTTCTATTAAAATTTCAGCCAAAAATATGAAAATCTCCAGTCACAAGTACCTGCCCAAATTTTTTATACTGCCAAAAACTGCATGTTGGTCCTTTAGGGGTTAAGGGGTTAAGGGCCCGTCCTTTCAAGTGTTAAAATGGAAGCACTCATTCTTGTGCATTTAAGCAAATCAACATAGTTGGAGGTACTTTTTGCTAAAAAAATATTTTGGTAGTATTAGCAATATAATTGAAAATCATGAATTTAAAATAAATAAATAAATTGGATAAGGCATTTATTTTTTTTTGTGAATTTTCAAAGGAGACTTCCTTAGGACACCCAAAATCACACTCTAAAAAAGATGCCTTGATTTTGACACAAAAACCTTAAAAAATTAGCACCCACCAACCACAATTATTCAATTAAGCATGGGGAGTTGGGAATGGTTTCAAGGTACTTTTGAAGTCACTTTAATGAGTTTAATCCCTTAAGGCGAAGAGGGGATTTGACTCATAACCCTTTAAAGAAATAACTTTTGGGATTATGACACTTTAATCTTTTAAGTTTTTTAACATACCAGGCCATAACTTTTGATTCATATTTGCAATGTCTTGAATTTTAGTGCACATGAAAGATATTCCTCATCTACACCTTCTATTAAAGTTTGGATAAAAAATATGGAAATTTTTAGTCAATCATATTTGCACAAAATTGCTATGTTGCCAAATTTAGCAAGCTATACTAAAAACTATATTTAATGTTGGATTGCATTTAGTGTAATTACCAGCCTACCCCACCCAACACTAAATCTGAACTTTGGAGTAATTAGTGTAGTGCTAGACTTGAATGCGCCGCCTTCGCCTTCTCAGATTTCAGATTTCAGATATTTAGTGTTAGAAATTACATTTAATGTTATTTATTTTGGTAGGCTTAATGATATTTAGTGTCATGGTTTGTAAATAGTGTTGCTAACACTAAATATAGTTTTTAGTGTAGTCCTTTAGGGATTAAGGGAACTCTATAATGAATCAATGGGTCCAAAGATAGGAATGGGTGCTTCTATCTTAATAGTGGGTACAATAGAATTCCTATAACTCTATAAGTGCATCCTTCATGAGTGAATTAACCTCTGTAATGTAATAGGTATGAGCGGTCCTGGCTTCTGGAATAAAATAAGTGGTGGCACTTAATGAGAGCGGACTAAGCAATAAGTGATGGAGCTCACCTTGTCCAGAAAAGGGAAAATATTCTTACTAAGAAGCTTTGTGGCTTGACAATGTGGCACGTGTACCACAAGGACAACTTCCTACATAGTGCAGACCCTCTCTAATACCTTAGACCTCTCCAAAGTGATGCTCTCAAGCTGTTTGGGACCTGTTCCATTAGAGGAGTTCTACTGTAAATGTGAAAGCTCTGTCCTAGATCCTGATTATCTGTTTGCGTGGAAAACAGCTTGAATCATTCTAAACTTTATTAAGGTAGTGTGCTCTAAAAGCGCCCATCTTCTTCAAAACGCCCCTATTTTTAGGTGGAAAATGGAGATGGGGTGATCCTTAAATGGACCAGTTTAGCAATTGAATGTATCAAGGAAAAATTGTTTTTCTATTGCAAGAGCCAATCATTGTCTTTGATTTCCGCACATCTCTTTACAAGTTGCAAGTGGACAGATTTTGGAAGACCTATGGTCACAAATAGGTGTCTATGCCCTGAATCTTTGAAAATTCATAAGTAATTCAAAAATGCTTGGAAAAATACAAAACCACTTGTGTTAGGTTCCACATCTATTTTTCTTTCTCTGAAAAATGATCTAAAAATATTTTCGTCCACGAAAGCCTGTGAAAAAGGCGGACCAGCCCTTAAATGGTTGCTTTAAGAGCATACTACCTTAATATTGATTTATTTGAAGCGACAATCACGGCAATTTCTCAAGTACGATCTAGTAGAGTCAATCTTTAAAACAGTACTAGTTTAGATTAATATTTCCTAACTTAAGAAGTACGGAGTATGTTATTGGACACCCTGTTACTCAGCACCATGCGCACGCAGTATATTTTACAATTAGACCGACTGTCTGTATTCGTAAACTAAGTATATGAAATTTGACTCAAACACTGATTCTCGGCACGTGCACCGAATGTCACTACGGCTGCCAAGTGGGCGGAGAAGCTTGGTTCTGGGGAAGAGCTAAGTTACCACCAGTGGCTGAAGTTAATTGGACTTGAGAGCGGTCGCATCAGCAATCTCCGGTCAATGAATTAATGAAACTATAACAAAACCAAGCTACGGCTGCACTCTCTACAGTCACTAGGTTAGCCCACATCCACAGGAAGATTTCGTGACGTTAACCGGGGTTAATCCTTTGAGGAATAGCCCCCACTTTAGACCCCATGTTGAAAAATTTCAGATTTTTTTTTTCGCACTACTTTAGACCCCAAAATGTCCCACCTTGGCCCGGCTAAGGTTTATGCGGGGTTAAGTCTTGGGGTTTAAAGTGGGACAATTTAGACCCCCCAAAACTTTAGCCCCAGGGGCTAACGCCACGAAATCTTCCTGTGATATCATGCTCCAAAATCTAGGAAAAATATTGAAGATTTGAGGGTGGAAAATGAGGCCAACTTAATCTGCTCACACTCCAGACATGCTCCTTTTAATCAAAACTGAACATTCGACTCAATTTCCTCCCATGGCAGAACCACCCATTCCTGACTTGAGGGATACGTACCCAACCTGTAGGGTGCAGCTATTTCCATCCAAGGTTGGAACAAATTTCCAACCAAAGTTTGATTTTCTCTTCTTTTCAAGGTTGGGACTAATAAGATCATGACACATGTCCCAAAGTAATGAGCAAGAAAGTAGGAAGTAGTGAGTGGGATAGCAGTTCTTGAATGATTGGAATTGGAAGAGTCTATACATTAGGTATGGGTCCAGACCAACTTTTGGCTTCCAAAACTCATAATAACTTCAATTCAAGACATAAAATTACCAAAAAAATACAATCCCCATGATTTCTATGGCCCTTATACTCCTCCATAACATGCGCAGAATTGTTTAAGTGGTCGACTATGGGTAGTGGTTTTTACCACTGCCCACTGCACGTCCCAGACAACTCAGCGTGACTACCTTTTGACTAAGCATCTGCAAGCTAGGCTGATACCAAATCACTGTTGTCTACATATACCTGGGTCAATAAAAGCTTCACGTCGACACACGCCTGGGCTCCAAAACTCGGCCGAAGTTGCAGAGCTCCAGGGTCACAGTCTAGCTAGAAGGTGAGGCCGATTCTTTGGCAAGCTGGTCACAGACTCACACTCAGGGAGTTCGCGATGGCTGCCAGTTTCAGAAATGGTGCGGTGGTCGGGCTTTGCCTGATGGCGATCGTGGTCTTGGGAAGCATTGGAGCTCAAGCTCAGCTCTCGATCGGCTTCTATGACGATTCATGCCCCCAAATCTATGACATCGTCAAGGCGGAGATTCGGAAGGCGGTGGCCGCCGAGGCGAGAATGGCTGCTTCCTTAATTCGTCTCCATTTCCACGACTGCTTCGTACAGGTAAGTGAATGTCTGGTCAGATATTACCATGTCTGCTAAAACAATGGAAACATAATTATGGCTGAATTTGTTGCAGTGATCGATGTCGTCCCAGGTAAGTACAATCTGGAGCTCGGTTGTGGAAAATAGTGCATGCTCAGCTGTGCAAGCGCACAGGGTCTACTTTTCATCTAATTGAACCCCAGATTTGAGTTATCTAGCATAGTCTCCAATACGGACACCACAGATGAGGATGATCCAATCAAGAAAGTCTCGAGAAATTGAATTTTGAAACAGAAATCAGGGAGGGTTCTATAACCAGGGAGGGTTGTGATCGAGGTCCCATACTCGTCTGTTATGGGAAATAATGTATTTCCTGTCTGCCCTTGCGCTGTTTCGAACTCAAATAGCAAAAAAATTCTCTTACAACTTATAGTACTTGCACGAGGGGATTGAGCTACAGTCTGGTTGGGACTTGGAAGGCAAGAGGTTATAACGTCAATTCCTTAAATTGGCGGCGATATTCCATCACTTTGGCGCCGCGTGGCCTGAATCCCAAATCTATACCAGTCCCAGTTTGTGACGTGAAATTAGATCTTCGAGAGGATACATGTCACAAGTTTTCGTTTCTGGAATATCACCAATTTAACGAAATCGACCTTTTCTGTGCAAAACAACCCGTCACGTACTGCCTAGCCGACCAAATTTTGATCGACACAATTAGTGAGAGCCTAAAAGAGGTTATGACTTCTCTTCTGGAATGGCTGCTGTCAATAGACTTATTGTCCAAATTGACGTTAGAATTAGTTTTTTGACCTGAGTATTTTTATCGAAAGGGTTCCAATGCAATTAAAGGAGGACGTACTGACGCTGCTATTTTATTACTGAATGTGCTAGGGATGCGACGGGTCTATCCTGCTGAACAGCACAGGGCGCTTTAATAATGATTCCGAGCAGTGTTCGCTGGCCAATAACAATTCCATCAGAGGCCTGAACGTGATCGACACCATCAAAGCCAAGCTGGAGGCCGCTTGCCCGCAGACCGTCTCGTGCGCCGATATTGTGGCCATCGCTTCTCGTGACTCGGCTGTCGAGGTCAGTTAGACACCCGGATTGCAACTCTTCATTGTAACTCACATCCATCAATTCACCTTCACACTTATTTTTAAAACATTTGTGTTAACATGACCCCTGCATGATAGACTAGGGTCAGTTTTGGTTATAAGTATACAGGAATGTCGATCTTATATGCCGGGAAAGTGCACGAGACAGGGGATTTCATCCTCGGTGTGAAAACAGGGGGATCATACATATGAAGTCCTGTGTGTTACAGGAAAGTAAAGGCAAATCCCTTGCAGTCGCACTTTCCCCGAGAGGGTCAAGGGTCAAGAGGGAAATCCTGAGTACATTTAACACGTACCTGGAACTCTGGAAGTGAAACCTTCGTGAGTGAATAATTTGGCACTTTGAAACTTCTTAGTTTATTCACACAATTTCCAGAAATTAAGAGACATGTGTGAGATGATTCTCACAACCAAAACAAAGTACTAGGATAGTTTAAATAGTTACAGGAACCATGTTCACTTGCTTGTTTGGTTGCATTTTTGGTGCTTTATCGAAATCTGAATACTATATCATCAGAATAGTATTCAAATATTTTTTGAGGTTAAGCACGTCTTTGATAAGTTATAATTACAGATTTACAAGTATGTTTTCACTTTGTAATAAGAGTCGGTGGTGTTAGTGAGGATCTTAAGAAAAGGTTCACATTTCGAGTTTTCGATTCGGATCTTCACGTGTATTATTTGTTGTTTAATACATCTGAGAGTGTGGATGTTGTGTCAAGGCGGGGTTGACTCCAGGGTATCCCGTGTTCTTCGGTCGCCGGGACAGCCTCACTTTCAATCAAACAGCCGCCGACGAATTCCTCCCTGGGCCAAACTTCACTTACCCCTTGCTGAAGAAGAGTTTCGAAAAGGTGGGCCTGAATGAAGTGGATCTCGTGACTCTCTCAGGTACGTGTGGCTGCTAGCTATCAATGGCAGAAACGAACTACCTGAAGTAGAATCTTCCAATTCGTAAGCAAAGCAATGGTCACCGCTCCTGATTTAGCTTAAAGACTTAACTTGTGGCTTTCCTACTTCCAAGTTTGACAAAGTTCAGCGAAACTCTGTGGAATGAAAAAAGAAACATTCCGATACTGACGTCGAGTTCTGTAAATCAATGAGCATCATCGATCGAACAGATTCGAACTCCTTGAAATGACATGAAACCTAGTAGTTACGGAACCTGATATTTTAGGATAGAACGTCAGTTTCCTTAAATTAACCACAGGGAGCTCATATCGCGTTCCCGGTGTTCATTCCCGGTGAATTCCCGGTGAGTCTCAAATTTCCCTGTGTATGTGTAGTTGCAACATGTGTCCAAAATACCTGTAAATAGAAAGTTTTTACAGGTGTCAAATTTTAAAGTTCAGTGGGAAATGTGAGACTCACCGGGAATTCACCGGGAATGAACACCGGGAACGCGATATGAGCTCCCTGTGAACGATATTCCAATACAATACTTTGTCACCTTTCAGAACTCGCATTCCTAAACAAAAAATAATTCATACTTGTGCTAGACCTTCACGTACATATATGTATGTCACAGATTTGTCGCTGGAATGTGAGATTTAACGAAATTGACGTTACAGATTGAAGTCTATAATTAACTATAACGAAACTCAAAATTTGCGGGAATCCTAATACTCAGATGGCACCTTTCAGATTGGCCGTTCTGACATAGAAATCCGGAGCATATATATATCCGTACCAGTCCTAGATTTTAGACCTTAGATTTTAGTCCCTAGATTTTAGTACAAATATTTCCCAATTTTAGGGCCCAGAGTCGTGTCAATTTTTTACGAAAGTGACCAAATGTAACCGGCTTCCATTGTTTGGTTGTGGACGTGTAGGTGCGCACACCATCGGCCGAGTGCGCTGCATTATCGTCCGCGGGTTCCTGAACGACACCGACACGAACGCCCTGTTTCGCGAGCACAACGGCCGGATCTGCCCCCCCGACGTGAGCCCCACAAAGCTCACGAACTTGGACCACACTACCCCCGACAGGTTCGACAACTGGTACTACAAGAACCTGCTGGTGGGCGAGGGCATTCTCCGCAGCGACCAGACGTTGTTTAGCACACCAGGCATAATCAATACCCCGCTGGTGACCAGCTTCGCGATCAACCCGTTCGCGTTCTCCGTGCAGTTCGGGATCAGCACCATCCGGATGGGGAACATCAAGCCCTTGACGGGAAAGGAAGGCGAGATTCGGAAGCACTGCGGGCTGGTCAACAAGCGGTCCGACGCCGAGCCCGCGATCACGCTCTTTGGATCCCAGTAGTGATCACACGGACAACATTCTTGAGCCTGAGAGTTCTAGAGAACTGATGTGTGCGTCTTTTACTAGCTAGTACGTACAACCCCTTGCTGCAACAACTTTTTCCAAATGGAAGTGTACGTAGTGCTCAGCCCCTTGTGAATGGAGTGCGAGTAGCGAGGGTTAGTCCTAGTCTCTTATTGCGTCCGCTTCCTGGTTTGGTAAATAAGTGAATGGATGAGGGTGTTGCCATACTACTTGAATGGAAATATGACAAGGACATTTGTGACACTTGGGGTTTGATCGAGAACAGAGGGAATGGATGAGAATGTGACCATCCATGTACTTGGATGAAAATGTGATAAGCTTTGTGACACTATGTATGTAATTGTGATATGGATTGCTCATATGGTGAAAACAGCCCATTGTGGTTAGAATTAGGAGTTTGACTTCATGTGGTGGCTGAAATTTTTCAATTTCTTTCCCACATTAGTACAAGCGTGAGATACAGTGAGCGTAATTGAAATTATGTTTTTTTTTGACAAAGTATGAATTTGTTATGAATTTTTGAAGTGTTCAATGCATCATGGCCCAAAAGAGTCTATCAGAGCAGACTCTTTTCAAATTCCCTGCAACTGTTTTGGAGGTACTGTAGTTTTTTACTACAAGTTTTTTCTAGTTTGTATGTTTTCCTTTGTTCTAATTTCATCATGGAGGGATCTTTCAAAGAATTTCTATGCAAAAGGAAATTGTGGATTTTCTTTGCAAGAATTTTCATAAATTTCCCCCATAATCCCATATCCTTAGTGTACCACCTAAATTTGTAGATTTTGCAACATTGATGCATCTTACAGTAGACTTGTTTGGAATTCCCTGTGACAGAGTAGGAGATTCTGTAGTTTATCCCGGCTAGTTTTTGCCAATTCCTATGTTTCCCTATGACCTAATATTATCAATGGGGGGATTTAAAAAAAAATTCCTATTCAAAAGGAAATCAAGTGGGTTTTCTTTGTAGGAATTTTCTTAAACATCTTACACCTCTATGTAGTTTTCACCTAGTATTTTGTAGATTTACAAGATGAAATTGTCCCATATCGATTGTCAAGAATACCATGAAGTTAGACATATAAGAGTTGTAAGTTGTCAACCTTCATTCCAATGAATTCTACTCTCAAAAATCTAACATTTCTAGAGATTATACGTTTAGAAACACTACAATAAAATCAGTGTTTTATGACTGCAAAATATGACTACAATGAGTCGAAAAATATGACTCGGCCGCAGAAATCACTGTAGATAATTTCAACATAACTGACATGAGTCACTATCAACGAGTCATTTCGGACATCAGTCAGTCATATTAGCAATCATATTTTTTGGGGGGTATAATTATCCATAATTAGTCGTATTTTGCCAACAAGGCGTATATTTTGACTATCTTTGAGGGCTTGATTGTTTTTTGAGTTGCTCGAGTAAACAAAAATAAATCTTGCGTAGCATGGGATTCTATGTAGTCATTTTTTTGGCTAATGTGAAATATGATTGCAGTCAATTATATTTTGGCTAATGTGGCATATGACTGCGATCAGTCATATTTTGGCTGATGTGGAATATGACCACGGTTAGTTATATTTTGGCTAATGTGGCATATGACTTTGTACAATTATAGTTTTTGTAGATGTGGAATATGACTCTTGTTAGTCATATTTTGAATGATGTGAAATATGACTCTTGTGAGTCATATTTTACTAATGTGAAACATTATGAGTCATATTTTGATTGATGTGGTAGTTCATATGGATGTCACTAATAGTTTATGACTAATTGCAATCATATTTTGAAAAATACAAAGTCATATTTTGAAAAATACAAAGTTATATTTTGGAAAATACAAATCATATTTTGGAAAATACAAATCATATTTTGACGTACATAACTATGAGCATTATATGATTATAACTAGTTATATCTTGGTCAATATATATTATGAAATGTAATTCGAATAAGTGATATTCAAGATGATAAAGGATCAAATTTTTTTAATTTGGGGTGTGTAATTGGAATGATTGAGTTTCAAATTAGCTTCAATAATAAACTACAATCACATTTTCTATGCATTTTAAATGGACATGATACATTATTACATTACAATTATGCATCAAGATGATTTAACAATTGAATAAAAGACTCCATGTAGATAAAAATAAATATATATGATTTTAGAGATGTACAAGAGATAATCATATTGGAAAAGAAGAATGTAAGAAGGAAAGCAACTCTCTTCATTGACATTTATTAGTCACCAATACAAAACATATATACCACAATGAATCATTCACAAAATCCAATAAGACCTATACTCCTTACAATAATGTGAAGATAGCTCTATTGGGTTGCAAGTAACCTTCAATGACTTTGTTTCAACTTTTGGTGCCTGCATATACAATTAAAGAAATGGGAGGTTAATTTTTAGTGAATGAACAACAAAGCTCAACCTTCAAAGGCTTACAACAACACAAAATATGTTGCTCATGTTTAGGGTAGGAAGAATAAGAATGGTGATGGAGAAAACAAGAAGAAAAAAGGAACAAGTACTTAAAGATAAACAACATGCAAGAATTAAGATGCAAGAAGAAACAAGAAACAACAACTAAGACACAACAAGAAAAAACAAGAAACAACAACTAAGACACAACAAGAAAAAACAAGAAACTACAAAAAAATAAGAGTTAAGATGCAACAAAAAGAAACAACAAGAAACTACAAGAAACAAGAGTTAAGATGCAACAAGAAGAAAACATAAGCAAGAATTTAAAAACAACAAGAAGAAAACTAAAAACAAGAACTAAGAAGAAGAAAGAGTTAAAATGCTAGAGAAAAAAAGAACTTAGATACAACAACAAGAAACAAGAAGCATGATTAGAACTAAAAGGGGCAAGAAACAAGAGTTAAGATGCAACAACAGGCAACAACTAAGAAGCAAAAAACAAGTATGAGCTAAAAGACAACAAAAGGCAAGAAAAAAAGGCCAAAAGAAGTGGCGGCTAGGGTTTCAAGACCCTAAAAAGTGGCGGCTAGGGTTTCAAAATCCTAAAAAGTGGCGGCTAAGGTTTTAAAACCCTAAAAAAGTGGTGACTAGGTTTTAAAATCCTAAAAAATAGGTGAGTAGGATTTCAAAATCCTGAACAATGGTTTGTCCATATTTTTGTTGAAATTGCCCGTAATTTTCTTAGATTGCCCAAAAAAAAAAATGTCATTATCATGGAAATATGACTGTGAATATGATTCAATGTTCTCCAAATATGTTCCCTACGTTCCCTATGAAGTACTTTGGTGTTTACAATGGTCGTATAGTGTATACTTATAAAGTATAAGCCCCAAAAATGATTGGCAGTCATATTTTGCAGTCATATTTCTCCCCAAGGTGTTGGTCTTCAAGAATATAACTGCAATTAGTTGCCAGTCATCCACAGTCATATTTTTGTAGTCATAAAATACCCGTTTTCTTGTAGTGAAATCTAAAAAATTTTATAATGTATGAAATTGTAAAATGTTTAAGCAAATGAAATATCCATATTACTTACACTTTGAACTCTTGAAATCTAGAAAAGGCTCTAGATCAAAAGTTCAGAAATGTACAAATCAATGAAATTGGAAATTCAAAATCTATGAATTAGTTAGATATAAGCCTCCAAAATCTACAATTTTTTTTATTATGCTCACTAAAATCTACATTAAATTTAGAATTTAGAGGCATAAATGTACATTCTAAAATTCATCAATCTACATGCTATAATAAATAGAATTCCCTTGTCTCATATTTCCCTGTGTTCTGAAAAAAAGGCGAAAAACGGAATTGTCCTAAGGGATTTCCTTAATACTACCAGACTGCCTACAGGGGACCTCAAAAATGTTCCTTGTGTCTTACATTTTTACGTTGTTTCCACCTTATAAGTGATAGATTTTGGGAGATGAAAATTGTCCCATATCAATAGTCAAAAGTATCGTGAAGTTGGTTAGATAAGACTTGTAAGTTGTCAGCATCTAAGACAATGCTTTTCATTTTACAAAAATCTAACATATTTACAGTTATTATATTTTAGAATCTTAGAAATTTTACAATTATATATGAAATTATAAATTGTTCAAACAAATGAAATCTACATTTTATTAATATTTTGAAATCTAGAAATTGGTCTACACTAATAATTTTGAAATGTACAATTAATAAGATTAGAAATTTAAAATCTACATATCTTTCAGATTTCAATTTCCAAGATCTATGAACTGTATTGATTATGCAAACTAAAATCTACATTAAAATTATATTTTAGAGGCCTAAATCTATATTCTAGAATATTGAATTTTAAAAATTGAGTTGATTTTGAGGTGGGGACATCTTTATATAACACTCATAAATGCACAGATTTCTTCCTTAAAATTCCCTTAAAGTTCTATGTCTCACATTTCCCTGTAAGAGTCACATTCCTTGTGAACAACAATTTGTAACATTTCTATATTTCCTTGGAGGGGATTTGCAATAGAATGCCTATAGGGAATTCAAAAAACGTTTCCTGTGTATAGACTACCTTAGAGCCAACAAAATCTGAATCCATCATGCTTGCTCATTTTGCTCACCCAAAGCAGTCATAGTATTTTCTACCATAGAAGGCCTAAATAGTCAATTCTTACAATGAATTCACACTAAAAAGTTGGAAGTTCTTAATGAAGTCATTAATCATTCTATTAGTCTATTAATGTCATGTAAAATCTCACAAACTAAACCCCCCCATAATAGGGTCATTCTCTAGGTGTCCATTATGGGTCATCTGACCACATATGACCATGGACTGTTCTACCTTGAGTATATCTTCTAATTTGCATGATAAGTTCTCTTCCTAGTCATTGGGTGAAAGCATGCTAATAGGAGCCACATGTAGACGTTAGGGAGGTGCTTATAGAGGTCCTTAATGGAATATTCCATGAAACAATTGTCGCATATTCATTCAAAATAGTACTTAAGTCATCCATTATGAATTTTTATTGAAATATTCTACCAAAAATTATTGCTTGTTCATCTTAAATAATCTTTAAATCATCTATAATGTGTCCTTATTTGAATCCAATTAAGCACTGATTACAACTACATTTTGGTCCTTTCTATACTTAGAAATTTAACATATTTTATTTTATTTTGCATTGTATCAAATAGCCATAACTAAGAAACAATGCACTACAATTTTTTTTCATATTTCAATTCATATTTGAGAGTTAAAATGAAGATTCCCTAAAATAAGGAGTGGTTACGCCCAAGTTGGCTCCTATTAGCATGCTTTCACCCCATTTCATCCTTCCAAATTCTTTTCTAGTATTCTCTTTGCACTAAGTCACTAGGGGCTTTTTTGTGTCTCACTTTCCCATGAACATGTGACAACCCTGACACTTTTCCCAGTATCACACAAGGGAAAAGTCATAGGATTCTCACATACTAAGGGGAAAGTGAGACACGGGAACGCAAAAAAGCCCCCAGTGAGTTAGTAGAATGTGTGACTGTGTAGAGCCACTCATTGACTTGGCAAACGACTGCAGCCGAGTCTGTAGACGCAGGTGTATAAGTTATTTTCTCCAGTCAAGTATCCAGCTACAGGTGTGTGCGTCCACAATCCGAAGAATCGGTAGCGGTCCCACTACGTACAGCACCCTAGCAATCGATTTCTTCGATTCAACAAAACTGAAGCGCCAATTTTGAAAATCACTAGACCTGTACAGATTCAAATCGAATGAACCAGAGGTCACTGAGGAATGCAAGCATGCATGCCAGGATTTGTTGCTTCACGAAAACATGATACGATATGATCGACGGATCGAATTCCGAGAACGCTTTGTGAACTACCGAAAGTCATCAGGCTGCCTAGTTCGAATAAAAGCCTAAGACGACTAGCGATATCGTAGTGTAGTAACCTCCGGGACATTGCTTTAAACCCTAAAAAAATTCAATCCCTATACCGCTCCAGGGATTCACCGCTGCACACAACCACTAGCTGCAGGATTGGGCTGCGTGGCGAGTTCGGATTGAAAAGTTTCAAAGACAGTCAATGAAATTCACGGTGAGGGCTGATGTCACTGACCTAGGAGAAGGTGCGTGCCGGTTGGAAGTGGGGGCTCGGACAGTTTGCATCTTCACGGTCCATGGCGAAACGCGGATTCACTCTCCTTCCCCTCCTGAAGCGAACCCCACAGTCTGAGGACTCGGCTCTTTCGCATTGGGAGCGCATGAAATTTGTTCAACATTGACAAGAAAACCTGGCTGCCAGTCGACTTCACTGTCTCGTAGATAAGGCGCCACCATCTTCAATGTTAGAGGCAAGCTTATTAATTAGCTTTCGAATTACTTTTGAGTCCCGAATGCCAGAGGTCATGTGCGACGATCGACGAATCAGCCATGATATTTGGCAATTGAATTCACCTAGTTTGTCGCTCTCGCAGGAGAGAGTGAAACCAGAGCACAATGTTACTTTCGCGTGAGCCCAGCCTGTGAACAGTGCGTCTCTTATGTCGCGATGGGGCCTTCGTACTTTTTTCAGAAGATTTGATCCTTCCATCATCTTCAATTTCTATTACTCTCTCCGTCATTCTAATAGCTCCATGTAAGCGTATACATAGTTTCTTCTAAATGGATGGTCTTCTGGAGAATTAGTTCACAAATATTTTGCATTTTGGTTTGGGTTTGGTTTGGGATTTGGTTTTTTGAAAAATGCATGCATTCAATGATGCATGCATGCAAAGCCAGAAGGACTCATTAGAGAAAATTTGGACTCTCGAGAAGGCCGCTAAGAAGTGCCAAAAGGGACCCTTGTATTACATTTATTTTGGCTTGACAAATTATTTTTCCCTATTGTCGCTCATTGTGAGTTTCGCAATTGTCAGAGCATTGATTACAAAAAAATATTACTTAAGTGGAGAAGGGGGTGGCAGTTACTATTTAAAATATATGTCATCATTTTTATACCTTGACTTGTCCGTTTTTATACCCTAACAAAAGTACACTGACAAATAATTGTACATAAACTATCCATAAAAGAAGAAGTAAAAGTGATAGTTCTTCACAAAGTTCAGACAAGCTGACATTGCATCTTTGACAAAGATGCCATCCTTTTCCTAGCTCCGTAGGACTCCCCTAATAGAGTGGCTCGTCAAAGCTTGACGGCCTTCTCAAGAGTCCAAATTTTCTCTAATGGAATGAGTAGGAAAAATCAGACTTTTATAAAAACTAGTGAAACAAACATGCCATAAGCCTAATAGGAGCCTCTGATTACTAGGAGCCTCTGATTATTTGCGTGTGCACACTTGTGATCTGCCATATCATTAATTAGAGCCTTCAATAATGAGATTGGGAATGACATATTTAGAGCTTTATAGTTTATATATACATACATAGTGGTGATTACCTGCGGACTAGCGCGCGTACTGAAATTGCTTCAACTGAAATTGGAAGCCGAACTCACTTTTCTCACTTCCATTAAATTTCGACCACTGAGGCAGCAACCGGGATTGCTGTTGTGACTGTATTGTATAATTTGTTCACCTCTAGACCTACATCAAGCCCTGTAAAACAAGTTTATATGACCCTTAATCCCACAAATGGCAGGTCCAATGCAATAAACTACTCATTCAAGAACGAAATTAAGTACTTCAGAAATTTGATGATCAAAATCACGCAAGCTATAGAAATAAAAAGCCAGAACTTCCTAAGTACATACTGTTTTTATTTTTTTTTAAACGAAGTTCTCATAAAATAATAATAATAAATCATTAGCCTTGAAGTTCACTCAACAATATATGTGAGTCCAGCATTGAAGATCCTCTATTTCCTAAGAAAAATTCATCCTCTGTACGTAACTCTGCACGAGCTCACTGTAATTAAGTCGGTCGCCACTATGGTGCTCGAGCTGGCGACCTTCCCCACTCAAAACCTTTCTCCAAACGCATGCGTTGATTCAGCACTAAGAAACGAGGAGGTTCATTCATCACTGCGACGCAACCAGCGACGCCGCGGACCCCGAAGGCGACGTAACCGTTGCATTCGGCGATGTTGCATTGTTGACTACACCGCAGTTCAATCGGATCTCGCCTTCAGTTCCAGTCAAGGGCTTGAGGTTGCCCATCTTGATAGTGCTGAGCGCGAACTGCGCGGCGAACGCCGCCGGATCGAACGCGAACTTCACCACCAGCGGCTGGCTGATGCCGCCGACGGTGCTAAACAGCGTCTGGTCGCTCCCGATAGCGCCCTCGCCGTTTAACAAATTCTTGTAGTACCAGTTGTCGAGGAAGTCGGGCGTGGTGTGGTCCAAGTTCAGTAAATGTGTCTGGTTCTGGGTGATGAACGCGTTGCAGGTATTGATGTTATTCTGATGGAAAGTGGGGTTGAAACCAAATTCGGCGTCATGGGAGCTATTTATTTGTGGGTTGGTTATGATCGTGCAGTTCACGCGGCCGATGGTATGCGCACCTGCATGGATGGATGGCAATCGCAGAAAAAAACATGACATGATTGGATGTTTCACTTGGACAAATTTTGAAATTAAGGTTCACAAGTTCATGAGAGTTTCATTTAAGAGTTTGTCATGGATTTTAGTGTTTTGTGTTGATGTATATATGTCACAAATCTTGACTCTGGAATCACTCCAATTTTACGATATGGACAATTGGCTAGCTACATGGGTCCTAGTGCCTTGGTGGTAACCTTTGAGAGTTAAGAAGATTGAAAAGATTATAGGACAGTGTACTAAATCTATGAGAAATTAACGTTCGATCGAGAGGTTCATTCATAAAGGATCACATTTGAACGTGTACATATAGATGTCATTGTTGTGATAATGATTAAAACATGGGGAATTTTGTTAAAATGGTGGTATTCCATGTGCCATTTTCAAACTACCTGGTTTGAATTGTAAAGGTGATATCTAACATAAATATAGATTTCAAAAATCTTAGATATCTATAGATTGCAGAAATCTAGAATAGGTATAGATTTCAAACTATGCGGTCTGAATTGTAAAAGTGGCATCTATGACAAATGTAGATTTGAGACATTTAGGACTATTGTACATTTCAAACTTCATGGTCTGAATTGTAAAAACTGTCAAAGTTAAGGAATTTTGCCATTTGAACAAAATTGCATATAAACCCTCTTTCTCTCATGCAATTGAAAAAATTTGACATATCTACAATGATTATTTATTAGCTATTCCCTCCTTTTGACTAATAACCTCCAAATTGGACATATGGTAGAACCACCCATAGTAAACTACTTAAGCGATTTTGCACATGTTTTAAAGCAATAGAAGGCAATAAAAATTTACTACCTTATAGAAAGATAGAAATGACAAGAATTGTCAAATTTTCATGATTTTTTTCCTTACTATGAATTCATATTATTCATAGTCATAGTACTATGAATATGAATAATTACTATGAATTTTGGAAGCCAAAAGCTGGCCTCAATCCATACCCATATAGATGGAGTGGTACTGAGGGAATATTAATGTAACATTAAATGGACTTTGTAGATAGTAGATAGTATCCAAGATAGTGACTTTAGTCTATGGATGGAAATTAAGTGGCCGTAATATGAAGGCGTGCCTCACAAACCACTCTTTTTCATCATAAAACTCCCACAGGGAGATTGGGGAGGCGTCAACCCCCCCCAAACCCCCTGTAAACTTTGGGTGTGTAGCTTTACCCCCAAACTTTCTGTTTTAAGAAAATTTGGGGGGGGGGTAAAGCTACACCCCCCAAGTTTACACGGGGGGTAACGCCTCCCCGTTCTCCCTGACCAGACTTTCAACATCTTTGGAATCAGAATTATGGCCAAGGGCATTCATCATTCCAATTCAATAATAAATAGTTTAGCTACGTTAAGCTAAGGAGTTTATTATGCCATGATTCAAAACCCGTGTTCCGAATGCAAACCTGAGAGAGCCACGAGATCCACTTCGTCGAGGGTCACGTTTTCGAACTTCTGCTTCAATTCGGCGTATAGAGTGAATGGCGAAGGGAGGAATCGGTCGGCGTCTGATTGACTGAAATTGAGGCTGTCGCGGCGACCGAAGAACACGGCATACCCGGGAGTCAACCCCGCCTTGACACAATATCCACACACTTATACACATTCTCAAACAACAGTACACGAGAAGACCAAGAGCAATCAACAAAAATCCCATATGTAAGAAAAATTGGACAATTAAATTGTAAAATCTAGAGTGCTGTTCAGACTCATTTTCATCAACAAATGAAATGAGCACATACATTGACAAATAAGGGGTGTTTACACTTGATGAAAAGAGTGGTATCAGCAAAGCTAGTGAATCGAGTCCAAAATGGAACTTAAATGCATTCTGAAGACCCTCACTAACGCCACGTACTCTTTATACCAACTGGAAACATTCCTATTAGTTAATCATGCCTTATCAAAGATGTGCTTAACACCTACACATGTTTGAATATTATAATGATAATCTTTAATTAGAATTTCAATACTATCCTATAACAAAAATGCAACCAAACGAGCATGTGAACCCATTGATCGTCTAACTGAACTATCGCAGTACGTTTTTGTGGGATCCTGTTGCAAACTGAATCAATCTATACACGTACATATTTTTAGAATATTTATTAGCAATTGAATAAATGTTTTAAAAATATGTCCGTGTGAAGGAGAGTTTATGGATGTGAGTTGTGAAGGAAAGTTGCAATTGGGGTGCCTAACTGACCTCGACAGCCGAGTCACGAGAAGCGATGGCCACAATATCGGCGCACGAGACGGTCTGTGGGCAAGCGGCCTCCAGCTTGACTTTGATGGCGTCAATCACGTTCAGGCCTCTGATGGAAAACTTATTGGCTAGCGAACACTGCTCGGAATCATTATTAAAGGGCCCTGTGCTGTTCAGCAGGATAGATCCGTCGCATCCCTAGCACATTCAGTAATAAAATAGCAGCGTCAGTACGTACTCCTTTAATTGCATTGGAACCCTTTCGATAAAAATACTCAGGCCAAAAAACTAATTCTAACGTCAATTTGGACAATCAGTCTATTGACAGCAGTCATTCCAGAAGAGAAGTCATAACCTCTTTTAGGCTCACTAATTATGTTGATCAAAATTTGGTCGGCTAGACAGTACGTAACGGGTTGTTTTGCACATAAAACGTCAATTTCGTTAAATTGGCGAAAGCCAAGAAACGAAAACTTGTGACATGTATCTTCTCAAAGGACTAATTTCAGATCACAAACTAGGACTGGTATAGATTTGGGGTTCAGGCCGCGCAGGCTGAATTGCGCCAAAGTGATGGAATATCGCCCCCAATTTAACGAATTGACACTGTAACTTCTGGCCTTCCAAGTCCCAACCAGACTGTAGCTCAATCCCCACGTGCAAGTACTGTAAGTTGTAAGAGAAAACTTTGACTATTTGAGTCCGAAACAGCACAAGGGTCGACTTGATATACATTATTTCCCATAACAGACGGGCATGGGACCTCGATCACAACCCTCCCTGACAATAGAATCCACAGTCAAATCCGCACCTCGATCTCTTTCTGATTTCTCTTTCAAAATTCAATTTTCTCGAGACTATCTTCATTGGATCATCCTCATCTGTGGTGTCCGTAATGGAGATTATGCTAGACAACTCAAATCTGGGGCCCGACTAGAAGAATAGTAGACCTTGTGCGCTTGCACAGCTCAGCATGCAGTATTTAATTTCCACAACCGAACTCAAGATTGTATTTACCTAGGACATCACTGCAACAATCATAAATCTGTTTCATAAATTCTAGAATGGAGTACTAAATAGTCAGACATTCACTTACATTTACGAAGCAGTCGTGGAAATGGAGACGAACTAAGGAAGCAGCTATTCTCGCCTCGGCGGCCACCGCTGCCTGAATCTCCGCCTTGACGATGTCGTAGATTTGAGGGCATGAATCGTCATAGAATTGAGTCGAGAGCTGAGCTTGAGCTCCACTGCTTCCCAACACCACGATCGCCATCAGGCAAAGCCCGACCACCGCACCATCTCTGAAATTGGCAGCCATCGCTGATTCCCTGAGTGTGAGTCTTTGACCAGCTTGCCAAAGTATCGGCCTCACCTTCTAGCTAGACTGTGACCCTGAAGCTAGCTCTGCAACTTCGGCCGAGTTTTGGAGCTAGCACAGGCGTGTGTCGAAATGAAGCTCTGATGGACCCAGGTATATGTAGACAACAATGATTCGGTATCAGCCTTGCAGATGCTTAGTCAAAAGCTAGTCACGTGGGTGGTAGAATTCAACAGCTAGTTCAAAGTCTTGACACGCGTCGTTATGACGTTGAAATCTTGGAAGGAAATTGAGTCGAATGTTCAGTTTTGATTGTCGGAGTGTCTCGAGTGTGAACAATCACCTTTCAGCTATTCGGCGTGGCCCTATTCTAAGCTCTGAAATCTTAAGTGTGTGTGAATTTTTTTGGTTCTGTGATGTGGGTCATCCTCGTGTTTGTAACTTAGAGTGTAAGCTTAGCTGTTTGGATCATGCGCTTTGGTACGGAGTAATTTATTGTTTGTTGCATGCGCACTGATAAGGCTATACTTGGTAGGGGCGGAAGGGGGGGGGTGAGGGAGTGCGTCAGCTCTCAAGCTGCTGTTGACTGGGACATAGCTAGTGGGCCGCTGCCGAAGTCGCATTTACGTTTTCGCAATTGCTTTCTAGTCTGTGTACGTAGGGTACCCGACCCATTTCCAACCACCCTCCTATTTTCAATCTATAGACTGTTATGTTTCCGTGAAGTTGTGGGGCATTATGATTGTCTGCAAGGCTGTCAATATTGCAACCAGCCGTTGGTGGATTTTCCAATCAGACTGTGATTAGAAATAGAAAGGTCTACATGACCATTAATATAGGCCGAAGAGAATCTTTCACTGAAAAATTCACAGTAACTACGTTTTGTGTAATAAAATTCTGAAAAAATATGAAATCCTTCCAAACTCTATTTCTATACATGGGAAAATCTAACACTCTAAACAACCTGTGCTCCAAATATGTATAATTGCTTAAGTGGTTGGAAATGGGTCGTCTGTCACAAGTATTCGGACAGAGTTTTACTTCTTTTCTGCGTACAGACAGGTCGCCCTCCATGGGGACCGTTGTCGGTATTTTCTAAATGTAATTCGAAAATTTATACGCAGTTGAAGCGAGTTTCCTTCCTAGGCGGAGCTCTCTGAATACTGATGGTAGCTTCAGTTATTAGGATTAGGACAGACAATAATTCCGAGGGAAGGCTCTGGTCAAAAGTGGAAAGAGTGTCAGTGACTATTCCGAACATTGATGGACGACATGGGGGACCGGGACCGGGAAGAAGTAGAACTCTCAGAGGTCTAAGAGCATGGCCACCCGTCCTACAAAATGCAAGCCAATTTGCAAGCTAAGGATGATGTGTCGCCCCACCCATAGCCTCTTAAGAGGCCATCGCCACCTAATCGGCTACGTCCACATTCACGGATCAAGTCCTTGTTTTGTGAAAAAGTGCAAAAGGTGCTTGTCTCATGCGGTTTGCAAGCCGTCCTTTAGTTTGCAAAAGAGCCCAGTTTTGCAAGCCACCGGCGGCTTTTGCCCAGGTCTCTTAACAAGTTTGCAATTTTGCAAGCTGGTGGCAACAAGTCATCTATTTTACAAGACAGGTGGACATGCTCTAAGAGCATGACCACCCAGGCTCCGAGCAGGCCCTTGCAGAGATGTGTTGCCCATCGTCACTCTTTCAACGCCAACTTTTAGAAGCGGCAACTTCAAAAATTCAATTGGACACGCAACACAAGAGGACCTCTTCGGTGATACAAGACCATAGAATGTGTGTTAGACTTTGTCCAAATATGGCATTTACGGTGGAGGCACCCAAAACCAATCAAATAAGCAATTTTGCACATGATCTAAAATATGGTAGAACTACTTGGTACCATCATCCATCCAATTCCGTCACTTTACAATCTCTAAAAAATATGGGAGCTGACAAATAGCTTCTTCAAAGTACCTAGATAGCAAATATGTGTGGTAATGGACACTTCTACCTTAGTGCAAGGCAAAGCAAATATAAAATTGGGCAAGGATTTGATTAGGCTATTACTCCCCGGACTCTCCGAGCTTTATAAAAATGTCCTTCTGGAAATGAAAAAAATATTGGAAAATTACAAAAATTACATAGTGTTGTAAAAATTATGTTATTATACAACAATTATGTGTTATTTAGGTCAAATTCAAAAAAAAAATTAATTTTTAATTTAGCATATTTAGCATCTGGTCACATTAGAGTAATGAAATTACTATGTATTAAAGGTTTTGAATTCAAAGAAATAGTCGGTCACCTTATTTAGTTTGTATTTATGTATATCATTTGTTTATATGACAAAGATGTTGTGAAATCATAGTCCTTTTAAATTGTGTTAAAACAATGTGATCTTTTAAGGTTCTCATAAATAAAAAAATATATCAATTCATCAAATTAAGAATTAAAATCAAATATAGATATAACTCAAACATTGCTTTAGCTAGATTTCATATTTATGAAATACTTTGCTATAAATTGGTATTCCGGATTGTTCCTTTTGTCTCAAATGTAGACTTGGGACAATATTCCTTTTGAGGAACAAAAAAGAATACCCAAATTGTTCAAATTTTCTTGCTCAATAATTTTTTGGATGAAGTATTATAAATTTTTCATGAATTTGTCATAAAATTCATGTAAAGCAAAAAATGTATTTTCTAAGACACATTAAATGAGTTTTAAAATGACAGTGTTTTAGTAAGACAATCCTTTTGGATACCCATATCATAAACTGTCCTATTTTCAAAGGTGCATTGATAGAAATGATGGGGATTACAAAAGAATTGGCAATTTTATTGCTTGAATTGAAATTACTATAAATTTTGAAAGCTAAAAGTTGGTTTGGATCCATGTCCAATGTTTAGACTATTCCAAAATCGTTCATTTAAGAGACTATTTCTTGATCACTTTGGCACTCCAACCTAAGAATATGTATTGTAACATGAGTGGAAAAAATGATTGTCAAAAACCAAAAACTGATACTTGAAAATTAATCCTAGCCTCTCCTGAATTTTAAACACCCTATTGATTATTAATGGGGTGGTGGTTGATAATGGATGCTTTACTTTACTTGCAATTGTTTTGGGAGCAAGATTTGTTGCGGTGGTCAAAGCAATAGAGGTTGATAATTAGAAATAACAAAAATTGTACAAGTAGTAGAAGTAGTAGAAGCCGATGCATGGTCCAAAAATCCAAGGGAAGTAGGATCAGCAATTTTGAAGTGTAGTGGCAACATAGGACAATGGGGATTTAGACTCCATCCATGAATTGTGACCACTCAAGGGGCCACTCTAAATGCTCTTGTGCATCAAATAGAGTGCAGCTAGGTGGCCATGTTCTAAGGACTACTAAGCCTAATACCTACTAATTGATCGTAATAGTGTGGGCACAAAACTACACTGAAGAGTGAAATTAGGTTGCCTCTCACTAAATTCTTGACATTTTACACTACATAAATATATTCATGTTAGTGTACAAGAATACAAAAAATTCATCTACCGAGAACCATGTATGTGGCTCAAGTTGATGCACCAATTCAAGGCCTAGTTCAAAGAGTTGGATGTGCCTCCCCGTGGACAAGTGGTGAATCATGAGGTAATTTGGGGGGGTAAAGCAACCTCTTAATTTCACTATTCTGTGTAGCTAGTGTCACTACCCAATAAAATTGTACAGATTAGTTCAATATATAATTACAATAACCTTTCAACTTGTTCTACTTTGTAAGAGTGTGAATCACTTTGGTATGATAGGCTAATCACACACAGGAGTTGAATTCATTAGTACTGGGGTAGTTCTTATTGTCCAAATGCGTACCATAACTTAGCTGGGAACTTCATCATCTAGAATATTTTTCAAGAGTAAATGGTCTTTTGAGCAACAACAAGTGGCGCACTAGTCAACAAGAGGCTAGCATGAGATCCAAAACTTGATGAATGGCTTTCTTCTGTAGGACAACCATACTTGATGTTCAATGTCAATGTAAGCTTATATAAAAGCTTTAAAGCATCCCCACGGCAACTCTCCAAGTGATACAGACTCAATGACTGGCCATGCGAGGTCAGCTTAAGTGCCCCGCGGCAAGTACCGCCTGATCACTACAAAATTTGGTAAGTGAATGGCCAAATGGAGTGTCTCACAAAGGGCACGGTATTGACTTTGAGTATACTTTTCACACCAATTTCAAGGTACCGAACCCCCAACTAGCCCTCACATTAATAAATAAATGAGTCAAATACCAAGTCATTGTTCCAACTACCTTCAAAACAAAATATGTTGGCAAAATGAAGGAATAATTTAATTGGCGTTTGATGAGGAGCTAGGGTGGAGAGGTAGTTTTATAATGAAATTCATTGTCTATGATGAATCCTTAAAGGGTACGGGATATTTTGAAGATGAGATCTTGACCGTTCATTTTCAAAACTTAAATTTTTTGTTTGAAGTCAAATTTCAGACCTCATTTAGGTATAGTAGAATAAATTTTTCCAAAAATATTTGAACTTAGAAAAGCTAGAAATGAAGATAAATTTATCTCCAAAAATCCGTTTGAGATTTAGAGCCTCTAATCAAAAGTTATGTACAAAATCTAAAGAAGATGTTTGAAAATATAAAAAAAAATTCCTTCCAAGCTTTCTCTCAAATTTGCCATAACTTTTGATTGAAGGATCTAAATCTCAAACGGATTTTTGGAGAAAATTATTTTCATTTACAAACTTTCTTTAATTTTTAGTTTTTTAGAAAAATTTATTTTACTATATCTAAATGAGGTTTGAAATTTGACCTCAAACACAATTCCTAAGTTTTGAAAATGAGCGGTCAAGTTCTCATCTTCATATTATCCCATAGCCTTTGAGGATTCATCATGGACAATAGATTTAATTATAAGAACTACCACTTCACCCTCTAACTTCCCACCCAAGGACCAATAAAACTATCACTTCATTATGCCAACAAAAAATGGCAATTGGAATAATGACATTGGTATTGACTCACTTAATTGTAAATCTACTTTTCTGCTACTAGAAGTAGCCTGCTCGCATAGCTAGAGTTCATCTAGGGGGCCAATTGGGGGTCAGTAAAGTAGCTACACCTAAAATTGCACAAATAATCAATTTAGCGTGATTCCCATTATTATATTGAAAAACTTTTTGTGGGGTCATGTTAGTAGTTAAAAGGGGATTCTAAATTCTTTTAGAATGCATTTTTTGGACACCGTATGAATAAAAGTATGAATTTTCAAAGTGCTGAAAATAGATGTTCCCAAACTTTCATGAACAATGGAAGTACGTTTTAAGCAAGAATCTCTAGTGTGCAATTTTAGGCAGCGTGCCATATTAGGTGTAGTTACCTTACATCAAATAGTATGTCAAAATCACTCAGTGGTGCACCACACACAGGACTCAGCATTTGGCCGTGCCCTCTCCCAATTTTGACATGGCTGACCACTTTTTCCCCATTAGTGTGTCTGCCACGCGCCAGAAACTCAGTCTGGGCTTACCCAGTGCCTGTGTTGAGTCCCCTTGGTCCCCTTAAGCTGTACGGTTGTAGTATATCATTTACACACTATAATAAAATATATATAAAGTAGTCAATGTACTTGTTGGAAAGCAACCTAAAAGACTCCACAAAAGTAGTCCAGCTGTAGCTTAACCCCAAGTCTCAAGATACTGTAGCAGTGAACATTGCCAATTATCCACATCCACTTATATCTGAACTTATATCTTAACTTATATCTTAACTTATATC
This sequence comes from Antitrichia curtipendula, assembly GCA_951230915.1. NCBI lineage: Eukaryota > Viridiplantae > Streptophyta > Bryopsida > Hypnales > Leucodontaceae > Antitrichia > Antitrichia curtipendula. The sequence goes on from OX579634.1 coordinate 42,708,606, forward strand.
TTAACTTATATCTGAAATGTATGTTGCATGAATGCTTTTATGATATAAGATTCCTAAGAGAAAGGAGCAAGGGCCTCCTCACATGTATCGGTGGGTGGGAGGAGTCAACAGGGTTGAAATATAGAAAGCACTTTTATGCTCCTTCTATAGTCTCTAATATATTGATATCGGTGAAACTCTCTCTCCTACTTCTCGGGGAGGTCACTCTATGCATTTCTACAACCCACGTGTGGCGAGGATTTTGGACCCTCTACTTACTTTTTTCAAATTTCAATTTTCAATTTTTTTTTTAAAAAATGAGTAGATTTCCCTACTTTGAAAGTTTTCATTATGAATTATTGTTAATTTTATACGTAAATTATAATTGAATACAAATTTTTGAAGTAAAAAGATACATTATAAAGTTGAAAATAACTTTCACACCTCTATATTAAATAAGAAAAAATTGTTTAAAAAATACACAAAAAATTCTCAAAAATGAGTCTCTATTGAAAGTTTATATTTCTTGAATATTGATGCAATGGTTATCTAAATGTGTTCTCTATAAACACTTGAGTTGAAAAACATGTCATTTTAGTTCATTTTTCAACCCTCTCTAGAAATCATTTCATATATTATTTGGATTGAAGATTTTGGCAATAGAATCTTGTAGTCTTGATTAAGCAATGCTCAAAATTATAGGCTAAAAATTATAGTTTATTAAAATATAAATAGGAGGTCAAAAGATCATTTAGCCACATGTGGTATACTATAGATACACTAAGTGAACTCCCCGGGTCCTACTTTCACGTTTGCCGATCATCGGTGGCACTGTTCTTGTCTTGTTCTTGTCTTAGAGTTGCTTTCTTTGCCCACCGGGCTCACATGTAAGCTGGCCCTAAGTTGCATTTGAGAGAAGCAGAAAATTGATGCCGTACTGTACTATGGTTAACCCCGGGGGCGAAAATCTCGCCTCTCCAAATTTATTTCTCGGCAATAAGAATACCATATCGCAGTCAAACTGGCCCACAATAGGTAAAGTAGTGTGCTCTAAAAGCGCCCATCTTCTTGGAATCGCCCCTATTTTTAGGTGAAGAATGGAGATGGGGTGATTTCTAAATGGACCAGTTTAGCAATTGAATGCATTGAGGAAAAATTGTTTTTCTATTGCAAGAGCCAATCATTGTCTTTGATTTCTGCACATCTCTTTACAAGTTGCAAGTGGACAGATTTTGGAAGACCTATGGTCACAAATAGGTGCCTATGTCCTGAATCTTTGAAAATTCATAAGTAATTCAAAAATGCTTGGAAAAATACAAAACCACTTGTGTTAGGTACCATATCTATTTTTCTTTCTCTGAAAAATGATCTAAGAAATATTTTAGTCCACGAAAGCCTGTGAAAAAGGCGGACCAGCCCTTAAATGGTCGCTTTAAGAGCATACTACCTTACCAGAAACCCAGAAAACTAATGCAGTACTGAGGACCCCACCCCTTCTTGAACTTTCAACAGTGAAACCCCACCGATCTCGAAATTGGAATGCACTCAATGTGCCAATTTCCGTGGACAGTGGTCCACTATATTAAGGCCGGATAAGCTGGAGCACGAGCTGGGCGCTCAGGGGTTCAATATGTTTTGTTGACTAGAGGTGCTAAGGTAGGAGGCTCTGAAAGCGAGCATCTAAGGGCTGGTCTGCCTTTTTCATGTGGGTTCTTGTATGGGATTATTTTTAGCTCATTTTTCAGACAAAGAAAAATAGATCGTTTCGTATTTTTTGAAGCATTTTTGAATTACTTATGAATTTGCAAACGTAATGAGTCATAGGTCCCTATTTATGACCCTAGGTTTTCCATAAACCGTTTAGATGCAGTTTCAAAAGAGAAATGGGAAAACAAAGAGAATGATTGGCTCTTGCAATAAATAATATTTCTTTTACTGATCCATTCAATGACTACAGAAGATCCATTTAAAGACCACCTTATGTCCATTTCAGGTGAGTCTACATGAGCAGTTCTAAATGCCCGCTCGCTTTCAGAGCCTCCTACCTTAGTTGAATGCTTGCGCACAACACGACAACAGTAACTAGGGAAAGCTTTGTGGGGATCCACAGTACAGTGCCGTACAATTCATTTACGAATTTTCCAGTCACTGCTCACTACTGTAGAAAATTCAGCAACTTTAGAAAGCTCTACTGCAGCATGCTCGAAAATGAACCGATTTTGAAACCGCAAATTGCGTTGAAATTGCAATGAAGAGCACTCAGTCAACTTCATAACAAGTGAAAAATGAATGATTTAAAATTATACAACAGCTTGAATTCCTTTAATACACTATCTAATAGAGAACAATCAAAGATTTTTTGGATTGCATTTGGGTGAAGAACAAGCAAGAAATCATACAAGCAATTCAAGTGCACCTTCCATAGTTCAGATCCTTTCTAATGTCTTGAAAGTGATTCTATCATGTGGGTTGGGACCTATGCAGTCAAAAGAGTTCTACTATATAAGATGGAAACACCTCAAAGCATCCTTGTTCCCATTCATGTGCTCTAGACTTCCATTAATGTGTCCTTCAAATGCATGAGTAAATTGTTCCAATACTTAACTCTAATTTGTTGATTGCTGATTTTTGGAGATTTTAGTTAAGATCCACCTATATGATGGTTTTAGTGGTCTAGGGAGTTGCCACTCTGAAAATCAATAGAAATTACATGTCATATCAAAAAAATAATAATATTCATGATTTTCAATTGCTAACACTATAAAAAAATTACTATATTAGTTTTAGGAAAAGGTGCCTCCAACTATTTTCACTTGCTTATAATGACAGTTTTGGGTGTTCTACTATAACCAATGCATTTGATTTCAAAGACAGCAGTTGGCATGTGCTTTCTTTGCAAAATATTCAAAACCAACAATGTAAGAATGACTTTTACATCTAACTTATTCAACTTCAGGCTAAGAGCATCGCCACCCATTTCTCCGAAATAGGGCTAGGGAAATGGGTGCCATGTGCCTAGTAGCTCCCAAGTTGCTTCCATCATCCATTCATTTCCAGCCTCAAGGACACGACAAAGCAAGTCAATCCCATGCATTAATGACTTGGTAGAATTAAGAGCCAACCAACTTGCTAATTGATTAAAAAAATCTAAGAAATGGCCCACAAACCAACAAGCTAACAAGATAAAGCATAAGTCGACAAGCGTGGCGAGGATGGTTTTCTAGTGTTTGAAGAGAGAATTGTGGCATAATTGGGCTCTTTTTGTCCCTCCTCGGGTCCATGGTGGACCACTTTTTTCTCATTGGCCACACCCAAGTTTGAGCTAGGGAGCTTCCCAATAAATGGGTGGCGATGCTCTAAGTGGGAGGTGATTAAAATTACAAAGAATTAAACGATAATATAATTTCCATGGGCTAGGGTCAGCACAAAGATTGAGCCACTACGTGGGCATTGCTTGGAGCACTCCAATGAGTCATCAAATCATGCATTTAGAGGCACCAATTGTCAACCATGCCTAGTACCCAACCTATAGGGTGCATTATTTCCAACCTTAGGCTAGAATTCAAGCTTAGAATGATTTTTTTGTCCTTTTCAAGGTTGGAACTAATACGGTTATGACACATGCCCCAAAATAGTAAGCAAGAAAGTAATAAGTAATAAGCAGAAAGTAGTTCTTGAATGATTGGAATTAAAAGACTCTAGACATTAGCTACTGGTGAAGTGCATTTTTTGACTCCCAATATTCATAGTAACTTCAATTTTGGGAATAACATTATGAAAAAATTTCAATTCCCATATTTCCTATCTTCCTCCATGGGAAAAATTTCCACCACTTTAAAATGCTTACCATTTGCTCCAAAATTGCTTAGAACATCTACAATGTCCCCTGCAACAGAGATAGCTTCGGCATTGTGTTGAGTGCAAACTTATTTCTAATTAAATTGCACTCCAATGCCACCATTATTGGGGCCTCCAAGTCCATGGCATGAATATGCGACCACCGGGGACCGGCTAATTTGCAAAATGTGAAGGACCCAAAACTTGGCTTGTTGTAGGAATAATCATTATTGTCAACGCTTTTTAAGCATTGGTATATATGCGTGCTAATCAATTCAACCTAACTTGTTTCTATGAAAAGTCTTTTTTAAATGTAGATTTCTTTCTTTTTTTCTTTTTATAATAAGAAAAAGGCCATTTGATGTTTGGATTGTTGGCTTTGCATTGGTCAAATTTTCCAAAGAAAACCCCAACATTGTGTGAGCCTCATGGAATGGCCCGCCATTTTCCATTACAGGGCTTGTATGCCGAGTATGCATTGCAGAAAATTATCGGCTATTGGTGCCTCCACCTTAGCATCAATTAAGGTAAAACAACCCAATTTCACACCTAGAGAACCCTCCTATTTGTGCCAATGACCCATCCATTACCACAATCTTATCACTTTTTTATCATAATGGCAATGCACTAACTTAGAAAGTAGACACGTAAGCCCACGCTTTAAGAAGGATTTGCCCATACTTCAACAAGGGTCCACTCATGCTTTAACATTTCACCTGTGAAAAATCATAAAAATTCACTTCTTGTCAAAATGTCTTCATTCTTTTTGCAAATGACTTCTCTCAAATTTCTCAATCTCCGAAAAAATGAGAGCTGACAATAGCTTCTCCAAAGTACCTAGATAGCAAATATGTATGATAATGAGCAGTTCTACCATTAAAAATCAGTCACACCAAACTTTTTTTTCTGTTGTCCCTGCTTTGTTACAATTTACCCCAATAAAAGTACAGTTGCATACTCAAGTAGAGACCACCAGCAGACGGACATAATGAAACTTTGCAGGAGTTTGCGCAAATGCGCACTGCTTTTTCTTTTTCTTTTTTCTTTTTTTGAGACAAATTCCATTGCCAGAAGCGCACTGCTTTTAGAACGAGATTGCTCTCAGACAGGGTCTGTTGACTCTGTTCATATCAGCTGACTTGCTTGGAGATTAAGTTGCTGTGTGCACGTGGTGGAGCTCAATCATCTGGTCAAACAAAATAATATGGTCTCCACTACAATTTATAAATTATAGCCCCACTGTCTTGAGGTCTCCTTGGGAGAGGATTTTGGAGCGCACATGGTATCATACTTCCGCCAGTTCATTCGGCACCAGAAGTCTCTATAATTTGAAATGGTATGTAAAATATTCCGTACAAGTTAGATCGGTCAAAAACACTATTGCTTAATAATGGTTTGAAGACATCTAAGTCATGGAGGAATCAAGAATTTCTTTGAAGTAAAACAGACCAATCCAAAAAGTGTAAAAGTGAATAGATTATCTGGAAAAATAGCAAGTTCTAGAAGAGAGTGGCCAAGCATTTGGCCCATAGGTAGGAGGAAGTCTTTGCCAACCCAAAGTTCTCAGATATGGAAATACTTGAAAGCTCCATCTCTAAAAATTGGATTCTCTTGCGTACCACTCAACTTACTGACTGGTACACAAGCAGCCCATTGTGGTCAGATGACCTATACTGGACACTTAGGAAATGGCCCCATCATGGTTTTTTCAGATTTCAGATTTTGACTTCAATGCATGTCTTACATGACACTAATGGAGTGATTAGTGACTTCATTTAAGAACTTCTAATTTTTCAGTGAGAATTCATTGTAAGAATTGATTTTCTAGGCCTTCCTTGTTAGAAAATTTTATGACTGCTTTAGGTGAGCAAAATGAGCATGATGGATTCAGGTTTTGTTGGTTCTAAGGTAGTCTACAGACTCTTTTGGGCCATGATGCATTGAACACTTCAAAAATTCATAGCAAATTCGTACTTTGTCAAAAAAAAACATAATTTCAATTGCTCTCATTGTTTCTCACTATTAACCCCATATTATACCTTTGGTAAAAGATAGGGAGAATAAATTGGCCTATTTAAACCCTCAATAAATAATTATTAATACTTCAATAATAATCCAATAAGTATGTTTAGAGTGAGAATATATCATAATCTATTACATAAAGATATAAAAACCTACAAAATTATTGTAATAAAGAAGTTATTAATTTTGAGAAATGACCAAAATATCATTTTCTTGAGTACTTTTGGAACTTAATAAAAACAAGAGATTTATGAGTACTGGAGTATAATGGTAACAAAACAAAAGAAATATACTTCATTGTACAAGATTATGCTAGAAATAAAAGAAAATGAGCTTATATGGACCAGATATTAATTTTACAAAGTAGCATTTTTATACCGGTATAAATGGCGGAAGACCACAGGCATTGGAGTTAGATTAGTAAATAGCAATTACTAGGCTAGTTTTTAGGAAGGAATCGGGTAAGAGGAAAGTAGTTATAACGGTTAGGAAAATTACAATTGGAATATGCATAGACCTATAGCCATAGGGAAAATGGTTAGATCAATAGGATTAGTTTTCCTATCACCGGGGGAAACTATAAAAGGGGAGGAATTCTCGTGGTATTTATTATTATGAAGACAATCAAAGTTGAAGACAAATATACAAGACAAAAGAAATATTCAAGATACATAAAGAAGACTTGTGAAAGACTCAACTCATCTAAAGTCCAAATATGGCACCAACATGCCATTACAAGAACAATACAAGCTTTAGCGGAAGAACTTTAGAAGATAGTTGTAGCAACAATTAATACAGGAATTCTACAAATAAAGATGGAAGGGAAGGCCAAGACATTTTTCCTTTGTAAGAATCAAGTGAATTAAGACAAAGACTCTATTTCATACCAAAGCAATTCTGAATTAAATTACTACATCCCAATTAACATTAAAGATACATAGTAAAGAAGATAATATAGAACATTGTAAAAAAAAAAATAGGATTCCACCTTAATAAAAGAGAAGTTGCAAGAAGGAAAATTTGTGTTTCCACTCACACTTGTACTAATATGGGGAAAAAATTGAAAAATTTCAGCCACCACATGAATTCAAACTCCTAATTCTAACCATAATGGGTAGTCTTACCTTAGTAGAGTCTCAGGTGAGGTTAGTGCCCACGTGCAAACATGCCCTCACTCACGACCTCTTTCTTAGGGAGCTGACATCAACATACAACACAATTAAGGGCCACTTTGCACCTAGAAGTTGTGCCAATTCCCTATGAAGTCAACTTCACAAAATTTCAGCCCCACTTTGAGGCTTAAGGCAGTCCTCAATTACTCATTAGAATAAGACTAATAGGGGCCAAATTCCCATATATTTATGCCTTGAGACCAAGAAGCCAAGCCGATTCAATAAAATTGAGAAAATTTTAGCCCCTCTCTTTGTCTTTTCATTGTTGCTTTACACCTAGAAGCTAGGCCAATTTCCTTTGAAGTTGGTTGCACAAAATTCAACATATCTAATTTGTTGAAAAATAATAATATTTTATATTAAAAAAATAATTGAAATTTGACATTGGCCCCAAAGCCAAGAAAAGACTTCCCATTCTTGGTGCACCCAATTCATTGAGCTTTTATCATGTCAGATCATGTCTTTTTTGAATAAAAAATGCATTCCACCAAATTGGCCCAACTTCAAGGTGTAAAGGAGGTGGGATTGATTTCAACATTTCTTCTAATTACAAGTGAGGATTTTAGGCGTCTTATACAATAAATTTGCCTAGCTTCTATGTAGTATAGATTTTGCCTACTTCACAATCACCCAAGACTATGGTACAAGGGTTCAAAATCCAAAGAATGATCAAACAGTCTAACGTATGGTGGCTAAAGTCACATTTAAGAATAAAGTTGTCTTGTAATCTTAATTCTAATGGAAAATATAGTTAGAACAAATAATTGGTTTTAGGAAAAGGAATTATTCTCTCATCCAATTTCTAATTTCCATCCTTTATACATGAATGCCACAACTCAATTATGGAGTCCTTGTCTCATATCAATATGTTGGCTCAAAAACGAAACATGCTTTTAGCAAGGGAAAACATAACATATAGCTTAAGCACAACAATAACCATATAATGTTGCAATAAGTTGCTTCAAGCATAAACTCACAATAATTTCTTAAAGCTTATCTCTTTCATTCCACAACCACTTGTTAATCTACACATTCAACTCCATCAGTCAATCACAGCCTTGTCATTGCTTATAGCATTTCTATCCTAATTTTCTAATTTGCATTGTTCAATTGCTTACAACTATGATCATCTCTCTAGTTCACCTACAGACCATTCAATTACTTTAAGCTTTTACAAACACGAGTCTACAACAATTACTAATATTCATTCATACACTCCTTATCAATTTAGATTTAGTCACATAACATTATCACAACTTCAAGATATTAGCTTAATCTTCAATTATCCAACCCCAAAATATATTTGCAATATTTTAAATTATCCAATTACTAAGATTTCTATACATTGACACGCTGTCTAAGCATTCACTCGATATATATACACACGTACACTTAAAAAAGAGCTTTAAGCCACAATTCAATTTTCAAAAATAACGCTTTGAATACATTCACAAAATACACAATATACTTACTTCAAAGCATACACCACACATAAGTCTACTTTAAACACAATAAAACGTGAATTCCTCTTACAGAAAATCACACATATACAATCATTGTCCAATCATTGGGACTTGAAATTTAGACAAAATGCACACACAAGGATGCCCAATCACTAGGACTTACACACAATTCAAAATATTTGATTAAAGCTTTATTACACAAAGATTATTCAACAAGTACTCAGCTATAAGCATAAGTAGCTTTTTTAAATTCGCACACACACAAGGATAGAAGAGAAGTGACAAGAGAGAGTGTGAGGAGGGAAACATACTTTATCTCTAATTAGCTCAAGCAACTTTCCAAATCTATACTGGTTGAACCATTTAGAATTTAACAATTGAACACTCTTTGAATCACACGATAATTCTTCAAATCAATTAATATATAAACTTCTATCACCATGTATTTCTAAAACCAAGTGTAGTATACACACATCAAAACAAAAAAAAGCGTTTATTAACAACATTTTAAACTTACACGAGTCTGGGTATAAAGCAACCCTAACTAATTTATTAAAATTCTTATGAATGAACCAATATTCATTGGTAGTACTTGTTAATGAACGTCAATGCTGTTAAATTAGCACAATTTCATTAAAATGGCTTAGTAGACCCTCAAGAAACGAAGGAAATTAATTAATTAAGAAAGAAAGATAGAAAGTTGGAAGAGATGCGGGTGGAAATCTTACCCTTTGTTCAAGATGAAATGCAATTTGCATATTAATTTCAATATCTATCAACATAGGAAGCGAATGCAAATATCAAAATAGCACATGGAATATTGCCAATAAACCTTGGAATATTGCTACAGACATTAAATATCTCATGGATGACAAAAAATCCATCTATGTAAGATTGAAGTACATATTTTTGTCCTTGGAATTTTGTGTGAAAAGGAGAGGTCTTATATAGTAGTTTGACCTCCATTGAGTGCTATTTAAAAAAAAAAATGCTTTAGACGATATCCAAAAGGATGATTTCTATAGACAAATGACCATTTGCATTTTGGGTGTAGTATTTTATTGAAATTTCAATACTATATCATCATTATAGTATTCAAATATATTTTAAGGTTAAGCACATCATTCTGTAATAATGTATAATTACAAGTAAACTTATGTTTTTACTTTATAATAAGAATCAATGCTGTTAGTGAGGATCTAAATTTTTAAAATGGACTAGTGACTGTGAAAATCATCCATTTTGATATTGTGTGAATCATTGGTTTAAAAAAATCCAAATCTTTTTATTGTAAGTCAAACTATTGTAAAAAACCTCCTCTTTTAACAATAAATTTGGAAGATGAATAGTTGCACTTCTGTCCTGTATGGAGAGATTTTTTTATCATTCATCAACCAAAAAATGATTGTTATAGATTCAACAATGTTGTTTATAGATTAAGAAAGTATTCTATATTTAAGTTCACTTTTTGATTATAATCACCACACTAAATAGTAAAATTAGATTGCTAGGACAACCTCACAGTCAATCAATCAACTATCCATACATTCCACCCTACTTTGTTCTTCAATTATTTCCAATTGGTAGTTTGTTTTTCTATATTTAATTACAAGGGAATTGAATTCGTCAAGGGGCTTTGAGTTTTTTTATTTAATAGGTTTAGTCCCAATTGAAATGAGTATAAGATTGTTCACATCCTTATTTCAACTACCACTAAAAGTTGATAGTAGGCACTTGGCTTGTAAAAATTTGCAGGAGGTGTGTGTTAGACTGCTAGCCATCTTCCATGACAAAGCCAAGAAAATGTGGAGATGAATTGGGTAATGGAGATGAGTTGTAGAGATGGATTAGGGAATCATGACAAATACTTGAGTCCATCATGCAAATCTTCGCCCGATTAGTGAATTAAAAAAGGCTTTTTCTCACCCAAATTTTTGCAATATGAAGTGGCCTCTTCTTGGATTCAATTTTTTTCAAATGTGTAGAGCATGCACACAAGTAATAACCAACTTAGAAAATGAAAATAAAATTTACAACTTCATGCACTGTGCAAAATTTGGCAAAGATGATGCTATCCATTTTTACAAAGATAATGGCAGAACTATAGAATTCAAACATTAGACCAATGCGCACCAAGTCACACAAAGAATAAATCCAAAATTGTGCCTGTAGAATGTCACCAAGTGTTTATGAAACACTATTGCAGCATGATTATAAAACCTATTAATCCCTAAAACACTCAAAATTGCCATTTCTATTGCAAAGAACAAAAATATTTTAGTTTAATTTTTTTAATTAATTTTTTTCATAAACTTTGACCATGTAGATTGCAAGATATTTGCATTTAAAGCAAAGAAAACAAGCTTTTTTACATCGAGCTTGACTAATTTTTTTGGCTTTAAATCTTCTTAACATAAATTTTTTACACTATTGGTTTTGATTTTCTACTATTTAAACAAGATTGTCTATAACTTTCCCATCATTGGTCCAAATAGAATGAAACCAAGTTTAAAATAAAGACAAAAACATAATCTTCAAGGAAAAGATTTAAAAAAAAAAATTAAATTCTTTGTAATTTTTTGGGGGCTACTCTTCAAGTTGCTTTTTGGACTTAGGGTGGCATATTTTTTGCTTTCGGGCACCAATTGAAATAAAAATTATATTTCCCAAAATCTAATCTGGTTTCCTATCTTCAAAATTTTTTTTAAAAAATAATGTAAAAAATTGAGATCACACAGGCCTACCCAAAATCCCAAAAGTCCCTCATAGGAACTTTGAGATTGTGGGGGGTATATGTTTAGTGTTTGTATCACATAACCCATATACAACTAGCTTTGTCCAAACAATTGTTTATGTGACTACAACAATGGAAATTGAAGCTACTATACAACAAAAAAAAGTCGACAATATTGAAACAAAAATTGGTTTACCTACACATGCAAAGCAACATGGTTGATGGCTATCCATGACTGCAAGAGCTCCTACTCGATCCATGACATTCAAAGGTTTTATTGATATATGCCCTCTTACACTTAGCAAGTCTCCAGTCTTTTATTTCTTCCTTATATATATGGTATGGTTTGAATTGTAAAGTATTGAAACAAACTCAAGTGGTCCATCAACCAATTCAAAGTCTTACCTTTGAAAATGAAATGTTATAAAATGTTTGCTCATCATCCACACTTCTTGAGACTTGCATCATTGAGCAACAAGGCAACATGTAGGATTTATTAAAAAATAATGAGAATTTAAAGTGGACGGTTGGAAAAAATCTAATAGTTGAAATTGATAGTGCAAAAGCCACGCTCAAACATATTGAAAGCTAGTGACATACCGCCCTTGCAATACACGCCAAACAAAAATGTAATTCTAATATTCAATATGACCCAAATAAAAAGCAAAGCAAGAGACAAAGATGTTGTTGAAGTAAAATCTAAAGTAAAATATAATCATGAATGACATATATACAACTTAAATTGGAAGAAAAACATAATTGAAATGAAAGGAGCTAAGGAAAAATATTGCAGATTTGCACTATGATCATTGTTATTTCAACAAGCTTAAAAAATTCTAAAATAATTCTAGGTAGTATTGGAGACAAGCTCAAATTGCACCATAGCTTTGACTTCAGATGAATGTGGGGGGCTATTATATGCATTGCATGCAAACTATTGTTGATCATGACAATTTGAAAGCATATGAGTTTCTTATCCAAGGTTCCTGATGATACCAAATCCTAGGTCCACTCCCACTTGTTGACTATTACCTCCATTTTGGAGGGTTGTCTAAAATAGGGTTGTCACATCAGATGATTTGCCTACCTACCGGTTTGTTCAATTTGCATGTCTAGTAGAAGTGTTGCCCATTTGATGTAGTCAATATGTAATTGTCTTTCTATGAAGGTGAAAAAAAGCGAGAAAAAGAGTTGACGTGGACTTACATTCTCTATGGTATTCCAACATGTAGTTACTAGCGCAAATCTATGGAGCAAAAATAAAGGGATGAGTGGTGATGCATGGGTGCAAATATATAGATAGGTGTAGATGTAAGAGAGCCATTTTTTGTTTTGTTTTTGGAATTTGGAGTGGATGGAGTATAACATTATAGGCATGGATTAGTGGACACAAGCATGGGTGCAAAACAAGGGTGCCAAATTTTTTAGTTTTGGAGGATTTTAGGGTGGGGTGGATTGGGGTATACTAGTATGGGCCTGGACGCCACAAGGACGATAGTATCTTTCACCTCAATCTTTTAGAAAGAGGAAAACCTTCAGATCTTTCCCTCATGGTATGTATGTGAAGAATCTTATCAAGCATCTTGAGCTCTCTATTGGCTTGCTCCAAATTAGAGGCAATCATTCATACCTCTCAAACCAACAACGCTAGCATGTAAGCTTAGAAATATGAGCCTACAAGCCTTGAGCTTAGGTATAAGTGGGTACTCTACAACTATTGAAGGTGTCTATAACGTACATACTTATATTATAAGTATCATATATTTATGAAAGGTACTTATAATTTAGGTATCTATAGCATAGACGCTTATAATATAGGCACTGTCATGTCACTTTGCATCGCTAATAGTAGATGTCGTAAATTATAAGTATTAGAAAACAGACACACATACAAAAACACAGAGACACAAAGACACAAACACACAGACATACAGAGACACAAAAAGACACAGACACACACACATACATAAACATAGACACACACAAAGACACAGACATACAGAGACACAAACACACAAAGACACAGACACACACAGACACAAACACACAAAGATACAAACATACAGACACACAGACACAGATACAGAGACACACACACACACAACATTGTATATTTGTCCAATATGTGTTGGACACTGAATCTTTATGAACTTGCATTTAAACTTTTCCACAAGGCAAATGCAAGTGTAGGAACATCTACTTCCTAGACTCTTTGGGCTTTAGAAAAATGTCCTTCTGGAAAAAAAAAAAATATTAGAAAATTTAAAAAAAATTACATGATGTTATAAAAGACATATTGATACACCATAATCATGTGCTATATAGGTCAAATTTGACAATTGAATTTTTTCCTAATCTAATATATTCAGCTTTTGATTGCATTATAATAGTAAAAAGACTATTTATTTAAGGTTTTCTATTAAAACAACTAGGCATGCACTTTATTAAATTTGTATTTAAGTATGTCATATGTTTTTTGGAGGAAGATGTTGTGAAATCATAGTCCTTTTAAATTGTGTAAAAGTTTGTCACCTTTGAAGGTTTTCATAAATAAAAAAATATAGTAATACATCTAATTAAGAGTTAAAATTGAATATAAATATGACTCAAAATATTATTTTAGCTAATTATCATGTTTATGTATAATTATCATTTGACAACAAAGGAATGAAAAGGAATATCAAAATTGTTCAATTTTTCCTACTCAATAGTATTTTAATGGAATATTACAACTTTTTCATGCATTTGTCATCAAATTCATGTAAACAAAAAATATGTGATTTCTAGCACACATTGAATGCGTCAAAAAATAACAATGTTTTTTGAGGACAATCTTTTTTGGAACCCATATTGTGCCATTGCCCATAGGAACATGTGATTGTTAAGCAAAATATTCATTTTGGTAATTCCGTCAACCTTGTTTATAAGCCTCCCATCAACTTCATCTTGCAAATGCAAATTATAAATTGTAAAGCAAAAAAATTTGAATTTCTCTAACAAACTCATGATTGAAAAAACTCTTGATATTTGTTTTATATGGTGTTACATTTGTATAATCTCTCTCAACTACAACATGGTCATAGTGAGGCCTATGTGGTTTCCTCTCCAACATGACATACTTTACTTCCTTCATGAAATGACTAAATTCCTAAATTTTATTTCCAAAAGATTTCCTTATTTTTCAAATACTCTGGTACATATTTTGAAAGCCTTTAGATATTTTCTCTAATTTGGTGTCATTTTTTTGAATCATAATCCTTTTCAAAGCAACCATCATTGTACAGGCATTTGGGCCAATCTTTTGCAAAAAATACCATATCTCATATGCTTTATTAATTGTGGATATTTCAATCACATTTTGAATGCCACAAATTGCAACAAATATTGTTAGTTTCATTACAAAAGACATCCTCAAGAACAATTAGCTGCTTGTGCACAAATAACATACTTTTCTACTAATCTGAAAGTCCACCTTCATCAACCTAGAGTTATTTCCTAATAGTCATGAAAATCTCATGTGAATAATATTATATGTATGTCACTTCCATCTCTTTGTTGTTGATAGAAATCTTACAAAATTTTAAAAATAACTTTTTGTATAAATAACTCTAGCATAACTCATTGCCAGGTCCAAAATGCAAAATATTGTCAAGAATATAACATGCATTCGCACATGCAAAGGCACTTGATTAGTAGTAAAAAAATTTGGTCAAATACAATTAGCATTTATTAAAAGGGATCCATTTTGCCCATCCAATTCTTCAAATAGCACCTTCTAGGAATAGAACATTTTTTTAACAACCTCAATGTCTCGTGCTAACCAACCATGAATTATGATATGATTAAAGAAATATTGACCAATGTCTACCAAAAGAAATTTCAACTATTATTTTTCTAATGAGATCCAACTATGAACTACATCTAGAATATGTGGAAGAATCCATTGGATAAGCAATTGATTCTAACTTCAACCATGTATATTGTGTGTAAGCCAACATGAATATTTGGCCATCTCTCTTGTCTCAGTTCAATAAGGTTGTACCTTGGAAACTGCCAAACATGTCTACTTTACTTCTATATTCATTTGACTTTTCTTCATTTCAGAAAACAATTTTGAAACATAGTTTTTGAAGAGGTTCAAATTACTAATGTGCATGACATCAAAAACATGGTCCAAATTGGTGTCAAAATTGTACAAATGGAACAACCTCCGCAAAACAGACTCCCTTGAAATACCACTTTCTTGCAATATCAACTCTTTTGTTAGTCTAGTTGGTACTTGTTTCCACTGCCTTATAGTAAAAAGAAAATCATCACTAGAACACCAAAATAGAGGATTAGTATATGCTTCCTATTGCTTCCATATTTATAATGAATATTCTAAAAGGAAAAAATAACATATGCACCTTATATGTGGATTTTTCCTAGATGCCTTTAGCATCCCAATCTTGGTTTGTGCAAGATGGTTACTAGTGAACGTCATAAGTATCACCCTTAAAACAATAAGTTCCCTATAATCTGATCAAAGATGTCTGCAAATCTTCAAAGGAGGGTGAGAAAAGTTTATACTAAAACCTGTCAGAAATAAAGCTTCTAATTCATCCACCAATGGTTGTAGAAATAAAGTCTTAACCTCTTTAGTCCTTGCAAAGAATTTTTTTTTTACTTAGTATAGGAGAATGAATAGAAAAGGAAAAATGTTCAAGCTTCCAAATTTGCCTTAGTTTAGAATTTGAACCTTTACAACCCAATAATTATTTGTTGTACAACAAGTTGGTTGAAAGCCAATCCAACACCATATTCATTAAAATGGGAGTTTTCCATTGAAATGAGAGGTTATTTAAAAAAAACTCAACAAAAAGTTTTATATCAATTCAGCTAAAATTGAAAGGTTTTCTGTCAATTTAACTTGATTTGAGTTAAATTGATAAAAAAACTTTCAGATTTGACCTAATATTGAAAGGTTTCATGTCATCTTAACTCGATTCGAGTTAAACTGATAAAAAACCCTTTCAGATTTGACCTAATATTGAAAGGTTTTATGTCAATTTAGCTCAAAACTCTCATTTTAATGGAAATTGTTGATTTAAGTCAAGATTAGCATGATTATTTTGGAAGGTCCTCAATCTCCCAAAATAATGAATATGATGTTATCCTAGTAGATCACAAGAGTGATATTTCTGGGGTCACCTTGAAATCAACGTTTTAATTTAATGTCAATGAAGTATTCAAGCTATTCAAGCTACTATATGAGTCTATTTAAAAAATAGTGAAATAATATTGACAGTATTGACACAAGTGTCTCTTTTGAGCACAAGCTATTCAAGCTACTATACGAGTCTATTTAAAAAAATAGTGAAATAATTCTAGTGAAATAATATTGACAGTATTGACACAAGTGTCTCTTTTGAGCTCATTGTCATTGTGACAAACTATCACAATGAGCTCAATATTATTTAATTAATTTCCCACCTCCCTCCATCAGTTCAAAAATTTAGTTTAAATTATTATTTTTAGAACCCCCTCTAAAATCAGTTCAAAAATTTAGTTTAAATTATTATTTTTAGAACCCCTTCTAAAATCAGTTCAAAAATTAAATTAAATTTTTTTATCAGTACCCCCCTCCCCTCCCCGTCTTTGTATTGTTCTTACCACAGTTTCTCTTCCAATGCATATGGGACAATCATCAGAAAAGTTGGGCCAGATTGTTTTGGTGCCATTTTGACACCAAAGGATGCATACAAGTCATTTTAGTGTCATCTTATCCATACTAGGTGGGTACAGAGGTTGGCACCAAATTAACTTAATTGCATTTCAATGCACCATTGTGGCACCATGTTCACATGCCTTGAATTTCCTAATGATGTGTTTTAAAAAAAATACGTATCCAGTACATGTATGTGTGAACTAGATTTTGCACTCACAAAACCCATGAAACAATAGTATAGGGGTTCTTCGTTCTAGGGAAAGGTTAAATCAGTCTAATATTTTATGACTGAAAGTCACATACAAATAGATTTACATTTACAAGTTTAGTGTTATGTCATATCACTCTTATTGCCATGTAAAATTTGTTGGCCAGTCTGTTACCAATGTATGTATAAAGTCCCGGTCCTATATAGTATTCTAAGGGATGTCAAATCATTCTTTGTCAAATAGTTCAGGTTTTGTCAAATGAATCTTATACAATGCATGCACTAGGACCTAATCACACAAGATAGTATTGATAATATGCTTCATTCATTATATACTTATTTTTATGTTTTTATATCAAATATGTCCAGTCAATCTACAGCTAGTACGATCAAGCAAGAATGTCTAGCGTGTCCGTATTCTATGTCAAATAATTCTCAGTTGTGAGTGTATGATGATGTCAAATAGTTCTTTTAATTCTTTTCTCTAATTATGTCAAATGAGTCCAAAACCACATTATTAATCTTTGAATTTACACAAAACATGCATTGGTACAATTCACAAATGAACCAAACATAAAGAACCTATAACCAATCACATATATTTTATAGTTTACATAAACTTTTCACAATTTATAAACATATAAAATATAAGATTAAAATTAGAATACAATTAATTAATAAAACACTAAAACTCTATAAGATATAAAACCTAAGTAATTTAATAAATTAAAAAATTATTGAATTAACACATTGAATAATTAGTAAGATAACAATTAAATAATTAATCAATCAATGATTAAGTAATTAATTAATTATTAATAAAATAATTATTAATAAATTATAATTCAGTAATTAATAAAAAATAAAAAATAAAAAATATATAACCAGCCCAACACCCGGCAGTCAAGACCCGGGAGCAAAGACTAGCAGCCAACCCCAAAACTGTGACGTGGTTTTGCACCTGGTCCTTTGACCAGGCGTTCAAGCCCGACTGCCCAAGCCCATGCTTGGGAAAAAGAACCCGTGACCGACACAGGGGCTCAAAACCACCCGGAAACCCCAAGACCGTCCGTCAACCCCCCTTGACCGCGCGATGGACCCCAAGTCCGTCCCAGCGAATCGAAGACCGTGCAATGAACTCTTCCGACCGCTTGAAGGCCCAGACTTACGATCGAATCCCTAAACGAAACCTGATGCAGCTGCTGCGCCTACCCAATTGTTCTCCATCGATTGCTCAGATTGCAGTTCGTGAATTGCAATTTGTTTGAAGTGATTGACTAATTAGACTTAATCGTTCAAGAAACTTCCCTGTCGCTGCTCCTGTGACAACCAATCTTCGACTTCGATGGTCAAATTTCCTCCCAATGTGTTTATATGATCGACTGGTCTTGCCATTGCATCCCAACCGAACTTCAATCCAATCAGTCTGAAATTTGGTGAAGGAGGTCGCAGCTCGCAGACAACGGCGTGCCTCAATCCCAAATTTATCCAATTTGTTGGTTAAGATTCCTCAATTCAATCCCAATTATTGAGTCAGTCAATCAATTGGAACCCAACATTGCACCCACTTACAAAATTTGTTGACTTTGAGAATTTGATGTACATCCTTGAGGTTTGCCGGAGTCAGGTTGCGGCGACTTCAATTCTCGACCCCAGATTTCTGAGCTTCCATCGCCATCCGCACCAGAGGCTCCACCGATTCACTCCTGCTCCACCTCAGCTTCGATCTCCGATCAGTCTGATTCGATCTTGTTCCGTCTTCAGCCACACAATTCGCTGCACCTTCTGCCGCGCTTCTCGCACTTCAACCCGGACAAAATTGATTCTCGTCCAATTTGAGTTTGGATCAGACTCTTGCGGCGTCCCAATTTCACCAATCCTCCGCTCTCAGTCCAACCCAATTCCAAGTTCATTTGACGTTGAGCCTTCTGTAATTTCCAATTTCAAACTCTCTGTCTCTTGTCAATCGCCGCGCAAGAGATTCTCTCCCCTAAATTTCCCTAATCGTAATCTAACTCCAAAACAGCATGATTATTCTTCTTCCCACTCCAAACAGGGTCAAAATTTCAACCTGGATTGTTCAATCAACTCAACTGGATCTCAAAATGAATCACCCTCTAATTCTCAGTAATCAATCAGATTTCTCCAGAGAATTTCCCAACTGACGTTGTTCATTCCAACAACTCAAATTATAAACTTTATAATTCACACAAATCATAAATCCAAATTTCACCATTTCGAATCCTCACATAAATGCACAACACAATTATAACATAATACACAACAAATACTTACAAACAAATATATATTATATTAAAATATTGGGTCTTACAAATGCCGATTTGCATTTTGTTTTTTTTCAGTTTTTATAGTTTTAAAAAAAAAACGAACCGGTGCGAGTGAAGGGGTGCGACCTAAGTCGCACCGCATTCATCCTTTTTAATTTTTTAATTTTTTATTAATTTTTTTTCCATCCATCCTATTTAATAACCCTATTTACACTTATAGATAACTTTTTACTTTAAAAGTTACTTTATTTCTAAATTTTTTAACTAAGGGGCCCCTAATAGGCTTATAGACTCTAAATTCATTTATTTTCTATTTTTCTTTCTACAGTATGTATATGTATTCCAGTATGTATCTCAGTATCCGTATCCCAATGTATATCTCAATAAGTATCCCAATATCCATATCTTGAAGCGTATCCCAATACATATAGATATCCGTCTCTGTATCTCTAGAGTATTTTTGGAGATCAACAGTTGGGAGGGGGGTTTTATAATTTTTTTTTCTAAAAAATCAACGGCTCTTGTTTTTTAGTAGGGAGGGGGACTATTAATTAATGCACAACCTCATGGTTCACTCTTTTGAGCTCATTATCATTGTCATTGTGTCATTGTGAGTCTACATGCTCAATCATAGCATTTAAAAAAATAGTGAAATAATACTATTGAAATATAGGATTTAATATGAATGTAGTACTTAATGCATGTTTTTTAGTGCAATAATAGAATGTTGACATTTGTTGCAAAGGAATTTGTAAGTTTGTAAACCTCCCCCCAAGATCCAAGCTTGGAGATGAAATGTCCTTTAAGGATTAAAAGATCAAATCACTATCACTCTCACATCACTTCTCCCCGTGCTTTTCTTTCACCTTCTTGTTCTTTCTTAGTTCTTCAACACACTCTCAATGCCATCTTTTGATTTCAGTTGTTCATCTCGTAATTTCTAGATTTCATGCCTTGATTTTCTTTACTTGCGTTCTTTCTACAATAATGTGTGTGCTTCATTGTTGACTTGCATTTGCATTTCTAAGTGTTCACATTTATGTAAGTTATTCTTTTTTTGTATTGGTGTGGTGTGCTTGCAAGAGACTAGAGGATGATTTCTTGAATTTTTGAGTACAATCATTAATTCTTTTCTTACATCGTATTATATATTTCAATGTTCATGAAAAGAAGTTTATAAGATGATAATGTTATGATTGGACAACACTTTTTTGAGTTGGTGGAATTTGTGCCTTGTTTGCATGGTGTTGATTGTAATTTGGTTTCTTGAATTTTTGTTGTTGCATATTTCTTGTTTTTAGAAAGGAAAGTTGGCTAGAAGTGAGTGCTACAGTTTTTTGGTGTTCCATCTTCATGAAGTTGCTTAGGATCTATAGTTTATGAAAGATGATGTAGAAGTGTTATTAAGTAAGACCTTACAATCTTGATAAAATTATTACAACATAAATATGTTGAAATTCTTTTATTGTGAAATTTTGTATAGATGGCACCAAAAAATATCAAAATAAAACCATTAGAAAGCTTAGAAAAAACAAGTTATAGCTATGCTCAATAAAGAGAGGCAAATTTCACCTAAACAACACAAAGCTAATTTCTTTGGGATTACCACCAATGCAACTTCCTTTCGATGTTGTAGTAGTGAAGTGTAAAAATATCAAGTGACATAGTCTAAATTGCATTGTGATGTTGAATTTCCATGATGTAAATGAAAAATGATTGATTCTAAATGTGATATTCTAATGATGAATCTAAATGCCAGATATAACAATAGTGAAGTGTGGATCAACTACACATCTTCCTTCCCTTGCTGCAGAGATCAATCTCCCAAAATAAAAACCTATAGCCACAAAATCATATAGTGCATTAGGTAAAAGATTAAAAATTATCAATTTATTTAGTCTAAATAGAATAAAGTCTATTATTGTATTATAATGTTGAATTTCCATGATGTACATAAAAGTTTATTGATTCTAAATGTAAGATTCTAATGATGAATATAAATGCATTGTTAGAAACTCATGTTTTCTTTGATGTTTTTCTAAAAACATATACTTGTTCAGGATCTTTGGCTAAGGAACTATGAATGTTGTTTGCAACATGTGGATGTTAAGATAGATGCATATGTGTATTGCAATTTTCATCTTTAATAGAGTCACATTCCATGGTAGACGTTAAATTAAACATGAAATTGCCACATATACAAGGGTTTGTTTTTATAGTGGATAATTGTGGGAGACTTAACTGTTCTAGCTAGGATAAAACATAAGACAAAGGGCAGGGATATTTAAAGACAATTATTATATAATGTTTTTGCTAGTTTTGAGTGGTTTCACATTTTCTTTATAACTCCAAAGAAAATAGAAAATGCATTTATAGGTTCTCATAATAAAATTATCTTGTGAAAATAAAATATATTTGATTGAGTTATATCTCATATTGAATATTCACATATAGTTAAGCAATGAACAAAGCTAGATGTCTATATTTAAAAATTAATTAAAGAAATTAGTTGTGGAAGGAAACTTTCATTTTTTTTCATTATTTTAAATATTCTTATGTATACATATATGACAACTCCAAAGAAAACATAGCTTACTCAAATATTATAAGCTTCAACAATGAAACTAACTTCAAATTGGGATTACAATTTACAAAAGCATCTCGTAGTTTTATATTTTATATTATTTTTGCATTTTTTTAATCCATAATTATCAACTTCTACCGTTTTGCCTTTTCCATCCACTTTTACAATATAATATTTTTGTATTCAAGAGTTAATTTTTTTTAATTGTAATTATTAATGAATGCAACATATTCTTGAATTAAAAAAATTAGCATTAACAAAAACAATTTTTTTTAAATGAGTTTATTTATTTTTATTTTATTTTATTTATTTTTTAAATATTTTAAAATTTGTATTAGAACATCCCAGGGTTGTCACATCGGGCGCCTCAAGTCACCGGACGTCCCAGATGGACGGGCGAACCGGGCCGGCCGGCCGGCTGGTCCAGACACTTCGGGCGTCGAATTTTTTCCAATTAAAAAAAATTAAAATGATTTACCTTCACTCCGTGACGTGTCAATCCACGCTGGAACCTGGGCGCGGACGCTGAGGGCGGTGACGTATGGTGCGGGCGGTAACGTCGTTGCTTGGGCGCGGACTGGGATGGGCGGAAACTTTCTAGCGTCGGGCGGGGTCGTATCTGTTAGGGCGGGGACGTTTTCTCCTAGGCGCGGACGTAGTCGGGCGGGAACTTATACTATCGGGGCGTGAACTGCTAAGAGGTAGCGGGGACATAATACCCTGGGCGCGGATGTAGTCGGGCGGGAACTTATTCTGTCGGGGCGCGAACTGCTAAGAGGTAGCGGGGACGTAATACCCTGGGCGCGGACGTAGTCGGGCGGGAACTTATTCTGTCAGGGCGCGAACTGCTAAGAGGTAGCGGGAACGTAATACCCTGGGCGCGGACGTAGTCGGGCGGGAACTTATTCTGTCGGGGCGCGAACTGCTAAGAGGTAGCGGGGACGTAATACCCTGGGCGCGGACTCAGTCGGGCGGGAACTTAAAGTTGTTGTGCGCGGACGTATGGGTCCGGGCAGAGACGTTATCGTTCGGGCACAAACGTTGAAGGGCGGTAACTTATAATTTCAGGGCGCGGACTCTATTGGGGCGGGCCAGCGGGGACTTGCAGAAAGTGGGCGCGAACTCAGTTGGGCGCGGGCGTTTATTTCCTGGGCACAGACGTGTGTGTGCAGGTGGATACCTTGATATTTTGGGCGTGGACACAGTCTATTTTCGTAAGTTGTTTCTATTTTTTGCAGAACAGTAAGCATACAATTTCAAATTAGATCATATACAAAAAATAACCCAAGAAGATAACTTACGGACTCCAACATTTTCATGTTCCGGACTTCCGGCATGAGGACATCTGAGGTTTGGAAATGATTGATTGAAAATGACCGAGATTTTCCGAAAATTTTGAAAAGAAGAATCTTAACCAATCATTTCCAAATTAGATTTTTGATGTTAAAAATAGGCCGCAAATTTAGTTTTCCAAAAATATAAACTACTGAAATCAGGAACTTAGTTAGGGCTCATTTACCTCCACAGTATTATCGACATAATCATTAGTTGCCTTGGACATTTACTTAGGACTTAACCAATTCATGGGTCTTTATGATAAAAAAGTTAGAAGTTTCAACTTTCAAACGTAAAATTTAATAATAAGTTATTTGCAATATGTCAAATAAAGATTGCAATTTGCAAAACACAAACTCACAAAGCATGTAGTATTCCATGTGGTTCGCAAGCGCATTTAACATGCATGCCACATTAAAAAAATAAGACGCATGCTCTCATCATTGTGATAATTAGAAATACTTATAGATTTCATGCATTGCAAAATAAAATAACAATACAACCATGACACGCTGACTACATGGCTAAAGATATAAATGTATACTAAATATCTAGCCATATACTTCCTTGACAAATGGACTTTTGTGCTGGTTATCAAAAGAACATTCCAACCCTTTCTCTTCATCCTGCATCTTTCTTTCAAGTGCTTGAATTGTCTTCAAGATCTGGTGTTGGTTGCGTTGCATTATTCAAACAACTTGATCTACGGACTTCCTGGCTAGAAGGCCCCGCTCGATGAGCAGTTGGAATACGCACATCAGCATCTTCTGGTGCCTCATCACAGTCGCGATTCGCGTTGCTGTCATCTTCGTCGTCTACACCATCAAAATCGAATGGATCTTCGACAGCATCTGAGGTCTGATAGCCCTCGACCTCGGAATGTTCATTTCGAAGCTTAGTGACTATTCTTCCATGTCCACGATATCTGGGCACAAACCTCTTGTGTCGTTTCACAGTAGGGTCTATGCCATCAGCCTCTACAGCCGGTCCTCTTCGACCTCCGGAAATCACAGATGGTGTGGTCATCAAAGTGGGGTCCGGAATGTCCGTTCGGGTGAACGGTTCTATCAGCACTCCATGGCGTCTCACTCCTATTCTCCGGATAGGGTTTGTAGGGGGGGTTGACGATGATGCTCTGCTAGTGTTCTTTCCTCCGCGAGAACCACGAGAACGCGACACATATTCACCCATGGCGGGGTCACAAGGGATTTGAGGGGGTCTTCCACCTCTAGTAGTATTCGAAATGTTCTCCACCGTCACTTCAGCATTCCCTATAGAGCCTAATCCTTCTCCAAAATGTATGGAGGTAGGATTTGGAGTTCTAGTAGTAAATGGAATAGACCGTTGCACCTCTCGGCCTCGTCCATGACCAATTATAGGAGCCGCAAAAGAAGGCGGGAGCGCAACACTAAATTGTGTTTGAAGAATGTCATCATTTTCCACACGCTCAGGGTCAAAACGCCTCCCAAAATCAATGTGTTGTTCATTTATTGCATCTATACGAGCCATTCTCGTACCTCCAATGTTTGTAGCATGGTGCCTTGTTTCGGATATATTGTCACCGGCTTGGCCTCCCACCCTGCCAAGTCTCCTACTACCGTTGCCATTATGGGCAGACCCATCATTATTTTGAGTTGTACGATTCTCCAAATTCCCTCCATTCCCATCATTGGAATCGTCTCTATTCCCTCCATTGTTTCCTGGACGGGGGTGATCGTTGCTGTTGTCATTGTCGGAGGGGGGATCATCATTGCCAGGAATTGCTGCATTGGCTTCTTCACCCTCGGAAGAAGAAGAGATTCGTTGACCAGCATACGCTCCACCAACGCCTTCGTTTGGAACAGGAGGAGGTGAAAGGTTGCGGCGAGGACCGGGCCCCCAATGATTTTCAGGAATATTGTCATCGAGATCTGGTCCAACCCCGTAGTGATTCCTCGCTTCCTCAAGGTGATCGGCCCCTTCTCTCCACAAATCTACATTTGCCCGGAATGGCGCAGGGGCCCTAGGCATTTCCATCTCTTCGTCTTCCGCATCTTCTGCTTGCATTGCAGCAAATGCTCGATTAGGTTCGTTCACCGGGACGGGGCCAAGAGCATCCGGATCGGAATCCTCCGAGAGCACATTTACGTCATACCAACGAACTGGATCGGCCCCTGGTCTCTGACGAAGGACACGGCTATTGGTATAGATGTATACCAAAGCTTCGGCCTTATCCACTGTCAAGCGATTTCTGCTCCTATTGTGGACAAAGGAATACATACTCCAATCCCTTTCACAAGACGATGCCGAACATGTAAGGGATAGAACACGCTCTGCTATTTTGGACAAGGCCCGATCTGCGATCCGGTGCCACCATTGGTGGGGAAGCAAACTGCTCTCATGAATGTTGGGTGTTTTGTCAGGACTGTATGGTCCAGTACCCTCTTCGTATTCAGTTAGTTCCTCCATGACGACATCAAAACGCACATCCACCACATCTTTTAATTTGTGGACAACCCGAAATAATGCACGCAGCGCAGTTCCGTCTTCTTTAAGCTGCGGATGGTCCCTGATGTATGGATTCAACAACGCACCTGCATAGTGAAGATTAGTAAAACCAAATTTCCATTTTTTTTTGAAGGTTATCTCCAACTTGTTAGCTAAGACGTCGGGTAGGTTGAAGGGTGGCTCTCTCAATGAAAACACGTGTGCCCTCAAATTGTGCATTGTAAGCCACGCCTTGCCCATGGCTGGTTCTCGGCCATCAAACACACGCAAGGCCTTCAGCACGTCTTCCACTATGAACACATAATCTCTGCATCGTTGCCAAAAACCCAGCTCTCTAATAGTGTGGACCACAAAGCCTGCAATGGTAGCCGATTCCGGACCATTTGGTACATCCCGTAACCCTGCCATGTAATTCTGAACACGTGGGTGTAGTATCAAGGCCTCCAGTGCAATCCTCAATAGAACCAACCGTTGCATCATCAGGAAGTTACAAGCAAAGCGGGTTTCGGCAGGCACTAAGAGCTGCTTGTTTGGACTCAACTCACGAAAAGTGGACATTGTTGCATGATGGGCCCTAATGTATTGGCACAGGTGTTTTGCCCGGGCAATTAAGTTCTTGAAACCGGGGAGTTTGGCCCAATCTTCCAACAACAAATCTAGTGTATGTGCCATACAACCCTGCTTGAAGATATGTGGGTACGTGGAAATGACATCCTTCATTGCTCCAAGCATGTTTTTGGCGTTGTCCGTACAAATTTGGGTTACATATTTGGGACCCACCTTGTCGATGAAGGCTTTCACTTGGTCTGCTATATACGTCATGGTCTTCAGTTGCCCAGACGTGTCTATGGATCCCAAAAACACATCACCAGTGGGACAAGACATCATGACGTTCATTAGGAGCCGACGATTGACGTTGTCCCAACCATCGGTGCATAGCGTGACCCCATAATTCTTCACAGCAAAGGCCGTTTTTGCTTTGATCTCGTTCTCGATTTGCAATCTCTTGGGTTCAATCAAATGGGTCCTGAACTGATAGTACGAAGGTGGACTGTATTCAAAGCGCGCTACAGAGGTTGCCCTCACCGCCATGATGAATGCTGGATTCCTCGCCACATTAAATGGCACATTCGCTTCATAGAAAAAACTTGCCCACTTTTCATCCAAGTCCTTCCTCTTTGCCATATTCATAGCATCCTTCATGCGTTGTTGACGTACTGGTCCAGATCTTGTTGAATTTGAGGCAACGCGGCTCATAGATCGTTGCGGAGGCTCAAATGATTCGGATGGATGACTACCATTTGTCTGCCCTCCCCCCATTACTTCATTTTGAGTGGACTGGCTTGAACTCGCTATGGGACCAACTATGCTTGGAGCGATCGGATCTGACTGCATGCCTTCCACGTTTTCAACCATCATTCGTTGAGGAACAAAGTTTGCATAGTTGGCAAATCGATGCCGCACAGCCCGAGGCATTTGGGGACACAAAGATTTATCCGGCTTGTTTTTGAACCCAAAATGCGCAAAAGCCCGCTCACGTTTGTAGCTAAATGTATTGTTGCAGAAGAGGCAAGTCACTTTACTTCCATCATCTGAAAAATTGTACCATGGTTCCCACTCCCTCGTTTGTTTTCGTAAGGTACCCATTACAGCCCCGGGTAAGTGCAAAATAGGATGTTTCAACAAGGGTTCAGGATTCTTCAATGTCTTCAAGGAATATGTGCCAATAACAACTGTTAGCGCCGATTGTCCGCTTGAACTGATTTTGACATCACCTCAGCAGAAAACCGGGGCAGTCCTCCACCCACTATCTCAATCAACCCAGGAACTCAAAATGAACACCTGGAAAGAGGCACGGGTGGAAGACAAAGGGCCTCTTGCTGCCCCCTCTGCTTTTATACAATATTGTTGTAGTGGCGGGGACCTAGTCAGTACAGGCGGGGACTTGTCGCATGGGCACGAACGTTGTTGGGCTTGGGCACGGACGCAAACAATCCGGGCACGGACGCGAGAAGGTCAGACGTGGACGCAGGGCATGGGCGGGGACGTTGTCGCGGAAGTCCGTACCCAGACACATTGCCGGGCGGGGACGTCCGCGCCCGGACAGTTTCACTGGGCGGGAACGGAGTGCGCTCTTCGTGTGCGCGTCAGGGCCCATAAGTACCCGCCCAGTCCGGGTACGTTCCCCAATGCCGACCGGTCAGCCCTGAAATCGTGGAATTCGCTCTAGAGCTCCATGTTGGGGCTTTAGACCTCGGCATTGCAGTCAGGACTCGTCACGTCCATTTCACTACTTCCTTCCTTCCAATTAAAAACAATTGCACTATTCCGTAGTTGAGATTTGTTCTTAGCATGCGCTAAAATCTTGATGCAGTATGTCCCAATCTAGTCAGGGCACGGTAAATGAAACGGTTGATGTTCTTTGTACTATGAGGCCTCGTGATAAGGGGAGGGCTCGCAATTGCAAAGCATCCAAAAAGCGCTTGCATATTCTATTTGATTCAAATAAGCTAGCCTTTGTTGGTTGGGAAACCGAACCACAACCTTGGACCAAAAAAACTTGTGACAAATACATTGATTGGTGTCACATAGATAAAGTATTTCCACACAGTGAGCACAAAAAACACTGCAAGCGCAGTGTAGCCAACCTGCACTATTGCAAGGACCCAAAGTTCCTTGAAAGATGCATCCAAGTACATCAGCACCTATATCGCACCGTGTATGTAAATAGGAACGAATGTAGCCTTGCCATCTTGCATATGGTGTATACAGAGCAGAAACTACTTCGTCGTGTAGATTGGTCTACGATAAAGACTGCTTCAACACAAATTGTGAAAGCTCCTGAGAGCATTGAGATTCCACATGAACGGAAGTATAGCTATGGGGGCCTGTCTAAGGCAAAATATGCTATAGAACACACTGCAGATGAGTTGGTACAATGGTCCGAAGATTCAGATATTGACCTCAAATCTGGATGCACAAAGGAGGAGAGGGATGAAATATTGCTTAATCTAAGAGACACTCAATTGCAGTCTTATTATGAGTCTTTGGTTTCATCGAAGAGCACTGAAGGTGTTTGTATCGAACAGGAAGAAATAGAAATTCACAGCAACGTTACTGGATCATCATTTGAACCACTTGAGAATTTGGGGGAACAACTCGCGGTTATTGATAGGTGGAACCAACTTAAGCAAGGATGTTCAGGAGATGGGACTAAGTTGGAGCCTTCCATGATGACAAAGGGTTATTACATATGGTGGACCGGAAAACAGGGATGTCCAACCTAGACAATGCTTCTTTATTGAAGATTATTGAAGGCCTAAAGGGCGAAGTTTCACAACTTCATCGAGAGAAGGAGATCATACAAAAAGAGTTCAATATTAAAGAAGAAGGATACAAAAAGAGGATTGAAGACTTTGAGCATGCTCGCCGCCATATTGATGAAGCTTGACCTCTTTGAATTGACCAGTGAACAATGCAGTTCAGGCGTTAGTAAGATACATTAGGGGCATAGGGGCATTGTATATTTGTTTATATGATAAAACCTAGGACTGTTCATGATCCTAAGACTGTTCATGTATTGATGTGGAAACATTGTATGCTCTTTGGTTGTAATTTGAAGCTTCAATGACAAGCCCTCTTCTGCAAGTCTAAGATCATAATTGCACCTACAACCTCACGTTGCTTATGTTGAGTTTGATGGTCTACAAATGCACTTTTCTCAATTGTATACAACCACAAAGCACAAGATACATAGATTTAGAAAAGTAACCAAAATTTTGATTGTTTTAACCCCTAAAGGACCGGACGACCGGTTGTCCCCTTGGGGTACAATTTCGGTGATTGGGTCCGGGCAAATTCCTACTGTCTCAATTTCTAGTAATATTTTTTGGGATTTTTGGAGGTTGTGTATTTTTGCAAGAGCTTTGTGAAAATATAATTTTTATTTTCATTCATGCCTAGGAGCCAAAGTTATGGCAAAATAAGCAAAAATGGAATTTGGCAGGCAGGCCAAAAAAAATCACAAAAAGTCTAACAAATTTATTCAAATTTTTTGATTCAAAGATTATATTTTTGTCTACATGTGACTAATAATGAGAAAGTTATGGACAATCTTAGTTTTTCCGAGCAATGTAAGCATCTTTTCGAAAAAATAACTTGTAGAATTCATTTTTGAATGCAATTTTTAGATTTAAAAAAAAATAATTGTTAAATAGGGCTAGATTTTCTTGCTAGAACAATTTCTTTGTTGGGATAATTGTGATTCCATTTCATCTAAAAGCAATTAATAATTTAGTATTTTCTTCAATCTTGAACCTAGCTCTGCTTAACAATTAGTTTTTAATGAGTGAAAACTGAAAACTAAGTGCTTTTCTTGCTAATTTTTCTTGGTACATTCTCAACTCAACTACTTAACATAAATAAGAAAAAAATCAAAATCAATAGTGCAAATAATTTCAACTAAAAAGATTCAAAGCCAAATGGCTTTCGGAAGTGTCCGGGCGCGGACGCAAGGGGGCGCGGACTCAAGGAATTCAAAATCACTCCCGGAAACCAAAATGGCTTGCGAGAGTGTCCGGACGCGGACGCATGGGGCACGGACTCAAGGAATTCAAAATCACTCCCGGAAACCAAAATGGCTTGCGAGAGTGTCCGGGCGCGGACTCAAGGAATTCAGAATCACTCCCGGAAACCAAAATGGCTTGCGGGAGTGTCCGGGCACGGACTCATGGGGCGAGGACTCAAGGAATTCAGAATCACTCCCGGAAGCCATTTGGCTTGCGAGAGTGTCCGGGCGCGGACGCAAGGATTTCGAGGCGCGGACTTAGTTCTGGGGCGCGGACTTACGGACTAGCGGGGACTCAAGGGCGTGGACTCAGGTGAACAGCACCTTCGCTGTGACTTTGACTTTGACATGGGATTCTTCCTCTCCATTCAATGTGGATTGCATTTATTTGTTGCACTTTGCCTCTCATTTCTGCTCCCTTGTTTGTATGATTAAATACGCAAATGAATAAAGTACACCTACTCCACTTTCCAAAGGAATTCAAGGGGAAATTATACTATAATGGCCAACAATACATGTGTTGTTTTTTCATAAGCACTTGCTAATGGAATTGTTGAATTAAAATTATGAAACACACGGATTTCCGATTTCTAGCCATTGCCTTCATATTGTTCAATTTTTAGGAAATAGTACTCTATTCCTTTTCAAACAGTTATTCATTTCATTGTTGAATTTGGAAAGAGAAAACTAAAACAATGGCTCTATTAACATTGTTTGGAGCAAAGGATTTTATTCCTTAATGAACTTTTATCCATTTCATTGTTGGAGTTCGGTTATCGCGAATAATTTTGTAATTGTCGGAATTAGCGAGAAGGGTTTGGTGGCGAAGCACTTCTATCTTTATTAATTTAATTATCTCTTTCGGCGTGGCACAAGTGTGTGTTCCCACAAGGCTTTGAAAATTTTATTGTCGGAAATTGCAAGAGAGGTTTGGTGGACAAGCACTTCTACCAATTTTTTTAATCTTCAATGGTAACCACTCCCAATGATGAAAATCTTAATCACTCCCTCCCGGTTCCACTCTCTCCCCATTTTTTTTTATCTTTAAGGGTAGCCACTTCAAATGATAAAAATCGTAATCACTCCCTCCCCATTTTTTTTATCTTTAAGGGTAGCCACTTCAAATGATAAAAATCGT
This sequence comes from Antitrichia curtipendula, assembly GCA_951230915.1. Classification (NCBI taxonomy): domain Eukaryota; kingdom Viridiplantae; phylum Streptophyta; class Bryopsida; order Hypnales; family Leucodontaceae; genus Antitrichia; species Antitrichia curtipendula. Next base: position 42,740,127 of record OX579634.1, read on the forward strand.
AATCACTCCCTCCCCATTTTTTTTATCTTTAAGGGTAGCCACTTCAAATGATAAAAATCGTAATCACTCCCTCCCCATTTTTTTTATCTTTAAGGGTAGCCACTTCAAATGATAAAAATCGTAATCACTCCCTCCCCATTTTTTTTTATCTTTAAGGGTAGCCATTTCAAATGATGAAAATCGTAATCACTCCCTCCCCATTTTTTTTTATCTTTAAGGGTAGCCACTTCAAATGATAAAAATCGTAATCACTCCCTCCCCATTTTTTTTTTATCTTTAAGGGTAGCCACTTCAAATGATGAAAATCGTAATCACTCCCTCCCCATTTTTTTTTATCTTTAAGGGAATAAGGGTAGCCACTGCCAATGTGGTTTCACCGTGAGGCCTTGGAAATGCTATTGTAAGAGTTGGCAAGAACTCAAGAAGGATTTGGTGGAGAAGCATTTCCACCCTTATTAATTTTTTTCCTTTTGGCGTAGTGTTGTAACAAGGCTTAAAAGTTTAATTCTCTAAATAAGCAAACATGGATAACATATCATTAAAACATCATTGAACGATATGGACATATATTTTTAGAAGCGGAATAGGAAAGACATATAGAGGTAGTTACTTCAGTAATTTAAGTAATCAAGGACGTTATGATTTATGGTTTTCAGGGTTTTAGGGTATTAGGTTTACTGGTTTAGGGTTTGGAAATGGGTTTCAGCTGAACGTCTAGGGTATGGTTTCTGAAAGTGTTTGGGCACGGACGCATGGCAGGGACTCAATGCCGGGCGTGAACCATGGGGCGGGGACGTAATTCCCTGTCGCGTCTGTTGCGCGCGGGCGGGGACTCCTGGGCGCAGACGGAGGAAGGGCGAGGACTCATGGGCGCGGACGGAGGACCGGGCGGGGATAGAATTCCCTGTCGCGTCTATTGCGCGTGGGTGTGGACTCCTGGGCGCGGACGGAGGAAGGGCGAGGACTCATGGGCGCGGACGGAGGACCGGGCGGGGATTGAAGGGCGGGGACTTAGGGAAACAGCACAATGGACTTCGGCATGGGATTCTTCCTCTATAGTCAATTGCAGTTTTTTGTACTTTGCCTCTCATTTATGCTTCCTAGTTTGTATGATTAAATACCCAAATGGAAAAGTTCACCTACTCCACTTTCCAAAGGAGTTGAAGGGGAGATTATATTTTCATGGCCAACAGTACATATGTTGTTTTTCCACAAGCACTTGCTAATGGAATTGTTGAATTAAAATTATGAACCACTCATAATGGATTTTTGAATGGCCGCGCTCACAAGTTTTGACATTTTTTATACTTCTTCTTGTACTGCTATATTCCAAGATGGCAAAATCCTAATATTAGATATGCAATCATACAATTTTGGATGTCATGTACAGATTGCAATTGAAGTAATGGTCCAAGAGAAAATATCATCTTTTATTTATGGTTTGTTATAAGTTTTTTTTTTTTTCCCATATCAATTTATCCATTTCATTTTAGACGGTATGGAAACTCTTGTTTACCGGGTAATGTCTGCATGTTCTTTAAAAAACAACTCACAAATTTCTGAATTAAATTTTTTTTTTAAGGAAAGGTTCATTTGGAACTTGGAGGGACAGTCTTACCATTGGGATTATGGTGTCTCAATTGTATGTATTCAATTTTTGTTAACACATTTTTTTGTTTCATTCAAATCTTACTATCTTAGACCTACTTTGACTTCCGAATTTTTGGATGAAAACATGTCCACAATGGTGGTGCTTATTTAACCCCTAAAGGCCCAAGGCCAATTTTCTGGCAAAAACTACTCAAAACGGCCATTAATATAGCAAAGAGCCCAAAAAAAAATTTAATGTGTTTTTTGCATATTTTACCATAGGATCTTGTACTAAACTAGTGTAAGAATGTGTGGAAGAAATTTTAGAAACTTTGACCAAGTAGATTGCAAGATATTTGCATTTAAAGTGAAGGAATCAAATTTTTTCGCACCTCGTTCAACTACATTTTCGGGCTTTCAACCTTTTTAACTTAAAATTTTTGCTCCAATGATTTTGAATTTCAAATTTTATATGTTGAAGAATTGAGTTTAGAATCTAGGAAGAAAAATTGAAAAAAGAAACACTTAGTTTTCACTCATTCAAAATTTGTTAAGTAGAAGTACGTTTAAGATTGAAGGAAAAATGAAATCATTAATAGCTGTAAGATAGGGTTGAAATATACTAATCTCAACGGTGAGATTGTTCTAGCAAAAAATCTTAACCTTGTGCAACTTTTTTTTTTTTTTAATTGTCAAAATTGAGTTCAGAAATGAATCCTACAAGTTATTTTTTGATTTTTTTCAAGAAGATGCTGTAATTGCCCGAAAAATAAGATTGTCCATAACTTTTGCATAACAAATCCAAATGGAATGAATCGAAGCTTCCCATGTGCATGAAAATAAAATCTATATGATAAAAATTTAAAAAAAATTAAAAGTTCTTGTGAGGGTTTTGTTTCTGCCCGCCAAACTAAAATTGGGATTTTTTCTACCATAACTTTTGCTACCAGGCACCGGTTGAAATAAAAATTACATTTTCGGAAAGCTAATGTGATTCTCTATTTTCACAAAAAAATTCAGAAAATTGCAACAAATATTGAGACCGTAGGAGCCTGCCCAAAATTCATTTTGTCCCTTCAGGGGACAATGGGCCTTTAGGGGTTAAATTCTATTTCGTTCCCTCGTTGGCTACAATGCTTCATGCTTGAAAATATTCACCACATTTGGAATTGTCCAACTAAATGATAAAAAATAGTAAGTACATAGTAGTTAAGGATGGTTCAACATTCTGACTGGTAAATAATTTTATTATAAAATTGAAAAATGCCAATCTTAAAGGTTGCCATTTTTTAATCAACAATCGCCATTGTAGGATTTAATTTTTTTTAAAGAACATTGAAAATTGAGTACGAAGAAGGAGCCGAAGGACTGCAAAATTTATTTTACAGTAGCCACTAAGTAGTAGAGAATCCATAGCTGCCTACAAACTAAAAATCTTCATAACTTTTGACTCATTCATCAGAATTAAATGATTCAAAGCTTTCCACATATATACAATTGTAATACTGTATAGAACCAATTTCCAAATTAAAAAAAAAGAAAAAAGTGATTTTTTAGAATCTCGATCCATTTGTCCAATGAAACCAGAAAATAACGTATAAGCCCATAACTTTTGACTTACATTTCCAAATGTCCTAGAATTTAGTGCAAATGAAATATTCAAGAGCACACCTTCAATTAAAATTTAAGCCTTAACCCCTAAAGGACCATTGTCCCCTCGGGGGACAAATGGGTTTTCGGGCAGGTACCTACGAGCTGAAATTTTCTCCTGATTTTTTGAAACTTTTTTTGGAGGTAGAAAATCTGATTAGCTTTATGGGAATATAATTTTTTTCACAATCGGTGCCCGGGAAAAAAAGTTATGCCCAAATAAGCTCAAAACAGGGGTCGAGGGGCAGCAAAAAAAATTTACATTTTTTTTTTTTTTTTTTTTTCTAATTTTTTTTTCTTGTAGATTATATTTTTGTCTATCTGAAAAGCTTTGATTCATTTCATTTGGATTTTTTTATGAGAATGTTATGGACAAGCTTGTTTTTCGGGCACTTAGAGCATCTTCCTGAAAAAAATAACTTGTAGGATTCATTTCTGAATGTAATTTTTATAATTTTTCAAAAAAAAAAGTTCCATAAGGCTTAGTTTTCTTGCTAGAACTATCTCACCATTGGGATTAGTGATTTTTAATTCCATATAAAAGATATTAATATTTTAGATTTTCTTTCTATCTTGTACCTACTTGGCTACTTCTACTTAACAATTTCTTTAATAATGAAAATTAATTTTTTTTGGATTTTCTTTTTTTTCCTAGACTCTCAACTCAATTCTCCACTATAAAGATTAAAAGCTCAAAACTTTGTAGTGCAAAATATTTAAGTTAAAAATGTTCAAAGTCATAAAATCTAGTCCCGCAGTGTGCTGAAAAACTTGTTTTTTTCACTTTAAACGCAGATATCTTGCAATCTGTGCGGTCAAAAATTCTGAAATTTTTTCCATACATTTTCATAATAGTTAGGTATAAGATCCTACGGTTAAATGTGAAAAAAAAACAATTTTCAATTTTTTTTACTCTTTGCTATAGAAATGGCAGTTTTGAGTGTTTTTTGGCAGAAAAATGGCCTTGGTCCTTTAGGAGTTAAAGTAAGAAATCTCTAGTCATAAATACATGCACAAAATTTTATATAGCCCTAGAAAACATGGCAGTTCATTAGGAATTCAACAACTATGCAATGAATTAATTCAGAAATCCCACTTGCACATACTGAAAAGAGAAAGTGTATATACATTTCATATGCATCAACAATACAAAATGGAATAAATGTATGATTTCGTCACTGTACTATTATTTGCACATCAATATATGTAATGAATTACGGTAGAAAAAAAGGACTCTACGAGTCTGTCTAAAGCCTGTAGCTATGTACTTTTGTGCGATGTGCCTTGATGTTATCTACAACACCATGAAGTGCACTTAATCGATATTCATGGGGCTCTGTGCCGTACCACTAGGACTTGCTTCGTCGTCGTTTGCCCCGGCTTCTACAATGCAGTCCTCATCTGAGCCAAGCTGAAGTCGTCGAGCTCTAGACTGGGTTCGTTTCGCTGGTCCATCTTCCTTGAGTATGGCCTTCAGAAACTGCGAGCCACGCATTTGTTCAAGAGCACGCTTCGTCCCAGGACTGTGCATGTCTAGCAAATAATCCATTGCATCGTTCTTAAAAATCTCTCTCCATTCCGACTCTGACATCATAAGCATCTCCTGAGTTCCCGGTACTTCATATCCAGACTCATCCACGACTTGAACCCCGTCATCATCAGTGATACGCACTCCATCACGTCCCCATCGCCATGATTTCGGATGAAGTCCAAATCGGAATTGTTTGGTGGCTTCGTCCCAATGTCTGTTGAAGCATTGGTAAAAGAAATTTCGCTGTCCGAGACTGAACTTGTCTTTGATGGGAATCAAGTTCTCACACACTTGTACGACCTCAGTCGGATCGTTTTCCCAACTCCATTCTCTAGCGAGCATTGATTTCTCTCCAGAGTGATGCTTGAAACGCCAACTCCAAATAAGGTCTTGTCCCCATATATCAGAGTTATGGGGGGAATTTATTACATTAAATTCCCAATCCGGTGGCATGTATGGGACCAGGCCGAACAACTCGTACAAGCGCTCGTGGAAGGGAGCCTTGCATACAGCGCATCGCCTATGCGTTATCATCAAACTGATCAAACAAAACGGATGGTAGAGGTGCTTGCATGTGCCTAAGTGCATTCCACCTTCGGGGCCAAATGGATTTAAACAAATGATGCACGTGGTCCCGTCTAAAACGAAGCTAGAAGGTTGTGGCCACAACAACTTCGGCTCGTCTGTAAGATGTGAAGAAATGGCGTTTGCGAAATCCCAGTTGTGTGCGGACCAGTCAATGATCTTCATGTTGCCACCAATGGATTTCATTACCCAGTCTTCCCGATCAAAAAGATCGTCTATAAGGGCCCATGATGTTAAACTGAAGGCCCTCTCCTGATTGTGCTCAAAATAATTGTTGGCCACCTTTTTGAACTCCGTGGCCATTTGTCGGTTCGTATCGACGGTGAAGATGCATGCTAACTTCCACTGATAATATTGTGCTACCAACGCAGCCAACCGACCTCGCAACTCGACATTGTTGGCACGTAAAACAGTGAGTTCTTCACTATTTTCGACCGTTTGGGCGCCCACCAACCCTACGGCTGGTATGTTCGCAAATGCATCTAATAAGTCAAACGATAATGAATCATGTGTTGCTGACATGGATGCACTAGCATTTATGGCTGGCAGCGGTGCAAGAACCGATTCACTGAGGCCTGTGGTGGGACCCCTCACGCCTTCTAGCACTGCAGTCGTTGTATTTTCTTCAGCCAAAGATATTTCTGCGCCATCTACTTGTGAAGGCATCCCTTGAGCATGCCCTCTTGGATCGCGCCCTTCATATCTCATTATAGCGGCTTCGAGAGCTTGTCGAAGTTCTTCTATGTCACGTTCCCGCTGCGATAGTAAGTCGCTCTTATCCTTCAGTTTGGCCTCGCATTCAGCCAAATTGACATTCAATCCTTGAATGAAGAGATCTTTTTCGGCCAATTGAATCTTCAAGGCGTTGACCACATCCGTGTCAGCTTCGCCCACCGCTGCATTTGCAAGTGCGGCATCCATTGATAATTGCGTGGCCCTCCTTCTTTTAGTACGTTGCGTAGCCCTAGGACCATGTGGACATGGTGGAGTACGAGTTCCATCCGAGTCTCTATCTGTTTTAGAATCATCGGTCTCGTAGTTGTCAACGCTCGTAATTTGCGTCCTGATGCTGCCCAAACCACCCTCTGGATACTTTTTTACCCCCCTTGGAATAAATCCGTTGGCCGGCGTCGGAATAGTGACGTTGGAACCCACGTCATTTAAAGTTGACCAATCCACTCGCTTGTGAAGCTTTATTTCCGCGTGGATCCCACGTGCAATGAAAAGATTGACTTCGTTTCTTTTCACAGTGGGCTGGTCGTACAAAACTTGGTACACCTCAATGCAGCGATTTTTGAATTCTTCGTCGGTTTAAACCCTAAACCCTAAAGACGTAATCGCGTCTGGGCGGGGACGTAGTTGCGTCAGGGCAGGGACGCAAATCTGTCTGGGCGTGGACAGTTCTCCGTAGGGCGGAGACGTAAGGTGAAGAAAGTAAGAAAATTTTAAAAAAGGGAAGTTGGGGTCAAATACCAAAAATAGGGTCTGGAAAAGGAAATAAAATTTTCAAGTACATCAAAGAAAGTAAGAGACCTATAGGATGTGCCAAAGTATAGGATGTGCCAAAAGAAAGACAAAATTTCACCTAAACCAAGGAGACGTACTCCACGAAATACAGTGTGAACAATAAGAACAAAATTGTTTAGATGCCTTTACAGGAAAAGAGGATGTGAAAAAAAAACTAAATTGTTTTGCTCAATTTTTTTCATTTGATCAGCCTTTGGGGCTTGGCTATTTTTGTATTTTTTTTTTTTAATGCAATGGATCTATCATTTGTTCACCCCCCCCAAAAAAAAAAAAAAATAAGAAAAGGAAATAAAAATCTCACCGAAACCAAAGAGACCTATCTAAAAGAATAAGGTGTGGAAGAAAAAATAAAGAATTCACCTACACCAAGGGGATCTAGCCCAAAAAATAGGGTTTGATGTCTTAAAAAGGTTTAATATTAACCAAAGTGTCTTGTCATTAAAATAGGGTGTGAAAAAAGAAATAAAAATGTCACCTAAACCAAAGAGCCGTATTCCAAAAAATAAGGTGTGGAAAAAGAAATAAAAATTTCACCTAAGCCAAAGAGAACTACCCCAAAAATTTGAGTTTGAACAATAAGAATAATTTTTTTCCATTAGAGTCCTTGAAACTTAAAAGAAAAAGTGTGTGAAGAAGAATGGATCTTTTATATTATCCAACGTGTTTTATTGGCTTAATCTAAAAACTAAAGTGTAAAAAATGAAATAAAAATCACACCTAAACCAAAGGGACATACGCAAGAAAACAGGGTGTGTAAAAAGAAATGAAAATGTGACTTGAACCAAAGAGACGTAGCTTGGAAAATAGGGTATGGAAAAAAGAAGAATTATTTATATTAACCAAAGTTTCTTGTCCATTAAAATAGGGTGTGAAAAAAGAAATAAAAATCTTCCGTAAATAAGGAAAATCTATAAAAAAATATAGGTTGCAAAAAGATAAATGCAGAATTGAACTAAACAAACATGAACCACATCCAAAAATAGGGCGTGAACAATAAGATTTTCTTTTTAATTTTCCACCAGAGTACCTAAACTAAACAAAATAGGATTTAAAAAAAAGAAAAATGTCACCTAAACCAAAGAGACCTACTTAAAGAAACAAATTGTGTATGAAAGTGAAACAAAATGAATTTTTTATACTAACCAACATGGCTTAAATGCTTAATGTCTTAATTCCCCCCAAAGGTATAAAAAATGAAATGAAAAACACACATAAATCAAAGATATATACCCAAGAAAATAGGGTATGTAAAAGAAATAAAAAATTGACTTGAATCAAATAATCGTATCCAAAAATATAGGGTAAAGAAAGGGACATTAAAATTTTATCTAGAATTACCCTTGGAAATAGGGCATCAACCAAGAGAATTAATTTTTTTCCCCCCAAAAGGCCCTGAATTCAAGAAAATAGAAAATTAAAAATAAAAATGGCGACTTCATTGACCGAACGGGGACTTCATGGACAGGGCGGGGGCGCCATCGATCCCGGATATAATCCGACGGGCGGGGACTCAAAAAGGATGGGCGGGGACTGAAAACCGCATGGGCGGGGACGTTACAGACTATGGCGCGGACGCAGTTGCAGTACGGGGACGCTGTTCGAGCTAGCGGGAACTCAAACTGTACGCGCGCGGACGTCGGGCGGGAACGTTGGGGACAGGGCGGGAACGTAGTCGGGTGCAAGCGCGTTCGAGGGGCGGGGACTATATAATCCCTGCACACTCCAGTTATCCCCTGCCAAGCCCTCTCTGGATGCCTCCCACGTTAGCTCACTCAGGGGTCTAATAAGGGAGATTGATGGAGTTTGGGGCTTGGCCCTAAGAGCATATCCGGGTTTTTTGTTGTTTTTTCCAACGAATATCAATTTAGATTACTCACCAATTATATACGAAGAATACGATTTCAAAATGCAAGCAAAAGGAAGTGGTTCGTCTGGGAAGCGTCCGCTGCTCGTGGACATGGAGCAGATTGATGAAGAAAGTCTTCCACCAACACACATGTCATTGGCATCAGGTTCATCATAGCCTTCATCGTCATCAGGGAAGAAGAGGGCAAAGAAGCTGCCGAATCCGAATTGGCCTCCACTACAATATTTAAATGAAGCTAGGCTAATATTGGTGGAGTTCTACAGAGTGCGAAGCATTGCATCGTTGGAGAGAAACTATGTGAACAGGAATGTCGATGGTTACGATGCGTTAGTAGAGCATTTACGGAGAGAGCTTGACGAGAAGTTCGCCGCATCTGAGGATTCTGAGCAGTTCAACAATTGCACAGATTATTGGTTATACTCAGACTTCTTGGATAACATGGTGGTTCAGCTAACTACCAATGTTGTGGACAATTGGCGTTATTGTATGAAAAAGAAAGAGGACAAGAGCAATCGGGATGAAGCAGATCTAGAATTTGTTTCAAAATTACGCATAGTTGAGACTTGGTGTCGTAACTTTAGCGTAAGTCGCCATAAAACAAAACAACCGTGGAAAGAAATATAGGAAGAAAAAATTCTGGATGAATGTATAAGCGGATCAATGTATTGGCTATCACCGTCAGTAAAAGTGGTAACAATGCCAGGACGAGAGGCTAAAGGTACCTACGGGCACGTGAGGAAGGTGCGGCTTACGAAACTTGCGAACATCCCCACCTGGCTCGAGTTTGCGGGAAAGCACTTGAAGACCACAGATCAAAAGGCAAAACGTTGCGAGATGTTGGTTGAGGCTACAGGATGTCCAGTGAAGCATCTCGGCATCATCAGGTTGACATACATGCATCTGAAAACTATGGAAGGTTATTCGCTTTGGTGGAATGGCAGGTCTTTAATTAATTTCCTAAGCAAATACGATTCCAAAGTTCCCGAATCAATGGAAGTGGATGACATTGTGAAGATGACGGATACCCAATTGACAATTGACGAGTTGCAGTGGGTTGCCACATACCGCAAAAATCGAGTGAACTTGGCACTGTCATTGTTGGTTATTGTGGGCAAATGCCACGAGGCGGACTACATACACAACGACATATCTACATCCAATATTTTGCTCCATTTTGCTCCATGGAAAAAAGAGAAAGTATATTTGGGGATTTGTGATTGGGGACTTTCCAGTCGAGTCCTAGAGAACGCGCCATCAAGATATGGTTACCGAAAGCAGGAGGCACTTGATAAGGAGAAAGCAGCTCGAAGGTTTGCTGCTCCGGAATTGTTCTATTTGTACGGAGAGCAAGGCTCAACTACCTCACTGGAGGTCATGGAAAAAAAACATTTATACTCTAAAGCTGCTGATGCATATGCCACAGGATGGATAGCAGCTCAAATCTGGAAACAAGAATGGGATCCAGTTTATTTTCGCAAGGACCAGGTGTGGAAATATACAAACCTACTAGTGAAATTGAAAAGCCTTCAAAACGAAGATCCGTAAGGAAGGGCGTCCATCCCGGATGTTCTTGATAAATTGAGGATGGCACCGTACTGCTGGATTATGCCTGAGTGTTGTTATCGGAGACCGTAATTTTTTTTTCACTCTAGAAAGTTCGGCAGGTGAAAGTTAGGTTGAAGGAAAAGGTTAACGTAGTTAATCTATTATCCTCAGAGAAGATCATGTACATTTTACCTCATCGGCTCAGCCAAACATTGTTCCATATATAAAACTAGGGATATATTCAAAAGACTATTCTTTCCAATTATTATTTTTTTTTGGCATGAAGTAAAAATTGATGACCTATGTATGTCCAAACTCTTGAACAATGCAATTATAACCCTAAATCAAACATTTGGCGCAGATAGAAGATACAAAATAATAAACAAATGCATGTTGTATAAATGTATAAATGTGTATGTAACTACCAAGTTTTAATCCAAAAATGTCTGGCTTCAAAAAGGCAGGGATGTAACAATGTAGCACTTCCCAAGAGGAAAATGAGCAGCAGCGTCCACGCCCCAACCAAATACCGTTGGCGCCTATGTTAAAGTCCGCGCCCAATCGAACTTCAGTCCGCGCCCTGACATGAGTCCACGCCCCTACCTTATTATGTTCGCGCCCTGACACGAGTTCGCGCTCTGCCCGACTTAAGTCCGCGCCCGTCCTTTTTAAGTCCGCGCTCTGCCCGAATTAAGTCTGCGCCCACACATGAGTCCGCGCCCCGTCCTGTTTAGGGTCTGCGCCCGGACTTAAGTCCGCGCCCCGTCCTATTTAAGTCCGCGCCCGCTCTTAAGTCTGCGCCCCGTCCTGTTTAAGTCCGCGCCTTGTTCGACTTAAGTCCGCGCCTTGTTCGACTTAAGTCCGCGCCTTGTTCGACTTAAGTCCGCGCCCGGAGTCTGAGTTGGCAACCACGTAATTCCACGTCAATCTTTTTTTTAATTCACATAAAGTCAACAACATGTTGACTACATCGGACGGGCAAAGCCTCAATCAGATGGGCGAACTGGGTGGGCGACTTGCCCGGTGTGACAACCCTGGAACATCCACATATTGAATCAATACAAAAGTTCAATGATTATTTGATTTGTACTTGAGAACTCTATAATTCCCTTATTTGATCATCTTTGTATTAAATATTTTTCAATGGATTTGTATTCATCAATTGCTTCATAATAATTATAATCTAGTGGTCCAAGATACAAAAGAACTATAGAATTTTGTGTTTTACATTCCATGATTGTATTTATAAATTGGCATAGTAAATTTATGTGACAATTATATATTGGATGAGCTACTACATCATACAATGTCTGTGCAAATGTTGCAAGAAACATCAACTGAGATGTCCCAAAAAATACTAATAAGTTCATCCAAATATCCTCAACGACATTCCACATGACATATAAAGGGACACTTTATTGTCTTGAAGAATACAACATGTAGATGTCTATTCCCAAATGACATTCCAAATGACATCCACACATTCATTGAAAGTTGTCTTCAATGTTTGAAGGAGCGGTAGGTGAAACATTCAATATGACATTCCAAATGAAAGTCCACCTAACATTGTATATAAAGATTCTAGATAAATCACATTATGTGCAATCCCACCACACATATATTCTAGATGCAGAATTGATAGATGCAGAATTGATAGGTATATTTGATAAATCATGTTGTAATCATTTGAAAGAAATGAAATACACGTCCTAATTGGAAAAAATATCATAATAAAACCAATTTTTTGCATCATTTTATAAGTAGAAAATTAGTAGACCATTACTATGGGTCTAAAGTTCAAATTGCTAAGAAAAATTATATTTAATTTTTTTTCAAAATTACAAATAAAAATACCAATAGAATCTTACTTGTGAAGCTTCACTTCATTAGTTGGATTTAAATTTAGAAGAAATCATTTTAGAGATAAACATTTGCTGAAAATGAAGGAGCTAAAGTAGAACCTAATTATGACATATTTGCAAAACTGTCCCATGTAGATTCTTTCCTAAAAAGTTTAGTAACTTTAACATTTTGGGTTGATATACAATAATGAATTCTTTGCAATTTTTAGATGAAAGTCAATCATTCCAAATTTTTTACACTTTCTACAATTTTTAGATTTATTATATTGATTTTTATAATTAAAGATCCTTATAGGATCAATATGAGGTTCTTATATTTTATGCTAGAATGATGTTTAATAGACTATTCGCTTTACCTTGAAATTTTTTTTATATATAATAATAAATAAAATCATCACTGAGTCATTAATTTGGGCTACTTTAAATTTGGGTCAAAGTCAAGAAAATAAAGTGTTTTTTATCTTTCTAATAGCCAATAGCTTAAAATGGTCTAATTTTGCAATAAGAAGGCTTATAATCTATCTTTTTCTTTTCCTTGGCTTGATCCTATATGCAAAGTGTTCTATAATAGGAACATTCACATTGTTCTTTTAGAGGAACATTTTAAACTCGTCAATTGATTGAGGGGCCTTGGCTTCTCGTTAAGTTATTCAGAGATTTAAGATATATGACCTATTTCTGTCTAGGGCCCTATTCCTGCAAAATAGGATGACCTATTTTCATGAATGAGGGGAATATAATGTCGACTAGGGCCTTCATTGTTGTGTGACAAATCTCACATTGACACCTAATAAAGTTGCTTTAGAAGACTAGTTTTTAGTTTTACTCTTAAGGGAAATACATTTGCCTATGCATTGAGATCAAGTTGGACTGTAATCTACAATGTCTTCCATAATTTCTACTAATTCCAAACTTGATGAGAAATTAGCAAAAAAAATATTACAATATTTCATCATTTCAATTCTCTAACTAGAGAAAATTATCCCCACACCCGTTGCTCAATTCGCACATATGCTAAAATGTTTAACATTGTTCATTGTTGGAAATAGGTCCTATACCTTAGGTGTTGTATTAACTTAGATGACAAGAGGGCCCCATTCAATTAAAACTCATGCTCAGGAGTAGTTGTTGCGTGCGGGGTGGCGAACAGGCGATGGCTGGCTATCTTCCAGAACTTGCAGGCTGTGGATCATCGCCAAATCGCCATAGCTAAGACGACGCAGCTCTTCGGTGTAGGATCTCAGGAATGTACGTACAGCAAGTGGCGACTCAATGGAGAGGTTCCCTCAACTTCTTCCACCCATGGATTCCTGTATGTTTCAGTTCTCCGATCTCATGCATTGGGATCGCAGTTCTTGCATTTTTTCACCAAGGGAATGTGTGTGCGTCGATGCTTGTTTCTTCACTTTCGCTTTTCTTCATTTTTCATATTTGAAATAGTTACCTGTAGCTGTTGGAATTAAGTTATGGAGTCAGGAAACAGACACTTGAAAACAGATTGAAGTAATTCAGTTCTGCCTTGCCGTCTCAAACTTCACAGTCCGATCCCACAAAACCCGAGCTTGGCTGCTTGCGCGATCGATCCAATGCCAGTCGTAGATTTTCCTTAATTAAGCTTCAGTATAAGAAGGTAAGTTTGCTGGATGCATTATACTCAATCAATTCTTGATACCAAATTGATGCCAAATTCAAACTGTTGCGCAAATTCAGCTGCAATTGCGATTGTGGCAGTGTACGATTACGCAGTTGGGACGAAGTTGCTGTATTTGTATTTACATTCTATTACTGTTTAAGCTGTAGTGGAGGAGTTGCGAGATCATCGAAGCTTACTCCCGATCGGAATGGCATTATTTTGATGTACGGGTTCTAGGGTTTGAGGAGGAGAGTGTCAGTAAGGGTTTTAGTTGATACTTTTGAGAGGAATTCGTTGATAGCACACACCTTACTTGGAACTCTCCAAATTTGATGGGCATTTGTGCTGTCCAAATTGATTCTTTTATTTAAGCCCTTTATTGAGTGTATCCAAGTTAGTATGTGTCTTGGGGTTTTATTTCGTTAGTATTTGAGGTCGAGTCATGCTTTGGAAGGCTGTTTTCGGCTTCATTGTAGTCTTAATCAAACAGTGCACATGTTGTGTAGTTTCCTGCCTCATACTAGGGTAATGTTTTGCACTTGTGTGCCGTCCAAATTTACTGGGCATTTGCATCGTCTGCAGAAATCCATCTCTCTATTACATTCTCTCGAGGTCAGTACTCCTTCCTCGCAAAAATAATATCGACTGATGGCCGCATTAATATTCTCCTTCTTTCTACCTTATGCCTTTTCCTGGAACGTTTTTGAAAAGCACTGAATTTATTGTTGGCTATGCAGTCTGTCAATGAATGGGGCTATCCCAGTGAACCTTGTATTGCTCGAAAATGGGGAAAATTCCACTCTAGACTACGCACAGCTCAAGAGTGTTCTGGATCAGCATGATCCAAATACTTTTGTGATCCTGGTTATGATGCCTTTGCAGCCATCAGTTCTCAGGTATGGTTTCATCTAATACTTGACCTTCATCAGTTCCAGGACGGTATTAATTTGTACAAACCTTTTAGAGAGCCGGTTGCACCCAGGATCCGTAAATGGTTGTTTTGGTTTCAAATCCAAATGTATCATATATGATTTACTGTCACAAACTTTCTTGACTTCGTGCTAAGTTGAATTTCCTGCTCATGTTTAGGGGAGGCTATACTCTCCCTGGCGGTAGAGGATGGAGAAGTTTTTAGAGGATGGAGAAGAGGACGAATTCATCTGGCTTCGGTTCCTGAAAATGAGGATAGAAACTAAAGCTTATCATAATGTGCTATACCAATCTCTCCCTGAATCAAGTCTCTATTGCCAGTTTCTGTAAACAGCAACAACTTGAGACATTAGGAAAGCTTAATTACACTTGTCAACTTCTAAATTTTTTGAAACCCTGTGCAGATGCCATATTATCACGATGCAAATCAGATTCACATGCCCGATTTTCTAGTGGCGAACAATCGAAGTATCACGGCTTTGAACGTGTGGAATGCATTAAAGCAGTCTTTTCCAGCGTTTCGTGGGTCCACTCACTGGTAGCCGAGAGGTTCTCATTCAACCCCCTGTTTACGACCTTGTGACATTTTGAGACCTCGAGACGTGTGTCTTGGGTTCGTCGTGGAGTACGAGCATCTCGAACTTGCCATTTACAGGCTAGATGGACGGATTTTCTGTACAGTCAGGTCCAGCTGAATTACGAATTTTTCAGTCAGTTTTCACTAGAAAGTTCAGCAACTTTAGAAAGCTTTAGCGTGCTAAAAAATGAACCAATTTTGAAACCGCAAATTGTATTAGAATTGAAATGAAGTGCACTGCATTTCAACTTCATAACAAGTGAAAAATGAATAATTTAAAATTATACAACAATTTGGATTCTTTTTATACACTATCTACCATTTCATAGAGAACCTTTGGAGGATTGTCAAAGATTTTTTGCATTTAAGTGAAGAACAAGCAAGAAATCACACAAGAAATTCAATTGGTATGGGAATAAGTATCTATAAAGCAATTGTGAAGCAATTGTGAAAGTTTATTTCATATATGTATCATGAATACAAGTTGTAATTTCATATATGTATCATTGAATACAAGTTGTAATTTTCACAAATGTTGGCAACACTAGATAGTACATAGTGTATAGAAAACATCAAACTCTTAGTATGATTTTCAATTACATATATGTGTTTGCAATGATAATAAAGTAGACTTCAGTGTGATTACAACGCAATTTGAAATTCGCACTTCCGTTCATTCTTGAGCGCACACGGACCTTCCAAAGTTCTCCTAATCTCAGGAGGATCCAAAATTCGTAATTCAGCTGGACCTGACTGTACTGCCTCTTCTTACTCTATTTTCTAATGGTGAATTTCCATTTTGACTAGAATATATGGGGTATCTTTCTCTTGTGAAGTTACCGTTTAATTCAGATCTTCAGTTCTAATGAATGTGCATACATACACTTCTGTATAAAGTGTAGACGAACATTTGAGATGATTTTGCTAGTATTGCTTGTAGGACTCATGTCAGACAGGTTCTTGCGGTCTTGTTTAATATCGAACGTCACTGGCCAGCAACAACAAATCCGATCTCTTTCCTTGGAGTCCCTTTTGGAGTCTCAAGTGGCTGGAACGTATGGCTTTCAGGAAGCGCTGCCTTTTTCTAATGACAACAACTGTGACCACTTCAAACCAAGGACCTCCAGTGACGCTTCAGAGAGTGTAGCACTCAGTCACGGTGATTTTTTTCCGAGTTCACTCGGCACAAGTCGGACAATTTCTGATCAGGTCTGTCCACAATCTCCTTTGCTGATGAAAGTTGTAGAAAATTTGATATTTTACTGCAGCGATGAAAGTGTGAATGATCCAGCTGCATCAGAGAGGCTGACTCGTGCCTTTCATGCTGCCGAGATACAGTTTGACCTACAGAATTGCAGTGCTAGTAATGACGACGGATTGCTGCATCAGACTTGTTTTACGTGTGATGTTAGTATACCAAATGGTTGCAATACAGATAGATTTAGTGAACCTTGCTTTGGCCAGAGGATTGCAGTGCCATGGGTCCTTTGGGTGTCACTGATGTACATCCATCCATGAAGATAATGTAGCTGTTGTTCTTACGAGTTGTTCATTGCTGTATCCTGCTGCCTCTTTCAGTCATGTGGAGCTCAAGCACGCGCATTTCTGTTAACAATGCGGCATATGGTTCCCTCTGCGCACTTGCCGTGTTTCTAACACTTCTCCAATTTTTAAGTGTGTTCGCCCATTCATGTCCATTTCGATTTTTCTGTTTCAATCCATTTCAAAGAAGTGATTCTATAACATTGCTTTCAATACTCTTCCTTGGTGTAGAAGATGAGGGAACACTCGTTAACCTGGCCATAGAGCACCTGCGAGCCCATTCTTACTCTTCAGTGAGGACTCTTGGCCATTCCTTTTAAAATTTACTGATGTTTGTGGTTTGATGCGGTGGAATGCGCAGTTTCTGTCTGCTTGACTCACGAATTATATACAATGTACGCAGCATCAGGTATTTTATGCATGACTTGGGTCTCGATGACAGCTGCTTTTCCTGAATGTTGCTTGTCGAGATACATGTCGATCGGAAAGAAAGTGCATTGAATCGAGTTCTATGTTTCCGTGCTCAAAAGTGCACCTAGCAAGCACATGAGTTGAGAACTTTCTGAACTTATAAGCATGATCTGGTCTGCTTGAAATCACTGTGATTTCATTTATTCTGTTCCAACAGAACTTATCAAGAGTGTGCACCTGTACATGGATCGTTGCAGGCAACGAGGTGCAAGAATCACAGGGGGACAAGAGAGTGACACCAGAGCAAGAAGGATTGACACCAGAGCACATCGAATGTTACTTCTGCATAAGTCCAGCAAATGAACAGTCCGTCTCTTATGTCGCGGTGGGTTCCGTTGTTCTTTTTTCAAAAGATAAAACAAAAAACAAAAAACAAAACACATTCCTGTGACTCTGAAGAAGTCGAGTTTGAACCGCTCAATCTTCTCAAACTACTGCTGAGTACAGAAGGTCCAGTCGTAAGCAACCCACATTCAATTCTACTAGTGTTATCATTTAGTATATACATGATTTTTTCCGGAAGGAGGGACTTATCTGCAACCAGGAGTTTTTGAATGTAGGTTGGGTTATCCATATGATTGAAGCCTAAGTGGGAATTGACTTTTTGAAGAATGAATGTATTTGGAGAAAGATTTAATGAAAGGGTTGTAACCCTTTTTACCTGAATGAAGAGCTAGCTCCAACGTAGCCTGAAAGTACATGGTCACTGCACACAATAGTGAAATTAGGTTGCCCCTCACTAATTTCTCAACATTCTACACTATATAAATATGTCTTCTTAGTATAGAAGGATGCAGTAATGCAGTGAGTTATGAGGTAACTTTTTTGGGTGAGGCAACGTAATTGTTAAGGCAACCCAATTTCACTATTTTGTGTAGAGTAGGAAGAATGAGAATTGTGTAATTTAGGAATCATTTTAAACATGCCATTAACCATTTGGGATCTTAATTATTAGATCTCTTGAAGTCATTTGATCCTTCCACCATCTTCAATTTCTACTACTCTTTTCATCATTTTAATAGCTCTATATAAGTGTATACATGATTTCTTGTAAAAGGATGATCTTCTGGGCTACTAGTTCAAGATAATCATGCATTTGGTTTTGGGTTAAGCTTTTCCAAAAATGCATGCATTCAATTATAGAATTTGTTCACCTCTGAACTTACATCAAGCCCTGAGTGACGAAAAACAAGTTTGAGTGACCTTTAATCCCACAATTGGCAAGCCCAGTAAATTACTCATTCAAGAACGAAATTACCTAAGAAATTTTGACGATCAGAATCACGCAAGTTATAGAAACAAAAAGTCAGAACTTCCTAGGTACATACTGTTTTTATTTTTTTTGAAATGAAGTTCACATAAATTAAAAAAACCAAGTCAACTCATTTCCCTTCAAGGTCACTCAACGATATATGTGGGTACACCATTGAAGAAGAACCTGTGTTTCCTAAGGAAAATTCATCCTCTATACGTAATTCTGTACGACTATAATTAATTCGGTCGCCATTGTGGTACTCGACCTTCCCCATTCAAAACCATTCTCCAAATGCATCAACACTAACAAATATAGAGGTTCATTCATCACTGCGACGCAACCAGTGACGCCGCAGACCTCGACGACGACGTTGCATCGTTGATTACACCGCATTTCAATCGAATCTCGCCTTCATCGCCAGTCAAGGGGTTGATGTTGCCCATCTTGATGGTGCTGAGCGCGAACTGCTTGGCGAACGCCCACGGATTGGCCGCGAACTCCTTCACCAGCGCTTGGTTGCCGCCGGGGGTGCTAAACAGCGTCTGGTCGCTCCCGATCATGCCGTCGCCTTTTAACAAATTCTTGTAGTACGAGTTGTCGAAGAAGTCGGGCGTGGTGGGGTCCAAGTTCAGAAAATGTATCTCGTCAGCGGGGAACGCCTTGCAGGTATTGATGTTATTCTGATGGAAAATGGGGTCGAAACCAAATGTGGCGTCGGTGGAGCTATTTAATTGGTCGAGCTCTATGATCCTGCAGTTCACGCGGCCGATGGTATGCGCACCTGCATGGATGGATGGCAATCGCAGAAAAAAATATTAAATGGATGTTTCGCTTGGACAATTTGGAACTTAACCCCTAAATGACGGACCCATGACCATTGATTTCAAGCTTCACTGCCCATCACTCAATTTGCTGCCATTTTGCAACTAGATATGTATGAAAAGATTTATATTTATTTTTTAGAGATGGAATTACATGTCTTCTTTACTTCATAAAAAATTTAGATTTTTTTTTCAAAATTTGACTTTTTGAGAATTTTTAAAGAGAAAGTGAAGAAAAACCATATCAAATAGAAAATTATTTCAAAAAGTCGGAAAATTTCACCATGTGTGTATATTACAGTGACAAACATCATGGTGTAAACTCAATTTCCGTGTCATTCTATAATTAGAAAATAATAGACATTGAAAATACATCCAAAGTTCAAATTGCAATAAAATATTCAATATTAGGAATTTTTTCAAAATTCAAATTGGAGTAGAAACTAGAGTAGATGACCTTCATTTTGTCAGTTGGACTTTAAATCAAAAAATATCATTTTTGTAAAAAAATTTCAGCTTTAAAGCAAAGAACAACAACTTCCCAAAATACACTAGAATAGCATATTTCGTGATCCGTTTTTTTTACTAACTTCTCATTTACATGAAGACAAACACTAGCAAGATTACAAATTCAGCTGGATACTCTTCATAACCTACCATGAAAGGTCAACAAGAAAAGCATGGATGAAAAAAAGCTTCCAATCTCCACATTGTCATCTAGAAGCCACAAAATGACTCTGCCGGCGTTCCAGGGTTAATGGCCACCTCAATGCCTCAGAGGCGCAGGTTCACAAGTTCACAAGAGTTTAATTTGAGAGTTTGTCATGGAGGAAATGAAATGGAGTTTACCATCTCAATTGAACCATTACAGCCTCGTAAGTGGTAAAATCTGTTTCATTATCATGATGGTAAACTCTGCTTTTAAAACACTATTGTGGTTGTAGGACCATCAATTTCGTTAAATTGGAGGTATTTTTTACGAGTTGAATTGGTACACGCTAGGAGGGCTGAAATGTTCACCTATATATTATATATTGACTGTCATAGATTTGGGGGCTTTGTATTCACGTATATGTCACAAATCTTGGCTCTGGAATCACTCCAAATTTAATGATATGGACAATTGACTAGCTAGATGGGTCCTAGTGCCTCAATAAACTGCAAGAGTTAAGAAGATCAAAAAGATTATAGAATAGGGCACTAAATCTATTAAAAATTAACACCTGATCGAGAGATTCATTGACGGAGGATCACATTTGAACACATGTGTGATCACATATGTACATATGCATATATTAACTGTTATTGTAATAATGGTTAAAACTCTCTTTCTCTCATGCGACATAAGAAATTTGACACATATGTGTTGATTATTTATTAGCTATATGTGAAGCAATAAATGGACTTTGTAGATATTGTCCAAGATAGTGACTCCAGTCTATGGATGGGCAATTTCATTAAAATGGCGATATTATTTTAAAATGGTATGAAAACAATTCAGAACAATCATTCTAAATCTATATCTATCCTAGATGGTGAAAATGGCACACCATCAAAGTGGCACTTGAAATACCACCATTTTAATGGAACTGCCCATATGGATGGAAATTAATCGGCAATATATGAAGGCAAGCAGTCACTCTTTTACATCATAATTAAAATTCCTTAGACCAGACTTTCAACATGATCTTTGGAGTCAGAATAAGGGTAAGGCCAAGGGCATTCATCATTCCAATTCAATAATAAATAGTTTAGCTACGTTAAGCTACAGTGTTTATTACATATGCCATGATTCAAAACCCGTGTTGCGAATGCAAACCTGAGAGAGTCACGAGATCCACTTCGTCGAGGGTCACGTTTTCGAACTTCTGCTTCAATTCGGCGTAGACCAAGAATGGCGCAGGAAGGAATCTGTTGACTTGTTCTAAATTGGCGTGCGTGCGGCTGTCGCGGCGACCGAAGAACACGGGGTACCCGTATGTCAACCCCGCCTTGTCACAATATGCACACACTCAGATGCATTCTCAAACAATAATACACCAGAAGACCCAAGTGTAATTAACATAAATGATAAATCCCATATGTAAGAAAAATTGAACAATTTCGAAAAAATCTAGAGTGCTGTTCAAATGAAATGAGCACATACATGATACATTGACAAATTATAATGGGTGTTTGCACTTGATGAAAAGAGTGGTATCAGCAAAGCTAGTGAATTGAGTCCAAAGAGGAGCCTGAATGCATTCTGAAGACCCTCACTAACACCACGTACTCTTCATACCAACTGGAAACATTCCTATAATTATACCTTATCAAAAATGTTCCCAACATCAATATAATTATTTGGATATTATTATGATACTATTTTATCTAAGGTTTTAATAATATACTTTACCAGGTATGACCGTATGGGGAATTTCATTAAAATGACGTCATTCCACAACTTTTGGCACTTTATACAGTTCAGACTGCCTAGATGCCTGAGATCTATACCATTTGTAGATGTATGAAATCTACAAGAATCCTAGATATTATTTTTACAATTCAAATTATGCATTCTAAAAATCTATATGATTCCTAGACTTCTAAAATCTATGCAAGCTCAAGATTTATGACATCTATATATGAGTCCTAGGTGGCACTTTCACGTTTTAGACTAGCAGTCAGAAAATGGCACATGGAATACCGCCATTTTAACAAAATTCCCCATAAAACCAAAACTGACTTATTACCAAAAGGTGTACATTTCAGACAAGAATCTGCAGGGCCAGGTTACCATACGTATACAAGTTTTAGAAATATGTCCGTGTGAAGGAGAGTTGATGGATGTAGGTTACAGTGAAGAGTTGCAATTGGGGTGCTTAACTGACCTCGACAGCCGAGTCACGAGAAGCGATGGCCACAATATCGGCGCACGAGACGGTCTGCGGGCAAGCGGCCTCCAGCTTGGCTTTGATGGTGTCGATCACGTCCAGGCCTCTGATGGAATTAATATTGGCTGGCGCACACTGCTCGGAATCATTATTGAAGGGCCCTGTGCTGTTCAGCAGGATAGATCCGTCGCATCCCTAGCACATTCAGGTATAAAATAGCAGCGTCAGTACGTTAATTGTATTGGAACCCTTTCGTTATTAAAAAATCAGGCCACAGCGCTAATTGTAACGTCAATGTGGACCATCAGTCTATTGATAGCAGCCATCCAAGAAGAGAAGCCATAACCTCTTTTAGATTCGCACTAATTGTTAAAATCTATAATTAATCCTAGATATCTGAAATCTATAATTGTCCTAGATGTCACTTTCATGATTCAGAGTGGGCACACTGAAAATGGCACATGGAATACCGCCATTTTAAAGAAATTTCCCATAATCTCAAAACAGGCTTCTTGCTTGTGCAAATTTTTAACTAGATGGTACGAAGTAGAAATTTCATTGGTCTATGAATGAGAGAATTCTCTACTACTACCAACCACTATTTGACTTACTGAATGCGAATCCACTGAATTTCATGTACAGTGAGTTTACGAGATTGTTGAAGTCACCTACCTTTTCATGAGATTTGCGAACTAGTGACGAATACAATGCCCGTTACAAATTAACCAGGGGTGTAAGGTCAAATAATGCACTATTAGTAACTTCATCTAAAATTTGGGATGGTACAGCAACTACGTGTATATATAATCAAACACACACCTCTTTGTCTGATTTCTATTTCAAAATTCAATTTTCTCGAGACTTTCTTGATTGGATCATCCTCACTGGGGTGTTCGTAATGGAGAGTCTGTATGCTAGATAGCTCAAATCTGGGTTCCGATTAGAAGAAAAGCAGACCCTGTGTGCGCTTGCACAGCTGAGCATGCACTATTTTCCACAACCGAGCTCCAGATTCTACTTACCTGGGACGACATCGATCACTGCAACAAATTCAGCCATAATTATGTTTCCACTGTTTTAGCAGACATGGTAATATCTGACCAGACATTCACTTACCTGTACGAAGCAGTCGTGGAAATGCACACGAATTAACGAAGCAGCCATTCTCGCCTCGGCGGCCACCGCCTTCCGAATCTCCGCCTTGACGATGTCGTAGATTTGGGGGCATTTGTCGTCATAGAAGTCGATCGAGAGCTGAGCTTGAGCTCCAATGCTTCCCAACACCAGGATCGCCATCAGGCAAAGCCCGACCGCCGCACCATCTCTGAAACTGGCAGCCATCGCTGACTCCCTGAGTGTGAGTCTGTGACCAGCTTGCCAAAGAATCGGCCTCAGCTTCTAGCTAGACTGTGACCGTGAAGCTCTGCAACTTCGGCCGAGTTTTGGAGCTAGCACAGGCGTGTGTCGACGTGAAGCTCTGATTCACCCAGGTATATGTAGACAACAATGATTCGGTAGCAGCCCTGCAGATGCTTAGTCAAAAGCTAGGCACGTGGGTGGTAGAATTCAGCAGCTAGCTAGTTCAAAGTCTTGGCACGCGCTGTGATCACGTTCAAGTATTGGAAGGAAAGTGAGTCGACTATTCAGCTTTGATTCTCGGAGTGTGTCTCGAGAATGAACAATCACGTGGTTGCAGCCATTCGGTTGGCCCCATTCTTGGCTCTGAAACCTTGAGTGTGTGTGAATTTTTTTGGTTACTTTATGATGTGGGTCAACCTAGTGTTCGTAAAGAGTGAAGCTGTGGTTGATATTTTTCTTACCATGCTCTTTGGTAATTTATTGTTTGTTGCACGCTGATAAGACTGGACTTGGTACGAGCGGCCCGGGGGTGCGAGGTGAAAGTTAGGAAGTGTGTTTGCTCTCAAGCTGCTGTTGACTGGGACTTAGCTTGTGGGCAGCTGCCGAAGTCGCATTTGCGTTTTCGCAATTGATTTCTATTCTGTGTACGTAAGTATTCGGCCACAGTACTTTTATTAATTGCGTATAGACAAGTCGGCCTCACAAGGGACTTTCTTGCAATTCCCTCCGACTAATTTGGAGATTCTGCATGTTTTCCCTGCAAGTTTCTCCTAGTTTTCATGTTTCCCTGTGTTCTAATGTCACCATGGAGGGATCTTCAAAGAATTCCTATACAAGAAAAAAACCATGGATTTTCTTTGCAAGTATTTCATAAATTCTCTCCAAATTCCCTGTGTAAAATTCAAATTGGTAGACTTTGTATACATTTTACATTTCAATGTTGTTTCCACCTAATATTTGGTAGATTTTAGAAGATGCAATTGTCCCATATCAATTGCCAAGGGTACGGTGAGGTTGGACACATAAGACTTGTAAATTATCATGTAATCTCCAAAGCAATGAATTCCATTGACTTCACCATAATCTAACTTCTCTCTAGAGTTGGTAATCTAAGAAATTTTGAAATGTGCAAATCTGAAATGTACAAATCAATAAGGTTAGAAATTCAATATCTACATTTTCATCAGATTTCAGCTTTCAAAATCTATAAATTGTATTGACTATGCAAGCTAAAATCTATATTAAGTTTAGTTTTAGGAGGCATAAATCTACATTCTGAAATATTAAATTTCACAAATTCAATAGATTTGGAGGTGGGGACATCACTGAAAAATGCACAAATTTTCCCCTGAAAAATGCACAAATTTTCAAAATTCCCTGTCTCACATTTCCCTGTGAGAGCTACATTCCTTGTGTACTTAAAAAAAGGCAAAAAAAAGCAATTCTCGGAGGGGATTTTTGTTATAGTGCCTACAGGGAACATTGAAAATGTTTCTTGTGCCTCCAAGGGGGCCCTTTATCGGTACTTTCTAAATGTGATTCGAAAATTTATACGCAATTGAAGCGAGTTTCCTTCCTAGGCGGAGCTTCCTGAATACTGATGGTAACTTCAGTTATAAGGACCGACAATAATTCCGAGGCAAGGCTCTGGCCAAAAGTGGAAAGAGTACCGGCGATTATTCAGAACGATGAATGATGGAGGACATGGAGGACGGGAGAAAGAATAACTCTCAGAGGTCGAAAGACTACTAAGAGCATCCCCACTCCAACTTGGCAAAAAGACACTCCAAGTGGCTCTTTGGAGTGTTCGAGAAATGCGGCCGGGTCGTGGGAAGGGAGTGTGGTCCACAGCAACACGGTGAACCCCACACTGCAACATTGTTTCGCAATTTAAAAGACTAACTATTAAAATTTTAATTCATTGAGAGAAATGAATTAAGCGACTAACTTCCTTCGCTTCTGAAGTCAATTCCATTTTGTAATATTGATGGAGATGGAGGAGAGAATCTCTTTATATACACATGGGGTGATAGGAGGTAGAACAACCCATGTGGGATAAATAATATTAGAACTGGTAAGAGCTCAACCACTCATAGTTAAGTCAAAATAGGAATTGTGTTAAAAATAGAATTTTAGACCTAATTTAGGCATAGTAGAATAACTTTTTCTAAAAAATTTTGAACTAAAAAAAGTTGTTAAATTAATATAAATTTCACCTCAAACAATCCGTTTGAGATTTGAATCTTCCAATAAAAAGTTATGGACAAATTTCAGAGAGGATGCTTGAAAATGTCAAAAAAAAATTCCCTTCCACCCCCTTTGTGAATTTTGTCCATAAATTTTGATTAGAAAATCCAAATCTCAAACACATTTTTGGAGGTGAAATTTATATTTATTTAACAACTTTTCTTAGTTCAAAGTTTTTTAGAAAAAGTTATTCTATTGTGACTAAATTAGGTCTGAAATTCTACTTTCAACACAATTCTAACTTTTTACAATGAGGAGTCAAGCTCTTTTATTCTAATTATCCCATACTTTTTGAAGGCTCACGATGGACAATGGGTTTCTCTATAAAACCTACTTCTCCAACCTTACTTCTCACCATCTACCTATGAAACTATTCATTCGTTTTAACACCCACTTTAAATTGATGGTAATTGATTGTAATAATAATAGTGGCATTGGTATTTAAATCATTTAAGTTGATTTATTTCTTGGTTATTAGGAGTATGGTGGTAGCCTGGTGTGCCTAGTACAGTAGGTTGTCATGTGTAGCTTGGAGCTTGTTCGTGGGGAAACCTGCCTGAAAACTTGCGCTCCGTACCTCAATTCCTGTGTCCTCTGACATACCCAGCCACGGGAAACGAACAGTATTTCCCCGTCCGCTCTCCAGATTTTGCCGCGTCCGGCCACTCTCTGGAACTTGCCGTGTCTGCCGTGGAGCACCCATTTTGGCTGGGCACGGCCATGTGCCTAGTTTGAGTCACATGTTGAGCTGGAGTGGGGATGCCCTAAGCCTTACTTGCACCTACTAATTAATCGTATTAGTGCGGGCACAGAACTAGGCACTGTCACTACCCAATAAAATTGTACAAATTAGTTCAATATATGATTACAGTAACCTTTCAACCTGCTCTACTTTGTCAAAGTGTGAATCACTTTGGCATGGGAGACTAGTGTGACACGCACTAATACGATTAATCAGTATTGGGGGTAGTTCTTATTGTCTAATTGCGTACTGTAGCTGGGGACTTCCATCTACACTGAATAGGGGATTGAAGGGGACCCATATTAATTAATTGACATTACACACTATTTAAACATCTACCTCTGCTCTACATCAATAGTTATCAATTGTTATTGAAGTGTCTGGGGGTTGTACATCATATTTCAAACATCTATAGTTTTCTTTAATGTTTTGGTCCCCTTAGTCCCCCTATTCAGTGTAGAAGCTTTTGAGTGAATGGTCTCTCTAGCAACAAGTGGCCAACAGGATATCCAAAACATGATGAATGGCATTCTTCAATAGTCCAATCATACTTGATGTGAACTCGATGTATATCAAAGCCTTTTATACAAAGTAGTATATCATTTACACACTATAAATATATATAAAGTAGTCAATGTACTTGTTGAAAAGCAACCTACGAGACTCCACAAAAGTAGTCAAGCTGTAGCCCCAAGGTCTCAAGATAGCAATGTTGCCAATTATCCACATCACTCGTGGAGAAGGAAATACCAATCAGGAGGAACCAGGTGCGGTGGGCTGGCTGTGGCCTATCATAAGAATTGATCACTGCTTCCCCAGCAAAACATCCGTGGCTGGAGTGCCAGGAAGGAATTGTCACTTGAGTACGTCGGAAGGCATTGTCACTTGGTGTTTTCCAGTTGGAGAATCAATCGATCTTGTATCTGAAATTTATGTTACATAAGTGCTATTATATAAGACTCCTAAGAGAAAGGTGTAAGTTGCATTTGAGAGGACCAGAAATGCAGTAGTTAAATATGAATTGATCATTGTAAGTGCTCATGGAATGCTTGCGCTCAACACGGCGGTATGGAAGCTTTGGGGGATCCGCATATCACCAATGCATGTAATTTCGAGGACAGAAGTTTTTGGCTTGTGTTTTGATTGCAGAATGCTTGAAATCAACAACCTAAGGATCACGACTTTCAGTCTTTCACGTCTCTTCAACTTCAGGCTGGATAAAAGAATAACATAATTTCCGTGAGCCAGGGTTTGGCGGTTTGCAAAGAGATTGAGCCACTACCTGACCATCGGTTGACCCTCTTTCGTTTCATTCGCTTGGAGCACTCTAATAAGTCATCAAACTGTGCGTTTACGGTAGCATCAGTTACAATCAGTCACACTAAATGTTTATATGCTGTCCATGCTTTTGGTACAATTCACCCCGACAGAAGTACAGTTGCATACTCAAGTTGAGACCATCGAACATGTAATTGCATCAGACCGACGTAATTGAAGCTTTGCAGGAGTTTCCTCACTGCATTTAGAACACTATTGCTCTCAGGGTCGTTTCATAGCAGTCGACCTCGCTTGGAGCTCAATCATTTGGTCAAACAAAATAATCCGGTCTAAAATACAACTTATAATAGCCGTATTAAGCAAATGTCTTGAAGTGTCATTGGGGGAGGATTTTGGAGCACACATGATACTTCCCAGTTCATTCTGCACCAGAAGTCTCAATATCTTAATCTTAAAACTTGAAATGGTACACATTATTCCGTACAAATTATATTGTTCAAAACACTATTCAACACAATAATGGTATGAAGACATCTAAGTCATGAAGGAATCAAAATTTTCTTTGAAGTAAAACAGAACAATTCAAAATGTGTAAAAGTGACCAGATTATCTGGAGAAATTACAAGTACTAGAATAGAGTGGCCAAGCATTTGGTCCATAGGTAGGAGGAAGTCTTTGCCAACCCAGAGTTCTCAGATATGGAAATACTTGAAAGCTCCATCTCTAAAAATAGGATACCACTCAAGTAGTAGAGCCCCAGGCGAGGTCAGTGCCCACGTGCAAAACAGGCCCACTCACGACCGCTTTCTTAGGGAGCTGACACCAACACACAGCACTCACTAACTAAATTCTCTCAGTTACGAGAATTCTTATGAATGAACTGGTCACTCAGGGCTCATTGGTAGCTCCTACTAACGAACGTCAATGTCGTTAAATTGGCACAAATTTCATTAAAATGGCTCGGTGGACTCTCAATAAACGAAGGGAATTAATTAAGAGAGCTGGGAGGGGATGCGGGTGGAAATCCAACCTTTTGTTGAGGATGGACTTGGCCTACTTTGCAATTACCAGACATAATGTCAATGTAGGAGAGTTGAGTCGTTTGATTTCTTTGATTGCTTAACAATCAAAACATGACACAAAGGCAAAAGTCCCATGCTTAAATTCAATTATGTTAGGTGGATCTGCACTCACTAAGGTAATACCGGTTGGTAGTAGTAGAGATTTTTCTCAGATTTCTCACTGCCAAACCAATGAAATTAATTTCTACTTCATATCCACCCTGTTGAAAATTTGCACAAGTCAAGCAGTAAGCATTATGTCTTAAATCGTAATCTGCCTCTCCTTAACCAATCGAAACACGACAAGACGGCGAAAATCTCCTGCATTGACATTACGAAGTGCAAATTGCGTATTAATTTTACATATCTATCAGCATAGGAAGCGAATGCAAATGTCAAGATGGCGCATGGAATACTGCCAATGAAACGGAATTGAAGTAATTTCCAGTACAGATTGTTTCATTTCTTCGGTGATTCTCACCAAAATGAGTTCCTAAAATTAATAGCTTTCGATCGAAACCAAGTCTTGGTCGATCAGCTTCCAGTCCAAATTACTGCATGGTCGGTGATTACTGGCGTACTTTTGAAATTAGAATTAACAAAGCATTGTATTCGTAAGAATCTAGCTAGCAATATAGGTCACTGCGAATCTTGAAGAAAGCATTCAGTAGAAGAGGCAAGTGGTCTCCATTTCTCGAATGGCTGCATTTCCACAATCGCAGGGACGAAATTCCGACAATTTCCGGTCACGCCTTGTGCTCACCACGCCCATCACCATTTCGAAAGGGAAAGCAACTCAATAGCTAGTTCGATTGCAGTCATTCTTATATATATTCATTTCCTCACTCTGTGGCCCACTTCCGACAATTTCCGGCCATACCTTGTGCTCACCACGCTCATCACCATTTCGAAAGGGAAAGCAATTCAATAGCTAGTTCGATTGCAGTCATTCTTATATATTTATTTCCTCACTCTGTGGCCCACTTGCATGATATTCCTCCTTTTGCTTGAATATCTTCAATAATATCAGATCTGAAGCTAGACTGCAGTAAGTTAGACAACGGGTCGATCAAAACGTTCAGTCAGCACGTGCAGAGAACTTATTTGTTTTCTCATTTTCTCACTAGTCTAGAAAAAATGCCACTGCTCATTGCAGAAAGCACGAGAGGATTGAATACAGGACAGGCCCTCCAAAAGGGGACTGAAATACCACATCTCCGACAGTATCAAGATTAACATCAGGCACATATCTGTGACACCATTGGACGGCATTTCAAATTTTGATTGCGAAGTTTTGAGGTAACTACGAAGTTAACACCTTGAAGCTCCCAAATAAGCATCTGAGTGAGCACAATTCGTATTATAAACTTGAGGTCTTTATTATTGGCTACTATTGGTAATTGAATAAGGATTTTTGAGAGATTCTTGGCATGGAACATTTTGGACAGTGTAGAAATAAACTATAAAATTTTAAAATTGTTGATTGTAGGTGTGCTCTAGGTTCTCTAGGTCAAAAGTCAAAACCAACTCTAGGTTCTCGTGTTTCAAATTGCATGCACTTTCAAGTAAGAATCTAAAAAGGGTTGTGTTTGTTACTAAGTTGCTTTTAGGGGTAGTTACTTTAGTCATTCTTTTGTCACCAAACCAAAACACTGTATAACTTTGAAACTTCAACCCAAAAGATCATAAAGAAAGAGGTAACTATCTTTTTTCCTAGAATACCTACATAAGTTTGAATTTATCCTTGAACGACGCTATGGACAATAAGTATTGATGAATGACTTTAGAACTCCCTAGAGAATGGAGGTCAACACATTTTCATGCACAATTTTGGGAGTCCAAAAGGGGATAAGAGGAGAGTGAACAATATGCATTGGGCAATGGCACAACATAGGTATCACTTCCTAGACTCCCCGGACTTTAGAAAAATATCCTTCTGGAATGAAAATAATGTTGGAAGATTACAAAAATTACATGGTATTGTAGAAGGTATATTGGTACACCACAATCATGTGCTACATAGGTAAAATTCAACAATTGAATTTTCTCCTAATTTAATATATTCAACACCTGATTGCATTATAGTTGTGAAAGGACTATGTATTTACGGTTTTCTATTAAAACAATTTGGCGTGCACCTTATTGAGTTTGTATTTAAGTATATCATATGGTTTTAGGAGGAAGATTTTATGAAATCATAATCTTTTTAAATTGTATAAAAATTTGTGATTTTAGAAAGGTCTCATAAATAAGGAAATATAGTAATACATCAAATTAAGAATTTAAACTTAAATATGGATATGACTCAAACATTTTTTTAGCTAATTATCATGTTTATAAATGATTTCTCTATAAATTGGTATTCTCGATTGTTCTTTTTGCTTCTAATCTGAAACTAGGATAATTTCAAATTTAACAAAAAATAAATAATAATGAATATCAAAATTATTCAAATTTTCCTGTTCAATAGTATTTTGGATGGAATATTAAAACTTTCTCATGTATTTGTCATCAAATTCGATCAAGTAAATTCGATCATGTAAATAATGTGTAATTTCTAGTACACACTGAATGAGTCAAAACACTATAAGAAAACGAGGGCTTATGCAACTACTATTTGCAACTGGTTTTGTAGTTGCATGAGCCGTTTGCAACTAGGTGACAATGTAGAGCCCGCAGTTGCAGTGGACAAGTTGCACTAGTTGCAAAGCAGGTGCAAAAAATTTCAAAGTTGTTTATCATTTGATAGTATACTTGAAAGTTCATCGATGAACTTTTCTGACGTGGTTGCTTATGTAGAAGTCATTTGTGTGCAACTAGTTTGTGATTGATGTGCAACTAGTTTATAACTAGTGTGCAACTAGTTTGTAACTAGTGTGCAACTAGTTTGCGATAGGGTTGTCATAGTGGACGGACGTCCAATTCGCCCGTCCGGTAGAGGTCTCGCCTGACCGATGTGGTCAACACCAAGTTGACTTTCTGCCATTGAAAAAACAGGTGATGTGGTTGCCACTTTGATGCCACCTAGATGCCAAGTAGGATCTAGGGTGCGGACGGAAGCCAGGGCGGGGACGAGACTATGTCAAGGCGCGGACGTTTTTTGCTAGAACAATCTCACCATTGGAATTAATGCTATTTCATTTCAGTTTTGCGACTTCAATTTTAACAATCTTGAGGTGTGTAATATATCATTGGAAAGTTCTTGAAAATACCTTTCCAATGATATATTACACGCCCCAAGATTGTTAAAATTGAAGTCGCAAATCCCAAAAAAAGGTTGCTGCCAAAACAAATTCTGCAGGGACAGCTGCTAATGCATCGGCAGGAACACATGAGTGCCAAGTTTCCTTGGAAGAGGCTTTGCTAAAACTTGGACCTTAGGGTCGATGGGATTTTTCCGTATGGGCGCGAACGCTTGTATAGGCAAATATGCTAGGGCAGGGACGCTAGGGCTGGACGGGAACACTTGGGCAGGGACGTTGTGACTAGGCGGGAACACTATTTCATTCCAGTTTTGCGACAACAATTTTGAGAATCTTGAGGCGTGTAGTATAGCATTAGAAAGGTCTTGAAAATACCTTTCCAATGGTATATTACACGCCCAAAGATTGTTAAAATTGAAGTCGCAAATCCCAAAAGAAGGTTACTGCCAAAATAAATTTTGCAGGGACAGCTTCTAATGCATCTGTGGGAACGATATTTGGAAAGTTAAACCAATAGAAGAATTTGATTTAGGGGGGAACCTCACTCATTCAATGTGACATAAGATTCTTCTTCCAAAATAAAAGAATGATGAATTCTCTTCTTAGTTGCTAAAATTAACATATTTTTATAGATCTTCAATTCAAACAAGAGTTATCATTTAAATTTGACTTGATACCTATTGTATAAGAATTTTGTTAAGAATTTTTGATTGTCATAGTTTGTAATACAACGTGATAAGAGTCTTTATTAGAAAACAATTTTGTATATTAAATTTGAATGTTGTGAATTCAGTATTTTTTTTAAATCTCAAATTTAGACTATTTTTGTACATAGGAACAAAGACTTGCCCTTCCAATTATTAAATTCAACATTGGAATTGCATCAATATTTACATCAACCTCATATTTTAGATTTTGATAAAAAAAAATTCTTTTGGATTAGTTTTGTGGGTATGTAGAAGAGTGTGCCCTTTAAATTAATAAATTGAACATTGGATTTTATTAAAATTTACATCAATCATCTTCAATCTATTTTTAAAAATAAATTGGATTGCTTTTAAGGATATTTATAGGAATTTGGCATTTTTATTGGTGAATTGAGCATTTGGATTTGCAATGATTTATATTAGCCACATTCTTTTTATTCTATTTTTATTTCTTTTAGATTATTTATGTATGGTGATATAATTTTATTCTTCTTCAATTTTTTAAAATCAATTTGATTTATTCTAATAACTACATGGGCAATTTCGTTAAATGGCATATTCCGTATGCCATTTTCATAGCGGCCACTTTGAACTGCGAAAGTGACATCTATGAGGGATATAAATTACATCAATCTTGTCTTATATAGATTTCAGAAATCTAGCACTAATGTACATTTCAAATCGCGCGGTCTGAACTTTGAAAGCAACATCTATGACTGTTGTAGATTTCAGACATCTATAAGTGGTTTAGATTTCAGAAATCTAGGACAGTTGAACATTTCAGAGCGGCCGCTCTGAACTGTGAAAACTGCCAAAGTTACGGAATTTCGCCATTTTAACGAAATTGCCCATCTACATAAAAAGATTTTGATGGTAATTTAACATTGGGATTACATGGCTTATATGAAATTACAAGACAAATGTTAAAGTTAGTTATGTATTTAGGGCCGCTTCACACTATGGCCGACCAAATCAAAAAACCGTGGGATTGAGTGGACAAACTTTAGATGAGAGTCCAAAGAAATGGGCAATAAATGATAGGATTTTGAGCCTTTGGCCAACCATAGTGTGAAGCCTCCAAAGGCCAAGCCCAAAGTCCAAGCCCGGCTTGGTGGTACCATTCATCTAAAGCATCATAAAATTTGCTCTCTTGCCAGCTATTGCTCGAAATGCCATTGGCCATTTTGGGTATCAATTCCTACAAGAAAAGCATTGAAAAAACATGAAGGAGTCAAAAACGGCATTGAAAGAACAATTACAGCACTTGCTTTCATTGTGAAACAAAGACTATGGAAGATATAAATGAGAAATGAAGGAGTCATTCATCAAGGGAAGGAGGTAGGTGGAGGGTTTGTCCATACCATGCAAAATCTCTCCATTGTGATGGTGGAGAGTAGGTTTCAAACCCAACCGGCAACACCCCATTTGCATATACAATGGGGGGAAAAGGAGGTCGTGGTGGCGGAGAACAAGCACGCCAATTGGGTCCCCCTAGCCATGAATTCTTCCTCAAAACATGATTATATTTTACTATTTCACACTAGTGAGCCCAAAGTGTTAAGCAAAACCCATATTGTTTACCATCTACCTTTGGTTCACTATAAAAGGGCAAGGGCAAGGGCAATAGTGTAAAACCTTTACATTTAGGCACATAAGTATTTAAAGGGTAAAACCTTTAAAAATAATTTAAAAAAGAAGAATGTAGTTCCTATTTGGAGAATTCATAAATGCATCCTTCAACTTGAATTAAGAAAAATATGTTACTTATCTTTTGTTATAAATCCAAAAACTTCTAGCATCTACTTTCAAATTTTTTTAATTGAAGCGAGCAAGTCAATTTTCATTTTCTGAAATTTCATTTTTTGCAGGATGGGTCCTAGTTTGCAAGTGTATGGTGAAGGCATGAAGGAGAGAGCCGGGCCCAAGAAGGGAGCAACATGCTTCTACACATGATCTTTGAACTCAAAAAGTAGTTGGACCCCGTAATGCAACCATTGACTTGAAGATATTCCCCTGAAATCAAATTAAATGCTGGCTGCATTAATAGGTTCCCCCTCTCTATGGAAAAGAACAATTCCATGACCAAGTTTAACTTCTATTTCAACTTGCCCCCATATTGTGGTTGAGGAGTGGAATTTTTTGCGCCCTGTCCAGGCGTCCGTGCCCTAATGTCCATGCCGAGACGTCCACGCTCTGACCAGGCATCTGCGTCAAGAAGTTCGCGCCTTGACAAGAAGTCTGCGCCCTGTACAGGCGTCTGCGCCGAGATGTCCGCGCCCTGACCAGAAGTTGTGAGCTCCCAAATTGTCACTTGGAACTCGTAGAATTATTTTTTTGGAAATTTGCAATTTAAAGTTAAGAAAAATATATAAAAAGTCATAAAAAGAGTGTAGAACCAAAATTGGGTTGTAACATACCCATTATAGTATTTGGCCTAGATTTGTGTTTAGACTTAGAATCCCACCAAACCTAGCCTAAAAATAGATAAAAAGATATGAACCGGTTAGAGTTGGAGGATTTGAGTCACATAGCCCCAAAAGGGCTAAATCCCACCATGAATGTGACAATTCATGGCTAAGTCAGTCCGAGGGATCCACAACGAGGCCACTAGGTTGGGTCCTAGAGTTAGGTTAGAATTCCCCAAACCCTGATTGCTAGCATGCAAGAGCCATTGACGCAAGACCGGGCCTGTGGAGGAATCTACAATCCAAGGATGGTGTCCTAGGGTAAATCCCATGCCAGGAGTCCAACAACGAAATCAATTCGCCAAGATTCCTCTATCTGCAAAAGATTCCCGCACCATCGCTAATTCAAGGAGGTGGCCAATTCATCTCCACTGACCAATTGTGGCAGGTACGGAAACGCACCTACACATCTTTCGTGTGACTCCTTGAGAGGTCATGTGAAAAATCCTGTCATCTTCCAATTTGCAGAAGAACCTTTTGCGGATGGTCAACCCTGATAACCTCCAACGGGAATTTCATGGAAATTACCCAAGTTACCAGAAAATCTCACTAAAAATTAGATTAGCTCGTTTTATGTTAATAATGGGCTCCGTGAAGTTTCACAACATTCCGATAGCGGCAAGTACCTGAACCGGCGAGATTCCTCAGGAATTAATCATGTGGCGGGATCCCCGCCGTGTTGACCGGCATCCCGGGACCATACGATGGCGAAACGAAGAGTCTTTTTCGACTCTCTCACACCTACCAGAGACCCTAGGCTATTTACATTTCTCAAAATAGGAGACCCCCAAGATCTAGGATTTTACCACGATTTGGTTTTTCAACTAAATTAGCCTACGATGGTTTTTTGTCCTCAGCATGGGGGTATTGGGTTTTTGGACTAAAAACGGCGATCTGGATCAAACGGCGCAATCTGTTTAACAATTGGAGTAAATCTCCAAAAGTTAGGAGGTTGGTCCAGCGTAGATAAGTAAAAGTAGTTTTGTAAGATTAGGATGAAAATCTTTGAAGATGAGGATGAAAATCCAAGTTGATAAAGTTACCTTAGAACTCTTGAGGGAGGGGTGGGGCCTTGCAAACCTATTTAAGGTCCCCATTTTTCTCTCTAGAATACCTCAAATTCTTGTTTTGGGTCCGTGGGTCCAACTTATGTTGGAAGATTTGGCGTTTTAGCCAAGAAACCTCTATGGTGTTTTTTGAGCTTTTTTTGGGCTCCATTGTTGTTAAAGTTCAAGCTTTGAAGTCTTTGTGGAGTCCTTCTACCTTATTGCGTATGTCATTTGGCTTTTTCTCTTCTTGTTCACTTGGACTAACGGGTTCTTTTTGTCAAGTAGTCTTGGTTTTATTGTACTAATCCTAAAGATACCCCCCACCGTACCTTGGCGATGCCGCTTTGGAGGGCCTTTAGTGTGGAGCTTTGAGTGTTTAAACTAACCGTTATTGTACTAATCCATGCATGCTGAGTGACACTAACTTGTGGAAGCATTTTTGCGTTACTATGACCCCATTTGGAAACTAACCTTTGTTGAAAGTCGTGTTCACTGTGTGTGGGAGTGGGAGTGTGGGACCCCTATAGACGGTGAAGCTTTGAACCTGTGAGTGTCAGAAATCCTAAATTGTGTGTAGGACCCCTATAGACGGCGAAACTTTGAACCTGTGACAAAGTTAGAGTCTTAAAATTTGTGTTAAAGGGTTAGGCGGCGGAGCTTTGAACCCCCAATGTACCACCAAGTCCTAAAGTTGGAGTTAAATCCAACCTAGTGGCAAAGCGTTGGCCCTCCCCGGTAATTCGTTCCAAAGTCTAGTTTCCAAGACCTTTGTGGAAACCTCCAGAGTTTAGCTTCCAAGATATGTAAGACGTTAAGGGACTCCATTTGTTAAAGTCATAGCCATAGCCTTGTTCCATAGTTTAGAAGCCGGTTTCCTTTAGCGCCCAGTTTCCGCACGGTCTAGCAACCCCTAGTTCCCCAAGTCCAGTTCCAAGTTCAATTCAGCCCCAAGGTCCGATTAGTCCCCCAAAGTTTAACCCAAACACCGAGCCAGCCAGCCATCGGAGCCTAGCCAGCCATCGGGCTAGCAGCCATCGGAGACCAGCCACAGCAGTTCAGGCAGGTTGGGGTTAGGCAGGTCGGGATTAAGGCAATTAGGAGTGCTTAGTTCATTTTTATTCTAAAAAAGGGGGGGGTAGGACTCTAAAAACTAGAGGGTTAGTTTCGAAAAGTAGGAATAGAGTCCAAGAAACACAAAAAGAAAAAAGGGAGAAGAGAGTGGAACACCATCATACCTGCACACAAAGAACACCTCACCCTCATAAACCAAACAACCCACTCTATACAATGGGGAAGGATTAGAGGGGGATAGGGTGAAATAGGAGAAAAGGTGAGAAAGACGATCAATAGTAACATAGGCTTAGGAGTAGGGAGACCTAGGGAAGAAGATCTTGAGAATTCCTAGTGGCCATTAGAATGGGGATTAAGATGACACAAAGATAAACGGCGTAAGAGGGTAGGAGAGACATTAAACCTCCTTGTAGTTAGAGTCTATAGTTGTAAGACGTCCATAAGAGTTGGGTGGAATAGTATTAGCGTAGAAGATAAGAGGAAGAAAGAAAAGAAAGGAGGGAAGGAAATAAGAAGTTTAGATCATACGGGTGTACAAACTTCCAAAAGTAAGCGGTGAGCTTGAAGAAATTCAACCAAAACCAAGGACCACCATGGAGCATGAGAATGTGCATACGGATGTGGACGAACTTCTCTCCGATACCGGCAGTGCAAGGGTGAGTTTTTGAATTAATCTTTAGTGTGATTGTTCCCAATTAGCTTTGGATTTCTTTTTCCTTAAATTTAGCCCTCTTCACATGAATAGTAAACCGTGATAAGTAAGGTAAAAATTAGAAACAGAAGCTAAAATTGTAGAGTTAAATATAGGAGTAAAGATTTAGAGTCAGTTGTAGGAGTAAAAATCTAGAGTAAACTTAGGAGTAAAAATTTAGAGTTAGTTCTAGGAGTAAAGATTTAGAGTTAAGTTTTAGGAGTAAAAAATCTAGAGTTAAACTTAGGAGTAAAATTTTAGAGTTAATTCTAGGAATAAAGATTTAGAATTAAGTTTTAGGAATAAAAAAGCTAGAGTTAAATTTAGGAATAAAGATTTAGAGTTAGTTTTAGGAATAAAAATCTAAAGTTAAATTAAGAGTAAAAATCTAAAGTTAAATTAAAAGTAAAAATCTAGGATTAATTTAGGAGTCAACCCCGAGGGTAAAAGTCAAACCATAGAGTCAAAATTAGACGTAAAAGTTAGAGTTAGCACTCGAGAGTCAAACTCTAGAGTTACATTTAGAAGTTGGAAATTAGAGTAAGAACTAAGCTTAGGGTTAGCCCATAGAGTTAAAACTTCCGAGAAAAGTGTCAACCCTCAAAAGATAGTCTTGGAGGTTCATGGAAGGAGCGTGAGGGTTCCCCTTTCACGTAGTTAGGGACGTTAGAAATGACGCCAACTACCCAGCCAACCCTAGACATAGGATAGATAGTTAGGGATTTAGGATTTTACTATCAATCCCAGTCATTGCAGTTAGCCTATTAGTTACCCATGTATCTCTAGTAGTTTCGCTGCCATCCACGATACTTAGGAGACGTTAGCAAAAAAGATCCATTGCTTGGAAGGCATAGTGGACCGTGCTCACAACATCCCCATATATTCAAAAGGTGGATAAAGGCATAGAACATGGTCGGTGTTCGCCTGATTACTAAGGGTGGGTAATCTTGCGCCCACAGAAGTCTATGCCCTGTCCAGGCGTCCACGCCCTGACCAGACGTCCGCGCCGAGACGTCCGTACCCTGATGAGAAGTCCGCGCCCTGGCCTGGATGTATGTGAAGAAACGTATCCTAGTAACAGACCTGAAATCCCTCCAAGCCAAGTTTCAACTCCCTCCAAGCCAAGATTGAACTAACTTCAAGAAAAATTTGAACTCCCTCCAAGCCAAATTTGAACTTTCTCCATGACAAACTTGAACACGCGATTTCACAAACTTGGACACAAAAATATCTTAAGTAGTACTACATTGCAATCCTAAACACTCTAGTAGCCCCTTACCAAAAAAAAATGTTGAAGGTGAATTTGACAAAAATCTTAACAAGTATTTCATCTCAATTCCAAAGCTTTCTCCGATCCCATTACTAAAAAGTACCGTTGAACTTGAATTCCAAAATAACTTAAGTGGTATTTGATTTCTATCCCAAACCCTTCTAGGATCATCCCGTTGCACAAATTAAATTTTCAAGTTGAATGATTGAATTTCAAAATAATATGACTAGTATTTAATTTCAATCCCCAAGATCCAAACCGGTTTGGTATCCCTATTACAAAAATATACCGTTGAACTTGAATTCCAAAATAACTTAAGTGGTATTTGATTTCTATCCCAAACCCTTCTAGGATCATCCCGTTGCACAAATTAAATTTTCAAATTGAATGATTGAATTTCAAAGTAACATGACTAGTATTTAATTTCAATCCCTAAGACCCAAACCGGTTTGGTATCCCTATTACAAAAATATACCGTTGAACCTGAATTCCAAAATAACTTAAGTGGTATTTGATTTCTATCCCAAACCTTTCTAGGATCACCATTCTAAAAATACACCGTTGAAGTTTTGAAGACCCATACCCTTGTAGCCTCTTTTTGCAAAAACAAATCCTTCTAATATATTTCAATGCATTATAATTTTAGTTTGATTTCAATCCAAAACCTTGTAGCTATTTATTTCCAAAATAAAGCCTTCAACAAAAAGCCAAAAAAGTATAAGTTGGTTATGATTTGATTTCTAAATTCCAAATCCTAAATCCCAAATAGGTTCTAATTAGAAGAATAAAAAATGAATCCTTAAATTTGAATATAAGCAAATATGTACCTTGTCTTTCATTAGGACTCCAACCCTTTTGGGATTCTACTCACACAAATTTTATCCTTCTTGTTTGGAAGTTCATTTTCATTTTCAAAATTATTATTCTTTGGGTGAGTCCTAGTTCGCAAGTGCATGGTGAAGGCATGAAGGAGAGAGCCAGGCCCAAGAAGGGAGCAACATGCTTCCACACATGATCTTTGAACTCAAAAAGTAATTGGACCCTTTAATGCAGCCATTGACTTGAAGATATTCCCCTGAAACC
The DNA here is from genome assembly GCA_951230915.1 of Antitrichia curtipendula. Lineage (NCBI taxonomy): Eukaryota > Viridiplantae > Streptophyta > Bryopsida > Hypnales > Leucodontaceae > Antitrichia > Antitrichia curtipendula. Next base: position 42,780,612 of record OX579634.1, read on the forward strand.
AAATTAAATGTTGGCTGCATTAATGGGTTCCCCCTCTCCATGGAAAAGAAGAATCCCATGACCAAGTTCAACTTCTATTTCAACTCCCCCCCATACTATGGTTGAAGAGTGGATGTTTGCACCCTATCCAGACGTCCTCGTTTTGACCAGAAGTCCGCGCCCTGAAGAATCCGTCCACACAGTGTAAAGTCCCCGCCCTGACGTCCCCGCCCCGACTTTCACGTCCGCACCTTGATTCCAGCATGGACCGCCACCATGGAAGCAAGTTATCAATTGGAAAAATGAAAGGCACTCGAGCTGTCCGGTTGTCCGGTCCGGTTCGCTCGTCCATCCGTCTCGTCCGATCACCTCGACCCGTCCACTATGACAACCCTGGTTTGCGATTGATGAGCAACTAGTTTGTGTCTTTGTGACTTGTAGATTTGAAATTTGAATTTCAAAGATTTGTAGATTCTAAATTTCAGATGTATCTTTTTTTTAGATTGCCAAATCTAAAAATACCTTAAATTTAAAAATTTTATAGATTTTTGTAGATTATAAAAATCTACAACTTGTAGAAATCTACAAAATATATAAATATTAGAATTTCATTATCAAAATTCATTACACATTATTGCTATAACTTACAATTCTTATATGTTCAACCTAATGGTATTCTTGACAATTGATGTGGGACAATTAATAAAAGACTTAATAGTAGTTGCATTTTAGTTGTTTTCTAGTTGCATGCTAGTTTTTTCAAGTTAAAGTCTAGTTGTTTTTAAGTCAAACACTAGTTGAATTATAATTGCAATGTAGTTGTAGTTTAGTTGCACTGTATTTGCACCAACTTTGACATAATTACACTGTAGTTGCATTCTAGTTAAATTGCTATCGAATTTAAATTATATGCAATTGTAGATAGACACATTGGACTCTACAGAACGTAAAATTGTCCACATCAACAATTGTGATGAAGATTGGATGTAAAGTACCTCACATCAACTCTTTTGTTACATTCCTGTATGCGTAACTACATGTTGCGACTACTTTGCAACTATTTTGCAACTACAATGTAATTATGTCAAAGTTGGTGCAAATATAGAAGATTGTAGTTGCAGGGCAATTGCATAGGACATGTAGTTGCATTTCAGTTGGTTGTAGTGGACACATTTTTCTTCTAGTGAAAAATGGCAATGCTTTAGTGAGACAGTCCTTTTCGGAAACCATATTGTACCATTGCCTCGTTGTCTTCTTCACTAAATTCAATGTTTGGAATTTTCTAGAAGGATAGATTTAGAAAAAGAGGCATTCAAGTATTCCAACATGCTTGTAGGATCCTACTCCCTACTATACAAAATTTTGAATGTGGTCATGTTTATTTTCAAAGTGTGGTGTGTTAAAAACATTGGGGTTTGGGAATGCAAAATTTTAAGGCAATGCAATGGCATATGTCATCAAATGTGCATTTACTATTGAGAAAGATAGTAGTGTTTCATCAAGCTCTTCTAATCAATGCATGCATTGGCAAGCACATTCAAAGTTAAGCCTTGAAGGATCAAGGTCTTTTCTCCATCAAAACACACTCAAAAATGCCACTTCTATTGCAAAAAGAAAAAAGCTTAAATTTTTTTTTTCATATCTAATTATAAAATCTTATATTAGACTAGTCTAAGATTGTATTCAAGAAGTTTCAAAAACTTTGATCACATAGATTGCAAGATATTTGCATCCAAAGTAAAGAAAATAAGTTTTTTTGCAACTTACTTGACTAGATTTTTTGACTTTGAATCTTTTTAGCTTAAATTTTTTGTACTATAGATTTTGATTTTCTAAATTTTTATGTTGAATACTTGAGTTGAGAATTTAGGAAAAAATTCAAGAAAAAAACACTTAATTTTTACTCATTTAAAAATTGTTAAATAGAAGTAGGTTCAAGATTGAAGGAAAAACTAAATTGTGTATGAGAAATAGATTGTCTGTAGTTCCATATAGGATTTCTCTTTAGGGTGTTTCTAGTATGTGTATTCTTAATTGGAACTACAATAGAAGATTGAATGAAATTAGAGCCAAACATTCAATTTTTAGATTGTTGTCGCAAGGTTGAAGATTTTAACATAGTAGAGAGGAAAGAGTTAGGTTCAGAACCACAAGCACAAGAGCTTATGTAAAAGAGGACTAGGCAAAGTTTTTTCAGCTGGAAGTTTTGAGTAAGGAAAAGTTGAAAGAGTACTTGAACGAGGATCTTGTTTGGCTATGGGTTTTCAAATCATGGCATAGGTGTGTAAGGCCATATTCATTAAAACAAGACAAAATGATCATTTTGAGAACTTAAGCCCTTCTTTTCAAAAATAGATTGTTGAAGCCAAAAATAAATATATAAAAAAATATCAACAATTAATGAAGACATTACAAATTTCAAATGGACACAAAGATAAAAGTTTGTTACATTTTGGCAAAGCTCAAAGCAATCAGAGACCAATAAAGAGATGATAAATGCAAATCCACATAATTGGTCAAAAAGTATGTGACATTTATAACAAGTGGTCACTTTATATTGAGGGACATGAATTTACTTGAGACATATATAAAACAAATTTATCTCACTTGTATATATACTTCACTTGCTAAAAAATGAAATCTTGGTAATTATAATCTCAATAATTCTAATGATTGAATTTGTTAGTGTAAAAATATAGAGGCCATGTGCACATGAAGCACTTGCCTATGCTAAAAAATGTATGTGAATGAATATTTTATTAATAATAATGAACGCTATATGAAGTCCACTATATTCCAAACAAAAAACAATCTACTAATCATTGTTTTTGGTAGAAGAACTATTCTTTGTTGCCTCCACTACTTTTAACTTGGCCAACCCTCTAAAGATATCCTTGTGTCAAGAAGGCCTTGGTTGATTACTCGCGTAAAGAACGTGATAGCACATCCCCATTTAAATTAGTTCCTTCACCTCTCTCCACACTACTAGAAAATTCAGATTTTTTGTTGAGTTGTTTGTGTTGTTTGCATTGGTTTAGATCACTTCTCTATTGATTTTGACAATAATCTATTTGATTTGAACATATTGTTGTCCAAATCAACAAAGAAGTGACCCACATCAACTCGACAAAATCAACAAAAAACAGAATTTTCTAGTAGTGCCATCATTTGTATTTGCTTACAAAAAAATGCCATCACTAAAAAGAGATTTGCAATTTTGACAAGGCAGCTTTGGAATCAGTCTATTGACAGTATGGATCGGCAATTGTAGTTGATTGTGTATAATTTGACCACCAAAAGCCTTGAGCAATTATTTGATGGGAAATAGAAACAATAGAAGGCAAAGTTCCTCCTTCCATGCAGGATTGACGAATTTGAACATCCAGAGGCAAATCACGTCCCAAAACCGGACATTCGGACGTCTGGACACAACATCTGCGAACGCAACGGATGTAGTGATCACCATCCGCCGGATAGCAGCCGCCGGGCGGATGGGCTAGTGAGGCAACGGGGCGGACGGCCCAACGAGGCAACGAGGCGGACATGCGGATATGCGGTCCAATTCTTTTTGAGATAATAGGTATTTGAAAAAACAAAATCTTGATAATGTATCCAACATCAAGGAGCAAATTTGTGTTACAATGAAAAATTCAAACAATCAATTGTCATAACATAATGTGTTTATTACAATAAACTAAACACCAAAGTCTACATCTTTTCAATCTTTATGTACTAAGGTTGATAATCACTATCTCCTTTCACTTCAGCCCCGCTACTATGACCTGTTGTATCCCATCCGGAATCATCGTCGCTGGATGAATTTTGCATACTATCTGATGAAGATTGTACAATCTTCCCTCTTTCTTCTTGTACTTGTTTCAATGCGTTTGATTTCATTGGTCTACCTAATTTATGGTCCTTTTTGGCTTTTAGTATAGACTTTTCAATACCTCTCTTAAGGTCGTGGATTGGTTTCACCTTTCGCTTGGTTAGAGGCAGACATGCATCAAGGAGGGTGTGAGCCCTCAAGGTAGCACTTGAAGCTCTGGATTTATTTTTAGCGATTTACTGTTAGTTTTAGTGTTAATTCACGTAAAATAGCATGAATTAGTAGTTGAGAGGAGTTTGGTAGAAGTCCCTACCAGATTAGTGAGGAACCTTCCTAAATTCATGGAAAGCACAAAATACTCTGCTTTTCTATGTTTATGTCTTAGTTCAATGTCTTAGAGTCCATATTAACGTGTTAGAGAAATGTGAAGATGTGAGAGTTTAGCCAATTCTAGTGTCTTGTCCATGTAACACTTGACATGTGAGTACATGTGACATCCTGGCTAAAGTGCAAGAGTCTATATCAAGGTTTAGAAGTATCTAGATCCAATTCAAGTAGAATATGGACTAGTTACATGAAGACTTATAAATGTTGAAGAATATGAATCAAAATGCAAAGTAGAAGAAGGGCGAGGTGATTGAAGCTTACAGAAAGGTGCTTTTAGGGTAAAAGCATGCCAAGAGATCAACAACAAAGCTAATCATCCACAACAACCCTGGTACTAGAATAATTTTCCCCCCGGGCGGAAATTATTAAGGAATTGCTAAAATTAGCATCCTTATTGGAGGTTTGGTTTTGCCCTTGGCCTTTGGGCACTTCCTAAAAGATTGCCCAAAAGTTTCGGGATTTTACAAAACTCCACGATGACTCCATGGGAAGTCAACCGCCTTTGAAACTGATGGTAATTTCCTAGAAATTACCCAGAGTGCGGTAGAATCTCAATAAAAATTAGATTAGAGTTTTATGTATTAGATAAGCGACCTACTAAGTTTGAAGACTTTTTGATAGTCAGAAGTACCCGAATCGGCAACGACATCAAATTTAACAAGAATTTACAACATGACAACGGGTTGACCGGCGAACCAGGAGCTAGCGGTGTCCGAATGTCGCAAACAAGAAATGTTTTCTTACTCTCACAAACCTTTCAGGCAACCCTAGCTAGTTAGTTTCCTCGGGTAACTCAAATTCCATTAGTTGGAATTTTGACTTTTCTCTAGAATTACCGTTAGTGGTTTTTACAAATATTTACAGCCTGGAAGAAGGGGGTAGGGGGGCCTTCTAGACTAATTGGGGTCTTTTGAACGCGATGGCATAATTGGTTTTCAATTTGGAGCTTTTCCCTAAAAGATAGATAGGGCTAGCTCTTAGTTTGACTTTTTTAGAGTAATTAGTAGTAATTCAAGGTTAATTAACAAAATATCTTGGTGAAAATTGAAGACTGGATTTAGTTAAGATGTCAAATCTTTCCTTTAAAAGCCAATTTAGATTAAACTAAGAATATTTGGAATTGACCTAGGATTAAATTGCAAAATATCTAGGTTAGTTAGGGTTATTTTCATAAAATCTTTGGGGAAAATCAAGGATTTGATTTAGACAAGATTCCAAGGCTAATTAGAGCCTCCAAGGAACTTATTTGAGGACCTTCCTTCCCATTAAGCAAAGATTAAATGCAAAATATCTCGTGGTAGTTTAGAATTTAATTAGGTAGTTAATTAAACGTTTTTTAACCAACAACTTATCAGGGAGGGCTTGGCTTGAGTATCAAAGGCCTCCCCTCGAGGTTGTTGGTACCCTCATTTTTTCTTGGTACTGACACGTTGTCAGACCAAACCTCATTTTTATCAAATCTATGCTCATTTTTTGTTATTGCTCTGTTGTACTACCGACACGTTGTCGGAGTACTTTTAAAGCCAAAAATTGGCTAATCCTTTCTATTTCTTTACAATTTGTGCTATTTCTCTTGTGTTTTGAAGGACTAGAGGGTCCCTTTAAAACATATTGCTTTCTCGTTTGAATTTGGAGGTTGAAAGCCCCAAAACCTTGATTCTTCGCTTAAGATTACTTGAATACTAATCCATTGTGGTATGTGAACGCATTTGGTACTAAAATACTTAAAGCGGCAAGGCTTGACTTTGCCAAAAGTGTTTTGGACTAATTTCCCACTCAAAGTTCGTTGTATAACAAAATTTGAGGTTTAATTGCTAATGTTCGGTTAAACACTTTCATGTGTACCTCCTTTAGCAGTTAATTGATTAACTTTACTTGAAATTGTGGAAGATTTGATTCTAATGTTTGGTTAAACACTGTCATGTGTACCTCCTTTAGCATCTAACTTCCAAAGCACCGAAACTTATCCTAGAAGCTCCGTTCAACTTGGGGTTGCCCCCGCACGGCGAAGCTTTTGCTTTTTAACATTTAAATTTGCTTTAGAAAATCACTAAAATCTAGGTTTGCCCCTGCACGGCAAAGCTTTGGCTTGCCAAATTAGAATCCACGGAATAAGATTCTTTAGGAGCTTATTTAAAGTCCGATTACGTTGATTTTATTTCTCTTCCGTTGTGCACGTGGTAGAAGTATTCCACTTTCAAGTTGCCATTTGTTGTTTTGGGTCATTTAAATCACTAGACTTCGTCTTTATTTTTGAATTTCATAAAAATCTAGCTTAGCTCCGTTCTATTAAAACACCATAAAGGTTATTTTTCCTTCTTTTAAAAGTTAAAGTTTAGTGATTCTTTTAACTTGTGTGTTGATTAACTTGATTTTCTTCCCAAAAATCCCCCCCAAAATCAAAAATTAGTTTTCCATGTAGCTCAAAAACAGAAGAGAAGACCAACAGACGGGAAGGGACGACCAGTAGACGGGAAGAGGAGACCAGCAGACGGGACCAGAGCAACCAGCACGAGTAGACCAAGGGGGACCAACATGTGTCACCACCGGTGGTGGTCTGAGAGCGGAGTGCGGTGGTCTGAGAGCGGAGTGAGGTGGTCTGAGAGCGGAGTGCGGTGGTCCGAGCGGAGTGAGGGTGGTCTGGAGCGAAGTCCAGAGAGTCCAGGGGTTGGAAATCCAAAGTCCTCAAAAATCAATTATCCACAAAATTTCCATAAGCTAAGGCCATTGCTTGCCATGCCCATAATTTTTGAGTTTCGAAAGAAATTTGAACACCAAGAAGTCCTCTAAAACTCACAAATCTTCCCAACGCCATAGCTCTTCAAACAACAACAACATCATAAGAAGTGAAAGAAAGCGAGATCATAAGAAGGTTAACAAGGGAGGATGAAGAATAAAAGGAATTAAGGTTAGTATCTTACTATTGAGTTTTGGATTGTTTTGATTATTCTATTTTTTCCGTTAGCATCTTACTATTGAAGTTAGATTGTTTGGATCGCAAAATTTCTTTTACTATTCATCAATAGATTTGTTTTGATTATTTTAGCTTATTTTATTAGATTACTATTCATTCGGTTGGTTTTAGTTATTAATTAGGATTCCAAAGACAAATTAGTTGTTTGTTTTGTTGTTTGGATTTTGTTTTATTAGGTCTAATAAGCCAAATAGATACAAACAAACAACAACTAATATCTTGGAATATTTAACAAAATAACTATTAAACAATTGGCAATCGAATAAAACTACTATTCATTGAAAATTTGGAAAAATTTAATTAAATTTATCATTTAATTTAAATCCCTAAAACCAAAGGATTATTTTCAATTGCCAAAACTAACAAAACTTGACTTTTAGATAGGTTTTAGAATTACAACTCAACAACAATTGATTCAAATTTAACTAAAATGGCGTGATTCATGAAAGACAATGGAGGACCACGAGGAGACGATCATGTTCGTGTATTGCGACGACGGAACTGTTGATGTTTTCGATACCGAGGTATGATTTTCAAAACTCATTTGACTTTTCTTTTCATTCTTTAGATTAGATTTTAAAAATCCAAAATTAACAATCAGAACCCTGATAGCCAGTTAGATAGAAATTTACTTGCAATCAATTAACCACAAAAGTCCTAATTTTAAACCATTAAAGTGTCTTGAAATACTTAGATTGGATTAAAAACCAACATAAAAAGTGTCCATTGCTTGGAAGGCCAAAGAACACTACGTTGATTTCATCCCCTAGAAATTACTTTTTATGCCGCTAGAATCCGTGTGCACGTTTTACCTCTGAAGGGGGGAGATTAAAACATTCATAGGGGGTTCTATCTACATTCTGTTTTTTCGATGGACAGATTGCAAAAGGCTCCATTACTCTTTTCCTCTTAACTTTTTTGCAATCCTTCACCGCGGGTGGACTTCCTTCCGAACCTCTTGGAATGTTTGTCTTCTCTGCAAACAAAACTTACAATGTAGGGTTTTAAGATTTGATCAGAGAACGCATTGGATGGCCAGAAAATTGACGAAACATAGACTCTAATGTTTTCATATCATCGTTGTCTGATGAATCGGATGGATTTGGATTGGCACCAATTCGCAATTCTTTCAAATTGCTCAAATGTTGTTCTTTAAGCCGTGAGTCTCCAGGACCATTCAATGTTGTGCTACCGCTTGTATATAGTGCATGTTGAGGACCGCTACATAGTGGTAATTGAGGATTTCGCACGAGCTGCCTCATGTCTTTGGCGTTGTGGTTTGGCATTGGGTACATGGACTCCAATACACGTGGATCTTGGCTTCCCTTTATTCGAGGTGCTTGTACATTTTGAATGCCTAAAAGCCCAATATTTTCACTTGCCAATTTCCCCTGGTAATTCAACACTTTGGTTGCCCACATTTGTGTGGGACTTCACCCCACACTCTCTCATGTCTTCGTGTTGATCATTTTCTTCCGCTCCTACCGTTGTCATGGATGGACACTCGGGAATTTGAATCACTTCATCCATTTGGAGAGTTTCATCACCTATAACCATTTCCTCATCTTCCTCCGCTACCTTCGCATGAGTATTTTCCCTATTTGCTAGAATGTTTTTACTATGCAGCAATCCGGTTCTATCTAAGTATTTAGCTATCGAAGGTCCACCTTCATCATTTTCACAATCGTCTTCATCCAACGGGAAGTTGTAAGGGTCTTCACAATTGTCCCCGATGTCTCCTTCGTAACAAGGTGGGCTTCGAAGCGGTTCATCATCGAAATTGTAGATGTCATGGTCATCTATATTGTCCATGAGGGGATCAACTTCTTCACCGGATTCACCACCCTCATCTTCCGATGAAGACAAGGTCCAATCCTCCGACTCGAGGTTCTCATTGTACCATTTTTTTTCATCATTTTGCTTTGATTCAACGAGGACTTTGGAATTGGTGTACACATATACCAAATCATGTGCTCTTTGTAGCTTCAACTTGTTCCAATATTTGTTGTGAAGAAAAAAGTAGCTACTCCAATTTTGTTCATATGAAAATGATGATATCGGTTGGGCCAAAATCCTCTTGGCAATTGGAGCAATGTACTTCCCGCAAGCGCCCTCAAAATCCTACCAAACATGCGCCGACAATTGTTGCTCACCCGGATCCAACATGTTGTGGAATGGAGGTTCCCTATGGCGGAAGACAACAAATTCCTTCACAACCTTCGCGTACTCTAAAAGTGTACATGTTTGCATTAAAATGCGCTTGCATGCGGCCATGGCATCGGTGTTGTCGGCTAGTTCTTTGTCTTCAAGAAGATAGGGATTCAAATGTGTTCCTATATAATGTAAATCGATCTTCACCATATCACGTCGTTCGTAGAACAACTTCACCAACGAGATGGCTTTGTCCAAAGCCAAACAAAAAGGCTCTTTGTCTAAAGTGAGGACGTGTTTATCTAGTTTCTTCATAATATGTAACACCTTGCCCATGCATGATGTCTTCGCATCCAAATCACAAAGGGCATTGACAATTGGAGCTGTCACATCTTCAAAATTTTGACAACAACGCCAAAAATGCTCACTTAAAACGGTCTTCTTCACCCGTTTGAATTCTAAACGAGTTTTGGATTTTCGCGAGTGCTTTTTTGCATATTCCTCCCATTGCGGGTCCATCACAGTTTGTTGCAATTGTGCTTTCACCTTGATTATACATGCAACCATGTTGTAATTATTAATTAGAGGCCAATCTTGTTTCCACCGCCAACAACAAATTGTACTGCGTTGAATATTTTTGAAATATCGCAAGCGGCATGTGCCTCTTCTTGAATAATTTGACTGTTTTTTGGGAATCTTTCACGATGTCGTCAATCAATTGTTCGTTCGCCCAATCTTTTAGTAACAAATTTAAGGCATGCACCACACAACCTTGAAAAAAAATGTGGGGATAAATAGTAGATACCAAATTCCATGTTGCTGGATTTACAACCACATTATTTATACTCACCTGCACTATGTTTGCAGGGCCCACTTGTTTTATGAAACTCTCTAATATAGAGGCCAAATATAGAGCATTTTTAGTTTTTCCAGTTGTATCCACCGATCCTAGGAATTGCTCAGCCGCGGATGACACAAGCATGGCATTCATTAATGGCGGATTCAAAAGCGAGGTCCACCCATTAATAGACAATGAGGCTCCAAACTTCCTAATACTGGTTTCTGTCCGCTTATGGAGATTGACCTCCAAGTCTACCTTTGCTTGGTCAAGCAATTTATGACGTAGGTCATGGTATGATGGTGGGCTATAGGGTCGGTGAAACTCTACCGTTTTCTTCACTGCTTCTTTGAAGGCTGGATTTCGGGCTACAACAAATGGTATGTTTGCCGCATAAAAGAAATTGGCCCACACTACATTCAAATTACGTTTATTTGCTTTTTTGAATCCCTTCACTAGCCTCCTCTGTCTTTGAGGCCTACTGCTTGATGTCCGCTAAGTTCCACGTCCACTTGATGCTTGTGTACTTGGATTCGCTTGGGAAGAACCACCAGCATATTCTTCTGGTGCTGTGCATAAGTCTTCTTTGGTAGAATTCACAATGTCTCTTGTATTTGACATAGCGCAAATAACCATATCCATAGGTGCATCGTTGCCATCCACATTCTGTGGAGTACCTCTTTGTGGAATCACTCCATTGCAACGAACAAATAGACCTTGAACTTCAGATGTCATTTAGATACAAAGGCTAATTCTTTTGTCCCAACTATTTGATGTGCCTGCATATCCCAAATGGCTAAACATACGGACAATCTTCTTGACAAATACCAAGTTGCAAGCCTTGCATTGTACTTTTTCATTTGATGAGGTTCCATACCAAGAAAACCAATCCTTATTCATGGTGACTGTTTCAGGCTCTTTATATTGGAATCAAAAGTTCAAAACACAATGGTAACAGTTGGATAAAATCATTTGAAAATGAGATGTAATATTTGTGCACCAAGCCTTGAAAAGGAAGGCCCCTTTATGCACTGAACTATGCATTACCAAGCAAGGGATACAAAAAATTGCAACTCCTAGCTCTTGAAAATCTTAGCATTCGGTTTCTTAGAAGTGCTTATAAATGTGAATTTCAGGACTCTTATAGTCTTCATCTAAACATGACCGTTGCATATGGAAAAAAAAATTCCTCCCATAACTATTGGGCGGATGGCAGACGATCAGCTGGCCTACGGAACAACTGGGCCGTCGGAATAGTGGACAGGTGGACGAGACGACAGAAAAGCGGACAGGCGGATGGCGGACAGAAATGCGGACAGGCCGACGAAAAGCCGAATAGGCGGACGAGATAACAGACAGGCGGACAACACAATTTCAATAAAATGTTTGTAGTATGCGAATAGGCGGGCAAGTGGATAACGTGGATATAATTACGGACAGGCGGACAGGAAAACAAAAATGTATGTATAAATGGAAATGAATGATTCATAGGCACGGGGTTATAGAAAATAACATAACAATAATATAAAATGATTTTGTACAAATGTACAACAGGTATGATCTTCTACAATAGATATGCAAAAGAAACATATTTGACAAATAAATAAGGCAAAATTTACCATGATGAAAAAACAAATCCAAACATATTTGTATTGCATAAATATTTATACATTAATTAAAAGCAACTCATGACATACCATGAGTGTTGTGCATTAATAATAATGAATCCTCATGAGATTCAAATAAGTACAAAACAATTCTCATTGGTTAACCCTCTAATACAAACACTATATTGCATCACCGCTATATTTTGCTGAAATATGAGAAGCACCCTTTTGTTCCTTAAGTTTTTGACTTGATCTACAAGTTTGAGGACCACCCGACCCGGAGCCTGTGCCTTCTCCTAATCGGACTTCCATGTCCACGGCGGTGAATTGTCGTTTGATTTCTGGAGAGTGGTCATCTTCGTCTTCAATCTTCCGTTTATTCTTCCTCGTGTGAGAAAAATCTATTTTCTCTGCCTTCAATGCTCTCAAAGCCGAATAAATCTTTTCTATCATAATGTTGACCTCTTTGTCATCATCTCGGGGGACCAACCAGATTGCTTGATCTGTGCTATGTAAAAAAATCCTCTCCCTCTTTATAATGTCGGTGTTCCTCTTATCAAATGCACTTGCCACCTCCACGAGTGCATGTTTTATGTTTGATTGCCCATCTACATTAAAAGCAGCACAAACATTTGCAACTTTTTCTAATTTTGATAAAAAAGAGGGCCCTTCCTATTAAAGTGTGATTGTATGCCCTGTACTACTCATTGAACTCTTGGGATGGTTGCACTTTTATCCAGACGCCATCTGTTCCTTTCCGCACTTCTTTTTCAGGAAATTGGAAGAACTTTTGATGTGAGATGCTCCAATATCCCCCCACACTATGACAAAACAATTCTCGAGCCTCCGGGTCTTCAATACCCCTGGCCCGTAATTCCAGCTCTCTATTGCGCATCATCCACTCAAAGTCATCCAATTCGAAATTGTAGTTCTCATAAACATCATGCATGAATTTTTGCGAATTCCAAATTATAGGTCGCCTCTAATTAATGTAATTTTGGAACAAAAATGGCTTTTGGTCAAGTGGAAGGGTCCATCAATTGTATTCGTAGCTAGGGGGCATGCTCTCCTCGTGTCTAATCATTTTGTAAAACCTAGGGTTTAAAGGAGAACGACACTCGAGACAAATCGAACGAATGAAGGATGATTTCACTATAGACGTGATATGGAAAGTGTGGTGACATTGGCCTATGATTAAGGCACTGTCGAGTAGAGAGGAGCGCGCTTAGAGAACACACAGGGTGTTTGGCTGCAAGTTGGTGAGTGTAGATGGAAGATATCTATACTCGAATCTTCACTTGGTCTTCAAAGTCTTCAAAGTCTTCAAACTCGAATCTTCATTTGATCTCCAACCATCCTATCTTGTGGTGGCTCTATAGGGCCAAAGGTAAAGGTGTGTGATAAGAAACAAGGCCTCGGACGGGTAAAACGGGATAGCCAAATCACAAGTTGGCCGTCCAATAAATTGGTTTCTAAACTTCAAACCCACGGTGACTAGGAAGCGCCTTTCACCAGTAAGAACGACATAAAAGAACGACCATGTGGGGCAGGGTTGTCCTCGTCACGTCTTGTCCGTCTATCAGGATGTCTGGACGGACGTCAGGATTCAACCCCGATGTCTGTCAGGATGAAATCTGGACGAGAACCGTTGACAGAGGATGAAAACTATGGAAATGGATGGACGTTCAACGTCGATGGGAACGCTGGACGGGAGCGCTGGATAAGCGACGGACGGACGACCTTTAAAATTAAAAAAATATATAGAGTATATTTTTAAAAGCCATAAATTGATTGGGGTTATATATGTTAGGCAATTTAAACTCATATTTTTCTGGTCAAAAACTTTTTAAATTTGACTTGTAAAAACTGAAAAGAGGATTAAAAGACTTCACATCATTTTTGTAGTTTTAACACCCTCATGTTCAAACATTATTATCTTTTATTCTATAAGTGATATTTTTGTGTTTTAGCAACCTATGAGATTTGTAACATGTCTTGTTTGAATTTATACGGTTACAATTTTTTTTTACTTAATACACCTAGTCACTTAATCAAAATGTTGACATTTTGTTCAATTTAGAACAAATTCGTAGGAGCTCAAAATATGACTTGGGCATCTAGGATTCTAGGGATTAAAGTTCGTTATTGAATTTCTAATTAGAGAAGTTGCTAAATTGATTTTACATTGACTAAATGGCAAGAAATTCAAAAATATTAATCCATGTAGGCCCTATGCTAATTATTGCCAAAAAAAACTCCAAGTTGTCATTTCACCATGTTCATCTTGAAATGAAATGAAAAGAAAAAATTAGAATCTATTCAATTTAAGACTTTTAAGTATAGGATCGCCATTCATAAAGTCATTTATTTCAATTGATTTTCAAATAAATTTCATGTAGCGTGACCTTATCAAGTTAGCAATTGCAAGATATTCGACTTTGATCATTTGATTTCCATAATGCCATTTGAGAAAAAATGGAAAATATTCAATACTTTAATTTATAAACTTTGAATTAAAAATAAACATGAGGGAGTAGTCAATCAATAGTCCAACTAAAAAAAGATTAAAACTAATAGAACAAAAGTTACAAAACGTGAATTATTTTTTGGTTTAATTCTAAAGACTTAAAGGAGATTTCATCAAATATGAAGCAATAAAATAATTTGTTACTTATTTCTTGCTTTGGTAAAGAATTTCCATTGTTTTTATTTCTTAGCCCCTAAAGTAACATACTCTCATTGTCCTTGCTGCAAGGGACAAAATGGATTTTCGATAGGCTCCCATGATCTCATTTTTTACTGAAACTTTTGAAAACTTTTTCATAAAAATGATAAAATAGAATGATAGATAAACTTATGAGTTTATTTATAATACAATTTCTATTCCAATCGGTGCCTAGGAGCAAAGAGTAGGCTACAATAACCTCAAACAGGGGAGATCAGGACACCGGGCGGTCCAGGACTCCGGGTAGCCAAAAAAATCCACAAAAGAATGGAATACAAATTTGTGTATTTTTTTTCCAGTTGAATTATATTTACTTTTAAATGGGAGGCTTTCATTCATCCCATTTGGATTAGGAATGGAAAAGTTATGGGTTTTTTTGTGGAGCAAGCAATCCTAGCAACTTCTTAAAATAAATTTGCTTCTTCACTTCAAATGCTAATAACTTTCAATCCATACAGTCAAACATCACAAATTTTTTATCACGTCAACTAAGACAAGTGTAGAACAAGATCCTTTGGTTCGATTCCAAAAGAAAATGGAAAATTTAATTCATAGGTGAATATAGCAAAAGTGGTGATTTAGGGTGGTTTGGGCCAAAAAATGGACTTCGGACTTTAGGGCTTCATCAAAAATAAAATAGAACAGTCTTTTACCTACCATCTAAGCATACAAGCTTCTTTTATACTATTACAAAAAGGTCCAATAGATTACAAAAATAGACAAAGGCGAAGCAACAATACACGAGGTGGAAAGAAAACAATAAATGTACATATTTTATAAATCCGTTGAAGTACATGGTAAACTAATAAAGGCTTTACATAATTACATACGTTTGCTTTGTACAACTTCCGGGATTTAATTCTAGACATCTATCTAGTTATACACAATCTAGTCTACTTCTTCGATTACAAGGCCGCGTGATATGTTACTTCTCAAAAATCGCTGCAATTCTTGTCGCGATTGCAAAGTCGTTAGAAGCTAAAATGCGTCTATATTGTATCTATTATGTAAGTGGGAAAAAATGTCATTCACGAGGGCTGGCTCATGGAAGGTATTGCCTGCAATGTACGCCATTTCTTCTTCAAAGCCCAATTCACCCTCAAATCCGACTGGCTGACCTTGAGAGTTAAATATAATGCGCTGTGGATGTGGTGCACACACAAAAATGGAGCGGTCAGGGTCCCAATGTCCACCGGCAATCTGACCAAAATATAGTCGACGCCCTGGATCACTATCTCCAAACACCCTCTTGATCACCTCTGTCACTTGGGCGTCGCTTGTCCATTGTATGCCAGCCACCATTTCTGCTAGGAGGTGTCGGTTGTCGTGGCCCCACTTCCAAAGCCATGTCATGTCGGACCCCCAATGTACTCTATTATCGAGGCCCGGTAAATTTTCCTCATTGTGCTCGTAATGTGAAGGCATGTGGTCTTGAAGGCCAAACATTTTGTACAGTCGTGCATGAAATGGAGCCCTGCATTGCGCACATCTCTTTCTGGTGACCATGTGTGGAATGAGACACACTGGGTGGTATAGATGGCCACATGTACCAAGATTCCATCCACGGATCCACCCTCGGGGCCAAATGATTCTTGGCACACTATACATGTTGTTCCATCTTGTACAAAATCTGGAACGGAAGGCCACACTAGTGGCGTAATGCCATCGCGGTTGGGTGGCCCGAACCGTTGGCGCTCGATATTATATTGGAATTCCAAGTCTGGACGGGCATTCCAATCGATGCTTGAATTATTCCTAAACACTGGCAAATCATTGGTGAACATTTCTGCCACCGAAGGCCACAAGGTCAAGCCAAAATAACGTTGACCGCCATCATTGAATTCCGCAGCCACTCTCCTCACTTCACGCTGCATTTGCTCAGCCTCATTTAGCGCTAAGCTGCATGTCAACTTCATGTTGCACACTTGAAGCAGCATCTGCTCCTTCTCAGGATTTTGGACCAACCACATACTTTGAGCACTCATTGCGGTCGTGGTTTGCTCCAAGGTTGTTCGAGCTGTAGTCAGCACCACCACCTCTGCCTCAGCGTTGTTGGAACAAAGTTCCAAAGCATGCATGGCGTTTGTTAATTCTTCTATGCTTGTGCAAGTACTTCCAAGCTTTGCTTCAACTCGCTCAACACGTGCACGCATAATATCCAAAGTGGCACTTTCTGCACTTGAAAAAGTGGATCGTGATCACAGCACAAACTCAGATGTATTGCTCGGGCCTGGTGTGACTTCGTCTGCACTATATGTAGCACGTTCCACTACAACATCGAGTGGTGGAACTGAGTCTATGCTGACCCGCCTTTCACGCTCTACGAGCTCGGCTTCACGTGCGATGAGGCGCACATTTTCATCTACAACGGCCTGCATCCTTGCACTCTGAACTTCCAACGCTGCAGCATGTTGTCGTAGTGCTTCTTTTTTTTCTGCTTGTAGTGTTTGTACTAATTGGCGCAAGCGAATGATTTCTTCACCGTCAGCTTGCACTCCACCAATCACAACTTGTTGGTTGACATCTGGACCGCTGCCCTGACCAACTTCTACCTCCATCAACTCCGTCCTTGGACGCTCCGCTTGTGGAACCACATTCATTTGCACATTTTAGACATCAGCCAATGGCATGGCAGGATTTGGTACATTGTCCAATGGCACAACAGGATTTTGTGCAATGTGGCGAGTTCGATTTGGAAATGCATTATTCCGCTCTTTGCCCAAAAAGCTGCTCCAGTGCACATCCTTGCCAAGAAAAACCTCCGCATATGCCATTTGGCACAATGAAAGTGTCCCGTCTTTCTTGGATCTTGACCCCCAAAGTGCCAATGACACTTCAATCATCCTCTTTTTGAAGTGCGGATGTTGGCACTGGTCAGTATTTACCACGTCAGATTTCACGTGCACCTCGTACCGGTTGTGTGGCCAATGGCGGTTGATGTGGGCCCAATCTATATACTGATGACATGTCATTCTTGTCCATGGGCCATCTACCTCCACCCACCCAGGGTTTGCCATAATCGCTTGGGCATTAAGTGTGCCCCAATCCAAGATTGCTTTGTTTCCTCTCTTCCTTCTACCTGGGGGGTCACCTCCAAGTCCCAAACCTCCTGCTACATCCTCTGCGTCCATTCTTGATACTTGAAAAATGACACACACGATACTGTATGCAAATACAATGACAATTTGCTTTGCCTTCTGTTGCGTGAAGGCAATTGAAATGTAGCAAAACATTGTCAAATGTATACACTATAACAAAACATGGTAAAAAAAAACCGCACTCAAAATCGAGTGCGGTTCTTTTTGCCACGTTTTTGTGTAGGTGCGCGTAGTGGACAGTCAACTTCTTTTGCAATTTTCCACTGTCATTTTCAGAATTTGGAAGTGTGTGATATATCGTTGGAAAGGTATTTTCAAGACCTTTCCATTGGTACATTACACGCCCTCAAACTCCAAAAATTGCAGTAGGAAATTGCAAAAGAAGCTGACTGCACGCTGTGGGCGCAAGATTACCCACCCTCGGTAATCGGGCAGACACCGACCAGGTTCTATGCCTTTATCCACCTTTTAAATATAGGGGGTGTTGTGAGCGCGGTCCACTGTACCTTCCAAACAATGGATCTTGTTGTGCTAACGTTTTTTGATTGTCGTGGATGGCAGCGAATACTACTAGAATTGCATGGGTAACTAACAAGCTGACTGTGATGAACAAAGGTGATTGGGAATTCCTAACTCCCTAACTGTCTATTATATGTATAGGGTTGGCTGGGTAGTTGGCGTTATTTCTAACGTCCCTAACTACGTGAGCGGGGAACCTTTACGTTCCTTCCATGAGTGTTGAAGACTATTGTTGGAGGTTTGACACTTCTCTCGGAAGTTTCAACCCTACGGCTAACCCTAAGCTTAATTTTTTCCTCTAATTCCCAACTTCTAAATATAACTTTAGATTTTTACTCCTAAATATAGCTCTAAATTTTTACCCCTAAATTTAATTCTAAATATTTACTCCTAAATTTAACTCTAAATTTTTATTCCTAATAATTAACTCTGGATTTTTTACTCCTAAATTTAACTTCAAAATTTTTACCCCTAAATTTAACTCTAAATTTTTACTCCTAAATTTAACTCTAAATTTTTACTCCTACTCTAAATTTTTATTCCTAATATTTAACTCTAGATTTTTTACTCCTAAATTTAACCTCCAAATTTTTACCCCTAAATTTAACTCTAAATTTTTATTCCTAAATTTAACTCTAAATTTTTACTCCTAAATTTAACTCTAAATTTGTACTCCTACTTTTGACTCTAAATTTTTATCTTGACTTATCCTAGGTCACTATTCACTTAAACAGGCTAATTAAAGAAAAATAAAATTAATGCTAATAAAGAAAAAATACCGAGTTTTGATTCAAGGACTTACCTCGTCACTACCGGTGTCGGAAATGCGCTCGTCCGCCTTTGCGCGCACATTTCTATACTCCATGGTGGTCCTTGGGTCGTGGAAATTTTTCCCCCAAGTTTACCGCTTATGTTATAAAAATTGTGGATCCCGTGTGATCTAACCTCTTTCTTTCCCTTCCTCCTTCTTTCCTTCTCCTTTTCTTTCCCTTTCTCTCTTTCTACACTAACACTATTCAACCTAAGCTTTGATGGGTGCCTTACAACTATAGATTCAAACCCCAAGAAGTTTTAATGTCCCTCCTAACCTCTTACACAACCTTGTCTTCGTGTCATCCTAATCCTACCTCTTAATGATCACTATGAATTCTTGAGATTTCCCTTCTAACACCTATTTAGCTAAGCCTAGAGCACTATTTATCGTCTCTCTCCCCCTTCTCCTATTTAATTCTATGACTCACTAACCTCCCTCCATTGTATGTAGGTGTGATTTTGGTGAGAGTTGAGAGTTGTTTGATGCAGGTATGGAGGTGCGACTTATCCTTTCTTTCTCTTTCCCCCTATTCTCCTTTCTTTTGTTTCTTTTTTATCCCTCGACTTCAACCCTTTAACCTCCCCCTAATCCCCACTAATTCCAACTTTGTTTTTCTCTCCCAAGTCTTCACCCAAGCCCTGGACTTCCTGGACCAACGCTACCCAGACCCCCAGCGACTGCTCCTGACCCCTTGCGACCTGCCCAAACCCCAGCAACTGCTTTCCGACTCCCCAGTGACTCACCCCGACTCCCCAGCCACTACTTGACCCCCAGCGACCTGTCCCGACCTTCTAGCAACTGAATCCACTTTTTTGGGTTCCTTAAGGGAACCCACCCAAGCAAATCTAAATCGGACTTTGGTAAACTCTCTCCGGATTTTGGTGTGGTTTCTTGTTTTACGGACGCCGGCTCACAAGGGGTGGGGTGACTCTTAAACTTAGACTTAATTTCGGACGCTAAACCTTGGACTTTTCCGAGAACGTCTCGGACTCTAGACTTTGGAACGAACGTACATAGGAGTTCAAAGCTTCGCCGTAGAATTGGTTTTAACACCAACTTTAGGACTTACGATACCCCTGCGTTCAAAGCTCCGCCGTCTAAGGCTTGTTTTTAACACGTACTTTAGGACTAGGACTGGTCACAGGTTCAAAGCTTCGCCGTTTCCCGGGGGGTGGGGTCCACTCACAACCAACAACAAAAAAGACAACTCCGATTAGGACTCAATACAGGGGCACACATGCATACAAGGTCAATGATCATGGGTAAAATATCATATACTAAAGGCCCCCCAAAGCGGCATCGCCAAGGTACGGTGGGGGGTGACTTTAGGATTAGTACAAGGCATAAGAAGTCACACAAGTATAGGGAAGACCCGTTCAACTCACAATAAGGATACAAGGTAAGGTATAAGGACTCAAGAGGACCTTCAAAGAAAGCTTGAAATAGAGCAACAAGGGGAGCCAAAAGTGCTCCGAAAACATCGTAGAGGTTTTTTGGCCTAAACGCCAAAAATTCCAAGATAACTTGGACCCACGGACCCAAAACAAGTATTGAGGGTGTTCAAGAGAGAAAAATGGGGACCTTAAATAGGTTTCCAAGGCCCCACCTCCCCCTCAAGAGCTCTAAAGTAACCTTATCAACTTGGATTTTCATCCTCATCTTCAAAGATTTTCATCCTAATCCCTAAAAAACTACTTTTACCTATCTACGTTGGACCAACCTCCTAACTTTTGGAGATTTACTCCAATTGTCAAACGGATTGCGCCATTGGCTCCAGATTGCCGTGTTTAGTCCAAAATCCCCTCTATCCCCCGTACCGAGGACAAAAAACCATCGTAGGCTAATTTAGTTTTAAAATCCTAGATAATGGGGGTCTCCTATTTTGAGAAATGTAAATAGCTTAGGGTCTTCGGTAGGTGTGAGGGAGTCGGAAAAGACTCTTGGTTGACTTTGTTCCGCCGTCGTATGGTCCCGGAATGTCGGTCAACGTGGCGGGGACCCCGCCACGTGATTAGTTCTCGAGGAATCTCGCCGGTTCGGGTGCTTGCTGCTATCAGAATGTCACGAAACTTCACGGAGCGCATTATTAACATAAAATAAGCTAGTCTAATTTTTAGTGAGATTTTCTGGCAACCTGGGTAATTTCCATGAAATTCCCGTTGGAGGTTACTAGGGTTGACCACCCGCAAAAGGTTCTTCTGCAAGTCGGAAGATGACGGGATTTTTCACAGAACCTCTCAGGGGGTCACATGAAAGATGTGCAGGTGCGTTTCCGTACCTGGCACAATTGGTCAGTGGAGATGAATTGGTCATGTCCTTGAGTTTATCGATGGTGCGGGAATCTTTTGCGGATAGAGGAATCTTGGTGAATCGATTTCGTCGTTGGACTCCTGGCACGGGATTTATCCTAGGACACCATCCTTGGGCTGTAGATTCCTCCACGGGCCCGATCTTGCATTAGTGGCTCCTGCATGCTATCAATCGGGATTTGGGGAATTCTAAACCTAACTCTAGGACCCGACCTAGTGGCCTTGTTGTGGATCCCTCGGACCGGTTTAGCCATGAATTGCCACATTCATGGTGGGATTTAGCCCTTTTGGGCCTATGTGACTTGAATCCTACAAATCCAACCGTTTCGTTTTTTCTACCTATTTTTGGACCCAGTTTGGTGGGATTCTAAGTCTAAACACAAATCTAGACCAAATACTATAATGGGTATGGTACAACCCTATTTTGGTTCTACACTCTTTTTATGGCTTTTTGTATATTTTTCTTAACTTTAAATTGCAAATTTCCGAAAAAATAATTCTACGAGTCCCAAGTGACAAATTGGGAGCTCACACGCGCGTAGTGGGTCAGCACAAAAAGGTGGCAAAAAGAATCGCACTCGATTTTGAGTGTGGTTTTTTTTTACCATGTTTTGTTATAGTGATAACACTTCCCCTCAAATTGCAGTGCAAAGCTTTCTCAAGCTCGTACAGTGCAACTCAAAAGAAAAAGCAGGTGAACTGTCAAAAAAAATTCACTTATACCCCCCAATTATTGACCCAATTAGGCAGGGTAATTAACATCTAATGAGTCCGTCCCCCCCTCCAAATCCAGACTGTCCAGAGCATAGAACGGCTTGGAATGGACGGCCGATCCGTCCACAAAGGTCCGACACAGGGTTGGAACGTCGTCAACGGGTTCAGGGCGCCGTCGATAGGTTCGGGAAATAATTACACCGCCGCCCGAAAGTTTGACGGACGGTTTTTCCGTCCTCTCGACGAGCTGTCCGTCCCCTTGACGGCCTGCCCATACCCTTGACGGAATACCCGTCTCCTCGACGGCCTTTCCGTCCTCTGGACGACCTACCCGTCTCTTGGACGGAAAGGCCGTCCAAAAGGACGGGCTGCTCGTCTCCTCGACGGCCTGTCCCTGGTCGAGAACGGCCCGCTGTAACGTTACGGAACATCCGGAAACCAAACCTAATACATAAAAGAGAGGTAAATAGGAGGAAAACTTTGAAATTTTTGCATAGGTGTAGAAACTTAGACGCTAGAAACCTAAATTAGAAAAGATCTCATTTGTAGGAACGCTAAAATCGTAATTAGGTTAAAAACAATGTTCCGGAACTAGTAGCCGGATAGCCGGAAGTTTTGGATCGTAGGGTTTCCGGCTAGGGAACTTACGGGAACTCCACCGGGTCGGGAACTTAGGGTTTCCCGTAGCTATATAAACCCCGCCGCCATTCTCATTCGGTCTCTTTTCTCTACGGCATTTTCGCGAGTACGTTTAGTGAGAGAAAGAGTGGTGAGATAGGATTGAGATAGGAAGCGGAAGTGAGGTCGGTGTAGTTCCGGAAGTCTGACAGGATGGCGGAAACCCCAGTCCGGAAACCGGCGGTGACTGCCTGGACTGTCAGCCCCATGATTCCGTTCGATACGGACCATCATCGGGAGTTGAAGGAAGATTTAGAGGTCATGGGTTGTGTCGGATTCCTAGACCGCCCGTGGGACTTGAAGAGTGAGGGGATGATTGAGGAACTCCTTTACGGAGTTCCCAATCAGTATGAGTTGACGGTGAGGGGCAGCCCAAGAGCTTGGACACAAGAGCTCTGGGCCGGAACGTATTTCGCCGTTAACAGGGGGCTAGGATGGGCTGGGCGGACTGAGAATTTCGCGGCGGAAAGATTCCGAAACTCCACCGACTCGAAGGAGGGATACGCAGCGACGGATTGCGTTTACGCCCGGGATCAGCAACTCTTAGAGTTCCTAATTCCCATCCTGTATCCGGAGAAGCCCAGCCGGGTAACCATCACGGTGGCAAACACCATCTTCGGAGCTCTAGGAAATAGGATAAACCCGCCTCCAAGACCCGTGAACTAGGGCAGACTTATTCACACTATTGTGGATAAGTTGGCAAATGGGATTGCGGGACGGAAGTCCAGTCACATTAGCCCGTACTTGTTCCACTTGTACCACCGGATGGAAACCCTGAGCGAGCCGGAGCAGCTTATGTACAAGAAAGGGGAAAACCTCCTCAAGTACGGACTGAAACCAGAACCGCAGCCAGAGGAGCCGGAATCAGAGGAGGAGGACGTTCCGGAGGAAACACAGACCACTCCGGAGAAGGCCGAACCCAGCAGGCGGAAGTCCACGGATCGAGGCTTACGGGGGAAGCAAGTGGCGGAAGGTTCTGTCCAACCGGAGAGTCCGCACCCGGGCACGGATCCGGTCGAGAGCGCCATTCATTGGCTGCGAACGACGAGGACGGTGAACGACCGGATGGCGGCAGTACTCCAAGACGTCTGCAACACGCTAGGAGTGAAGGACGAGAGGGAGATCTTAGCCGCCATCGCATGAAGACCGAATCCGGAAGACGTCAAGGTTCTGTACAACCAGATTCGGAGTCTTCAGGAAGAACGGGATCAGTTCCGGAGCCAGCACTAGTGGTCGGAACGGAAGATGCACATCGCGAACCGGAAGGCGACGGAGGCGATGGCTTTAGTGCGGAAGCTGGGAGAACTGGTCGACCTTCCAACTAGCACCATCTCTAGGGCGCAACTCTGGAACTCCCAAATGGTGGCCCAAGTACACATTACCGGAACGAAGGTGGTGCTCATACTGACGGATTTCGAAGCCCGGATGGAGGGAGTGCTCAAGGAGATGCGGCAGCTGATCGGAAGCCTCGACCCAAACCTGCTTGACCAAGTGATGTTCGCGGATCTTCCGGGAGGAGAGTTCCAAGAAACTCAAGGAGCCGGAACTTCAACGGAAAGGAGGAATCTGGAAATCTCGACTCATGTGGTGACTTATCCGGAAGTCACTACACCAAAGGACGCGGGCACACAGACCACCGTCCAGGAGGGGTCAACCGGAAGACAAGCGACGGTAAACCTGTTTCTACCTCTCCAACTGACGGAGACGGAAGCCGAGGCCATAGCAGCAGCAAGTGTCAGGAATCCTGCCCGGACCGATCCGGATAGGTTTATGCATATGCAGAACACTCCGCCACCAGCGAATCCGGGCAACACCGTCATCAATCTGACGGAGACAAAGACGACACGGCAGAGACACACGAGGATCGAGGAGCCGCTGGAGATTGAGGAGACGGAAGAGGAATCTGCGGAGTCTCACTCCCAATCGGATGAGACGAATTCTGATCCGCCTCAGATCCGGACTCGATCGGCAACGAAGAGGACTCCACCAAAGGCGACTGCTCGGAAGCCCACTCCAGCGAATCTTAGGGCCGGGCCGTCAACGAAGAAGCCCCACAAATGACTAGTGCGGGTGGGTATCTTTTTAGTTAGGATTTTGTCTTATTAGTTATTTCCGGAAATGGGTAACCCGGACTGTGGGCCCCTAGTTCCGGACTTTTAGGTTGTCAACAGATTTTCGTTTTAGCCGGAATGGTTATTAGGACCGTTAGCCGGAGTTCTAGTTGGCCGTTGGCCGGGTTTTGTGTGGGCCTTTCTGACCGCTTTTTGTTTGCTTTTAAAGAGCAGGCCGGCTTGTTGGCCTGTCATTTCCTTTCTTGTCATTTAATCGGAGCTTACCGGAGATCAATTTGATCATCTCTTTGCGTATCGCGTTGATGATTGAGTCGTACACTGGTTTGTGAGTGAGGGTGTGTGAGAGGGAGTCCAGATTCTTGGGTTGACGGATACATGTGCTGTAATGGAAGAACTTTAGACGTGTGAAAGAGGAGCTGTGCGTGGTGCCTTTAATTTGCTGGAACGGTGATCCGGTGGAAGCCTGTTATGGGTGAGGGTGCGAGTCCGGAAGTCCAGGGAGGATTCCGTGTGGAGATAAGCAACCGCCAGAGGAATTATCCTAGCCATCGGAAGGTCTGCCAACCTCCGAAGCATTCGAGAGTTAAGAAGTCAGCACTACAATCCGGAAAGTCTGGATCTGTCGTTGTAGTAAGGTGGATCTAACCGGGCCTTGTGTGACCTACTTTCCGGATACGTCATCCGGAAGATTGTGAGGGTACGGATTCTTCCTTTGCTATTACCGTATAATTCTTGGGTGTTTATTTTGTTTGTTACGAATAGAGAGTGTGAATCAGGAGTGGTGAGTCCCTGCCCCTCGGAAAGATCAATAGTGGACCCCCTGAGGGTGAAACAGAGGTATCTAAAACCAGTTACTTAAGAGAGTCTGAATCAGATTCCAGAATAGGACGGATCTGGACTGGAATCCGGAAAATACTAGTTTCCGGAAGATAGCAATAGATTATACAGATTGCTTGGGGTGTTTTTGGAAGTAATCCAGATACCCAAAACTTGCAGCAACATAGTAGAATTCCCTGGGACGATAACTTGTGTCATCTTACCACATTTTTGTGTCAAAGATACTTATGCGCTAACTACGCGTGCGACACCCGCCCATCCTCTCGACGGCCTGTTTGTGGTCTGGGACGGCCTGCCGAACGTTCTGGACGGCCCTTCAAAAATTTTATTTTTATTTTTTTGAAAATTGATTTTTATTCGAAGTTTCGACAAAATCACATCAAATAGAAAATTCATTTTCAAATTTTCAAATTTTCACCATGTGTATATATCACAAGGATAATGACATTAGAATCTATCATAGCGTAAACTTAATTTCCATTTCATGATTTATTTAGAATGTACTGAATGTAGTAGACATTAAAAACACATTCGAAGCGCAAATCGCAATAATGAAATTTCAATTTAGGTTTGTGTTGGCGGATTTTACATAAAATAGGAACTAGAGAAAATGAACTTTTGTTTGATAGTTAGACTCAAACTCAGAAAATATCAATTTGGGGGAGAAATTTCAGATTTAGAGTAAGGAGCAACAACTTCCCAAAATACACTAAAGTAGCATATTTTTATTTTTATTTTTTCCTAAACTCTAAATTATGTGGAGGCAAATATCGGAAAGACTACAAAATCATTTGGATACACTTTGTAACTCAACATAGAAGGTCCCCAAAAAATGAAATGAACGCTTCCACAGTCTTTCCATCTCATTGAAGTGATTGAATTGCCATCAAATTAGCATTAAATGATGTCGTTGGGCGTTCAGAGGTTGAAGTTTATTGTAAATATCTTGCAATCTACAATTCTACATAAGCAAAGTTTGTGAAATTTCTTCCGGTCAATTGAACACTAGTCTAGTACTCTAGTATGAGATCTTACATACTACAAGTAGATGTGCACCTTAAAGGCCTAAACACATTCATTTTTTTTTTTTAATTCTTTGCTATAGAAATGGCAATTTATTTCAGATTTAGGATGGAAAAGAGGCCTTGGGACTTTAGTTAGTTTAGTGGTTAACATACGGTACTACATAAGCAATTAATAAACAATCCATAAGAAAAACTATAGTAATTCACCGCTAGTTGCATTATAATTTAGAAGCCATAAAAGAAATATAGAGACCACAAAAATGTCAAGTTCATGTACTCAATACTGCATTTCAATTTTATTACACCAATCCACTCTTATTTGCTATAGTTACATAAACTTGAACATCAAATACTCTTAAAATTGCAACAGTGAAGAGGGTTTAGGGTTTAGGGTTTAGGGTTTGGGATTTAGGGTATTGGCCTATAGGGTTTACTTCAAAACCTAGCATGGACCGGAAACTACAAAAAATGTCCTTTCTTTTTTTAGTTGGCATTACAAGTGCAAAACTTGATCGAGATGTAGTCTTTGAAGTTTGAATTGGAAAAAAATAGATTAATGATTTAAAATCAAAGTTTTATAAAACATATTGAAGACACCAAAAAACGGCATAACAATATCTTTAAAAGGTAAAACATTCTTAAGTTTAGATGTATAGGGCTACATTTTTTTTCTGTAATGTATGAATGGAAAGCCAAAACAATGTTTTACATGAATCAATGATATGCATATGACATATGTTGTTTAGGAGGTCTTTCATTTATTTCATAATTAACCATTTCAGAGTTTTAATCTTACTACCTTTAACTGGAGCATTTAGAGGGTGGTTTTTGTCTTGGTCTTTGTATATTTGATCTGGGCTTAGTAAGTTATTGAATGTTTGTACGTTTGAGACTTTGAGTTGAGTATATTAGTGTAGACAGAGTTTAAAATTCAACAAAATACTAAATTGTCAGGTGCACTTACATGCAGGGAAGGATGGAATCAAAATACAATAATCCCAAAGGTAAAATCATTCTACATATAATTGATAAAATTCATTTGAATTCAAATTTGAGCCCTACAGAATATAAATTATTTTAAAGGATTGCGAGATTCTGGGATTTTTGTAATAAAAACATTGCCCAATGCCAACAACTTTTGTGAAAATGGGTGCAATTAGAATGAATCAAATGTTAACATGAACAGCCAAATAGAACATTCTAGGACCCACATTAAGAAGTTTTCAATTTGACCTTCTATGATTTTTTCTATGTTTCTTCCATTATTTACGTGCAACAAAATATAATTCCATTCTAAATGAGCAGTAAACCTCGTTTTGAGCATTTGAATGTCATCCCTGGTATTTATTTGTCCTCTAATTGAAACAAATGTGAACATTAAGTTAGCACTTCTAAACTACCCGCCACCGTAGACTAATGCCCGATTGAGAGGAAGGACACTTGTCCTAACAAATCCGAGAGTGCCAAACCACATAAATGAAAAATTCTCCGAATAAGGATTAGAAATGAATTACACTCGGCCATCACTATTTTGAATGGCCCGCTCGACGACCTTCCCGCCCTCTTGACAGCCTTCCCGTCCTCTCGACGGCCTTCCCGTCTCTCGAAAGTCTTCCCGTCCTTTCGACGGCCAGTCCGCGGGCTGTACGGCCTTCTCGTCCTCAGGCCAAGTAGTCCGCAGGCTGGACGATCTCCCCCCCTGGACGGCCTTCCCGTCCTCTCGACGGCCAGTCCGCGAGCTGGACGGCCTTCCCGTCCTTTGGACGGCCAGTCCGCAGGCTGGACGGTCTCCCCCCCTGGACGGCCTTCCCGTCCTCTCGACAGCCAGTCCGCGGGCTAGACGGATTAGCCCCTGGACGGCCTTCCCGTCCTCTCGACGGCTAGTCCGCGGGCTGGACAACTTGGCCCCTGGACGCTCTGTCCATCCTCTTGACGGCCTCTCCGTCGACGTGAAAGATTGGGGCGGATTGACCCCCTTGCTCGGCCTTACCAGGGGTGCATGTAAAAAAAAGGCCCCTATTTTGGGCTGATCCAGGGATTATTATTGATGTGATCGAATGAATTAGAGGTCTTTGATCCCAAATATGAATTCATAATTTGCAAAAAGAAAATTGTGCGGAAAACAGGGTCAGCCCGGAGGGCCTCGCGAGGGGGTCAGTTCACCCCGGCCACGTGAAATGGGTATATAAGACTGTTTTTAGGGTACTTTCGCCACAGTCTCTCCTGCTCTAACGGTGCTCTCTTGTCTTGGATTGGTTGCAGTCTTTACTTGCGAGCACGGGTGCTGGGTAGAGGTTGGTTTGAGGAATAAGGGGGGCGGTTTTTTACTTTGTGGAAGCCGAATTCCTAATTCCTTTCATTGTGATTATTTGTTATTTGTTACTGTCACGATAGCTGGTCGTGATTTCTCGAAGAGAAAGGTTGATGATTGGTGGACAAGTGTTGGAGATGCACCGATTATGGACCTGGATGTAGAATCACCAGAGCTCGTTTCAGAGGCCGTAGTTGCAGAAGGGTCCGTAGTTGCTGTGGGGGCCGGAGAGTCTTCGAAGGGAAAAAAAAAAAAAAAGGAGGCACAAGGCTACAAATCCAAAGAAGTGGCTAAGCAAAGGTGCAACACGAAAATTGCATGAAGTGGCGTTGGATTTTTTTTATCAGTATTTGATTTCGCAATTGAACACAACATACGTCTCACACGGATTATAGGAAGTGGATGTCATTAAACAAAAGTTCCACCACATGTTCTGAACAACAATGAGCGCGGATGAGTGGCATGAAGACCGCACAAAAGAATGCTTCGATCATTGGTTGGAGTCACAAGTGCAAACGTGTATCTTCAACCTTGCCCAAGTTGCGGAAAAAATAAAAGGCTTTCAGAAGAGTGTAGTGCCTAGACAACAAGCATTGAATTTGTTGCACAAGAAGGTGTATTGGTGGCATGAAGCAGTGCGTGGATTGTCTTCAAACAACATTTGTTCCGCTCCGTGGTTTCAACAAAGTCAGAACTTGGCCTTTGGTCAACAGGCTGCAGGAGGAGTGGTTTTCCTTGAAAGAAGAGTGGTGCTGGTTACTTTGTCTGGCCATAGCAAACAAGGGGGGCATGGAAGGGTGCGCAAAATATGTGTTCAAAATTCAAAATATATTCCCGAGAATATGGAATTAGCTGGGAAGTCAGCCTTGCGCGTGGATGAATTGAAGAAGTCCAGGGAGAAGTTGTCCATCGAGGCATTGGTATGTCCATGCGAGCATCCAAGGGTTATCAAATTTTTTGCTATAAATGACATGACCATGGAGTGTTATTCGCAATGGTGGAATGGCGGTACTCTCGGCGCCATGTTTATCCTTGATGAGAAGAACCGAGATCTAGATGAAATTGGAGAGTTGGCTTATGATGCAACTCCCAAACAATGCAAGCCATGAAACGACTCATGGCATATAGACGCAAGCGCACTGAACTTGCGTGGGCGATGATTTGCATTGTGGATGCAGTGCAACAGTGCTCTGTATTGCACAACGACATCACACCGGAGAACATTATGCTTCACTTTCCGAATGATGATGGAAGAACCGTGTAGATTGGTCTATGTGATTGGGGAATGGGTAGCCGCATCAACGAAGAAACCCCTTCTCTTTACCAATTCAATTGTCCAAGGAAGTTTCAAGCAACCAGAGCGCAACATTGGTGGGTGGGTGGCTCCTGAGTTGATGTACTTGACTGAGAGACAGGAACTTCATCATCTCCTATTCACAGGGTTAAGCCACCGTGTGTTAGTATACACACAGACAGATACTCCATAGGGAAATTGGCTATGAAGGTATGGAAAAAAGATCGCGGAAATGTAGAGATGATTCCGGATCATACGGCATTTGGTACGTTTCAAACCATGTTGGGTGAATTGTGCAAGGTGGAGCCACTACAACGACGCTCGGTGACATATGTCGTGCAACGTCTAAGTGGTGCTCCAATGTTTTGGACACCACCCGTGGATTGCTACCGCAAGGCCCGTAAAGAACAAGACCTTCAAGAAGAGCAGGCGCGCAATGAAGATTAGATAATAGTATATTACCATGTAGTTGCAAAATTAGTGTTTACTTAGCACATGCGGTTATTATAGTATGGGCTTGAGGACATCCATAGCAATGTAGCACATTTTGTGGCTTCAATGCATTTTGTACTCATTTTGGTTTATATAAAGTTATAAACATATTTTACCTAAACATTGAGTTGTAAAAAACTTCTTGTCTTCCCTAACTTTATCATTTAAATTGAGTTTAAACAAAAAATTTATATCTTTAGTACTAAAAACTTTGAATTGTATATCACTACAAGAAATTTCAATTAGTTTTGTGGAAAATTGTAATTGTCAACGTTTTTGTTGCACTTCATGCCATAAATAAGTAAAAATAGAAAAAACAATTCAAGAGATTCTAAATTTTTAGTTTTTTACAAGAGGTACAAAAATCAATAGAGATTTCTAGTTGGAAAAATTTTCAATTGGTTATTTTATTTTTCATGCCCAAAATTAGTAAGCAACCACAAAGAAAAGCTTGAAGTCAAATTTGACTATCAAACCAAATTTATATTTTTATTGAAAATCAGCATAATATTTTAATATTTTCAACAAACGTAAGAATTCATTTTCTATTTATGTTTTTTTTTTCAGAAAATTTAATGGAAAAATGATTTTATTGTGATTTTATAAAGTTAAACGTGGAAATCAAATTTTATCAATTATAATATGTATTAGAATAATCTGAAACTCTTACCATAAATGAATGAATGAATGAACCAAAAACATAGTTTTATAATTTTAATTTTAATGAAATTTGAAAAAAAGAAAACATACATGAAAAAAATACCAGATTGTGTTATTTGGATTGCAAACATAGTTTTCAATTGCAATAACTCTTTCAAATTTTGACCTCAATTCTTGAATATTCAAAAATAATAATTCAAAAACAATAGTGCCCCGAAGGCCCAATTTTCCATAAATCGCAGTGAAAGTTAATCTGAAATTGCAAAGCTAGCATTCAGAAAACTAGTTTTTCCAAGTTTGAATGCTAATATCTTTCAATCTATTCGGTCAAACTTCATGAAATTTTTACCACGTGATAAAAAACATGTGAAGTATAAGATCTTACGGTTAGATGTTGTAAAAAACATTTTTTCCGTATGTTGAGGCAAATGCAAGAGAAAAGACAATTTTGCGTTGTTTTTTGTGTAATGACTTTGGGACTTTAGGGGTAAATAGTTCCATGAGAATGAAAGGAACAAAAGTCATATTTCATATTAATGCTGATTTCAATATGCAAGGTATTGAGCCTCTAAAACCATTGCATTTGAAAACATGAAGACCCTATTGTCTTTTCAAAAACATTCAACGTCTTCCATGCCTAAGAATGTGCATAGAAGTATTTGCATTTGCTTCTTGTACTATTGGTTCATTACCACCAATTTCTTCGAGTGGACCTTGTCGAGGCACCGGCCCCCTGTAATCACTATCTCCTAGAACTTTACCATCTTCACCTATAGTACCACCGATGGATTCACCATCATCATTGGATGGTGCACTACCACTTTCGCTAGAGGCCTCGGAATTGCGGTTTCGTTGTGGTCGAGCTATAAAAGACAACGTCCGAAGAGGTCGTTGGCCCATTGCGTCCATAATGCCATCTATATTGGGCCCTCCTGTTTAAACTTCTCTTAAAAATGGTTGGGAAGCCGCTTCTTCCCTCCTCAACCTTCTGTGCGTTCTACTACTCACACGCTCACTAGTAGTACCTTGTGGTCGTGGACGCTTCCCTCGATTATTGGCATGTACAGGTGGCCGCAATGAAGTCGTATTTTTAGTCGCACAATGTGACACCATACCAGCCAATCATGTACCTATCGACGAAGTTGATTCGTGTGGACGAACTTCGGAACTAGACGGCCTTGATGAACTTTGGATTTGTAGATTTTCCAATATTGGCATTTGTCGTTGTGCAACCGAGACTCGATTTGGAGGGGGCATATGTTCTTCTCCACCTTGAGGGGGCTCTTCTCTGCGGGTGGTCCTCATGGGCAATGACGGTGGTACTACTACGTCTTCTTCACATCCTCTTTGAACGTCAACACCATCTCTTTCTATTGTGGCATCAACTTGTACATCCATAGGGTCTGGACTTAGTGGTCTTGGTGCCACAACGTCCTCATTTGTATTGCCTCCACTTGGCCCAGCATTCCACGTTTGTGGCATTCATGGTGGACTTCTTTGATGTCCCTCGTAGTCATTGTCGTTATTATCCCCCTCTTCAAAGTCAAATACGGATGCATCAATTAGAGGACGCACTCCTCCCGCCCCACGAAATCTATCAAACGGTGGTTCATCGTCGTCATTGGAACTATCATCTGAATTGTCATCATTGGGATCAGAGAGAACCGAACCACGGTCTAGACCATCATATTCATCTGTTATGGAATCCTCTGACATCATGTTTTCAATGTACCACCTTGTCGAATTTGCTGCAGCCCTTTCTCTAAGAGTCTTGGAATTGGTATAAATGTAAACCAATTCCTCAGCACGCTCTGATGTCAATCTATTGTGTGATTTGTTGTAGACAAACGAATACATGCTCCAATTGCGTTCACAGGACGATGCAGAACACACTTGCGCGAGGATCTTTCTGGCAATCGGTGCAAGTGTACGAGCACCGGCTCCGAGAAGGTCCCACCATTTGTGAGGCTGCAAATTCAAGGTGTTTACATTAGGAAGTCCACCGAAAATGCCTCGCGGATCTTTAAATGCTTGGTACTCAAACAAAGCTGAAGCAAATGCTTGATCTCCAACAGCCAATTTGCGCAGAACTCTCAATATGGCTTCTCTTGCCTCATCATCATCCATTAGCAAGACTTCGTCAAATAAAAAGGGATTCAATAGAGCCCCAGCGTAATGCAAATCTGTCCTGAGCATGTCCCAGCGCTTGTAGAAATCATCGGTGGCGGAAATTGCATACCTCCGCTCTAATGAAAATGGTGGATCCTCCAAAGATAAAATATGCTTTTCCACCTTTTTCATCACAAGCCATGCCTTATCCAAGCACGGGTGCTTGCCATCAAACTCTCGAAGAGCAATCAACACGGGCTCCACTATGTGCACAAAGTTTAAACATTTCCTCCAAAATTCATCCGTTCGTACATATCGTCGCACATCGTTAGCTTTTCTTTGCTTTTGATTGGATGCCAATCTCCGCGTGTACTCATTCCATTGCGGATCATGGACTGTCGATTCTACCGCTTCCCTCACCTCCACCAAACGTTTGATTATGAGGAACATGGTTGCAAAGCGTGTTTGAACGGGATTTTTGAAAACGTGATTAGGAGAATGTCGTCAAAAGATTGCAAGTGGCATGTGATGCGTTCGAATGTATTTCACAATTGACTTGGCTTTCTTGACCATACTTGTAATCCAATCTTGTTTTCCCCAATCTTCAAGTAGAAGGTCAAGTGCATGTGCTGAACACCCTTGAAAATATATGTGTGGAAATCTACGAAGTAACAGAGCGCCAGCGGCCAACATGTTTGCTGCATTGTCTGTACAAACTTGTACCACGTTTTGTGCCCCTACCTCGTCAATGTAATCACCCATGCAATTAGCCACGTAAGTAGCATCTTTGCATTTGCCTATTGTGTCTATCGATCCAAGAAATACTTCTCCACTTGTATATGCCAACATAACATTCATCAATGGTCGATGTGTAATGTTGTCCCATCCATCAAAGCATATTGTAACGCCATACTTGTGGATTGGTGCCCTTGTCTTCTCTGCTACAATTGCTGCCACTTCGTCTTTTGTAGATTTTATGAGCTTTGCACGAAGTGCATGGTACGCTGGAGGTTTGTAGCCAACTCTTGATTCCGATGTTGATTTCACTGCATCCAGAAAATTAGGATGCCTCACTACATTGAATGGTATATTGGCTTTGTAGAAAAACTTAGCCCACTTCTTGTCTAATACTTGCTTGTTTGATGCGTTCATTCCTTCTTGTACAGACAGTTGCCTCATCGATTGACTGTGGGTCAAACTAGGGTTGGGCGCCTTCGATGATCATACTTGAGAGCTTTGCCCCCCAGTGTCTTCTCCTCCATCGTTTGCCAAGATTGAAGCATCAGGTTGTTGCTCACCACGTACTACACTTGGTAGTATCGTTGATGGTGATGTCACTTCCACGTTGCGTCCAGTTCCATGCGAAGTGTCCGTAGATATATGTCCTCCACAATTAAAAAACATTACCTTCACGGCTGCATTGACTTTAGTGCACGCTCTCACTCCAAAAAGGGTGTCATTTCGTCTGTATCCCAAATGAAAAAGCAACCGATCCTTTCGATAGCTTAGCAAAGCTTCGCAGAACTTGCAAACAATTTTTCCATCTGACCATAGTGTGTACCAAGGTTTCCACTGTGATCTTCCTCCACCCATTGCTCTTATCTGTCTTCCTCTATCTACCTTTGCACCAAAAAAAAGATTAGTATTCTGTTTGAAATGTGATGTGGAAACAACACTTGTTGCTCTCACAACAAGTGCCACCACAACACTCTTTTTGGACTTCGCTCTACCGCAATGGTTGTACTCCAACCAAGTCAGGAAAGGCAAAATTAGCAAGGAAAAGTAAACTTGAATAGGCAGAAGTCCTTAATATACACCTTGAAGCCCTCCCTAAAACCCTAAACCCTAAACCCAGCTAGATGGAGTGACGGCTAATGGGGTGGACCCTAAACCCGCAGCCCCGCCAATGAAATCGTCCAAGTGGCGACTGTCCCGTCCTGCGATATTTCGGTCCAGGGGACGGGACGGTTTCCCATCCAGAGGACGGATTCGCGTCCAAGGGACGGATTACCGTCTTAGAGACGAGAATTCCGTCCAGGAGACGACCTCTTCGTCCAGGGGATGGCTTACTGTCCAGCGACGGACTCTCCGTCCAGAGGACGACTTAGCGTCCAGGGGACGACTTACCGTCCAGCGGACGGCCTCTTCGTCTAAGAGACGGATGTCCATTCGGCGACGGAGTGACCGTCTAGGAGACGGCCCAACGCCGTCGCAAAATGGACAGACTTAATCCGCGTTGCGGATGGTCCCGTTAGTATCGGCGACAGGCTATGACGCATCAGGACGGACGCGTCATGACATCCGGACATGAAAAGCCCACATCACGTCCGGATAGACAACCCTGTCTAGGATCACCATTCTAAAAATACACCGTTGAAGTTTTGAAGACCCATACCCTTGTAGCCTCTTTTTGCAAAAACAAATCCTTCTAATATATTTCAATGCATTATAATTTTAGTTTGATTTCAATCCAAAACCTTGTAGCTATTTATTTCCAAAATAAAGCCTTCAACAAAAAGCCAAAAAAGTATAAGTTGGTTATGATTTGATTTCTAAATTCCAAATCCTAAATCCCAAATAGGTTCTAATTAGAAGAATAAAAAATGAATCCTTAAATTTGAATATAAGCAAATATGTACCTTGTCTTTCATTAGGACTCCAACCCTTTTGGGATTCTACTCACACAAATTTTATCCTTCTTGTTTGGAAGTTCATTTTCATTTTCAAAATTATTATTCTTTGGGTGAGTCCTAGTTCGCAAGTGCATGGTGAAGGCATAAAGGAGAGGTCCGGGCCTAAGAAGGGAGCAGCATGCTTCCACACATGATCTTTGAACTCAAAAAGTAGTTGGACCCCTTAATGCAGCCATTGACTTGAAGATATTCCTCTAAAATCAAATTAAATGTTAGCTGCATTAATGGGTTCCCCCTCTCCATGGAAAAGAAGAATCCCATGACCAAGCTCAACTTCTATTTCAACTTCCCCCCATACTGTGGCTGAGAAGTGGGATGTTTGCGCCCTGTCCAGGCGTCCGCGCCGAGACATCCGCGCCCTAGCTAGACGTCCGCACCCTGATGAGAAGTCTGCACCCTAACCAGACGTCTGTGCCGAGATGTCCGCGCCCTGGCCAGATATCTACGCCAAGACGTCCGCGTCCTAACCAAGCGTTCGTGCCAAGACGTCCACGCCCTGTCCAGGCGTCCACGCCGAGACGTCCGCATCTTAACCAGGCGTCCGCGTCGAGACGTCCGCGCCCTGTAAAGTCCCCGCTCTGACGATGACGTCCGTGCCCTGACGTCCATGCCCCGACTTTCACATCTGCACCTTGATTCCAGCGTGGACCGCCACCGTGGCAGCGAGTTGTCAATTGGAAAATTAGAAAAATGAAAGGCGTCCAGGTTGTCCGAGACATCCGGTTGTCCGGTCTGGTTTGCCTGTCCGTCTGTGCCGTCCGATCACCTGGACCCGTCCACTATGACAACCCTGCGTACAGCAAGCCCCAGAGAATCCCAAAATTGGTACAGTGCAAGCTACAGATTGCACCAAGGAGATCGTCCTGAACACTATCCACAACCGCGTCTAGCTTAAATCTAAATGTCTTCCCCACTAAGGTCAATGACGAGACCACTTCAATACACTATAAGAAATCTGTGTTTTAGTTGACGGATTTTAGGTGACGTCCAATGGAACAACTTGTGTTTTTATGTCAACAATAACGTCCAGCGTAACATCAAGATGTTACGCTGGACGTTATTGTTGACATAAAAACACAAGTTGTTCCATTGGACGTCACCTAAAATCCGTCAACTTAGACATTAAAAAACTCTAGTTTCTTATAGTGATAGTCACGGACGACACATCTGAAAATGGTTCAGTGGTTGTAACATCCGTAGCTCTTGGAAATGCAGCTCCAATGTGAAGCACTCATTTGCACCGAAACAGTGCTTCGTCGCAATCGACCTCAACTGCAAAAATTATTGCTTCCACTAACAACTCCATTACTAGTAGAACACAATCTTCTACACCTACCATAATTATTACTGAAAACTCTTCATGTAAGGGGGAGGGCTGCACCCTACTCCGTCGCGGGTGACCGCAAATATGAACAACAGTGGTCCACGTATTCACAAGCAAAACACTATGACAACTGGACCAGAAGCCGACGGGAGGACCACTATGGATTCACCTCATGGTTTGCCTAAAAAACCAAGAGATTCTCATAAGCAATGGAGAGGGTTGCTGAAGCGAGGATGCCTTGCATCCTTCAGTGTGAAGAGCTTGTACCTGATGCCGCAGGTCATAGAGATTTCTATTTACTAGGGCGACCATGTGAATGACATTGGCGTTCAATGCCATGGCGTGCAGAATAAGGTAAACCATCCCATTGTGGTCAGAATTTGAGACCATCCCATTGTGGTCAAAATGTTAATGGTGGTGTACATTTGAGTTCTTAAATGTACACCACCATTAATATTTTGACCACAATGGGATGGTCTCAAATTCTGACCGCAATGAGATGGTTTACCTTAGTGGTGATCGAAGTGCCTTTTGTTAGCAATTGTTTGTAGATATCAAGGAATTTGTCGTGAGGTTACTTCGTGATGGTCATAGTGTTCGTAGGTGATGTTGAAGCACATTCAAGTTGTCAAGGAATCCCTCATGACCGGCAAGGACATTTCTAAAGACATTTTCTACACAAATGGGACGTGCGCAACCTGGCCTCTAAGGTTACGCGTGAGACCTACATGTTAGACCCGCATGATGCAAAGAGTGTGCAACTGTGGATGCAAGCCAATAGTGTCTTCTTCTACCAATAAACAACTGCAGTCACACAAGGAGAGTTCACCGCATCCCTCTACCCTTCACTATTGGCATTCAAATGCCTTGGCAACGGGAGGTCTAAATGGTGTATGGAATATCACCATTTTAACGAAATTTCCTATCCACTTCTATTTGTCATTTTCATTCACTTGAACAAGTACATCAATTGAATCAATTTCAAATAAATTGGCAAATTTCCAATTGGAGTTTTTAATACCCAAAAATGAGATGTACATTAGTGCAAGAATATTATTTTCTTCCAAGGAAGGTTCAAAGGAAATCCGTACTAAACTTTTCCATTCTAATCCATAAAAGTCTTACACTAAGCTTTGGAGATTGATTTTTTCAATGTATTATACGATGGGATCAAATTCATTAGACCCCACATTAAAAAAAATTAGGATTAGTGCCATGTCGGATTGGCTATTTTTTTTTTAAATTTATGAGTTTTTTATTTTTTATTTATGTAATTTATTTTTATTTTTCTGTATTTGTACTGTGGAGGGTGGAAAATGAACAATTAGCAATCCTTTGCAAGGGGCAGATTTTTCCTAAAGTAAAAAATCATTTCTTTTAGGGTTGAATATCCTTCACATTAGAAAGAAAATGAGGCATCAGGAGGGCCGCAAAAAGTGACCAAACCAATCTATTAATCAAAAATAGGCAGCCTAAGAAATCTAGGCACAGTACAATGTCAGCTTGTGTGAAAATCAAAAAGAGTGTCAGGACTCAAAAACCAAGGTGTAGCAAAGATATGTTTAATAGTCACCAACATCAAATTACACAATGATTAATTGACAAATGAAACAAAATAGGCCAAGTGAAGTGGCTTTTGAAGTTAGTTACCAAAAAATTAGAATCACTAATGCTTTTGTAAGAACTTCACAAGCCACTTAATTGAGAGTGTTTGAAGTTGAGAAGGAGAGATATTTATAGAAGTGGGATAGTAGTAGGTAAACCAATCCATATGGGATATGTAAATTAGGATTAATAGGTCCACAACTGCTCATAGTTAAGTAAAAAGTAGGAATTATGTTCATGGTCAAATTTCAGACCTCATTCAGGCATAGTATAATGATTGTAGAATCAATTTAAATTTTATATCCAAAAATCCGTTTGAGGTTTAGAGCCTCCAATAAAAAATTATGGACAAAATTTGGAGAGGGAGTTTGAAAATATCAAAGAAATTTTTCCTTCCAATCCCTTTTAGAATTTTGTCCTTAAGTTTTCATTTGAGCTTCTAAATTTCAAACAGATTTTTGTTTATTTTTTAGCTTAATTTGTCAACTTTGTTTAGTTCAAAGTTTTTTGAAAAAAAAATCATTCTACTATTCCTAAATTGGGTCTAAAATTCGACTTTGAACACAATTCTTGGATTTGATAATGAGTGATCTATCTTCTAAATATCCCATACCCTTTAAAGATTCACCAAAGACAATTGATTTCTCTATTAATTCAACCTCTTCACTCTTCATTCTCACCAATTATCAATTAATTATGTCAATTAATGAATTTTGTCTATCATAGTGTTGATAAAAGGACTCTTGACGGTAGATGTCATTGGACTATTTTCGACATTTTTTTTTCCATAACTTGGTTAGAGTACAAGGTATGCAATAATCGGAGTTGAGGTGCATTACAATATTCGAACCTTGCTTATTTAATTTTTTGTATTTGTATCTTGAACCACTAATAGTCATCCGACATCGCAACTTCAAGCGAGCAACTATAAGAAAAAAACAAATCTATAAGCAAAGTTAAATGTAATTGTGGGGTCCTTTCAGTTGCTTTAGAGTGGCCCTCTAGAAGCCTCCAAATTTCTCTAATGATTAACTTGATTTAAAGAATTTTTGGGATTTCATTTCATAAGATTTGGAATATTGCATAACCTTTAGCAAGGTCTTCACAACTTTACCATAGTACTTAGGGCTTTACCAAATCTTTTGCGACCTTTAGTAGTAGAGTCCTTTCAACTTAGTAAGTTAGCAAAATGATTGGTTAAGTTTCAATCCCTTTCAATGAATACAATCTTTTTTCAAAGGGAAAAAAAAGACTAGGCTTAGTAAGCTTATGTATTCCATGGATTTCTACATTTATAAAGCAATCACCTTGGTATGTATATTATTATTATTATTATTATTATTATTATTATTATTATTATTATTATTTTCATTGGGATATTTTTTTAGGAATCAAAAAATTTGTATGAATATTTTCTACATTATTCAAATATGTTACGTTATAATTTATGAATATTTTATTACATGCCATATTTAATTATATTTTGAATTATTTTTAACAAACTTTGATACTCTACTAAGATATCATCAAACTTTCTTACTCTATTAAGTTTCATTCTATAATATATCTTCATAGATATGAAAATTTGGACCACTATATTCTTTATTTTTTAAAGGATTAAGCGTTAAATTGTTCAAACTCCTTTAGTTTCTAGATGAGAGATTACTTGTGGATGAGGGACCATTTTCTAAATGAGAGACGATTGTCCTAAGATCTAAGATGGATATACAATCAAGATTTGATTGTAGTGTTTCAAATTGCTTTGATTCTAGTTGAAAGTTCATTTCACAATGTATTATTTTTGTGAAATCTCACCAAAATAATGACAACTTTAGTGTCCACATGGAGAATTTTGTTAAAATGGTAGTCATTCCACAACTTCGACAATTTTACACTCTAGACTACACATTCTGAAATCTATACATGTCCTAGATGGTTTAGACCACACGGTTTGAAATCTATACCTATTTTAGATGGTTTAGACCTCACGATCTGAAAGTGGCATAGGAATATTGCCATTTTAATAAAATTTCCCATCCACTTCTATTTGCCACTTTCATTCACTTAGACAAATACATTGAACCAATTTCAAATAAAGTGACAAATTTTCAATTGGAATTTTTCAATAGCCAAAAATGAGATGTACAATAAAGCAAGAATATTCCTTTCTCCCAAGGAAGGCTCGAAGGGAGTCCATACTAAACTTTTCTTCTTCTTCAACACATGGGCAATTCCATTGATAAATGGAACAATACAGAGAACCAGAGGATGAACCCCGGAATTTTTTTTTTACTTTTCAGACAACTAATAACAAGGGATCAGGACCTAGACAGCTCAGACCTTGATCACAAATGAGGCACCTCAAGAGGGTCAGGGAGAATTGACCCCCTCATTGTCTCAACCAAGGATAATTAAAAAAAAATTCCCCCTATTTTTTGCCACGTTTATTGATAATTCTTCACCTCTCCTTGCTAATTTGGGGCTTCTGATTGCAAATATGAACTCAGAATTCCAAAAAAAAATTGTATGTTGCAAATCAAAAATTCCAGTGTTTGCCCCAATGGGGCAACGAGGGGGGTCAATTCACCTGGCCCCTTTGGGGTGCCCAATTTGGGCTTAACCAAGTTCCATCTGATTTCTAAGTGATTGCGGTGGCCAAAGAACAATTTTTTCCATTTTAACCCATGAAAGTCTCACACCAAGCCTTGGGGATTGATTTTTTCGGTGTACTTTGAAAACCTGAGTTCATGGCTTGGTGTGAGACCTCCCTTGTGGGCTTGTGATTTGTGTTTTTCACTTGGTCGTTGTAGTGCTGTCTGAAAACGTAAAAAATTTCCGCCGGGGCATAACATTGTTAGCCAACTTCACTCTCTTCCTCTGACAAGAGGTATAAGGTAAACCAGCCTATGACAGGCAGAATGACTGATTTGGTATGTTGCCATTAGCAAAATAAAATCAGATTTTTTCTAGCAAAGACAACTTTGAGAAATGAAAGAAGCAGTTAAAATTTTAGTTTTTGGATAAAGTAGGAATTTGTTATGAATTTTTTAAGAATTTTTCCAAAACAATCTGTAGACTATCTGAAATCAATAAAATATGTCTTCATGATGGTCATCTTACCACCTAATGCAGTCTTCAGATTTCCTAACACAACCACAAGAATTTTTAATGTGGCCATCAC
The DNA here is from genome assembly GCA_951230915.1 of Antitrichia curtipendula. Taxonomy (NCBI): domain Eukaryota; kingdom Viridiplantae; phylum Streptophyta; class Bryopsida; order Hypnales; family Leucodontaceae; genus Antitrichia; species Antitrichia curtipendula. The sequence goes on from OX579634.1 coordinate 42,822,837, forward strand.
ACAAAGGAATAAAAAAAAAACTCTTTATAATGAGTTTACACTCACAATGTGTAAGTGTCCTATGACAGTCATTACTAATTCTATCACAATCACCTAATGCACTAATGTGGGCCACTAACCAAGCTAATTAAATTGTAGAAGCAAAAATCTGAAATGGACTGTAATGGGGGGGTTATGTAGATGTCTGCATTAGACAGTTGTCTTGTCATAGGCTAGTTTACCTTAATGCGCTCCTGGATACTTGGGTTCCAATTAAGCTATAATCTGTGGCTAGTCTTGTGGCAACATGTGGCATGTGAGCACTGTTCCTGAAAAAAGGAGCAAATGGCCATGTTGGGAGGCTCCGCTTTTGGGGGAGAGCAAAAGGGAGCCCCTCAGTATTGGTAAACAATGTTATGGGACTGACTCCCTTGGTTCTCTGTACCTTTTCCTCTATCAATGGAAATTGTTCATGTGTTTCAAGGAAAAAATAAATAAATAAATAAATACTGAGTTCATGGATTCTTTTTAAGGGTTAAACTAAAAGTTACCAATTTAATGAAACTCCCCTTCCATCGCTGTGGCATGGAAAGCATCCCCAAGAAATGCATGGCATTCAACTAAGTCTAGAAAACTCAATAACTGCGTAGCGCTATTCCGGTGGTGCCCAGGCAGCACTTGAATCCCTACTACAGTTGAATCCAAAGCACACATTCGATTTTAAATCTTACAAAACGGCCACGTACCCACTCAGCCTTTTCGTGATGATTTCGGAGGGAAACCAATTCCAGAGTCCGTCTTCAACTAACAAAATGGAGACGGACACGAAGGCATGCATGCAAATTATGCAAACGCATGGAGCCGATGCCATGAACAAATTAAAGTAGCCCGCAATTGCAGTCCCCAAAACTTTCGGAGCGGATGTGAAGGTTAACGCGCGCACCAGTCGAACGCTAAAGTTGGGTAGCAACGGTCCACAACTACGAGTGGGCAATTGCGGGTGCCCACAAGACAGCAAAGAATCGATGATATTAATAGCGTCACCTTCAAAGTGGCGTGTTTTTAATAGATTGGGGCTCATTTCGCGCTGATACCACGAAAAACCAGGCGCGTTGACGCCCGTTGGCAGCCGAATCCTCGGGCATGGAACGTGCCCGGTGTGTTATCCTTGGCAATCTCAGCACTTTCGTAGCTCGGCCCGCTTGCAACACTCGCGGCTTGTCAACGATGCACAGGCTGGATCGTGGATAACGCGGACTAACTTTGGAACTTGCAATTTACCAACTTCCGTCTGCAATCTACTGTTAAGTTCCGTACACTAGCATTCTTTGCTGGTACAAGCAAGCATTCTTTGTGTTGTCTTCGGAGTGTGAATCTTGTGAGTCTCAAGCTACCTAGAATTCTGTCCTTGGAGGGCGACTACAGGTAGGAAGTACGAGTGAAGGGTGACAGCACTCTAACATCATGAAAATGTGAAGCAGTTGCAGTAGTCTGAGGATTCGATGCAATGTCTACTTTTTCGGTCGTTTTGGGGTGTATTTGAGTGTCGAGATTTCGATTTTAAGCTGGTTTCTGAGAATGGGGTTCAAGAGGGCTGATTGAAATCTTTCGTTCTTGCAGATATTCGCGACGTGGGATATTGCGAGAGATCTGCTATGTGGTGGTAAGTTTGACGAAACTACATTGTTTTCTTGCGTGCCATCACTCCATGAAGTGTGAGGTTCTCAGTTTGAATGGTAATATTCGGAAAAGGAGGTTGTTTTCGAGTGGCAACATTTTGACATTCCAAAGCACTAGCAACCACGACTGGTATACGTAGATCTGATGAGGTTTCGGTTGAGCCATTGGAACTGCATCACTTCACTGACATCCGCCATTGAGGTTTTGACGGTTATAATGTACTTTGTAACGTATGCCATTGAGCAGCATTGATTCGGCATTGTGAGCAAGTGGATGTGTTTTGTTAGATAGTACAGTGTTAGTAACTTGAGCTTGTGCCTGTTTCAGATCAAGTGTTGAAGATTCGGCGGATAGGATTTGAAAGAGCGAAAGAGGTTTCATCGAAATGTCGAGACAGATCGTCTTTCTGTGTATCTTTGCTGCACTGTCATGGAGCGTTGTCTCCGCGCACGTCCTGGTGCCTCCTAAGGGATACAGGTATTCTAGCATTTCCTCACTTGCACACATCAGCTATGGTTGCACAGAACCTCGTTAGAAGTAGAATATAAAAAGATGGCCATAATTTTGTTACAAAGCTACAACCTTGTGAAGCTTTAGTGTCGAACTGATGTAGATCTGAGGTTTCAGTTCAGAGACGAACTGTCATTGTAAACAAAACAAGGGAACATTCTGGATGATCCAGAAAAGAGGCTGCGCGAATTTAAGTGGTAACAATAGCGGCAAATGTCATTTTAGGATTCTGCATTTCTGCATTCTGTTGAACTCGTTGTCGGTACTTTTGCAGCGCGGCATTCTCCGGGACGATCCAGAAAGGAGTGCAGAAATATGTGTGTAAGCACGGATCTTGGACTAAGACTGGATCTACTGCCACTATTTATACCCCTGCCGGTGTGAAGCTCGGAGCATACTGGTCTGTGTATGACCCGATAGAACGCTCAATCACTTATTTCTGGAACATTCTCAACGCTGGTGGGGAGTCTTATGAATCTGGAACGCCCATCAGTGGTCTTCAAGGTACAGTAAACTCCCATAACCTCTACAGAACTCACTTCAGTTGCGGTTGCATTGCACGTAAACAAGAATGGCGACACATCATTCTGTTGTCTTCCTTTAATATTTTAGTGTCTTTTCAAGAACCCTACGTCAAGCATGATTAAACAATTTCCAACTATTTAAGATTCCAATCATGTCCATTAATGTGAACGGTAAATGAAAGTAAATCCTCATGAAAATAACATCCCTTGCATGCCACTCATATCTCGCCAGGTGACATCTCGTAACAAGGGCTCTTCTTTCATGCTACATTAATCTACTTCGAGTTTTTGTCATGATGCGAGGGCACCTAATTGCAAGAGGAACTTACGTGTAACACTTCAAAATCTTGCACAACATTTGAGTACATATTAGTTTTGGGAATCAACATCAAAACTCATGTTGGTTTCCAGATCATGGATTGCGAAAACTTTGAACATGTTTAACTTTTGCAAAGGAAGTGTTCTTTGGTGTGTTGGAATCCTCTCTGCTGTGCTAATCTGACCATTTGGGTAGTTGAGAGTTTCAGCTTCTGAAAATCGGTTTTTATGTGGTAAACATTAGAGTGTTCGTGTTTGGACTTTGACTCTCCTGCTGGTCTTCAGATCATGTACTGGTTTAACTTTGAATACATGTATTTTTTGCATATTGTATCCAAATGGAGTGTTTGTTCTTTGGCTTGTTGGAATCCTCTCTGCTGTGCTAACAAAATTACTTCAAAATCTGACTATAAAAGAGTATGCTCGTGAAGCTGCTGCGTGTGGTAGCCTTTTGATTGTTCGTGTTTGGACTTTGGACCTTGAATCTCATGGTAGTGCTTGCCCATGCGTGCGCAGCCTCTCCGTTGAAGACCGTGCAAGTGTCTCCATCAGCGGTGGCTTCTTACTTGGCGCTGGTGAAGGTGCACCGCGGCGCCGGCGATGCCGACCAAGTGGCGTTCGTCTCGCTCACGGCCACCACCTGCGGCTTGCCGCCCAGCAAGGCGTTGTGCTCCTCCGACGGCGCCGTCTCCGGCGTCCCCTTCGGAGGGAAGTTCACGTTCTACACGCAAGACCGGGTGCCTCCCACGGTGCCGGCCTTGCTGACGCCCCCGGGGACCTTCGTACAGACCGTGTTCGTGACCGGGAAGAGGATGTACAGGTCAGTTACTAATCAGTTAAGCCTTTATGGGATGGTTGAAAACATTTCACAAAAATTTCACATGTGGAAGAGAAGGTTATAGCAATTGAAATCAAATACTGATCCTGAACCAAATATAAAATGCATTCACAATGGTTATGTTACTGAAAAATTAATGGTTCTCCCTAAAATATCCTGCACGTGAAGGTCCTGAAAGAGTAATCTTTGTATCGTTTAACCCCGAAATGGTGGTAGAAATTCCTACCGTATTAACTACCTCATTCCTTTCTTGTCTCTCAAAGTTTGATTGTGTCCTCCTTTGTGACCCAAAATCTCAATTATTCAAGAGTGGATGCTTTAGGTTGAATGCATGATTGTTATGGGCCCATTCCTACTTTGCTTAGAATACCCAAAATGTTTGGAAAATAGGTTGTCCTACCTTTTATATTGAGATGACTGGACGTTGACACAATCATTCAGTTTTGTGCCCATACGTTCAATCCGCAACTTTACATACACTCATGCAATTTGTTGACAACTTTGATGAAATCAATGGTTAATATATGAATTTAATTGCTGAAATGGCGATTTCACCTGGCTTTCAGTTTGCCTATCCATCTAAAAGTGTGGCACTGCTCCTCCTGTCCAGGTTCCAGAGAGGCACGTGGAAATACATTGGATTCTTTGCGACCATGGCTGAGGTGGCTGGAGGCAAAGCTCTCGGAAAGGTGGGAACATGTACCAGGCCTGACAAGTATGGCAGCAATCTCTCATGGCATTTTACGGCTCCGAATGCGTACACCCTCAACGGGCACTCGACGAAGTCGGTTCGAATGTACGCCGACGGTTGCCCGTGGCAACTGCTGAAGATCACAACCCAAGCTGGCTACGAGTGAGTTCTCTATCTTCTGCCGTCTCTGGTTTTCTAGAGGGCATACTTGGTACCATGTTTACTCAAAAAATACCCACAGCAAACATGTGTTCGTCTGTTTTCTAGGAATGTAAACTATGCGGTACCTCAGTTGTTTCATTCTCTACCAGTACATCGTGTAGCATACGTAATCTGTACTTATTTCTTTGAGATCTGTGTCTGTTGCTAAGTCTGTTTCTGTTTCTGTTTCTTGTTTCTTGCTTCTTGTGTTATACTGTATCATCCTTATAGTATCCCTGTTTTTGGCAGATCCCCGCTTGGAAAATACAAGTATGCTTTGATCGGTGCGACGTATGGAGGTAATCCGCCTGCAATTGCGGCCAGAGTCAATGGCATGGAATGGGGCTCCATCTTCACTGGCCAATGCTACCTGTACGTCTAACGTAAGTGAAGTGTGTGGGGATTCACGGCCTTCCTCCTGAAGAGGAAGTGCAGTGCAGTGACTTCAAATTTTTTCCCAGTTTGTGTAGTCAACAGGGTAGGGTCAGTGAGCCTCTGTCGCTTTTTCCGAGCTGGATGGCCGTGGCATGGAGCTAACTTAAGTTATGGGATTTTTTAGGACTTCTACAACGATGCAGGGTTGTTCCATATACGATAGAATAAGTTTATTTTATATCATTTCATTTTATTTTCATTTCATTTAGATTTTTTCTTAGAATAACAAATGGCTGCAGTAAATATATATATGATACTCATGGTTTGAAGGCTTTGTGATAGTGATAGTGTGAAACATTCAAATTTGATTGTGGGCGGGTGCAATATCAAGCCCTCATTCTAGCCATCCTTTTTCAATAAAACTGATCATTCTGGGTCTCTCTTGTGTCTCCATGTGCATTGTTTCTTTTTCTATGGCAGCACCATTTTTGACCCAATCGATGATATGGGAAATAAAAAAGAGTTTATATCTATTATCCATCACAGTGGATGGAAGAGTACTTGCTTGTTTATTGTCATATCATTTTTCATGTGCCTTGTAATGTGCCCAAAGCAGGTCTAAATGAAAATAAAATCCTCAATCTTTCTTTACCTCAATACGTACCCTAATTCATTTGGGCATTGCCTGGAGACTAGGAAGTAGTAAATCTAATTACTAGCAAAATATGTTGATTATTCTCTTGGCAAGCAATTGTCATCCACAAGATCTTGTGCACAGTATTTCAGGTTCTCAGAATTTATGGTGAAACTGCAGAAATTGGCATCAAATACAATATGCTTTGCATACATAGACAAGGAGCTTGTGAAAATTCAGGGAAAATGTGACTCCCTCTGTCTCAAATAAAACTGTGGTTTTTGGGGGGAAATGTGGGAGTCCCATGAATTTATTTTGAGACAGAGGAAGTAAGGTAGGCACCCCCCAAATGGCACCTGACCTTAAAGTGCCATCTACAAGTTGTGTACATTTCCAAGATCAGTTATGTACCTATTCGGATGGAGCGCTTTCAGAAACAAACTTTGACCCTTAATAACTTTTGCATACGGTGTCCAAATGCCATGTTCTCTGGTGCGTTGGAACCTCCTTTCACTTGCCAACAAAAATACATGAAAATTTGACCAGTCTAATAGTAGTAACTAGGCTTAGTAGCAAAAAGTGGCGGTTTTGGGTGTACCCACCTTAGACATGGAGGCATGTTCATAAACTTTTGTGCAGAATTATTTCAGAGTTTTGCAGATTGCAATTACAGACACATTCCCCACTTTAGCAATAGTCACGCCTTCCCCAGGCAAGTGGAGAATGGAGAATGACAAGTTTGTGAGGGCTTGGAGGAGCCAATGGGGAGTTGCGGTGGGTGAAGAAGGTGTGACACCCTTGAAAGTTGTTTGGAGAACGAGAGTGGAGAATCAAAGACCAACATTTGACGTGGAGTGTAGGATGAACATGAAGGCGGTGGACAACGCAAGATGGAGAATATACTTAAATGAACAAGTCTTCACCACTCCCATTATTCACCTCCGGAGGTGAAGACTAGGAGTGCGGAAGATTTAACTAGTTAAGAATATTCTACTACGAAGGGCAACATGAAGCCAACCTTAAGCCGCCACGTCTCCATTCTCCATTCTCCAAGTGCAGAGTAAGAAGTTGTGACTACCCCTATTGTCCACAAAAGCATATTGGTCAGGAAGAAAGAGAGAAATCCATACCTTGAGTTTGTTTGTTTGTTATAGTGAGATCTCTTGCCCCCCCCCCCCCCCCCCCCCGTTGTATGCTTGATACCATTGGACAGCTCTTTGCAAGGAGGGGTGCACTTGCTTTGTTTTATGACATTTGGATCTACAAAAAATAATTTGAATTCAAAGTTTTTATGAATAAGAAAATTAGAAAACTAATTTTACTTTACTTTTTACTTTTTCTATTGAAATACATGGACAATTTCCATTAGAAATGATTTTACTTTTTTTTTTACTAAGGCAATAGCACAAGGCACACCACTATAGGCTACTGTAGTCCATATGAAAGTCCACTTTGAATCTTTGATGCCTCCAAAAAGAAATCTAGAAGCTGCCCCAAAAGTCTGTAATTTTATACATAATAAGGTAGAACAACCCATTGTAGTCAGATGACCCATAGTGGACACCTAGGAAATGATCCTATTATGGGGGGGGAGGTAGTTTGTGAGATTTTGGCTTCAATGTACATCTTACATGACAGTAATAGAATGATTAGGAACTTCATTAGGAACTTCTAATTTTGAGTGTGAATTCATTGTAAGAATTTATTTTTTAAGCCTCCCATTTAAAAAAATACTATGACTACTTTAGGTAAGCAAAATGAGCATGATGGATTCAGATTTTGTTGGTTATAAAGTAATCTATAGACTCTTTTGGAATATGATGCATTGAACACTTCAAAAATTCATAGCAAATTCATACTTTGTCAAAAAATAATAATAATTTCAATTGTTCTCATTGTTTCTCACACTTGTACTACTGTAGGAAAAAATTGAAAAATTTCAGCAATCACATGAGGTCAAACTCCTAATTTTGACCACAATGGGTTGTCTTACCTTACATCTTTAAGCTACCCAAATTTTCATATATTATTGACATCTTTAGACATTTCTATTATCGGTATTGATAAATTATTCACCATTATAATGGCTTTCCAATGTGCACCAGAGGGGTTCCCCATATAAAGACCTCCTTACATGTATTAGTCATTGAGGGAATTGCACTATAGGTGCTACGGGAAAAAAATAGGCACTGTACTTTCATGTAGATTCAATGGATGGGGAGGGAAACAATAGAAAAGTCACATATATTAGATTCACTAGTCTCAACCAATGAGGTTGTCCTCCGATATCGGTGAAACTTCAACTCCTCCATTCCCACTTGCCTACCCTAGTAAAACAATCGGTGGAGTTGTTTTTGTCTGTTTGCTTGAATTAGTTGTAAACTTGCCCACCAGGCGAGTATGTAAACAGGCTTTAAATTATCCAGGTAATCCCCCCAAAATGGATGAATAAAATATGCTTTTAGTTTTGCAACAATAGCCATTGCATTCTACATTTTGCCCATATTTTGGACTTTGGGGCTCTTAGAGATAACCCCTAAACATCTAGAGTCTTCTCCAAAAATTGACAGTTTGGAAAAATCATTATAAAAGATTATTTGGAAGAATATTTTGGAGTTGATATACAAATGAAAATTGTGGGTTTTGAATTTAAGATTCCATCCCATATGGTTGATTTCACCAATGCTATCACCAATATTTTTTTAATGAATTTTGAAAGAATTTTTTTTAAATTCCTTCAAAATTCAATTACAAGTATAATATTATCTTTTTTTTTGTAAAAGTTGTTGGAATGGATTTAAAAGGAGGTTCTCTTGGCAGGATGATTTTAATAAAAATTGTGTTCTTTTACATCTTTGCCCTTCATTTTTGCAAATCTAGTTTTGAACTAGAGTCAATGCAATTTTGGCTTGGTCAACCACTTGACATACTTCCACATTTGTAATTTTAGAAAAATATGCACTAACAATGAATCCAACCATTAGATAGGACAAGAACTTAACAAAGTATCTCCACAAATTAGGATGACTTTTATCCAAGCAACAAGTAAGAAATAATAATATGAATATGTTTATCGTTCAAAATTTGGACATCAGAGTGCTCTAGTGTCAAGATGGACATTCCCAAAACTTCCACTTTTGACTATTATGCCTAATTACTATTATTAAATTGGTGAATTTTTTTAATTCTCTTAATGACAAATGAAAAAGGTTCCAAGGCCCCAAAATGCAACATTTGGATACCATATGCAAAAGTTATAAAGGGTCAAATTGTTTTTGGTAGATGTTCTAAATTTTTTTTCAACATATGTACATATTGATTTTGGAGATGTACACAAAGTGATGATGGCAATTTTAGGCAATGTGCAATTTTTGGGTGTATCAACCTTAATCCCTACAAGATAATTGGTCTTCAATTAGAAAATTAGGAATTTCATACAATCTTATTTAAAGTAAAATTTCAATGATCTTTTTTGGTAATTTAGTAGAAGCTGTGAAAATATAACCAAAAAACCCCAAAAAAACATGAGTAGTGCAAAATCTTACTTCACAGTCTGATTTTGCAAGACCTATATAAGGTAGAACTACCCATTACCACCGTGATTCACAATCTAACTATCTTGGGGCCAACTCTAGGAAAGACACATATTTTTCAGAGGTGTGCTTTTGTTTCAGGAGTCAAACCCAAGTGGAATTTTAATTTTTTGATAAAAATTATAATTTCTATGAATTTCTGAAGTGAAATTGCACAACCGCTATTAGACTAGATTCGTAAACGTCTTCTTACAACTCAATACCGTTTTCCAATGTATCTAATAGCACTTGAAGATCCACCAATCATTAATTGACATGTTATCTTTTAATAGCATTAATAAACTACTGTTGTCAGAATCTGAAGCAGATTTACATGTTTTTCTGACGGAATTGGGACAAAGCTGTAGACCACGGATTTGAATCACTGACGGAATTGGGTAGATCTACCTTAATGTTGTTTCATCAAATTTACAATCTACAAGCTGTCAAAGTTATTACCAACATTTTCACACAATACAATACAGTTGTCTGGTGAACGTCGAAAGAAAATTTTTCCTTTGAACAAACAATTGAAAATCAAAATAGGTTCTTATGAAGTCAATTTTGGATGGATGTTTCTCAAATTTGAACACAAAGTGCTTACATTGAATACCTTCTTGTGAAAAAAAACCTTTGATCAGATGTCCATGTGAGAAGTTATGATGCCCAAAATAGTGCAACCTGCGTGAGTAGTATGGAGCAGTTATAATTCAGTGATGAAAAAAAACATCCCAAAATTAAATCTTCAAGTCTTCTGCAAGGGTCTTGGCAGGGTGTTGGTGGGGATCATGGCAAGGGTCTTTGATTTATCTCCTAAATTTTTTTCAAGTTTTCTTGAAGTCTTCGTGACAGCTTTTGACAACATAACATTCAGTAGCCTTCAGGGAGGCTGCCTTTCCCTCCCTGGAGGCCTCATCCACGATGTTCATCCACGCCTCATTAATCTAAGCTGCAGTACAAGGAGTGTGGCATTAGATTCATGGCACGCTCCATTTCCTTTCTATAATTTCAAGATTGAACATACAAATAAATATGATTTACAAAGAAAATTGGTTTGCCTAAAATCTAAGCTAGAATCATGATTAGCATATCAAGGCAATATTCTATGTGACCATTACAATAATTTACTTTTCAATTGTTGAATGTCAAGAGAAGCTCCTTATATATCTATGTGGTGGTAGGAGTTAGAACAATCCGTGTGGGATATGTTAATTTAGAATTTGTAGTTTCTCAACCACTCATAGTTAAAATCAAAAGTAGGAATTGTGATTGAAGTATAATTTCAGACCTCATTTAGGAATAGTATAATAAAAAATTTCAAAAAAAATTGAACTATGAAAAGTTGGTAAATTAAGACAAATTTCATCTCCAAAAATTCATTTGAGATTATGATTCTCCAATCAAAAGTTTTGGACAAATTTCAGAGAGGATGTTTGAAAATATCAAAACGAATTCCCTTCCAACCCCTATCTGAAATTTATCCATAACTTTTGATTGGAGGATCAAAATCCCAAAAGAATTTTTGGAGATAAATCTTAACTTCATTTCACAGCTTTTTTCAGTTCAAAGTGTTTTTTTAAAGGTTTTTATACTATGCCTAAACGAGGTCTGAAAATCTACTTCAATCACAATTGTTGCTTTAATTTGATTACACTACGAGCGGTTGAAAAAATATGAATTCTAATTTACATATCCCACATTGTTTATTTTACCTCCTACCACCCCCATAGGTATATAAATAGTTGTCTTTGCATTCTAAATTACAAAACACATTTGTCTTAAGAAGCATTGCAAGGAATTTTGAATGCTGAAATTCATTGGCTCAATGATTTGACAGCTATTTTGTATAAAACTCATATTTCGTGTACTATTTGAATTGACAATACTTGAATTTATAGTACTTCGAGTCTAGATTTTCTGCACTGTTAGAATTGAAAGTAGTATTTTTTTACCCCAAGTCTGCGGTAGCCACCGTGCCACTCTGACTAATATTGCCAAGTGTCCCCATAGCTACTGATGGTGTAGAATATTCCACATCATTCTGTCAGGGGGAAGGCAACCCTTCCCTCTGCTACTGAATGTTATGAAGCAAGGGGTATTGGTGGGAGGAGCCAAGAAATAAGAGGTATCCTAGAGAGGGCAAGCAATAAGTGGTGTGGGGGGGCTTGAAGAAAAAGGTCTTTGGCAGAGAGACCTCAAGTTGTTTGTCCTGCTCTGCTATGAGCGACATAGGGAATTGTTGTGAAGGAATCTAAAGTGACAATTTTTTGGGAAAAATATTTTTGATTGAATTTTTAATTTTTGTGCTACATTCCAAACATTGAATTGCAATCACATTGGATATATGATGTATTTAGCAATTGACACAATATAAAGGCAATGTATTTCTGAATGCATGAATGCAACGCACGCACACACCAAAACATATTGTCAAATACAATTGCAAACTCACACAAGCAAAAGGAAAAATGGTCAATGTAATTTGTCTTCTCGGAACTCTAACTAGAACCAATAATTAGTAGGCAATACAAAGTGAAGGCTCAAATTGCAATTTGTCAAAACTATACATACTTCAAACTACAAATTCAATGTGGATAAGCAAAATTCACAAGCATAAATATGAATGTAGAAATAAAAATGTTCTTATTCTCAAGACCTTCACTTTTATTATATTGTTGGTGAAGAGATTTTGTAGCTCACCACTCTCATTATTATTTCTAACCAACATGCCAAGGAGGCAAAATCACGTGCCTAGATGGAAGGGAAAAGGTATAAGTTCATCTCCACTATTTCAATTCATGTATTTCAAATTTCTTGTTGCAATGTTGCTCTCTATCTTCCAAAGTTTTGTCTATTCTATCCACTCAAATTTCTATTTGCTTAATCATAACACTAGTAGAAAAATCTGCGACCAAAACAACATAAAACTGTTGTTTGCACCTGTTGTTTGGGTCGCATTGTACTAAACAAAAATCAACCGAAATCTGTTGGGTTGTTGTTGTTGTTTTGGACAAATCTAGAAAAATAATATTTTAGATTTTTTTAAAGATTTTTAAAAATCGTTTTAAAACTTTAATTTTGGGGGGCTGCCCAAAAACTTAGGCAGTTGAAAAACTAAAACTTTTTAAGCAAGCCACCTAGGCAGCCCCGCCATGCAGTCGGGGCACTACCTACAAGGTTTGAACTTTGGACCTCACGGTAGAGGTCCAAAGGTTCAACCATTAAACCATCCAAGCATTTACATGTCAATGTGAAGAGTAGGTTTTTATTTAACTAGTTTTCTAATACTTTCTTGTTTCCTTTGTTAAATCAGTAGAGTTTTGAGGCCATTTTGACATAGTCGAGCAATTTCTTTTTTAAAAACTTTTAGCTAAGAAAAGTTGTAAAATCAAACTAAATTTCATCTCCAAAAATCCGTTTCAAATTTCAAGCCTAAAATAAAAATTTATGGACCAAATTCAAAGAAGATGTTTGAAAAAGTAAAAATAAATGTTCTTTTCAATCCCTCTATAAGTTTTGCCCATAACTTTTGATTGGAGTCTTGAAATCTCAAACGAATTTGTGGAGATGAAATTTAGCTTGATTATGTAACATTTTATAGATCAAAGTTTTTTGAAAAAATGTAATTTACTATACCAAAATGCCCACCAAACTCTGCTGAATTTAAATGACATTGATTTATGAATGGTTTAAAAAAAATTCCATTGTATAGTACCCTCCAAGAAGTCTTGCAACCACACTATGAAGTGTATAATAAAAAATTTGTACAACAAATTTTGCAAAATTGTAATTAGGTTTGGTAAAACAATTAAATCATCCTAGTCAAGCATATAGATATAGTCATAATACAAGGGTAAATTAGTAAAATATAATTACAATTTAGAAATGTCTATTTAATAAAATTTGGGAAGGCAACACCTAACATTGATTTCTTTCTAGTGTAAAATTTTTCTTATGTAATGTGCATTTTTTCACAAAGTGAGATGAGCATATTGATGTTTTTTAAATGTTTCTACAATACAATTTGAAAAGTTCATTATCAATATTTTTCAATCAGTTATTATGTAACACAATGAAAAGCATACAAGATTTATCAAAAATGTTTTTTTTTTTAAAACTAAAATTTGTGTGTTGATCAAGATTGCATAAAATAATAAATTTAATAGATAGTTTTGATGATACATTCTTAAAATGATGGTATATTCTTTATGCCACCCTACAAACTATATAAGGAGTAAAAAATGACAAACGGTATTACAAAAAATTAATAATTAAAGGGTAAGATTTGGGCAATTGCAATCTTCATACTTTAAGGTTTCTACAAGATTTTTGAAATTACATTAGTAATTGTATCATTTGATGTTTGGTCTTTTTCTAAATTCCAAATTGTTCCTCCTAAAATCCTTAACATCCAAAAGCCTAAGGGTTTTTTTTAGTTTCTTGGAATTTGTTCTATATTGAACAAAAAGACAACATTTTGATAAATTTCATCAATATTTTTTGAACTGAAACCATACAAATTGAAATTAGACATATTAGAGATCAAATCAAAAAAGAAAATCCAACAATATCACTTATGGATTGAAAGATAATGTTGTTTGATAGAAAAAAATGTAAAATAGAATTATGAAAATGGAATTAGATTTCAAAAAATTCCAAAAGATTCCAAAAAGATTCTATATCCCTAAAATTCTATTGATTTGGTCATTGCAATACTCAATCATCGGAAAATAAGAGTCACTTTGTTGATTTTCACAAAAAGTTCAAAAATCAATAAAAACGGTCATTCCAATGCTCCAAAAATGGTTTTCTAGTAGTGCAACCTACTAACTATTTGAAGGCCCCTAGATGGAGTTCCCAATTGCATACAATAGTTGTTAATACTAGTACTAGCACTACATTTTTTTTTTTAAACTTCACCTATTGTTACCACTTCCTTGCATCTCCTACAACAACAAAGTCCATGCCAATCACAAACATTGCTACATCTCTTAAACAAATCATTGGAAACTATGATCCCAACTTCTTGGATAACCAAGAAGCTACTAAACAGAAGGGGAGGAAATCTACTTGTGAAGATCTCTCTGAAAACAATTTACATGATTTTGATCATGTAAGGTAGAACCATCCATTTTCGACCAAGGAGTCATAATCAATATGTAGGGTGCAACTACTTCCAACCAAGGCAAAAACAAATTTATAGCCCAAGCGTGAAATGTTTTTTTTCTTGTTTTCAAGGTTGGAACTACTGTAATAAGATCATGACACATGTCCCAAATTGTCATAAAGTATGTGGTAAATATTGCTTGGGAAAGTAGTCTCTTGATTGATCGGAATTAGAAGAATCTAAACAACAGTTGTACATCTGGAACATTTTTGGGCTCTTAAAATTAATAGTAATTTCAATTTTGGGAATAAATTACAAAAATTCATAGTTCCAATATTTCTTATCTCACTACATAAGAAAGATTTTCATTGCCTCACTTTGCTATTCATCTCTCCTTAAATTGCTTAAGTGATGAGGCATGGATAGTTCTATCTGAAGAGATGAAAGAAGATTGATTGATGATGGCCTCCTAAATGCATGCATGACAAACACTTCTTGAAAGCAAAAAACAAGAGAAGGAGAAGAGACATACCTAATACAAAATATTACAAAGCAAGATAAAGAAGATAAATATTGCATGTCTTTGGGTTGGTGGAGAGAGCATAACAACCGTGATAGGGAGCTCCAACATCAAGAAATAGTAGGGAAGGGGCAAGACCTAGTAGACTAAGATTGGTGACCAGCAACCAAGGAGTGGGAATTGGCAAAGTGGCAAAGGATAGTTTATATGGCAGGAAGATCTGCGGGAAGGGACTAGCTGGGAGAGTGAGGGCTAAGAGAGGCAAGGTGGAGAGCTTCTATCATAAGAGTGACACTGTGAAGGTAAATGTAGGCAATGTTGGTACACGTGGGAACAAAATATGTTGGATGACTTTATTGATTATATCATGGATGATGAAGAAAATAGGCATGATATAACTACAATGGAAGAGCCTCCACGGCAACACTAGAATAGAGTGGCTACCCATATATCCATATGGAGCAACAAAAGTGACAATTCATTGGCAGAGTGAGAAAGTATTGATGAAGAGGACAATCATGGAGAATTTGATGGTACTAATGGAGATCCAATGGCATCAAACATTTGTATAAAGATGGCACAAATCATATATCATAAAATCCTAAGCCCTCTAATTTTACAAGAATAACAGGTTCTAAAAATCATTGGAATTGCATGCTAACAGTGCTTGGATTATTTGCAATTTCTTATTTTTTAATGTTTTGCAAGCTATTGTATAGAGACCAATTGGTAGGCCATGGATATTGGTCAGATGGAAATGCATAGAGGCAAGGATTGGAAGGACTTGACAAAGCTTGACTTGAAGGCCTTCTTAGAGGTACTTTTATACATGGGCATGAAAAGGCAACTTGATCGCAAAGTTGTATTAGCACAAGAAAAGGTTCATATCTCATTGTCTAACTATCTTGAATATCATGACTAGGGAGAGATTTGAGGCCTTGACAAGATGCTTATACATTATCTTATCAATCTATATACTTACAAGCTAGACAAAAATTTATCGGGTTATGACAAAATGGGACAAGTTCAATGGTTGCTAATATTGTTAGAGATTCATGCAAGGGAACTTGGCATTTGGAAAAACATGCAATGTTAGATGAAATGATGATAAGGTACGAAGGTTCATATTGTCCTTTATAACAATACATGCATGAGAAACCTTAGAAATGAGATATAAAGTTTAGATGTTTAACAAACTTTGTTTCCACATTTGTCTTAAATAATGAAATTTATTGTAGAAAATCCATAGTAGTAGGAGCACCTACAACTCAGAAATCCACATTAGCACATAACTCAATGTTGAATTTATTAGTGGTCCATGAAAGAAAGGGCCACATTGTAAAAATTGATCATTATTTCATTTCCTATTGGATTATTCAAGAGTTTATTGGACATAGGCATTTATTCAATAGCAATTCTATGCACTAATTGGATGGGAATACCATTGGTATTAAAGGACATTGGAATGGCATATGCATGATTTAAAATACATGAGTTTTGTTGTTTGGAAGGATGAGCAATTGGTGCTTTTATTTTCTATGTATACTTTGCCTATTCAATTTCTAGTGGAATTTTTGTAGTCACCATATCTCAAAGGAAAGGTGCAATAAGGGAAAGGATCTAAACTTTTCTTGTTCATTTGGAATATTCAACTCACATGCATGGTGTGGATGTCGCATACCAATTGCATGCTTCATATAGCTCTTATAACTAGTCCTACAAATGGTGGTATTTGGTTTTCTGTTTTTATAGGACATAATAGTGGTGAGCATGTTTATCATATATGTTTATAAGTGCAGAAACAATAAAAATAAATAAAAGAGGCTAATAACACATTTTTAATTTTGTATAGAATTTATGCCAAGTCCTTGTACGTGATTGGAGAGGACAAAATCATGAGGAGCCAAGAAACCATAATAGATATTGTTACCCCTCAATCTCAAGTTTGAGAGGAAATTGTGTGGTTTGTAATGATGGTGTGATGTGTACAGCCTCTCACATTTTGCCAAAATTGCAATGAAAAATATATATGCAATTGGAAAAGATGTTTTAAAAGATATCATGACAATCTTCACCCACTAAGGGAAAAAAATGTGAGTGATTTATTAATTTTTAGTTTTTTGTGTTTAGCATTTTTTTAAAGGCAGTATTAGCCATTTATAGTGAATTGTGAATTTTTTATCAAGTAGCAATTTGTTTAGATATCTTAAATATACAAAGTATGGTGATTTATTATTGAAGCATAGGACTAATACATGTGTTTTTTATTTATTGATCAAGATGGCATTTAGGCACTAAAAGGAAGCTAATCTTCCTTTCCACCTTGCTTTATTTACAAAGGAAACCTCAAGACAATAGATAGTGGCAAAGGTTGAATTAGCATAAGTTTTCAGATTCCATGATTTTTATCTAAGAAAATCCTACATATAAAAGACACAAGGTTATATCGTTTCATAGTTTGGATTTCTAAAATTTGGCTAGTGTGTAGTTGTTTTCTTAGGCTACCTTGTATTGTAGGCTAATTTAGACATCACAATTGTACTTGAAATTTTGTATGATTTAACCTAAGATCATACAATTATAAATGCCCTAGATTTTGATTTTTGTTTAGAGAAAAAATATTCAGCCATTGAAATCTATTGTCCTTGTTGGGCAAGGCTGAAAATTTTTATTTAGGGAACTTCAAATGCTATAATCTTTCACTCTACACAGTCAAATGGGCTGAAATTTATTCCACAAATTTCTTTATTTGTTAAATACACTTGTATGGTTGGAATTCTAAAAAAATGTTTAATTTTTATTTTGGACAATGCATTGAAAATTGGTAGTCCTAGGCTTTTCCTCTTCCAAAACATGGCTTCCATCTTTTAGGGGTTAATCTTTGGGAAAAAAATTCAATCAAAAAGAGAAATTTGATTAAAAAATTCCTACAAAAGAAACACGAACATCTAATTCACAATCAACTGTGGGAGTTTTCTCAAATTTGGTTCTAAATTATATTGATAAATATTGATAAATACAATGGTATATTGAACCAAATAGATGTGAAATATGTGTCATAGTTTATTAATTTCTTAAAGCCATCACTCAACTATTCTTCTAAATCACACTTTCTAAAACATCTTTGCAATTTTGGAAACTTGGTCTATTCCCTAATCCTTATAAGATTAAGTGCAATAGCAACTTACAATGTAAATTCTTATTTTTTGCTATTTTAATCAATGGTCCCTAAATTATGCTTAAAAACAAGTTGAATACACAATGTGACAATGTGACACAAAATAGTACAAACATTTCTTGAAGCTATTCCATGTGAATTAATTAGCACACTTGTTAGCACAACAGACTAATAATGTCACCATGTTTAATAATCACAAGGGCACCTTCATATTCATTGTATACAGTTTGTGACGAGAAGGATAAAATTGTTGCAATAAGAATTCCAGCAAGTCTCATTCAAGTTGAAAAATAACTATTTTGATTTGATAACATCTCATTCACCGAAAAAGAGAGTCTTAGTTTTTTTGTTTTGGAATTTGGTATTCCTGATTGGAATTGCCCAAGAATGTAAAGGTTTAGATATTGCATAAAAGTTAAGTAAACATGATATTTATTTACAAGGGTGTGGAGTAGGGTGTCTAAATTTTTTGGTATCCTACTGCACACATGAACCTACTCAGACTTACTTACTTCTGTGTGGATGCAAGCTTGTGTTGAAAAAATACCTCCTCCCTCAGAATCTGGAGTGAGGTAAACATGCGTACTACCAAGCAAATTTGCTATTATCTACGTATCTTTGAGAAGCTATTTGACAACTTGCATATTTTCAGAGGTTCAGAAGTTTGAGAGAAGCTAGTTGCAAGAATGGTAGAACCACCCATAGTTGACCACTTAAGCTATTCCGTGCATGTTCTGGAGCAGTAGAAGGCAATGTAAATTTACTACCCTGTAGAAAGATAGAATGACAGGCTTTGTCAATTTTTCATGATTTTTCTTCCTTAAATTCAAATTACTATGAATTCTGGAAACCAAAAGTTGGGTTCAACCCATACCCACTAAGGTAAACTAGCCCATTGTGGTCAGATGTCTCATAGTAGATACCTCATGACCTTATGATGGGGTTTTCAGACCCACAATCAATATCTAACCTGACACCTATGAAGTGATTAGTGACCTCATTAGTAACATCCAACTTTTCCATTGTAATTCACTATACAAAGTGATTTTTCATGGCATTCCACATTAGAAATTATGTGACCACTTTAGATGATTAAGATGAACATATTGGATACACTTTTTATTGGTTATGAGATAGCCTATAGACCATGTTGGGAAGATCACTTTAGAAATACATAACTAACTCACTATTTGTTTGAAAAATAAAATTCAATTGCTCTCATTATTTCTCAAACTTATCTTTGTGTGGAAAAAAATTTGAAAAATTTCAGCAATGGCATGAGGGTAGACTCCAAATTCTGACCACAATGGGTTGTTTTACCTTATATAAAGTCTTCCAATTCCAATCGTTCCATAACTACTTTTCCGCTCACTACTTCTTATTTTTTTGCTCACTACATCACGACATGTGTCATCACTTTAACCCCTAAAGTTCTATGACTATGTTTTCACCCAAAACACTCCAAAATTGCCATTTTTAGTACAAGTACCAAATTTTTGAAAAAAAACACTTTTTTGACACATGTAACCATAGGATCTTATAGTAAACTAGTTTTAGAAGATGTCGAAAAAAATTCAGAATTTTCCACCATGCGGATTGGAAGATATTAGCATTTGAATTGGCAAAAATCTTTTTTTTGCCCCTGCGAAAAACAGGGCAGCTGCACTTCACAAGGTCACATTTGTATGAATAAATTTCCAAAATAATGGTAAATCTTTGAATTCTTTTTCCTAAACAAGTTCTCTACATGCTTCAAAATTTTCAAATCATTTGATATTGTACAACATATACAAAAAAAATAGTAAGTAGAAAGAAGTAGAGAATGATCCAAAATACTATATTGTTAAGAATTTAATTATGGAATTGAAATTTTTTAATCCCAATGGTTGTAATGTTGTGATAAACAACCTACATCTTATGGGAAAAAAAATTTCAAAAAATATTAAAAATTGAGTTAAATAAACAACTTCAAAGTTTATTTCAGAGTAGAGAATCTATAACTGCCCGCAAACTAAAAATCCTCATAACTTTTGATTCATTGGTCGAAATGGAATGATTAAAAGCTTTCCACGCATATATAACTCTAGAATACCAATTTCAAATTTTTACTTTTGAAAAAAGTGATTGTTTTATCTGCCTGGACTGCCTAGTTACGGAAAAAAGTAACATATTTGGCCATAACTTTTGATTCCTATTTCCAAATGTCATTTAGTGCATATGAAAGGTACTCCTCGCACCCACCTTCTATTAAAATTTCAGCCAAAAGTATGAAAACCTCCAGTCACAAGTACCTGCCCAAATTTTTTATACTGCCCAAAACCGCATGCTAGTCCTTTAGGGGTTAAAGCTTTGCAAAGGAGAACAAATCACATTCCAAACTTTGGTTGGAAACTTGTTCCAGTCTTGGTTGAAAATAACTGCACTCTACATGTTGGGTAAGGTAGGTGGCTATAAAAGCAACCTGTCTCTAAAAGCAATCTGGTAGATTTTGCCTCTAACATGTACCAGAAGTGTACATTTCAGGAGGGGGGCGCTTTTAGAAACCACTATTTTTCAACTTCAAAAATTCATAACTAACTCCATGAAGGTCCAAAAAATATGAAACCACTTGGGTTAGATGCCAATTCCATTTTTCTTACCACGAAAAATTACTGAAAATTGTTTTAAGGAGTTTAGCTTCTCCCAAATGCAAATCAGCTGGTAAAGGGTCGCTTTTACAGCCCCCTACCTTATGGATGCCTAGTCAGTAATGGGTGGTTCTACCATAGAATCACAACATTCCTATATGAAATGAATTTTCTGTGATTTTTCAAAGTTTGTTGGAACTAATAAATTGGTAAAGCATAGGTAGTAACTTAGACCCCATGCTAGACCCCATGTTGACAAGTCCCCTCCCCTCTTCAAGTGCATTGTCATGATGCTAAACGGTTGCTAAAGATTGTGGTAAGAGTGTGGGTGACCAACGCAAATGGGAGGCTTCCACATGTCCGTCGGAATTGGGTGACTTCAGGGCATTCGAATTTATTAATTTACCCCCCCAACCCCCCACGGTGCACTTGTGTGGGTAATTTCTTCCTACCATATCTGTAAAAACATTTTTCACATGTCAAAATGCAGTCAGAGGTGGAGTCATTTGCACATTATTTCATCTCCAGGTCTCCAGTTTGAGACTCCATAACTGAGTTATACATAAAACTGCTGACAGATGGACTGAATGCAATACATCATCATTTTGGTTTGTGATTCATGTTGAAAAGAGCAGCTGGTAGTTCAAATAAGTTAACACCCACTATTCAAAAGTCCATCAGTTCCCCTCACTCTGTGTGTGTGTGAACTGTATAACAATCACACACACACACACGGCCACGGTCGATTAGCTCGGTCATTTGAGACACGTGCCGCCAATTGAATGTGCACTGTGGGTTCATGACTTCATGTGAAGTGAAGTCACCATAAAGTATAGAACATTTATTGGCCATGAATTGACTATAAAAAAACTCTAAGCATACACTCGTATGATGAAAAAGTTTGAGGAGTTTTTTATGTATATGGCAATTACCGAGGCGGAGGGAATTTTGAAAATAAGAAGGCTAACGAGGATGGCAAAGTCCAACAAAGAATGTTTGGTTTATTTTTTAGAATTCCTGGCAACAAGGACATTGTCCGACGCAAACACCTATCTTGGCAATGGATGGAAAATTTAATTGATGGATGAAAAATCTATAATCATTGATTACTTGAATTTCATGCAATAGAAGATTATGAGAAATAATCCTCCCACAAAATGATCGGGACATTTCTTGGCGAGGTGGGTGGGTACGTTTGTGATGTGCACTATTTGTTTTCAATGAAAATTGAATATCTATCCTTAATTTAGAATATGTGATATCTACACTATAGCTACAATATTGTATGAAATAAATTTTTTGTGTGGAAGTTAGCATTGTGGAGAATCTTTTCATAGCATAGCTACTTGTTTTAACTAAGAGCACCTTTGCTAATGTTAGTGATGGAATGGTTTAGACATATAGTTGTTAAAAAAAACATGTGAAATAAGAGTACAAAAGCAATTGTAATCCTAATTCTTTAAAATTATATAAAATTTAGGGGAGTAACTATAGGATCTTGAAGTGCTTCTTTGGACATGGAAATTATATGTTTATGAGACGGATATTTTGAGAGAGAGAGAGAGAAACTCCAAATCCTAAAGGTATTAGCGTAAAAGAAAGTTCTATTCACTCAAGATCCTAGGATTGATTCTAAAAAGTCCACATATGGAGCAATTTTTCAGAATAATGTGTGAATGAGCTACAATTGCTATTATGGAATGCACTTGATCTAAAAGTTTACCACTGCATAAATTGCAAATTATCGTGAGTAAATGAAGAAGAAGAAAAATTCAAACCACAGCACTCTTGTTGAAATTATAGCCTTGTGGATTTTTTTCTTTTTAATAAAAAATAAAAAAAATAAAAAAATCATAGGAGAATCAAACATGAGATTGGATGAGGTTGGATGATATTAGATGCAGTTGGATGATAATCCTTGGATGTAGTTGGATGTAGTTGGATGATACTATTTGGATGACGTTGGATGATAATATTTGGATGTGGTTGGATGCAATTGGATGATGATCCGATTTGGTTGGATGATGATCTTTGGATGATGATCCGATTTGCTTGGATGATGATCTTTGGATGATGTTGGACGATAATACTTGGATGATGTTGGATATGACATTGGATGATAATCTTTGGATGATGTTGGACGATAATACTTGGATGATGTTGGATATGACATTGGATGATGTTGGATGATAAATAACCCTTGGATAGGACATTGGATGACAACCCTTGCAAGGGACTCAAGCGTGCGCTTTCAGTGTAATCAGTTGTCTAAACTGCTCAAGTGCCCTTTTTTTTTTCTTTTTTTCTTTTTTCTTTTGTGTAACCCACCAGCAGACCAAGTGGGTGGGTTTCAATGGGTTGATTCAGTCTTTTCAATTATACGGCATACATTGATACACTCAGGTGGCCTGTAAGTACTCAGTGCTGGCCTGCTGGGGAACGTGGATGATACAAATGATGATCCATACAGCTAAGCTACCTTGCCACCAGTATAACTTACATAGTCAGTATTATTCATACATACTGATGTCTTCATTCACAAGTCTCTTGCTGGGAGGGACCAGTCCCACACGGGCCATGGGGGGCTGAGAACCCGCCTGAGTGGGCTTTTACCACCACCCGAATTATTAACCCTTAAACGACGGGCTCATAGCCGTGGAAATCATTTGATTTGTCACCGTGTGAATTGTTGGATTAAAATATTGCAAAAGCACTCATTGAAAGACAAACTACTGTAGATGATCTTCCCTTTTCTCACAAAATTGGGAGGATGAATAGTTGCACTTCTGTCCTACAGGGAGAGATTCTTTGTCATTCATCGGCCAAAAAAACGTCCTTGACGGTGTTTATGGGTTAAACCCTAAGCGCTCAAATGACTATTTTTTTGGTCATTGCTTGACTTTGGGAAGAATTTTCGGGCAAAAACAAAACTTTCTTTCAATTTTCTTTCTTTTTTTTCCCAAAAGATTGGATTGTCTTTCAAATTCTATATTCAAAATAAAGATCGCTACGAACAAACAAAAATTATAAGAGAAATAGCACAAAGTATTTAGAATTGGCTAGTGTTGAAAAACTTACTATTTCGGAAAAGTGTTGGTGTTTTCATTTCTAAATCTTATGCATTTTTTTACAAATCAATTGATAGAAACCGCAATTTTGATTCTAAAAAAAAACTCAAATCCTAAAGATAGAAATTATATTTTTGGTGAATTTTTGAAATTATATCTTCAAAATTCAATTGAAAAGAATCTAATTCTTTTTTTATAATTTTGACCGTATGGATACTTTCTACTTTTCATGCTTTACATTATCTTCTTTGATGCAAACTTCAAAAATATTATGAAACTTATATTTTATAACACATTTGTGTTCTGTCCAGAACCCTTGGGCTTTTAGAGGTTAAATTGTGGTCCTCATGTGCTTAAGGTGTACATTTTCATTCTAAAATATAACATGTTGGTTCATAATGGCAGAATTGAGATGGGGTGTGGTAAAAGTAGGTTAGTTTACCTTAATTTATGATTACATGCAATCGTGTGAATAAACATTTGAGTTGATGGTTCGTATTATTAAATTATATATTTTGGAGGGTGAATATTGCTGGTAGTCAAAAAGGAATTCCAGTCAAGGGTTTGATCACTATTCATTTGAGTTGTGTGCTTGGATCCTTTCTTCACTTCACTCTTTCTGTCCAACCTTATAAGGGCTTAATAAAATTAATGTTAGACTTGCATGAATAGAGGTTTTACTTTTTTGGTAGAAATCTATAGGGTTTGTTTTGAGAAACATGTCAAATTAGATGCAATGCATTATTTGCAAAAGACTACATGCTTACTTCTTGCACTCTAAATTCCTTTTTCCTCACAAGTTTTTATATGCCGTCCCTTCTCATATCACAAAATTATAAGGATTTGATGCTCTAAGGCCCTCTTGCACTAGAGATGAGAAGGTGCTAAATGCAAATTTTCAACCTATAAGAGTTAACTTCTACAATTGAAAAGATGAAAAAATGTCACTTTACATTCAAAAATTCTAAATCTAGGATAATCTAAATGAAGAGAACAATATAGACAATACTTTCTTTCTTTATAGCAATAAAGAATGCAAATTTCAAGGCCTGCGAAATATGTATCAAATCCACCAAGAAATGTTAGTCTAACCCAAATTCTAGGGGACATTTGCATTGAAATGCTTAAAGTCAATTTGGGGGATAATATCCTCATGTTTTAGGTTGTACCATTTTAGAATTTATAAATAATAATGTAGAGAGTCCACTTTGTATCCTCCTCTCAATTTACACTACCTTCCAAGGTTGGTCTTTCAAAGACATGTTGTGGACCTCAAGAGATTGGTTCTAGAGCCTCTCAATCTAAGGGTACAAAGGGCCTAAGCTGAATACTTATTCCATATTAAATATCTATTTTTTACAATCTCAAATATTTTAGGTAATTCACATGTAGATTTAATAATATATTTTTTTGATAATTGTGAAAAGTAATAATCTCTAAAGTCCCAAGTGCCTACTTGAGGTACATTTGAAGGTTTAGGCAGGTTTGTATGATTTCAATTTTTGGTAAGTCTTTTTGAAATTTTTCTTGAAGATAGATTAACCCATTAGCTTAGGAGAATAGAATTTATGTTTCAATCAATGCATGGAAGCAAAAGCTACATCACCACATCCTCCAAAGTAGTTTATTGGACAATAAAAATCCATAAAAAACTTGAAATATAAATCATTTATTTATTTATTATAGATTTTATTTTTGTCTACATGAAAACTTTTGGTTCATTTCATTTGAATTGGTGATGTAAAATTTATGGAGCTTCTTGCTTTGTAGGCAATTACTACATTTTCTTTAGAAAATAACATATCGAACTTGTTTTTTAACTAAATTTTCAAAATTTTCAAAGTATAGAAGTTCCACAAGGTTCAATTTATTTTCTAGAATAATTTCACCTTTGGAATTAGTGTGTTTCAATTCCATCTTAGAACTATTAAATTTTTCTTTTTCTTTTTATCTCATACCTATTTGCTACTTAACAATTTTTTAATGAAAAAAAACAAGTTTATTTTTGGAATATTTTTATTCCTAGACTCTCAATTCAATTCTTGAACATAAAACATTTAAATTCAAAACTGCAAAATTTTGAGTTAAGAACATTCAAAGTTACATAATATAATCACTCAAGGTGCAAAAATATTATTTTCTTTACTTTAAAAGCAAATATCTTGCAATTACATTGTCAAGGTTTTTGAAATTTCTTCCACGCATTTTTGCACTAGTGTAATGCAAGATCCTATGATTTGATATAAGAAAAAAACAATTTTAGAATTTCTTTGCTCTTTGCAATACAAATGGAAGTTTTGAGTGATATTTTGAAGAAAAAATGAACTTAGGACTTTAGCCATTAACATCATACCTTAACTCAAGAATTTTCTCACTTTAGTTTTTAAAAGCTTAATCCCTAAGTGCTCAAACGACCATTTTTTGGCCATTGCCTGACTTCAAGCATAATTTTCGGGCAAAAAAAACTTTTTTTCAAATTTTTATTTATATTATTCCCCAAAGATTGGATTGTTTTTCAATATTTATATTCAAAACTAAGATCACTATAGTCAAACATAAATTATAAGAGAAATAGCACAAAGTGTTTAGAATTGGCTAGTGTTAAAAAACTTACTATTTTGGAAAAGTATTGGTGTCCTCATTTCTAGATCTTACACAATCTTTTTATAAATCAATAGAAACTGCAATTTTGACCAATAAAAATTAAATTAAATCCTAACGGTAAAAATTGTATTTTTGATGAATTTTTGAAGTTATATCTTCAAATTCATTTGAAGAGAATCCAAAAATAATTTTGTAATTTTGACCATACAAATATTTTCTACTTTTCATTCTTCACGTTATCTTCTTTGATGCAAACTTCAAAAAAATTATAGAACTTATATTTTATAACACATTTGTGTTTTGTTTGAATCCCTTGGGCTTTTAGGGGTTAAGGTGAGTACACCCCAAATTGCACCTTGCTTAAAATCGCCATCATCACTCTATGTATATTTCCAAAATCAATATGTATGTATATTGAAGAAACTATTTAATTTATAGCTTCTACCCCCAAAAAACCGGGATCCTTCATAATTTTTGCATATAGTATCCAAATGTCGCATTCTTCAGTGCGTTGGAACTTCCTATGATAAGCCAACAAGAAAATATTGAAAATTTGACCATTCTAATAATAGCAATAATAATAACTAGGCACAATAACAAAAAAAAAATTGGAGGGGATACCCAACTTACAATACTTTTGCAGGAAGAAAGAAAGAATGTTGAAGGTAGGAGGCAAGCGATAAAGTGATGCCTTTTGTTGATTCACAACATTTGGTGAGGTTAACCCCTAAACCCTAGGGAACCAAAAGTGTCCTCATATAGTTTCAAGTCCAATTCAAAGTATTGTACTTTTTGCATCTAATGTCTGAATTCAATAAATCTTGTTGAAAAATTTGCACTCTCTCTTATAGATTGTATAGTAAAATTTTCAGATCAATCCAAGATGTACTGATTTTTTCTAAGCCAATCAAAGTTAAGAGGTTCAATTTGAGTTCACCAAACTATATTTGATGGTTGCAACTTCAAAGGCTTATATCTCCTTCATCTAATACTTGTTTTCAATAAAATTAGTTGCATTATGTTCCTATTAAAAGCTAATTATTGCAAAAAAAGCTTCATATCAATCCAAGTTGTTTTAAATGTTTGGGAACAATTTGAATTTCGAATCCCAACATTTTTGGATTATAGTGAACTTTGGCAGCTTGTATCTTCTTTATATAGTGTCCAATAATTCTTTTTGGAAAAGTTGGGCATACTACTCTATTTTGTGTGGCTAAAATTTCATATCAATCCAAGAAGTTATGAGTGACCAAGGAACATTTTAATAGAAGGAGGTTCAACTCCAAATGAGTTTCTTTCAACTTTTCTTGCTATATTTGGGCATTTCAACTTCATTTTGTAGACCCAGTGAGTCAATTTAATGATATTTTCTTTCACCAATGTGTTGGTATGTTGTATTTGAATCACTTTGTAGTTCAAATTATTTTCATTTGAGTAGGTTTAGAAATTGAATTTCACCTCCAAATGTGTTGCTAGGAAAATTTCAGCATTTTTTTCAACACTAAAACATTTTAATCTTGCAATCTATGTGGCCAAATGACTCTAAATTTGATTCTTGCCATCTATACACAAGTACAATACAAGATTGTATGGTTGAGATTTCTATACCTTAGTGACATTTAGAGTCTTTAACACTTCAAAAGCAATGATGTTTTTGAACCCCAAAAGACCTTGGGCTTTCAGGGATTAAGTTTATGTGAAGTGTTGTGAAATTAAGTTTATGTGAAGTGTTCATGCAATTATCTAGTGATTCAACAGTGCACCATTTGCAGGAATAATGAACGTGGTTCATAGTGCACCTAAGGGACGCTTTACATTTAGATGTTGGGCCAATTTCTTGTGTAAGAGGCCCAAAATCTTCACTTGTGATGATTGGATAAAAGTTGAAATTTGTGAAATTGGATACAAGAAAAATGGCCTCAAGTTCCTTGATGGGATGGCACAAGATGGGTTAACTTACTTGCCGTCTGAGAAAACATACAGGTAACTATGAGCTTAAACTTAATTGCACTTATAAGGTAACATGCTCTAAAATCACACAAGCTTAAAACCACCCTCATCTTCAAATGTACACAATGTCTACATGTTTCTTTTTCATAGCCCTCAACAATGTACAAACAATGTACATTTTAGGAGGTGGGCGATTTTAGAGCCCTATGCCATTTCAACTTCAAAATTTTATAACTAATTTCACAAAGCTCCAAAAAATATAAAATGACTTGGTCTAGATGTCAATTCTACTTGTCTTTCAAGGAAAAATAAACCGAAAATTATTTCGTAAGCTTCACCTCCCCAGAATTCAGTTTCAGCTTTTTAGTTAGGTGGGCGATTTCTGGACCTGTTACCTTAACTTATTAAGTCTCAACTTGGAGAGATTGAATGCGGGTTTTGCTGCAGGCCAGGGTGGCCCTTGCGAGTGCAAGAAGCTTGGTCCTGAAGAAACCACAGACCTCCTGCAGGTTGACGCAGTTTTTGATGGCATCTGTTCTATTCACTGACTTGCAATATTCATTCTTGCTTGCTCTTCTTTATTGGATCTGGACGGGAGTGGGAGCAGCGTAGGGTGGGCATGGACAGAAGCTACAACTCCTACGAAAGGGGAAGACATTGCAGTAGGCCTTTACTCAAAAAGCAACCTAGTGCTACAACTCCTTCAAGGACAAAGCCTCTCATTATGTGGGTACTTGTTATTGATTGCCACCATTGTACCATGCGCTTAGGTGAGCAATATATCTCACCTTCCATCAACGTACAAGAGCACATTGTCAATTTGTCATTACGCTTTGAACCTTGCACATATGTCGACTTGGAGAATGAATTCACAAGGCTTCTTGGTGGGTTTATTTTTGCAATCATTAGAAAAAAATTTCTGAACCCTGAGTAGGGACGCAAACTTTCCATTTTCGGCCACCTTGCGGTGCAAATATAGAAAAATAAAATAAATAATTTTTTTATTAAAAAAGTAAATATTTTTCCAAAAAATTAAAAAAAATAAATAAATCCAATCTGACATGCTGCTGACATGGTGTTGATGTGGCACTACTAGTGCCACATCAGTTGCTAACCAAAAATAATAATTTCCTCTATAATTGCACCATTGCCATTGAAAACTTGCGACCCTCTTGAGGCCTGAAATTTATTTTAATGAGAATCAATCTGCTTTGAACCTTGCACATTTGTCGACTTTTAGAATGAATTCACAAGTTTTTTCTTCTTCTTTTGCAATAGAATCAATCCGCTTTGAACCTTGCACATATGTTGACTTTTAGAATGAGTTCACAAATTTTTGTAGATTTTTTTGCAATAGAATCGATCAACTCGTTTTTGGATTTAAAAAGGATAGATTAAAGGTGGTCAAAGCAAAAAAACATGTAGACAATTGGGGGAATAGTTCCAGTCCTTTTGGATGTAAACATGTCCCCCAATTATTTTCCTACCCCATTACAATGATAATTTAGAAGTGTTCTTTACTCCCTTAACCCCTTTGGGATTAGACAATCAAATTTTAAACAGAAAATGAACACAAATAATCCTCAGTACACAAAGCTAGGACTTTTCATCCAAAAAAAAAATTCTTGTATCAATTCTTTAACATTTGTATGGTATAGATTTTGAAGAATTTACTTTGCAAATATTCTATAATTTAAAGTGCATTGGTAGGTATGAGTTCAAAATTTATTTTTTTCAATTCAAAAAATGACCCTTCAAAAATGACTTGAATCAAAAAGCAAACTAAAAATCTTCAAAAAGCACTATGATCAAATCATAGTATTCTAAAATTAAAGGAAAAAATTCTTGTCAAAATCACAAATATTCAATCTACAATTAGTTTCAATTTTTAGCTTCAAATTTTATTGAAAAATATTGGTTTGTGTACTAATTGATCTAACCTTGTGGATATGGACTATGGACTATAGATCATATTTTGCAACTATTGCTTGAAAGTCATCATTGAATTATTATTCTTAGTTGTATTTTATAATACATCTTCACAATTTTGAATATTTCTTTGGTTCTTAAAGGATTAAGGACCAAGCATTCAAATTTTGTAGCAACAAATGAATACAGATACATTACAAACTCATAACAATGCATTTTTTCATTCATCAACATTTTTGAAGATTCTTGTGTTAGTTTTTTACTATTTGTATGGTATAGATTTTGAAGACTTTGCTTTGCAAATATTCTTTAATTCAAAAGGTACTAGTGGGTCTAGCTTCAAAAAGCAAATTTTTAAATTAAAAAAATGATACTTCAAAAATTAGTATGATCATAACTAATATTTTGAAATTAAAGGAAACAAACTCTTTTGAAAATCCCAAACATTCAATCTACTATTGATTTAGAAGGAACTTCAAATTTTTGGCTTCAAATTTCATTGAAGAATATTTGTTAGTATAGTAGCTGATCAAATTGTATGGAGATGATCTATGAATTATATTTTCAACTATTATTTGAAAATTGTCATTAAATTATTATTCTAAGTTGCACTATATGTTACATCTTTACAATTTAGGAGGTTTGGACTACCTTCTAGTCCTTCAAGAATTAAGTATATGAAAAATTGAGTGACCCCTTTGCCATGCATGCATTCTTCATGTCTCCATCCATTAAATTCATGAATTCAAAGTGTAATTTTTCAACCTTTTTCAAGCACTACTCCTCACTTTCAACCTCTTTCTTTGTCAACCTAAGCAAAATTGGGTATTTAATAACACAATTTGCTAATTAATTAATTGGCAATCTTAATGTGCTTGTGAAATTCATTTTATATCCCCCTATACATATATTTTTTGGGAAGCTAATGTCACTGCAATCGATATGGGATATCAACATTGTATCTTGTATCAATATCTAATCATGTATACCATATATTATATGTTTGAATGTATTCATATAGCATGTACCATGTATCCATGTATATTATATATTGTATATATTTTAAGTATCATATTTGAGATTGACAATGGGGGGGGCAATCAAAATAATTTTTTGTGCAATTCAGATTGATGACATGGGAAGGGGGCGGAATTTACTTTTAAGCACATTGACATTCCTAGATTATTTGTTAGGGATAGCAGAAAAGGGCAGTGTATTCGCATCTTTTGGATGCATAGTTCAAAGTGAGCAAAGTAGTCACAACATTAGTATGGAACTGAGCAAAATTGGATTCAATTGTAGGTCCACAATTGAATTTATAAATTCACAAATTGGCCATCCTACCTTACCTATTCATTTTGATTAATAATATATATCCATATTAGGATGTCTTTTAGCCTTTGCCTTCGATTTTCTTGCAAATTGTACAAGACTTTACCTTGAGACACCTCCAAATCCTAATTGTGACTTATGAATGATTTCAAATGCATACTATATGATGATAGATAATGATTTTGCACCTTTTATTTTCTTAAAGTTGCTAGAACTTGTAAGCAGCAAGAGGTATTGAAAATTCCCTTCATTTTTCTACAATGTATTTCTAGTTTTTTTACAAAGAGATTAGATGCCTTTGGTATAGATTACTTTGTTACTAGTGTATTTTGAAAACTTCTAGCCTCTTGATCTTGATCTAAATTTTAGCTACAATAATGATCTTAATTGAATTGAAGTCCAACATAAAGTTTACCCCCTAAAGCCCCAAGTTAGCTAGTTTTTTTTGGTCAAAATCCACTCAAAATTGCTACTTTTATTGTGTTCATCCAAGAAAATCGATTTTATTTTTATTTTTTATAATCTAACCACAGGATCTTGTACTTAATTTGTCTGAAATTGTGTTATAAAAATTTCATCAAATTTGACAATACGGATTGGAAGATATTAGCATTCAAAGTTGAACAAAAAGTTTTTTTTCCAAGAAGATGCTTAGATTGCCCCCAAAATAAGATTGTCCATAACATTCTCATCCCTAGTCCTATTAGAATGAATAAAAGTCTCACATGTAGACAAAAACATAATATTTTAGAAAAAAAAAAATTTAATATTATTTTGACTTTTTGTGATTTTTTTTGTGTTGCTTGCCAACCTCCATTTTGAGCTTATTGTACCATAACTTTTGCTCTTGGGCACCAATTGAAACAAAAATTATATATCCACAAAGCTCTTGGCAAACTTCACAACTTGAAAAAAATTAAAAAATATTCAATACAAATTGAGACAATAGGAACCTACCTAGACCCAAATTGTTCCTCGAGGGAACAAACAATCCTTTAGGAGTTAACACATTTAATATCTATTCCACCTCAAAATTGAATTTTTTTTAGAATTGAATGTTTTATTTTAATTTTGGTCTGTAATCAAGGTCTAATCATTTTCTAATTTTAATAATGATACATAAACTTACTTCATACTTTGATTTTTTCTAATATGATATACACCTATTAACCCTTAAAATTTTGAGCGATTCAAAATGGATTGATTCATTTTTATAATGAGCACTTTTAGACTTCAAAATGTGAAGAGTGACTTGAACTTGGTTCATTCTTAAGAAAACTAAGTTAGTCATCAACAATGATGTCAGATTTAAAAGAAGATTCACTATTGAGTTTACAAAAATTTACAAAACATAGGTGGTCTTGGAATTGTGGCAAAGAATCATCAGATGGGGGAACTTTGGCCAATGAAGTAGAGGTATCTATTTATAGGTGGACAAGGCCGCCCGGTATTAGCAAGGCTTGGCCTAATTTTTGGAATGGGAGAGGCAATTAGAGACTTTTGGTACATTTTTAGAAGCAACGCATGGGCTTTGTGGCATAGTATGTAAGGAACATCCCGAGAGAATTGTCAAAAACCCTTTGAAGTAGAAAAATAATGACACTGGATAATGATAATGGATTCCTAACCTTTACCGTTCATGACTCTTTTTCAATGAGCTAGCCAACAGTAGACTAGACTTGGAGCGGCACTCCTACCTTCCCTCTTTTTTTAATATGTGGAGTACAAACAACTATTGGAATACACATCTTGCATTTGGATTTGAGCGTTTTAAAAAAAAAATACTATTTTTTTTCTTGAGGTCTTCACTCTATCATGTTTGATCTTGAAGTTTGGCTCCAAATTTGTGACAAATCTTCCATTAATTTGATCATTTTTGAAATTTAACAATGAAGTGGTCACTATTGCAAGACAATTTTCTCCCCATTTTTAGTCCTAAAAATACAAGACTTGTTTCTATGTATGTGGAATTTAGTTACCTTCAGAAAGAGCATAGGATGCAAAGTTTCAAATGATCCATGTTATTTGTTCAAAAGAGCCCAGTCAAAGCACAATTTCAACTATGCCAAAACATTAATTTCCTTCAAGTACCCTTCACTTTTATGTTATAATTTTGCAATCTATGACTTGGAATGAAACACAACTTTGTAGAGATGATAAAGACTTGCCTTTCTATAAGAACCTATGTTAAGTTTTGAATGAAAACCACTCATCTTACTCTCAACTTCAATTCTTCGTCACTTACAAAATCAAGATCCAAAACAACTTGAAAATGGCTTAAAATTTAAAGGATTATAAACTTTATGACTTCTAAAAAGTTTATGATTTTATGTTTGGAAATTAAATTAAAGTATTTTTCACTAATATTGACATTTGTAGTGGTAAAATATAGCAAATATTTAAAAAATTGATTAATTTGACATCACAACTATCTAATGGCTCTAGTTTTACGTTTGAACACCTAGTTCTCCAAATCTCCAAAAATGTAAAAATACTTTATAAATTGTGAATAATTTAGCAATGACTTTCATACAAAAGGTATTATCAATGATCCATAGATCATTAACATGTAGTTGGATTGATTGTTGATATCTAAAACTTGAAACCTCAAGATTCAAAAAAATTACAACACTATGGGCTATGAGAGGAAAGATTTGAATTTTGGAGCATTCCTCTTATTTTTTGTAATGCAACATTTACATATTAATCTCAACCGTCATTCATATTCTCATGTTCATACTTCACAATCACATGTGCTTTTGGTCACCACAGATGTGATAACAAAGAGTTAAAGAGCATATTCCTATTCTCTATATTTTAGCAGGGTATTGTTAATGGATAAGCCTCATTTTTTAATTTTTAATTTTGAAGAACCTAAGGTTATTTTTAGGAATGATTGAATTCAAGTTTAGTGTTTACAATCTAAATTTTCTTTAATTTAAAAAGGGTAGAGTATAACGTTGAGGTAGTCATCCATAAATTACCCGATTACTAGGTGCACTTTTTAGTTTTTACATAAATTCAGAAAGTCATTCATCAAACAATTTGAATCCTCTATTGTGTTAGAGCATTCGCACCACTACTCCAACTACAAATCCAACAAAGCTTTTGGTGTGGTTAGGCTCCCATGCGTCCTCCACCATCAACACACCAAAATTGAAAACTTAACCCCTAAAGTTCCTTGACTATGTTTTCACCGAAAAAACTCAAGAACTGCCATTTTTAGTACAAGTACCAAATTTTTGAAAAA
Organism: Antitrichia curtipendula; assembly: GCA_951230915.1. NCBI lineage: Eukaryota > Viridiplantae > Streptophyta > Bryopsida > Hypnales > Leucodontaceae > Antitrichia > Antitrichia curtipendula. Next base: position 42,857,724 of record OX579634.1, read on the forward strand.
AAGCTTTTTTTGACACATATAACCATAGGATCTTGTATTATGCTGACTTGAGAACATGCGGTAAAATTTTCAGAAATTTCTACCACGTGGATTGCAAGATATAAGCATTCAAAATCACTGAAATCGTTTTTTTGACCCTATGAAAAATCAGGCAGCTGCACTTCAGAAGCTCACTTTTCTATGAAAAAATGTCCAAAATGGTGGTGCTGCTTCGGATTCTTTTTCCTAGACAAGGTGGATACATGCTTAAAAAATTTCACATCATTTGGAATTGTACTGTACAACATATAGGAAAAGAATAGTTAGTAGAACGAAGTAGAGAATGATTCAAAATACAAAATTGTTAAGAATTTAGATATGGAATTGGAAAATGCCAATCCTGGTGGTTGAGATGTTGTAATAAACAATCTACATCCTATGATTTTACTTTTTTCAAAAAAGATTGAAAACTGAGTATTATAAAGGACTTCAAAGTTTATTTTAGAGTAGAGATTCTATAATTGCCCGCAAACTAAAACTCTTCAAAACTTTTGACTCATTGGTCAAAATGGAATTATTAAAAGCTTTCCACGTATATATAACTCTAGATAACCAATTTCAAATTTTTGTTTCTGAAAAAATCGATTTTTTTTATCTGCTTGGACTGCCCGACCAAGAAAAAAAGTAGCATATTAGGCCATAACTTTTGACTCGTGTTTCCAAATGTCATGAAACTTAGTGCAAATGAAAGATATTCCTTGCCCACAACTTCTATTAAAATTTCATCCAAAAATATGAAAATCTCCAATCACAGGTACCTGCCTAAAATTTCTATACTGCCAAAAAATGCATGTTGATCCTTTAGAGGTTAAGCAACCTCACCATTCAAGGAATCCCACTCACCAAGTTTGAGGACCCTTGTATCATGTTAACGCATCTATTTTCTAGACTATTTTTGAACAAAACAATTATCTCCACGGACACAAAGCTTGGTGTGACAAACTATTGCTCAATCTGGTGAGCAAGTAAATGGCTTGACATCCACTTTTCACTGCAATGCTCAAGTCCTCTAGCTGTTGGCTTTTAGGTAAGGGATTTAACCCCTAAATGCCCAAGCCTTTTTTGAGCTTCTAGAAATTTGCTCTAAATTGAACAAAAAACCAAAATTTTGATAAATTGTATCAATTTAAAAAAAATCATAATTGTACAAATTCAAACTATACATGTTAGAGATCGCTTAGGAAAGGAAACACAACAATTTATATCTCTTATGAATTGAAAGATTATGAAGTTTGATCACAAGGGTGTTAAAACTGCAAAACTGATTTGAAGTTTTTCAATCCTCTTTTTACATGTCAAATCTAAAATGTTGGTCACCAAAAAATATGAAGATAAAGGACTTGACATGCATAATTCCAATCAATTGATGACTTCTCAAAAAAATTCTATGATTTTTTTATATGAATTTATAATGTGATTTTTTCTCCAAGATCTAGTGTACTTGAGGTTCATTTCCAACACTATGGAAAGTCAAAATTGCAATGGACACCCTTGCACAAAATCTTGAATAGAAAAATCATAATCAATCATTTTCATAATCAGATTTTTAATGCTAAAACTATACTTCAAAAAAATTTACAAAATAGAAACTATTAAAAATAGCAACTTGATACGGTTTTATTTAACTTCAAAGTTTTGCTGACACCAAAATTTGGTGCCTCAGGCATTTAGGGGTTAGGCTCCCTTCCTAGACTTCCTTGGCACAACACAATGGGAGGTTGGCCAATTACCATTCCAAGCATCCAAATATGAGGTTGCCCAAGCCCTATCATATTTGGAGTAGCAGTCTAGAAGTTCTTCTATGGAAAAACATTTAGGTCCCTTCATATTACATCCCAAGTCCCAACTTTCTAAGTCTTGGTTCAAGGCCAAATCACAACTTTTGTGGGTTATAGAAGGTGAATAAGAAAGAATAAATGTGGGACTGGAAACTCATAATGCGAAGGCCAAAGTCCCAGCTTTAAGTCCCAATTTGTCTTTGGAATTATATTATATAGCAATCAAGTATCCAATAGATGGGTCAGAAAGTCAAAATCCTAAATTTAGGGCACTTTCAGCATCAAATTTGCATTGGATAGATCTAGAGAAAATTTCAGCCATCTAAGATACTTTACATGGTGATTTTTTTGTCCTTTTTAACTCAAATTTTTTATCAAGACCATTATGGTTTCCATTGTGTCTAGACCAAATTTGGCTTCCAAGTCCCATTTCCTTGGTGCCCAAACTCCCCCACAAAGTACTACCACATAAACATTTCATAGTGATGAGAGATTTGGGACATAGTGTGAACCCCCCTCATTCCCAATTTTAGTTAGCTCTCTACCAATCAAATTTTGAGAACTCAAAAGAACTTGGGACGTAGTGTGACGTGTCCCTTTGAGGCCCATGATAATATGAGAGTAGGAGGGATTCTGTTTTGGGGGGCCCCGAGGGCAGGGAGGCGGGGCCCACCACACCCCGCAACCCCCCAACCCCCCCAAAAGCTCTCCGTCCAGGAATAATCAAATGTGGCTTCTGGCCGTCAACTGACTTTGAGCATGTGTACTTCACTGATGCCGCTGCTGTCATTTTTTGCCGTGGGCCCAGTTTTTTTTCAACAGAAGCGTTTGGGTCAAGTACAGAAAGTGTGCGAAGAACTAAAAATCAGTTCGCTGCAAATGAATCATGGTCTTTCATCCAGACCGACCCGGGGCTGCTGTTTCATATGCCCAGTTGCCCACAAGCCAAGTAGTCCAGACTCCAGATGATCACGGCCAGAATGCCTTAGACCAACCCTCACATGCAACCTGTTGCAAGCAGTTCTGTACTGAACCCATGGCATTGGTTTGACCAGACTGTTGCAAAAGTCAGACTCCAGCGGTGCTAGCAGCTAAGCTGTGTGTGTGTGTGAATGGGAGTGATGCGAAATAATAACTGAAGGGTTGGAGTGTGGTTCCTATTCTTGACTTGTAAAAAGTTGGCTTGGGTGGGGTTGGCTTGGGGTTGGGAGTCAAAAAAAGAATTCTTAGATCTTCTAGAATGCATTTTTGACGTCGCATAAAGAAACGATGAGTATTTTTTATACAAACAAAGTGCTGAAAAAAGATGTATCCAAAGAATTGACCTTGGATGGGCTCTTATGAGTAGAAGGGTACACTTTAGGCAAAAAAATTTAGGGGCAGTTGGTTTGAAACACATGTTATAAAGTAGGTGTAGTTAGTCATGCAACCTCACGTCTTTCATGTAGCGAGGAGAGGGAAAAAAATACTTTGTTTCTTTTAGTGAAATTAACCCCTCAAGGACAATTGTTTGTTGAATGGACAAGTGAAAAGTTGGGGTAGGTTTCTATGAAATCAATTTTGGTAGGATGTTCATAAAATTTTGACACAAGGTGTGAACATGTACCCTTTTAGTGGAAATATAATTTTAATTCAAATTGGGTGCCCAAATAAAAAATGATGTTGTCCTAAATTTTTTCGGCAGCTTTTGCAGAACTCCTCCTTTACTTCTGAAATTTGGCAAGTATGTAACTTATATGATACTAGATGCAAACGTTAAAAAAAATAACAATGTGTAGTGTAAGAATCTCACTCTAGGAGGAGGTAAAGGTTGTTGGCCCTATTGGGCAAGATCCAAAAAGAGTTTTTCTTCTAACTTCAAACGTTATAATCTTTCAATATGTGCGGTCAAAGTTTCTGAATTTTTTTCCGCACATTCCCATAGTATTCTAGTACAATTTGTATGGTTGAATTTTGAAAAAACTTTTTTTTTCCATTTTTCTCTCATTATCCTAAAAAATGATAGTTTTGCACGATTTTTGTCTGAAATATGCCTCGGTCCTTTAGAGGTTAACACATACTACTTCTATTTTTGAAAAAGAATTGTGTTTCTTTTGCAAAACACAAAGGAAACATGGATATTTTTCAAAAGCAAAGGGGGAATTTATTAACCCTTTAAGGACCAAAACCCGTTGTGGGGGACAAAATGGATTTTGGACTAGCTTCTACGGTCTTAGATTTTGTTGTAATTTATATTTTTAACTTTTTCTTTAAGATAGAAAAATACATTAGCTTTTTAGAGAATTTAATGTTTTTAATTTAAATTGGTGCATAGGAGTAAAAGTTATGCCATCCTAAGCACAGTTTTTACCTTGTTGGGCAAGAAAAAGCCCACAAAGAATTTAAATAAAAATTTAAAAACTTATTTCTTATGGATCATATTTTTTTTCTAGTACACAAAAAGCTTTGATATCATTCCATTTGGATTAGGGATGTGAAAGTTATGGAGCATCTTATTTTCCTATAAATTGTAGCATCTTCTTGTGAAAATAACGTATTGAATTTGTTTTTTGACTTCAATTTCACAATTTTTCAAGAAAATAAAATTCCATAGGGTTAATTTTGCTTGTTATAACAATGTCACCATTGAGATTAGTATGCTTAACATCCAATTTTAGAGATCTTAACAATTTTGTTTTTCTTTCTATCTTGTACTTGCTTTTATTTATTAATTTTCTTAAGGATGAAAAATAATTTTTTTTATTGCAATTTTTTTCCTAGACTCTCAGCTCGATTCTCCATGATATGAAAATTTAAATTCAAACTTCACATTATAGAAAATTTAAGTTAAGAAAGTCCATTGTCAAATAATTAGTCATCTAAGGCATAAAAAAATTATTTTCTTCACTTCAAATGCACATATCTTGTAATATATGTGGCCAAAGTTTTAAAAATTTCTTCCAAACATTTTTACACTAGTCTAATGTAAGATCCTACAGTTATTAATATGCCAAGTAAATCAATTTCCACAATTTTTTCTCTTTGCAATAGAAATGGTTGTTTTGAGTGTTTTTTAATGGAGAAAAGGCTTGTGTTATTTAGGTCTTAATGAAGCTATGAGCCGCTTGATTTGTGTCTTGAATGACAAAGACATTTCAGGCTTATAATGTGGATTGCATGATTTTCATCCATTTTAGTCATTGAAGTTTTATATATGGCTATGTTGGATCATCATTGCATATTTAGACTACTTTTGGATTTTACAAAAAGTCCTTACTCTAAAAATTGGTTCAAAATACACTACATGGTCAAAATACATTACGATGTAGTGTATTTTGGCAACTGCAAGCTTCTTGTTGTTCATCTTAATTTTGACCATCAAATACATATTTTTTGAAGTTGTATTCAACTAATATAATGAAACTTAATAGATCTAGTTTTTTCCCTAAAATTTAAAAAAAATTAGAATATTATAATCAAATATTTTATTGCAATTTAGAGTCTGGATCTATTGGAAAATATATTGGCTTAGTAATTTATTCATTTTATTCATTTTTTATTTTAAATGCTAAAGGAACTTTGAGTATTACCCTCAAATGCAACAAAATCAGCAAGTGTTTCTTCCAATTTCCCTATGGACATTTAAAAAGTAATTGATGTTAACCTATTACATTTTTCTCTCTATTATCTATTTTCAAATTATGTAAAGCACCAAGTTATACATTCAATTTTTTTTTAAATGTCTACTATTGTATTTTTATTCTTTCAACAAACTTTGGAAACTAATGCTGGTACCAAATTCAAAATTTGTTTTATATTATATGTTAGTTTGTTACATTTCATTGTCTTACAAAAAGTTACATACAAATGTGATAACAAAAACATGGTTCTTTGCATGAGGCACCAATGGGCCACCTAAAATGTCCAATTGAAGACTCTATATGGTTACCACACATCCATACAATTGATGGAAGTCCCATTGTCCCTATCTATGTCCATTTCGATGCCACCCACATTCTTTTTCTTGCCACATATGATTTTTTTGAGGTTGCTTATATCCTTTCACATACCATCTCATGTCATTTTTGAGGTCATCCACTTCTTTTTCAATGTTGCCTCATGTCCAAGCTCATGTCACTTCCATTGTTGTGCAGGTCTTTCAAATGTTTTCTACAACCTCTTTGCTCTTTGTTTGCGCTATGCTTCTTCCCATTTACACCTTGTTTTTTTTATAATACCTTAGTCTTTTCTGTTGGCTTCCTATTCCTTAATTGTAATCAAATAAACAAATTACACAAATAAAACATAAGTAATCTAAAATGTCTCTCATGTGAACTCTGGATCTCCTATATTTATTTCAATTTTTTTTTGCACTAAGCATAATTGACCTCCTATATTTGGACTCTCATAACCTTCCAAGACTTACACTTGTATCTCCCTTGAATTGGGTCCATAAACATGACCTACTTATATTCTAAAAATGTTGTATTTTGCACTACAATGGTCAATACTATAATATACTCCTACATAGACATTTTTAAAATAATAAGCATATTCTTAGTTTATTATGAAATTTCTTCATATTTTCTTCAAAAATTGCTGAAATTCAAATTTTAAAAAATAAAATCTACAAATTTTATGACTTGTAGAAGGCACATGATTTCAAATGAAAAATGAAATGAAAGGCAATAGTTTCTATTTTGTTAAAATAACCAAAATGGGTCTCAAAACTTGAAAATCATTAATGTTTCACTATTTGATTGTAGGTCCAACCTATTAGGGTTAAAAATTTGTTAATAAGAATTTTAGCAAGTTGGACTGATGTAATAACTACTGCATTAGAAAAAAAATTATTGATTGATTTCTAAGATCTTACACCTAATTATTACAAGCTAAGAGCTAGCTTGAGGTAGATGGACCTTGATTTGTTCCAACTTTTGTTTTGAACTCCAATGTTTTTCTAATGTTCATATTTCAAATCTACATAACAACGAGCTTAATTTTTTTTAGCTTCATTGCCTCATTATCATTTTAAAATTCTTCAATGAATACTAGATAAATATTGAGGTAAAAATACTATTGAGTATTTTAAGAATTTGATTTTCATATTATAAAGATTTCTATTTTAATTCTCATAGAAGACAAAATTTCTTGCAAGTTCCTACAAAATTTTCTTCCACATGGTAAGGATTTCAGTTTTTTTGAATTGTAGTTCATCAAAGTTTATGCCATGGTCACAATTATCAATTCATATTAGATAGATAATGTTTTAAAAATATCCCTTGGTATCTTTAGAAGAAGTGATATTGATTAAGGATGGTGTCTTATGCTAAGAGCCAATTTATCACAATAGTTCTAAATGTCAATTAAGCTAATTTTTCCATAAGTGTAGGTTGTCTCAAAAATGTAGAAGTGTAAATGAACTTAAGGTAATATTGAAGTTGCATAAGGCATCTTCTATATATATAATATTAAATTATTATTATTTTTTAAAATTTTAAAATTTTACAACAGGGACACACTTTCAACAATCTTAAGTGGATGACTACCACAAATTCAAACCAATCTTTTATGTTATTGCAATAAGTATTTTTGGGAACCAACCTTACTTGTGATCACCCAAGTGGTTCTACGATAAATCAATCTATGACTATATGTTTTTTTGAGTGTTGAAAGACTTTTTAAGAACTTTTCTTTATTTCTTGATAATAATATAGATAATGAAAAGTTCTTGAAGTCTTTTAATACAAAATTCAATCATTGGCAATGTACCTAGTGTCACTTGCCCTAGAATAATTGTTTTGATTCTTCAAAACTTGATTATAGTTGTGTTGAGATTTTAAACACTTTAGGACTTATCATTAGACAATTAAATATTGATGAATGAAGATTGCTACTAGTTATGTACATTCAAATTATTCAACTCGTCTAATTTATACTTTTACATGCAATTTATTTTTAATTTTAATTAAAACTTAAAATTACATGCACAATAGATTTTTGCTTTCTTTCCTTTCTATAAAAGCTTAGAGTCATCTTGGCTAAGTTTGATAAATTATTAAAGTATAACCAATTCTTATAATTGGACTTGAGTAAATATCACATCCATAATATGCATCCATAATATGCATCCATAATCATCCCTATCCAAAATGCGACATCTACATTTAAACCCCCCAAAACAACACTAAAACCTACATATTATTGTCTTAAAATGTATACAATCAAGAACGTGAAAGCCTAGAAAAATCTCTTGTCAATATTTGGAAATCAATTTTGAAATTTCATAACTTTATCATATGGTGTCCACATAATGCAAACAAATGCCTCTAAAAATTCTCTCTCACTTCCCAATAGGATCCAATATAAAATCTATCATATTAAACCTCAGTAACTACGCTCACTGTAGATTAGGGATGCATTGACCTCAAATCCAGGCCTTGACTAATGGCACTGCAATCCCTCCCCGCTCCAAACGAGCAAATCAAGGGGAAAATAAATTATCCTCCCCAACGTTACGACACGTCCGCAGTCGACTGCCAATCCCCCAATCCGCCCCCGAGAAACGATTTAATTTGACACCGGGTAATTGTGCGCGGAGAAAGGGGAAGAAAGGACCTCGCTGGAGACGACGACGACGGCGACGGCACTCCCGCCAGAGAAGCCAGCAAGTCCAGCCAGAGGTCCCAGACGACTTGCACCAGAGCTTCCCACACTCATCACCTGCATCCATGGCTATGGCGATCCCCTATGGCCATGTCCACCTACTTTGTGTAAGCTTAGTCTGCACAGGAGCAGCAGCCTGTTCTTCTCCGTCGTCGCTCCTCTAGTCCTTCTTCTTCCTCGTTGCCGCGCTGTCGCAGTTGCGTGCGTCCCGTTTGCCGTTCTTTGCGCGTCGTTTCGCAACTTTTTCCGGCTCCCCTGGGGTTTGGTTTCCAAGGTTGGAGTTTGGAAGCGGCGGTGGTGCGAGAGGGAGGGAGTCAGTGTGTGTTGTTAAGAGGCGTTGCAGTCTGGGTGGCATCTGAGGCGTGAGGGCGCGTTGCAATCTGGGGAGCGGCATGTGCGAGGTGCAAGGGGTGGTGTCTCTTGGAAACGGCCTTTGAGAAGCGTGAGGGGAGGGAGGAGTTGTTCGTGTGTTGTTTGTGAGATCTCGCGGGTTTCTGAGTGAGTAAGTGGAAGGCTGTTTGCGAAGGGTTTGAAAGGATCTCGGAAGGTGGAGTGCAGTCGAGGTGTGCGACGGAAGCTGTGGAGGGGAGAGGTGTGAGGGTGTCTGGTATGGACGGGAAATGGCGGGCAGGGGAGACGGTGAGGAGGGGAGCAAGTGAGTGCCGAGGACAGGTGGTGGAGTAGCGCATTTGGCTTCCCGAGGGTTTCTTAACATGTAAGGTTTCTTTCATGCTGATATTGAGTGCCGACCACAATTTGCTGCGCAAATAGGAAACTTCCAGTGTCGTTGTTATGTCAAGGCGTCCACTATCCGATCCTTTCTGGACCTGGATTTCTGGCTTTGTCGTGATATCCTTGAGAGACGGCACTTCTCCACAATGTTCCTGATTGATTTGGTTTTGAATGTCTTAGCCAACGTGTTACCTGCAGTACAGTGTTCGCTTCCCGGGACTTACTCTCTACATGCGATGCTTACATTGAATGCCGAATACAATTTGCTGGATGCCGTGGAGGCCTTCAGTCTCTATTTGAAATCACGGTGTATGTCTTATGCATATTATCCCCTCCTGGACTTCAGACATCGTCGCGATGCCATTGGCATATATATTAAGTGCTTATGATGGTTATGGCTTTTCACCTCACAGCCAAAGAGTATCCCTTCTTTCATTCATATGGCGTTGCATTCGCGGCACATGTTCATAATGTTCGTGAGTTTCGGTGTTTGTTCGTGGCGTTGGATTTTCCAACTTATTCTTTGACTTAACTTTTGGATAGGTTCCTGCTGTTGATAATCAACAGCTCACATAATTGCGACATCGTGTTTAACACGTAATCTATGAAGAATTGGAGAGCAGAATCTTGTGCAGTCAATAGGTTCCGCGGGATTTTGTGCTTCTCCATTGTTATCGATGGATGCTTACACGTGATGGCTTGCAGGAAGAGATCGTCCAGCTTTCAGAGAGATGGAATCTCATCTGTCTTTTGTTTGTATATTTGGTTGGAATGCAGCCGTGAAGGCCATTATTCAGCGCCGCAGAGGACATTTTAATTTAGCTTTGGTCGGAAAGAGAGATAGCGGGGATTTGCCTCTCGGGATTCTGTGCCGCGTATGGCATCTGCAACTGCCGCTGCCGCCAGTAGCCTAAATATGATAGGAGGTGGAGCAGCTGGCCAAACGAAAGCTGGTTCAAGCGGCGTTGACACGTTGCCGAAAGAAATGCACGACATGAAGCTCCGGGATGACAAAGTTGACCACAGTGACGACAAGGTGTGTAGAAATGTTCCATTCGTTTTGTGGCTATGATGGACATTTTCGTTCTGTGACTTCAGCAAGGAGAGTTTCTGTGAGCACGTTTGTGGTTCTAGCCCATTCAGCTCTCTTCGTCGATTATCAGTATTTTCTGCATCTGATCGATATGGCTGTCATCATCCTTTCTGTCACCGATTGTTCTGAGCTTGCTACGCGTGTATTTTTGGAAAGTTGCAGGAGATTGAGGCCACAGTAGTAGATGGGAATGGCACTGAAACAGGCCACATCATAGCTACCACCATTGGAGGGCGAAATGGCCAACCGAAGCAGGTATGATGTGAGGTGATTGTCTGTTGATTGTACTGTATTGAGCAACTTGGTTGGGGCCGAGTCCGTGCATGGCTTTCAGTGCGTTGGTGCTAGTGTAGCAAGGTTTCCTTCTTAGTGTGTAGATCTCCTTTTCATTTGGAGGAAGACTGGAGAGCATTTTGCTTCCTGGTCTCTGTGAAATAGTACTGTTCTTGTACCGTTTTCTTGCTGTTTTGATCTCGCGTACCGAGGTTGCAGAACTTGCGGGTCTCCCATCCATGTGTTCTGTAGTGTGTTGCCCTTTGGATTGGTTTGATTCGACGGTGCTTCCTCCTGAGTTGTTGTCAAGTGTTTGTCTGATCTTTTCTTGTTTGTCTCATTCGTTTGAGTGCTGCAGACTATCAGCTATTCAGCGGAACGTGTTGTTGGCACAGGATCATTTGGGATTGTTTTCCAGGTAATTACCAGCTTGAGTGAGTGGCTTCAGTATCACATTGGAATGAATTTGAGTACTAGTACCATTTTTTCCGTCCGGTGTCGCTGTCTGGAATTTGAGGTGCGCAAGTTTCGTAAGTTTGCACTTGGGATTTGATTTGGGGCATGTGGGTGGAGCCCCAGTTTGTGTCGTGTACGTGACACCTGGAGGTCATCTGTTCGTGTCCCGTTCGTTGTTGTCGATTCGGTGAAGTTTGTAACCGCATTCGTCCCCCTTGTCGGCAGGCCAAATGCATCGAGACTGGGGAGACTGTGGCCATTAAAAAGGTCCTCCAAGACAAACGGTACAAGAACCGAGAGCTGCAAATCATGCGCCTGTTGGACCACCCCAACATTGTAGCTCTGAAGCACTGCTTCTTCTCCACTACTGATAAAGATGAGCTTTATCTGAATTTGGTTCTGGAGTACGTGCCCGAGACTGTGTATCGTATTGCCAAGCACTACAATCGCATGAATCAGCGAATGCCCCTTGTGTACGTGAAGCTGTACACTTATCAGATATGCCGCTCCCTCGCTTACATTCACAGCGGCATCGGTGTGTGTCACCGAGACATCAAGCCGCAGAACCTGCTGGTATGCCGTGTCTTCCATGTCTTGTTTTTCTCAGTTGATCGCTTGCAGTACGTGATTGTCTCCTTCGTTGTGTTTCTGCCTTGGCATTGTGATGTGACGAGAGTTTGTCTTGTTGTCCAGGTGAACCCTCACACCCATCAGCTGAAACTCTGCGACTTTGGAAGTGCCAAAGTTTTGGTGAGTACATGATTCTCTCGATATTTTTGCCTGGTTGTGCACCTGACCAGGTGGGAGGTTTGTTGTGTACGTGTTTTCCGCGGTCTTGGTCTCTAGATTTAATTGATTTGTTGCTTTTAGGTTTTAGAGCATGTCGATTATTTTCTTGTTTTTTACTTTTACAATCTCGCCTATTGAGCAGGTAGGGAGCCAGTGCCTGCGTCGTGGTTTGACTGAGCTGGACCTGTTGTGCAGGTGAAAGGGGAGCCTAATATATCCTACATTTGTTCGCGGTATTACCGTGCTCCTGAGCTAATTTTCGGAGCAACCGAGTACACCACCGCTATTGATATATGGTCGATGGGTTGTGTCATGGCTGAACTTCTCCTTGGACAGGTTCACATTGAACCCTATTTTTGTTGTTTGAGATGTTTCCTTTTTCTGGCCGGGGAGTTCCCCTGGACTCTGATTCGACGCATCTCTAGCAGCGTTGTCGGCATTGATTTGAGTCTGGTGCAAGTCGGAGGCGAACCCCTTCGAGTGTAGCGTTCTGTCTTGTTTCGCCGTGGTTTGGATGTTTACGGGGCGTTTGATGTTGTTGCAGCCTTTGTTTCCTGGAGAAAGCGGAGTGGATCAGCTGGTGGAAATTATCAAGGTAGGATTCGCATTCTGCAACCTCTTTTAAGCGGTTTATGGTGGAAATTGGCCGTGTGGTGGTGAATGGATACATGTCTTTGATTTCAGTATGCCGGTTTTATTGCTTCTGTTTCTAGTTGTGTTGTGTTTGTGTTGTTGACCCGTGCAAGGGTGGGAGCGTGACACTTTCGAAGTGTTTTGCTGTGTGATAGGTGCTGGGGACCCCCACTCGTGAGGAGATCAAGTGTATGAACCCCAATTACACGGAATTCAAGTTTCCTCAAATCAAGGCTCATCCGTGGCATAAGGTGCGTCTCCTCGTTGTGTGCTTTGTCTTCTTTCTCGACTGTTCCTGTTCCTGTGCGGGGTAGGCGGTGTCTTGTTTCCAACTCCAGTGCCGGTGGTGTGCGTCATTTTCTTTGTCGAAGAACATGGTGCTTTATTTATTTATTTCCTTTATCCTGTCAGTTTCATTCTCTCCACTTGATTGGCTGGAGTCGTTTTCTTTGTTGCCTCGTTAACGTTTAGCCGTTTTGATGTTGCGATTGTAGGTTTTCCACAAACGCATGCCACCCGAAGCAGTGGACCTGGTTTCCAGGCTCCTTCAGTATTCCCCCAATCTTCGCTGCAACGCAGTAAGTGTCGCCATCTATGTCTGTTTGGTGTGGTCCGTTCTTTGAACGCACGTGCGTTTGGTGCTTGGTAGTGTTTGGATAGGGATTGCATATTTTCCTTTGGTTCTTTTCAGTTGTTTTCTCTGGTCTTTCTGACTTGGTGTGCATGGAATGAAATGTTTGCAGTTGGAAGCTTGCGTGCATCCATTCTTTGATGAGCTCCGAGACCCCAACTGCCGCCTGCCCAATGGCCGGCCTCTTCCCCCTCTATTCAACTTCAAACCTCAAGGTGAATCATCGACGGTCTCCTTTCGTACCGTCGCAATCCTTCACACGGAACTTTCGGTTTTGTCCCCTTCTGCCTGTTGTGTTTGGTGTCCGTTCTCCTGGGTTGTTCTCCTTGTTTGCATTTTCGATTTTGACATGGTCGTATGTGTTTCCCGTGCAGAGTTGAAAGGTGCTACCCCTGATATCCTGCAGCGTTTGATCCCCGAGCATGCCAGGAAGCAGAACCCGATGCTTGCGCTGTGAGTGCCGCCCGGAATGCCGCTGGAAACTCTACTTTTTCAAAAGTGTCCCCTCCTGTGAGGACTGGTCAGCTTTGTTGAAGGGCATTATGGGCTCTCCTTTCTGTCTACTTTGCTCACGTTCCGTCAGCCAGCCTGAATCGGACCCCTGCTTTTGCTCTTTTTATCCAAGGGGAACTGACTTAGAAGATGTTTAGCATGTTCCAGTTGTCAGGAAAGGTCGTCCTCTGCTATTAAAGGCCTGCTGTTATGAGGCTAGTGAACCTTAGCACTGTTAAAATGGGGGAGTTTGCAATGCTTCCCGGTGTGGGTTCTCGATGTACCTATGAGAGGGCTCTCTGTGCATGTATATTTATGAGAAATGTGCATCTACGCGTACCCTCACGAGTCTGAGCGTGCACTGAGAGGCGAGCCCATGCAAAAGGGCAGCGAGCCGAGATGTTACCCTAGTGAGGCTCAGTTGGGCTGTTCCATATAGGGGCCTTCTGGGTGCTGGAAACTTGGTAGGAAATGTAACGGAATCCAATGTGGGTCTGAATCACATGTAATCTTCTTAGGAAATTGAAGTGTGTTTATCCAATTTTCCCAATCATTTGTAGGTCGCTGGTCAAAAAGCGTCTCCCATGTTTTTGCACAGGTGTGCCGGTCCATTCGAGTAGGGTCTCCTGCTCAGCTACAGTTGTGGTCGCTAGTAAGTTACTGCACTCGTCCGGTCTAGTCTCCGAGGGGCAGAGACCGTTTCGGCCTTTTGGAGTTTATTTTGAGGGAGCTAGCATTGTGATTGGTCAAAAGTTGGGGAGCTGTCTTTCATGTCTTTTCACTTTCGTCCGGACAAGTTTGGAGATTGGGTCGGGGCGTCGGATATTGGAGGGTATTTAGTATTGTAGTATGAGTTGGAATAGTACCATAGTGATTGGTGTACACCTGGATGCCAAGGCGATTACATTGCAAAAAGTATTGTCTTTTCTTAAGGATGGGATGTCGGTTAGGGAGGTTTAGACAAAAGTTTCATAAAGTGCCCAAATCAATCTGTCCCAAGGACTGGACAGATCATTGGGACTTGTCAGGCGCTGCAGCTTGGCCCATTTTGCGTACAGGCAGATGTTGCTTGTCAGTGTCCCGGTATTGGAAGCGGTTTTATTGGCAAGTACGTCAGTGTCTTGGGAAGCATTCAACAAACATTTGGAAGAGTTCATGGCGCGGGCCTTTGAACTGTGGATGGAAAAAAATTATGGATCAGTTTAAAAAAATTTCTGCATTGGTATATGAAGCACAACAAAGTTTTAAAGGCGTTTATTTTTATTTTTAATCTTTACATGCATGGCAGAGAAGTTGTAGTACATTGCAGCCTCCAAAGCATTAAATCAATGAATGGTTAGAACTGGAGGCTTAATTTTGCAATCTCCAGTACATGGATGAGCTGTTTGTTGCTGTTCTATGGTTTCAGTAGTTCTTGCATTACTCTGTCAAGATTCAAATCTCCTGCAATTGCATAGTGGCAGTTCTAATTACATAACTACTATTTAGCTGCTATCGGAACCCTAGACTTGAATGAATCTAACCATCTTCATAATTCAAAACATTAGAATTGAAGGCCCGGACTAATTCAAATTTACATTCATTGTCTATTTGCATTCACCACACCCTATGAGTCCATTAGATTACAAATACCTCCACTATGCATATCACAACCACCTTGCCATATGCCAACAAAATATACTTTTTACCTACAATTGTGATCTCTATAGTTGTTGCCATTGTTTAGAACATGATTGCCAGTAATTCAATAGTCACTAGCAATTCAGTTTAGAAATGGAAAAAGTACAAAACAATATCACACAAGGGTGATTGCAAGAAAGACTAGTACTACTTTTTGTCACACTTGACGTGTCGGACTTGTTATCGGCTATAACTTTTGAAGAATGAATCCAGTTAACTTGAAATTTTTCTTGGAGATGGCTAACCTGATCTTGTTTAGATCCCTTATTTTTCAAAAAAATTTAAAAATCATTTATATTTAAATTTAAATTTAGCTAATTTGTCACACTTTACAGTTTAGTTTTTTTTTAGTATTGGGGAGTATCCAAACTTAATGATCTATATCTGAAACTTCTATGGTCTATTCCCATAGTAGGAAGTCATGTTTCTACCAAAGGAAATCTAAAAATATCTTATTTTATGCCCTCCACATACATGCGAACAGGGCTCCCTTTGCGCGCGCAGTTCTGAACATTCAAAATTGTTTCAAGATCATTTTTTTGGTGAAATATCTTTCCTATAAAGTCCTCCCAAATGGCCAATTTTTAGTTTCTTTAAAAATTGTTTTTCCTATTTTATACAAATTAAAATGTGAAATTACCTATTTTCATGAGATTTTGTACTTTTCCAGTTCTCCTACTTAGAGAATTTTTCTATGCTTTTCCTTCCTAAGGTAACTTCTTCTTAAAGGTATATACTTTGAACATATTTTTCAGATTTTTTTAAAATTGTTTTGAAAATTATACAGTACTCCCAAAAAAAACATGAGTACTGTGGAGAACGCTACGCTTTTTGGTCGGTCTTTCTTGCATTCACCCACAACTACATTATCAAGGAAGGACAAACAGAGGTGGTGAAGGATTCTGTACCAATTGGCACAGGTGGCATGACCAACGTGGAAATAGGAAATAGTAAAGGGACCACCAAAAAATAAATGTGGCGGAGTCGGGGTCCTCAGGAGCACGAACAACGCCATTGGTAGCGAGTTTAGGGCCTTGGACAAACCCGTTCCGTTGGTGAAGTCATTCTATTAACAACGTGAAATGATGAAGACAGATTTACATTATGTAGGAGCACTGTTGAATCCCTACCTTCTTAAAGATAAAGAACTAGCTGATGACACTGATGCCATGGACGCATGCAAGCGAGTTCTAATGAAAATATGTAAACTAGGAGAGTATGCGAAGGTTGTGAAAAAATTTGTTGCCTTCCAACATAGGGAACTTCCATTCCACAACATGTTGGATCCGGGTGAACAACAATTGCTGGCACATCCTTGGTGGAATTTTGAGGGTGCGTGCGGGAAGCTCATTGCTCTAATTACCAAGAAGATTTTAGTCCAATTGGTATCCTTGTCTTCATATGAACGAAATTGGAGTATTTATTCTTTTGTTCACAACAAATATCGAAACAAGTTGAAGCTACAAAGAGTACATGATTTGGTATATGTGTACACCAATTCCAAAGTCCTCATTGGATTGAAGCAAAACAACAAGAAGATGTGGTACAATGAGAACCTTGAATTAGAGGATTCGACATTGTCTACATTGGAAAATGAGGGTGGTGAAGACAGTGAAGAAGTTGATCCCCTTGTAGACGACAAAGATGACCACGACATACATAATTCCGATGATGAACCGCTTCGAAGCCCACCTTTTTATGATAGAGACATCAAAGACGGTCGTGAAGACCCTTACAACTTTTTGTTGGATGAGGACGATTGTGGGTATGATGAAGGTGGACCTTTGATAACTAAATACTTAGATAGAACCGGGTTGTTGCATAGTGAAAACATTCTAGCGGATAGGGAGGATACTCATGCAGAGGTAGTGGAGGAAAATGAGGCATCGTTTGCAGATGATGAAACTCTCCAAATGAATGAAGTGATTCCAATTCCCGAGTGTCCATCCACGACAACGGCACAAGCGAAAGAAAATGTCCAACACAATGACATGAGAAGTGTAGGGTGAAGTCCCACACAAATGTGGGCAACTGAAGTGTTGAATTAACAAGGACATTGATAAGTGAAAATATTGGGCTTTCTAGCATTCAAAATGCCCAACCACCTCAAGTAGAGGGAAGCCAAGATCCATGTGTGTTGGAGTTTGTGTATCCAATGCCAATCCGCAACGCCGAAGGTATGAAGCAGCTCGTGTGAGATTCCCAATTACTACCACGTAGCGGTCCTCAACATGCACTATATAGAAGCGGTAGTACAACTTTGAACGGTCCTGGAGACTTACGGTTTAAATAACAACATTTGAGCAATCTGAAAGAATTGCACACTTATGCCAATCCAAATCTATCCGTTTCATCAAGCAACAGTGATGTGGAAACATTGGAGTCTATGTTTGGTCAACTCTCTAGCCATCTAATCTGTTCTTTGCTCAAATCGTTAAATCCTACATCAGAAGCTTTTTCTGTAGAGAAGACAAGCATTTGAGGAGGGTTGCAAGGAAGACTATCTGCAATGAAGGAGTCCAGAAAAGCTAAGAGGAAAAGAGTAATGGAGCCTTTTGCAATCTTCTCATTGAAAAAACAGAATCTAGGTAGAACCTCCCTTGATGCATATTTGCGTGTAACCAAGCGGAAGGTAAAAACAATCCACAACCTCAAGGAAAGCATTGGAAAATCTACACTAAAAGCCAGAAAGGACCATAAGAAAGGTAGACCAATGAGAAGAGGCGCATCGAAACAAGTACAAGGAGAGAACATTGTACAATCTTCAGCAGACAATATGCAAAATTCATCCAGCGATGATGATTCCGGAAGGGATACAATAGGTCATAGTAGCGGGGTTGAAGTGAAAGAAAATAGTAATTACCAACCTTAGGAAATAAAGATTGAAAAGATGTAGACTTGGGTGTTTAGTTGTTTGTAATAAATACAACATGTCATGGAAACTGATTGTTTGAATTTTTTGTTATAGTACAAATTTGCTCCCTGATGTTGAGCACACCATCAAGGTTTTGTTTTTTCAAATACCTATTATCCAAAAGTAGTTGGATGAAAATTTCAAATTGTGAATGAAAACTGAATTGTAGACATGTGATATGTGCTAATATGATATTTCTATCCAATATGTTAGGGAATGTTGAAATCTGGAATACCAATAATCCACTGTAATATTTTATGACAACTTTGACATTAATTAAAAAATGAAATAGAAAGCCCTGCCTAAAACCCTATCTGATTTAAATTGTCCGTTGGCTGCTGTCTGACGGACAGTGACTACTACGGACGCTGCGTTCGAACGTCCAAAGTCCAGATGTCCAATTTTTGGACGTGATTTACCTCGGGACGTTCAAATTTGTCAACTTTGACTACAAATCCTCCATTTCGAATATATAGCGTGCTCCTATTCGAGCAAAAGATTAACGCATCATCAACTACAAACAATCAACTAAATAGTTGCTTATACATCCGTTGCAAAAAACCTTGATGTTGGATTCTTTCCAGTTCCAGTTTTAGTGCTAAAATCTCGAGGGCTTGCTCCTCCTACATTTTCTTCACTTCCAAAAGCTTTGACTGCCTCTACTTTGATTCATCTTTGGCGTAGCTTTTTTGAACAAAAATTAAGGCAATGGATGCCACAAATGGCAGTAATGTTTCAAATAAACCCACTCTTGCCAACTCTGTGCTTTGAGGTGCAATTGGATTTATTCCATTAGTAGTTGATGTGTCCGTCCTTGTAATACTAGAAGACCCATGCCTCTTCAAATGTTTTTGGAACGCCATGATCCTGATGGTGGTGTTCCTACAAAGACGAGTTACAATTTATCATCACGATACACAATTTGTCTGAAGAGTTCATAAAAATATATTCTGAACAAACATTTACATACAATATTGACTGCAATTGGGCTCTATTCATCAAGAATAATAAAATGTCTCCAACTCTGGAAATCCAAAATTCAAAATGCAATGCAGATTGTTTCCAAAGATTAACCTTACACAACGCCCACAACACAGATTGAGATCTATGTCACACCTTCCGAGTCAAACAAAAAAACCACCACACTTGCAACCCACTACCCATGAGGCCGAACCAACAATGAGCATAGTAACAAAGGCAGTGGGGAATGAACATTGGGCATGTCGGTATGACAATGGTTGAAAACAAGTGTGTAGGCACGGATGCTCCCTTGACGGAACTTTGGCAACGCGCTGGGAACGTCAGGGAACGTTGGATGACCATGCATATGTACAAATCCAAATTCCCTCATGGCACGCAATCCAACCTAGGTTTAAATTGGAACAACCCCTCTATCATGGCTTGCCGCATCTTATCCAAAAAAGCTCTAGTTGGAGGAAAGCACCAATACTTTTCTTCTCCTATAAAAAGCAATTCTAAAGCTCCCATCTCGAGTATATCCCATGATCGCCAGATGGTTCCCATTGGCAGTAATCTCCACCCCCTCCTCATTCTCCACAAACTTGTTCTGTATCTTAAACAGAATCTCAATGCCAGTATCCACCCACCATTTGGTCACCAGGTTTCTCTCAAAGAGTGTAATCATGTATCCAGAGTCATTTGTGAAAATCTCATCAAGAAACAACGGCATGGCAGTCATCACCTTCCCATCCCATTCAAAAATTTCCATGTACTCCACATCAGTCACCTCTTCATGCCACTCGTCCTTGGCAATGTTATACGGCAGTAACACATTCTCATTTGTTGCACGTGTCATGAAGAAATTCACACCGTTACAGAGCATCCTCCTCTTAGGTGCTTGATTGAAGGAGGGACTCAAAAAGAGATGAAGCTTGTACTCAGGACTCTCTCGCCATGTACCTGTTGCGGAATCATAAATCTCCGTGATCAAGCTGGTATTGATTTCCATGTACTGGTAATGGTGCTGCTTGGGATTGTGCACCATCAAAATCTTGTAGCTCTTGGTTGTGGAATCTGCAAAAGCATGCACAAAAGATGTGCCCCAATTCACCCTTTTGTACTTGCAAGCAAGCAAGTGCTTGGATTTGTTGGTTAGGGGGTTCCAGACCAACCATGGGAAATGAGTGTGCACCTTCTGCTCCTACTTCTATAGGAGCAGACAGAAGAGACCTTCAACCAAATAGACGCTTTGGTCCACGAGGTACTAGTCATCGCGCATCTGCGGCGGGAAGAAGCGTAGTCTTCCAAAACTTGAGGGTGTAGTCGTACATGGACCATTCCAAGGAGCTCGGGTAATAGGAGCCCGTGTAGTAGATAGCTGGTGAAGGCTGGTTGTCTGTGTACATGGTGTCGTACATATTGCGGAAGCCGCGTCGATGGATCACATAGCGCCTGTCTTTGCACACGCAGCACACTTGAAGCAAGTTGCATAAGGGCAAGTAGCTAAGGACCTTGTGTTGAAGCTCCTGAGGCAGTTTTGTCCACAAGTAGGGCAACAAGGAGTCTGTGCCCATGGTCAGAATATCAAACTTGCCCTCAACCATTTCTAGCTGTGGTTTTAGGGTTTTGAAGAGTAGCAGCAACAATTGAAGGTTGATGACAATTTAGATTCAGATGACCTAAAAACACATGGCGATGCCAAAAATTCAACAATTGCCAGCAAAAAATTCCACTTCAAATGCAATTGCATCCTGAAATCCACCAAAAACGCAGTTGACTCCTAATATACCACCAAAAAATCCAATGGCTCCCAAATCCTTAAGAAAATGCTCGTATTGTCTGAGCCATAAACTTTAAGTCTAGCTACTAAAGTTGCTTCTGTTGCACTTCTCCAATCACTCAAATGATCTGTAAAACAAAAACCTAGTTAGGTCACGCTCAGATTACCACAAGCTCAATTGAGCACCGAAATCCCACAAAGTACTGAAACGACTTGCAGAATTCTATCCAAAATCCAATTGACTTCTAGAGTTTTCTAGCTCCTAAACTAGCTCTAGTTGCACGAGCCAGTGTCTTTGTTCATGTTCTCGTACTCCACTTCAGCCATAGCCACGTACGGTTATGGCTAGCTAATGAGCAACAATTGCAGGTCCACCACAGTGCAAATTGTGCTTTAGTGAAAATATATGATCTTGTTGAAAAAATGATTTCAAACATATTTTGACGCTTTTAATAACTTCATGGGGTGGGCAGGACATTAAGTAAAGAGCATTGGCATTCCTGTCAAATGACAAAATTAATTGTTGTACACTATCCAATGTATGACTAGAGCCCACCTCTGTCTTGAGCATCAGATTAGAGTTGTTGGTAATACCAAGCAATGTCTATTTCGCCCTTCAGAACTTTGGTTGAATAAGAGGCATTGTTCAAGATTCCTTTGCACTCATGGCAAGTGTGTAGATGTCATATTCTTGTTTGCATTAATTTCCAATTTGGTTTTGTTTAATGAAAAATATGAAATCCTTCAAACACTAACAAAGAAGATAATATTTTTGACGCAGGTATTCAACTTTACAGTTGTGACAAATGATTTGTCTGCAAAGGCACACCATAATTAGAGGAAGATGGAGAACCGCCAACATCTGGAGCAATTTTGTGTCTCATTGTGACCCGTAGCTCTTCCTACAAAAGGTCAACGCCAAAATCCTTGTTCTCGTAGAATTGTTTGTCATGATATTACTTGTAGACACCCATAGAGAGAAGACATGGAACCTGCATAATACATAACACTCCTTTGATGCCTAAATGAAAATTGAAACAAATCCAACATGCATAGACATGTCTTCTAATGAATGTGTTTAGAAGTCCTTACTTACCTTTTGTTGGCATTGCAGCCTTGAAAGTGCAATCACCGATCATAACGTCAAAACCTCCATGATCATAACCATTAATTGGTAGAGAAGTTTTCCTAACACACTTTTGTTGTCATCCTCCTAACCTTCAGTGTCCGCATAGGTTCTTGTGCCTTCAAATCCTGTTGATAACAAGGTGGCATTGATGACAGTACGTCACAATTCATACAATGACCTCTTCTCATAGTAATAATAATAAAAAAAATTGAATGGCACTGAAGCCGTCACCTCACATATCAATTGTTCTATCAAACAAAGCTAGGACCAATATTGTCAGAGAATGGCCTCCATATATTCTATATCACCAACACAACACTTTCTCTCAATCACAACTACTCCCCCATATGATGATCTGAGAAGCGAGGGTTTCTCCCGTTACAGCAATAGTAGAGTGACATACCACTTGCATTGGATTCATACAGTCTACTATGTAGAGAATTCAATGATTGTTTTTCCTGTGCCCTTCCCGATGATGCCATTTACTACCATCCCAATCACGCTACTCACTCATGTCGTTTTGAACCCCCTATTGGGACAACATGCAACCAAAGTAAGATCCAACTAGAGTAATGATCAAGAAAAAGACAGAGGCCCAAACTAACTTCCGCAGGACGTGCTTGTCTTGATTCGAGCCAAGCGCGAGTTGCACGAGAAAGAGAGTGAGACAGTGAATGGAAGGAACCGTATAACACCAGATACTACAAAGTGGATGCACGTTTCCCACATTGTCATGAATGCTAGGATATCACCATGCATGAGAGATGGTCCTACATGCAAAACAAAGTGGAATCAAGTGATGTTAGACTACGAACAAGTTGCAGACTACCTTGGACAGTCAGGCCAAAACATACATGATTATTGGGACCTACCACATGAGTAGAAGAAGGCGGAAGGGCTTCCACGTCAATTCCCTCATAAGTTCTTTCAAGCTATCCATCAGTGGTTCAGCAACATACCTCTCATCCAAACCCCTCATGTGATGGACCTTTAATCTCTAGCCCACTCCACTTTACAATCATCTCAGTAGTAGATGTAGCAAGCCACAAAAGATGCATATAGTGAGATTGAAGACAATAGCTCCTTTTAGCTCTCACCACCGTGCAATATGAGAAAGTGAAATTCCCCCTCTCTAATCATTTTCTATTATTCCGCTTGGAGTCACGCCTCACATTATAAGCTTGTCCAACACTACAGAGCAAGGGGCAGCAAAACAACCAAACAATATTGTTGTGTGTTGCAAGAAGGTATGCAGTTACATGGTGATTGCAAATGCAATGAAGGCAAGGGGCGCCATTATAGCAACACAACTAAAAGACATAGCGGACACATCATTGGAAGTAGAAAGATCAAAAATCAAGGTGCAGCTAAGACTCTTTATTGAGCAAATGTCCTACTAGCAAGAGCAAGACAAAAGATTGCACAAGATAACATTGATGACACAAGAAAACACACGGCTCACAATACTCAAACAAAGCGATATAGTGAATTGCTTGACATAGTTAACAACCATGTTAGGTAGGGGCCTTAGAACATCGACCCTCCAAGAGTTAAATCGATCAATAAAGGCTCCAAAGACCTCAACAACAATCTAGACGGGGACATGAGTTCATATAATAACACTTGATAATGCAGTGGACAACGCTCATCCCCCACTTGACACTATAGAAGGTAAGGGCAATGACAACATCTACAAGAACAGAAACAACGATGAGTGACGCTTTAGACTGTCAATGAACTTACATATAAGTAGTGGAGGTATATCTATAGTATCAACATTGCCCAATCATTTTGAACTACAACTCAAGCTATGCATAACTATAGCTATACTACAAGTAAATTAGAATGTTTGTAATATTCTTTGTATAAAGTTGCTTTGATCCTCTATTGAAGTAGCCGATGCTTTTGCTCTGTTGTAGCAACTTTTGTGTTTCCTTAATGCAATGTTGGAGAATAGTGTGCACTTGTAAATAAATAAACTTTCTAATTATCAAATTCTTAGTCATTAGTCTTACCGGTGCTTCTCAAAACAGATAGTGATCACATTCACATGAATGAAATGACAAGGTGAACTAAATTTATTATCTACATCTCTAGAAGGGTCGTCATCTTGTATTGAGGTACACACCAAGATCAAGTCTCTTATGGCTCGCCACTTCACTAACCATGTCGTTGTTGGCGATCACACTAGCGTCATGAGATTGATCATCCTCATCTAGAAGAAGAGACCGCAACCCCTCACTTTGGAGAATTTGTAACAACTCTTCCACTTTGTCATGGGACTGCCATAGCAATAGATTGTGCAAAATAGTGCAACATACAATCATGTTTGGCAAGAAGGTCAACTGCAACTCATTTTTGTCTAGTAACTCTTGAAAAGATTGTTTAATATTCCAAATGCATTTTTGGCCACACACTAGCTTTTCCGCAATTTTTTGTTGAACAAAGTTTCACACATGAAGAGTTGGGTTCTTCCTAGGTGGAGGACCATTAACTAGGTCATGAAGGGATATTCTAGACCACCAAGTAAATAAGATATGTGTTCATCAACAACATCAATGACATCAACAGATTGCCATAGGATGCTAAATAATATAAGGATGAATATCGGAGCACTCAACTATCATTAGTGGAGCCTAACATACCTACATAAACATACCTACATAAAGATCTAAAAATTGCTTCTCAATGTCCACAATGGCTTAGCAAGGGACACTATAACCACCACTTTTAAAATAGAAGTAGTCCAGAGCATAGGATTTTGGTTTTTTAATTGAAATGTGAAAGTCATCAATGGCTCTTACAACAAATGGTAGGGAGTAGAGGTTAGAGATTTTTCTTCTGTGTATGTCAAAGTTGTGTTCCCGAGGGCCAATAGATCTCATGCTTCAAAGTTTTATTAATAACAAAGACCACTTCACGAAGCACCTTGCAGATTGCACTGCGACCAAAAGTGAACATCTTGCTGTAGATGGTCAAATTTGCTCTGTGCGTAAAATTTAAACAAGGTGCATGCCACTCTCACCATCATATGGATGGCTAAATGATACTTTATGTTTTTCTTCTCCACATGAGGTTTCAACAAGTTGGCCAATGCAAATACACTTGACTTTGTCATCCGGAACATGGACACCCATCTTATATTATCATATTGCTTCTAAAAAAAATTGCAAAACTAGGTGGTGGAACATGGTTTTACCTAGTACGGAACATCATCAGAAAAAGCAGTGGACATTGAAATAAGTCGGTACTAGTTTAGATTAGTGATCATAAATGAAAAATTGTCCACGACTAGTGCATCAAGGACTTACATGAACGCTTCCGCAAGGTCATCGTTCTCTTTGTCACCTGTGAAAGGCGGGGCCAATATCATTGCTTGATTCGCATCAAGAATTAATGCAAGCAGCCACGACGTGAAGGTAATCACATTGTGTGGGTTGTGAGTGTTTTCACAGCATGAGGTAAAAAACGCCCAAGAGTTGGCCGGTAGGGAGTGTATGGGACCCTACACCTAGATTGCCTTTCAAGCAATGGATTCCAACTCAAAACACTCCAACTTGGCCCCCAAGCCTAAGGCCAAATAAAGGCAGCACATCTGAATTTACTAGAATCACTTTCTAATATTCCAAAATCACCTAATTTGTGTCCAAGGAGATTAGGGCAACTTCCTACACCCCAATCTCCTTGAAATTTGCAATTATGGCCCAAAATAAGCTAAATTGGATCCTTAAATTTAAATTTCAGCACTATTATACCCATAAACACTTTAAGAACATGATTCATGTTCTGTTCATGTGCCCTTACTTTCCTCCATCTATTTGTGTCCCAATTCCCCTACAAATTACCATAAAAAAAACACCCAAATGGGTCAAATTTGACCCCTATAAGATAATTCCAGCATATAACTCAACCCACAAACCCCTAGAAATGGCACCATTCCTTGATTCACAACTTGTAACTCACCATGCATTTTCATTTTACATGCATGTGCTCATTTAACATTTTCCATAACAAGGTGCAATAAAAATTGCAATTATACAAATGCAATTGCAAAAAATTACACAAAAACCTCAATTTGTACTCCCTCCTAAGAGCAACAGACCCTCCTCCACAAAAACGGGCATTGTTGCCTCCATTTTGCTCCAAATGGAGCAAGGCTAGATTTTATGGAAAGTCAGCTTAAACGCACACTATTCCACAAAATTTCAGCTCAATACACCTCATTAGCTTGTCAAATTTGTTGCTCTAAAATCTTGTGACAAGAGACCTTCCGCCACAAAAACGACCATCACAACTTTCTCCAAGCTCCAAATAAGTTGAGCGTAGACTTGTTGAAAAGCCAGCTTTGAGGCGCACCACCCCATAAAATTTTAGCTTGATCCGTCCTTCCATGCTCTTGCTACAGCTTGCCAAAGTTGGTAGTCTCCTTCAAGGTTTGCAACACCCTAATTTTTTCCATCTTTCAAACTCCATTTTTTGTTTGATCTAAATCCCATCATTCCTTCACCATTTTTTCCAAAAAATATTGACCTACTCAACAAATTGTCCTACTTCTAACCCTAATGCATTGCAATCATCTTCCTAGCATTTTTTCTTCCATTTCTTTTCACATTTTTCCACCAAGCTCTCCTAACACCTCATGCACACAAAATTGGGAGAGACAAGAGAGAGAGAGAGCTTGCAATTCTAATTTTGCTAATATCCACTTCCTAATGGATTATGTTTTCTAATTCCGCTCATCCATCACTACTTTATTGTAAAAACACTAATTTAATGTAAAATGCGCCAAATTAGTGAAAACTGCACTAATTTGGCATAAATTGTGCTAATTTAGTGTAAATCCCTCTAAATTACTGTTTTTTCTCCAATTTTACTGTTTTTATCCTATTTTAGTGTTTCCTTCACTATTCTAGTGTTCTAGTAGTAATAATTTTAAGTTTACAAACTTATCTTGTATTTTTTCATGTTTATTATTTTTTGTGGTTTTCATTTTACTTTTAGCTTCATTTCCTACTTGTAGTATTTTGGCTTTCTTTTATATTTTTGTACTTTCTATTTTTTGGTTTTCATTTTTATATTTTGTATACTTGATATTTCTTTTTGGTTTCTCTAATATCATTTTTCATTTGTAGGATTTTGTTTTCCTTTTCCCAAACATTTTATTAGTTGCCTAATTTGGTTACTTTACCAAATCTTGTTTAAAGTCTTTTTAGTTTTAAGCCCTTGTTTTTTTCTAGAATTTTTCCTTTTTTTTCTCCTAATTGCATTTTAAAGATTTTCACCCTAAAACCCTAAAGCTCCTATCACTATCTAACGGAAAACTCCCTAATTCATAGTTATGATTTAATCCGGAGTACTAATACTTTTGGACTTGTAAATTCACAAATATTGTTTATATTTTTCATTTTATAAAATGTGAATCAATATGGTGGTTTACATAGGTCGTTGAAGATGTCCATCCTTGTACTCCACAATTACTGATTCACACCCTGCACAAATAAAATGAGAACAATGAAAACTCTAATCACAACGGCCTCCAATGAGATGCATCCACGCTTGCGTAGTTGCAATCACAATTCAAAAATGCTTTAAAGTACGCTCTACATCCGCCTACACCTACAAAATTCACGAATGATGATGTCTTGAAGTGAAAACGTGAACATGGTGCATTGAAGTGGCCATGAAGTGCATTCCACCTACGTAGAGACGCAAAAGAAGCACACTAAAAACCCCTGAAAACAAAAATGCGCACCAATTGAAGAGGACGCTAAAACCCTATGTGACATCATTGTTGTGGTCAATATCCATGAAACCTCCTTGCTCCGTACTCATTGTCACATCGTCTTTTCTTCATGTATAGTGCGTTGACCACTGAGAACAATAGAAAACTGGTAAAGCCGCCTGACATTGTTCCGACGTATCTAGAAATGCACAAAGGAGCAACATGAAAATTCAAAGAACAATACGTCCTTCAGAGAAGAAATATTGAATACAACTCTGGGCTTCAAGAAATCATCATGGAGGAGAGAACATCTGCACCGCTCACTTCCTGAGAGTCACAAGAGGGAGACAACATGTTGCAGAAAACAGCGGACCCACCACTATTTGAAAAAGATGGGACTGAACTAATGGGAATGGTCACAACACCGCTACCAGCACAACGCCTCTACTTCCAAAAAGACCTTCCTAGATCGGAATGCCTTTTCCATTTAGTAGAAACTACTAATGCTAACATCAAACTCACGAATTGGCTCAATGTCAACTTTGCTTCATTACATAAAGACGACGTTCTTTTTTTTTAATTTCATGTTCCTACCAAATGTCAGATGGGAAGACATCTAAATTAGATTTTTTTGGGGGGGAAGATATTGTTTGTAATGCCTTGGGATTTGGAATTTTGTCCAAATGGTATATTTATCTAAATTGAGCTGTAGAAGAGGCTTTTGCTAGGAATGTGATATTAACAATTTGTTGTGAACTTGCAAAGGTCAAAACAACTACTTTAAAAATGTTAGTACAAGCAATTGTCAAAAACTTTGAAGGTGAACTTGAAGACTTCTAAAAGCCAAGAAAGTTTTTACAAGATTGAGTATTTGTTTTGGTTAATTAGCTAAATAATTCTTGCACATTTTGAAGATCAATATATTATCTTTTGTCTTTTTTCAATGCACTATTGAAGTTATAAATAAGCATTTTTGAAACAAAATTTGTATGGGCCTTAAAGTTATTTTCATAAAATGACAATTCCAACTTAAAGATATTTTTGTTTAATTATGTATCAAAATCAATACAATCTATTTCACATTATTTTGGAGGAAGGCAATACTTGTTCAATTTCTCATATATGTGTATTCAAAGAGTATTTTATAGAGAGGGCACTAGATGTATGTCTATGAAATTAGTGCACTCTATTGTTATCTCATTTTATAATAGAGCATTATAGTTGGGTCTATTATTTGTTTAAATATTATTTATAATCTTTTTTTGCTTATGCTTTGTTAATTTAAAGATATTAGTTTCATTTTCAAGCTATATGATGTCCTAGAAACCACCAAATATCTACTGACACTACTTTAGAATTGTTTTGCTATCGCATATAGTTTACAAACAACTCCTTGAACCCTTGTAGATAATAGACGAAAACAAGAATTACAATTGGCACTCTTTATTTTTTTAATTCTTTCTAAATGAATTGAACACATGCAAGAACAAAACAATACAATGAATGGCAATGTCAAATTAGAACAAAAGGCTAGAACCCTAAAAACTCACAACATGAAATCCAACATAACATCAAACCTATAGTAAAACTACTCAAACAAGAAGATGAAAACATGAGGATTTGATCCTAAGCAATTGCAAGTCACTGGAAAACCATGTCATTGCAACAAAAACATAAAGAATTAAAATGCAAGGTAAAAAGGGCATCATATTTATATCCTAAGCAATTACAATATTTGTAAGAATAGTAACTATTGTTGGTATTTTATAATCAATGATATTAGAAGACTAAAAATCATCCCAGTACTATGTACCAACATAAATATTAAAGCTTGAATTCTCTTTGGTTACATTTCTATCTCTCTACACCAACAAAAATCTGTTTTACTCATGACATCAAATGGAACAACATCAATTCAAAAACAACCTCACTAGTTTGAATAAAGGACAAAGGCAAGTAAAGTCACTACAACTATACTAGCTTACTACCAATAGCAAACATCCACATTAAAAACATGACGACAACAAATGTTAACTTCACTAGTGCTAAAGGACAAAGATAAAATACACAACTTCAAAGACAGAAGACTAGATATTCTAGGATTTTATAATGGATAAGGCTATTTTGGTCTAAAAGATAAGGTTGGTGACCATTCATCCTTCCATATGATGATATTTCAAATCACAATTCCAAAGGTTGATTTGGCACCAACGTTTGGTTATGCCAACTATCAATCACACTATTGAGTTTATACAACCTCTTGTGTTTGAATTTAATATTGAATGTAATATCCGCACCCTATATTAGTTATATTTATTAAAATTTACATCTCATACATTATAATGGTAACCAATAACTTACAACAAAACTATTTAAATCTATTAATAAGCCCCTAACTTTAGATTTGTGTATATTTCTAATTCAGTCTAAGACTATCGCTCAATGGCTCCCTCCAACACATTGTATGCTTAAAGCACTTTAATATGATCACATAAAATAAAACCACATTTTCTCTAGAAAGCATAAAAGTTCAAGTTCAAGTTTGCCGAAAGTTCAAGTTGAAATAAAATATTTGATTTTAGGAATTTCTGAAAAACTTTCAAACTAAATTAGAAATCATTGATATGACTTGTAAGGTTTTGAGGTCATTAGTTGAACTCAAATTTGAAACAAATCTTTTGAATGTTAAACAAATTCTAACTCAAATTCTAAGTTAGTTATTTGCTAATTTATCCATTTTTGGAAATTAATAATATTTAAGATATTATATTTTGAGATATTAAAATGTTTTAATAAATTATTATTGCAATATAGAAGTCCCTAGCTACATAAGCAAAATAAAAAATACATCTTACTATAATTTAAATCAATTAAAATACTAAAAAATTCTTTCTTTGTTTATTAGTATCTTTAAATCAACCACACAAATATTTAAATGTTGGCCAAAGTTTAGAAATTTGGTTCAATATGGCAATCCATTAAATAACTAGCTAATTGATCTAATTGGAGGTTTTTTAAGGAGTGATCTATAATACAATATAGACCTATGGAGAAATTTTCAGATTTTTTAAGCATATTTTATATTTTATATGATTTTTTTTTAACTATCACCTCAAAAATTCATATGAATTTCAAATTTTCACAAATAAAATCTGAAATTTTTTTGACTTATAGAAGACATATGATTTCATCTAGAAGAATAGTTACATAACAAATTTATTCATATATAGTTGCAAATGGAACCATACAAGAGAGATAAACTTTAAAGTTTGAAAGGTGGACATAGTTTGAAAAAATGCTCAATTAAGGTTTAAAAGTCTCTTCTTTACACACCAAGAACCCACACCATATAAAATCTAGATGAACCTAGAAAAAGAGCTTCACTTCTCATCCACCTTTTAACAAAATATAGAAGCTTCCATCTACTTAAAAAAGACACATTGCTCCAAAACAAAACAAAATAAGGACACCTAAAAGCACGTCTTTCTCTACTTATTAGATATACGATTGATCAGATTTCGTCATTTATTGTTGAAAAATGTAAAGAGATCACAACATACCAAAGAATCCAACATTCCGGTAATGTACCCAAAAGTTATAAAGGGTAAAAATTCTGGATTTGTTTGTTCACCAAAGCACCAACACAGATTTACAAGAAATACAAAGTGGAAACCTCTTAAAGTGCGAATCTCCAAATCTCAACCGCAAAAGTGTAACATATCAACTTTCATCCTTCTTTCGCCAGGCTCATCCGGACAAGTGCACCAAGTCCCAAAATTATATCCGACGCCCCGACCCAATCTCCAAACTTGTCCGGACGAAAGTGAAAAGACATGAAAGACAGCTCCCCAACTTTTGACCAATCACAATGCTAGCTCCCTCAAAATAAACTCCAAAAGGCCGAAACGGTCTCTGCCCCTCGGAGACTAGACCGGACGAGTGCAGTAACTTACTAGCGACCACAACTGTAGCTGAGCAGGAGACCCTACTCGAATGGACCGGCACACCTGTGCAAAAACATGGGAGACGCTTTTTGACCAGCGACCTACAAATGATTGGGAAAATTGGATAAACACACTTCAATTTCCTAAGAAGATTACATGTGATTCAGACCCACATTGGATTCCGTTACATTTCCTACCAAGTTTCCAGCACCCAGAAGGCCCCTATATGGAACAGCCCAACTGAGCCTCACTAGGGTAACATCTCGGCTCGCTGCCCTTTTGCATGGGCTCGCCTCTCAGTGCACGCTCAGACTCGTGAGGGTACGCGTAGATGCACATTTCTCATAAATATACATGCACAGAGAGCCCTCTCATAGGTACATCGAGAACCCACACCGGGAAGCATTGCAAACTCCCCCATTTTAACAGTGCTAAGGTTCACTAGCCTCATAACAGCAGGCCTTTAATAGCAGAGGACGACCTTTCCTGACAACTGGAACATGCTAAACATCTTCTAAGTCAGTTCCCCTTGGATAAAAAGAGCAAAAGCAGGGGTCCGATTCAGGCTGGCTGACGGAACGTGAGCAAAGTAGACAGAAAGGAGAGCCCATAATGCCCTTCAACAAAGCTGACCAGTCCTCACAGGAGGGGACACTTTTGAAAAAGTAGAGTTTCCAGCGGCATTCCGGGCGGCACTCACAGCGCAAGCATCGGGTTCTGCTTCCTGGCATGCTCGGGGATCAAACGCTGCAGGATATCAGGGGTAGCACCTTTCAACTCTGCACGGGAAACACATACGACCATGTCAAAATCGAAAATGCAAACAAGGAGAACAACCCAGGAGAACGGACACCAAACACAACAGGCAGAAGGGGACAAAACCGAAAGTTCCGTGTGAAGGATTGCGACGGTACGAAAGGAGACCGTCGATGATTCACCTTGAGGTTTGAAGTTGAATAGAGGGGGAAGAGGCCGGCCATTGGGCAGGCGGCAGTTGGGGTCTCGGAGCTCATCAAAGAATGGATGCACGCAAGCTTCCAACTGCAAACATTTCATTCCATGCACACCAAGTCAGAAAGACCAGAGAAAACAACTGAAAAGAACCAAAGGAAAATATGCAATCCCTATCCAAACACTACCAAGCACCAAACGCACGTGCGTTCAAAGAACGGACCACACCAAACAGACATAGATGGCGACACTTACTGCGTTGCAGCGAAGATTGGGGGAATACTGAAGGAGCCTGGAAACCAGGTCCACTGCTTCGGGTGGCATGCGTTTGTGGAAAACCTACAATCGCAACATCAAAACGGCTAAACGTTAACGAGGCAACAAAGAAAACGACTCCAGCCAATCAAGTGGAGAGAATGAAACTGACAGGATAAAGGAAATAAATAAATAAAGCACCATGTTCTTCGACAAAGAAAATGACGCACACCACCGGCACTGGAGTTGGAAACAAGACACCGCCTACCCCGCACAGGAACAGGAACAGTCGAGAAAGAAGACAAAGCACACAACGAGGAGACGCACCTTATGCCACGGATGAGCCTTGATTTGAGGAAACTTGAATTCCGTGTAATTGGGGTTCATACACTTGATCTCCTCACGAGTGGGGGTCCCCAGCACCTATCACACAGCAAAACACTTCGAAAGTGTCACGCTCCCACCCTTGCACGGGTCAACAACACAAACACAACACAACTAGAAACAGAAGCAATAAAACCGGCATACTGAAATCAAAGACATGTATCCATTCACCACCACACGGCCAATTTCCACCATAAACCGCTTAAAAGAGGTTGCAGAATGCGAATCCTACCTTGATAATTTCCACCAGCTGATCCACTCCGCTTTCTCCAGGAAACAAAGGCTGCAACAACATCAAACGCCCCGTAAACATCCAAACCACGGCGAAACAAGACAGAACGCTACACTCGAAGGGGTTCGCCTCCGACTTGCACCAGACTCAAATCAATGCCGACAACGCTGCTAGAGATGCGTCGAATCAGAGTCCAGGGGAACTCCCCGGCCAGAAAAAGGAAACATCTCAAACAACAAAAATAGGGTTCAATGTGAACCTGTCCAAGGAGAAGTTCAGCCATGACACAACCCATCGACCATATATCAATAGCGGTGGTGTACTCGGTTGCTCCGAAAATTAGCTCAGGAGCACGGTAATACCGCGAACAAATGTAGGATATATTAGGCTCCCCTTTCACCTGCACAACAGGTCCAGCTCAGTCAAACCACGACGCAGGCACTGGCTCCCTACCTGCTCAATAGGCGAGATTGTAAAAGTAAAAAACAAGAAAATAATCGACATGCTCTAAAACCTAAAAGCAACAAATCAATTAAATCTAGAGACCAAGACCGCGGAAAACACGTACACAACAAACCTCCCACCTGGTCAGGTGCACAACCAGGCAAAAATATCGAGAGAATCATGTACTCACCAAAACTTTGGCAC
This sequence comes from Antitrichia curtipendula, assembly GCA_951230915.1. Lineage (NCBI taxonomy): Eukaryota > Viridiplantae > Streptophyta > Bryopsida > Hypnales > Leucodontaceae > Antitrichia > Antitrichia curtipendula. Next base: position 42,891,884 of record OX579634.1, read on the forward strand.
TTCCAAAGTCGCAGAGTTTCAGCTGATGGGTGTGAGGGTTCACCTGGACAACAAGACAAACTCTCGTCACATCACAATGCCAAGGCAGAAACACAACGAAGGAGACAATCACGTACTGCAAGCGATCAACTGAGAAAAACAAGACATGGAAGACACGGCATACCAGCAGGTTCTGCGGCTTGATGTCTCGGTGACACACACCGATGCCGCTGTGAATGTAAGCGAGGGAGCGGCATATCTGATAAGTGTACAGCTTCACGTACACAAGGGGCATTCGCTGATTCATGCGATTGTAGTGCTTGGCAATACGATACACAGTCTCGGGCACGTACTCCAGAACCAAATTCAGATAAAGCTCATCTTTATCAGTAGTGGAGAAGAAGCAGTGCTTCAGAGCTACAATGTTGGGGTGGTCCAACAGGCGCATGATTTGCAGCTCTCGGTTCTTGTACCGTTTGTCTTGGAGGACCTTTTTAATGGCCACAGTCTCCCCAGTCTCGATGCATTTGGCCTGCCGACAAGGGGGACGAATGCGGTTACAAACTTCACCGAATCGACAACAACGAACGGGACACGAACAGATGACCTCCAGGTGTCACGTACACGACACAAACTGGGGCTCCACCCACATGCCCCAAATCAAATCCCAAGTGCAAACTTACGAAACTTGCGCACCTCAAATTCCAGACAGCGACACCGGACGGAAAAAATGGTACTAGTACTCAAATTCATTCCAATGTGATACTGAAGCCACTCACTCAAGCTGGTAATTACCTGGAAAACAATCCCAAATGATCCTGTGCCAACAACACGTTCCGCTGAATAGCTGATAGTCTGCAGCACTCAAACGAATGAGACAAACAAGAAAAGATCAGACAAACACTTGACAACAACTCAGGAGGAAGCACCGTCGAATCAAACCAATCCAAAGGGCAACACACTACAGAACACATGGATGGGAGACCCGCAAGTTCTGCAACCTCGGTACGCGAGATCAAAACAGCAAGAAAACGGTACAAGAACAGTACTATTTCACAGAGACCAGGAAGCAAAATGCTCTCCAGTCTTCCTCCAAATGAAAAGGAGATCTACACACTAAGAAGGAAACCTTGCTACACTAGCACCAACGCACTGAAAGCCATGCACGGACTCGGCCCCAACCAAGTTGCTCAATACAGTACAATCAACAGACAATCACCTCACATCATACCTGCTTCGGTTGGCCATTTCGCCCTCCAATGGTGGTAGCTATGATGTGGCCTGTTTCAGTGCCATTCCCATCTACTACTGTGGCCTCAATCTCCTGCAACTTTCCAAAAATACACGCGTAGCAAGCTCAGAACAATCGGTGACAGAAAGGATGATGACAGCCATATCGATCAGATGCAGAAAATACTGATAATCGACGAAGAGAGCTGAATGGGCTAGAACCACAAACGTGCTCACAGAAACTCTCCTTGCTGAAGTCACAGAACGAAAATGTCCATCATAGCCACAAAACGAATGGAACATTTCTACACACCTTGTCGTCACTGTGGTCAACTTTGTCATCCCGGAGCTTCATGTCGTGCATTTCTTTCGGCAACGTGTCAACGCCGCTTGAACCAGCTTTCGTTTGGCCAGCTGCTCCACCTCCTATCATATTTAGGCTACTGGCGGCAGCGGCAGTTGCAGATGCCATACGCGGCACAGAATCCCGAGAGGCAAATCCCCGCTATCTCTCTTTCCGACCAAAGCTAAATTAAAATGTCCTCTGCGGCGCTGAATAATGGCCTTCACGGCTGCATTCCAACCAAATATACAAACAAAAGACAGATGAGATTCCATCTCTCTGAAAGCTGGACGATCTCTTCCTGCAAGCCATCACGTGTAAGCATCCATCGATAACAATGGAGAAGCACAAAATCCCGCGGAACCTATTGACTGCACAAGATTCTGCTCTCCAATTCTTCATAGATTACGTGTTAAACACGATGTCGCAATTATGTGAGCTGTTGATTATCAACAGCAGGAACCTATCCAAAAGTTAAGTCAAAGAATAAGTTGGAAAATCCAACGCCACGAACAAACACCGAAACTCACGAACATTATGAACATGTGCCGCGAATGCAACGCCATATGAATGAAAGAAGGGATACTCTTTGGCTAAGATACAGTGCCGACGAGAACTGATCACTGGCATGCAAACAGTTTATTAAATCAATCCTGCAGTAGAAGGAACGGAGGAACTTAGAAGTGATACTTCTAGTGAAGTAGTATGCAATGTAGAGTATATTCTCAAGGACTAGAATTTCTATATTTTAGCCCTATGCATTAAGGGAACATCTAAAGAGTCCAAATATGCATTTGACTAGTATTGGACACCCATGAAGATAATCATTCGATATTTTGTCCTCTTCTCTCTGCTATTACAGCTACAGGTCGTAGTGGTAAACTTAATACAAGTCCCCTACAATCATGTGAAGTGATTGCCTAGGAAAATTCCATCAAAGGATGTATCGATACAGTTGGAGATCTCTAAAATTGATTTAAGCTTCGCTCGAGCAGTGCTCAAACGAGAATTGCTCAAAGGTGTTAAACGGGATTTAGATCAGGCGATTGACTGTGCCGTGGTAGAAGAGTAAAATGCGACCTAAGGGGACGGTGGTGAAGCATCCTCATCTTGTAAATGAGAGCATTATCCTAGTGAAATATAAAATATGAGACGAGAAGAGTCTAAGTTGAACTTCCAGATTATACTGTGACATTTTTCTATGATTGTCCATAGGATATTCTTATTGATTGATTGATATGCATTTCTGCGTGAATATTCATGCATCTCACAAACCATAATTCCTCTACCTCTATGTTTTACTTTGCGTGAAAAGCTTCCCAAGGTCTCGTGGCCTACAGGAAGCCAAGCTATATAAACTAAATCGGTTGGTTTTACTCATGTAAAAGAAGATAACTCAACTCCAGCCTTCAACAGCCAATGTTGATGGACTCTTCCAAACTCTAAGCGTGCCTGCGCAAGATGTGGCTTCTTCACCTTTGTCTGTGAAGGTAATCCATCTCTAACAAGTGCACGCATGAAAGTTTGACAATTGACTCCTATCCCCACTACTTGCTGCACATTCCTTCCTTGCTGCATTTGCTGCATCTACATAAGCGCATTTCCCCTTACCATTTCTAGCACACAAATTTGTTCCTCCCGTCAAGTTTAAAGGTAACATACAACTCCCACACTCCCTGCAAAAACTGTGCTATTTCTCTGTGCGGGCATGGAAAGTCCGCTCTCCTATGTATGCTTAGATAATAGTTCCCAACATCTTAGGCACTAGCTAAGAAGGACTCTATAACTGTGCACAACAAGTTGTGAAAATCAAATACAACAAAGTTTTGCAAGTACAAGTGAAAGTTCTCTCATAATCCTTTACACATTAGCTCACATTCTCTTGCATTTCATGGGTATCCAATATTGAGAGATTACTGTTGCCCATCCACTAATCGACGGACATGAGTGTGACCTACTTTTATAAATCTTCACTCCAAATAAATGCTGATTACACAATAGTTAGGAGCATGCTACTTATCAATTTGTATAAAAGCACTTAATGCTCAGATATACGAACCAACAATCAGTTTGAAATTACAGTATCAAAAGTCGAATATTTAATACGCTCTTTGAGATATAAGCCAATGACATCGCCATGAAGTCAGACACATGATATGCATGGGACATACACTGTGACTTAACATGGACACTGGAAGCCTCCGATGCGTGCAGCAAATTGTAGTCAGCATCAATGTTAACGTCCTACTGTATTTAGAGAGGAAGACCTTACATTCTAAGTAACCCTCGCGAAATGAACTCGGACATAGGGTAAGAAATTGAAAGCCTTTCAGATATCTGTCGTCTCAAATACTCGCAGCAATTTGGCGTCAGCATTCAATGTCAGCATGAAAGAAACCTTACATGTTAAGAAACCCTCGGGAAGCCAAATGCGTTATCACATGCACAGCATGAGCGAAAACTCCACCACCTGTACCCGGCACTCACATGCTCCTCTCACCACCGTCACCCCTGCCCGCCATTCCCTCTCCATACCACAGCTTCCGTCGCATTCCTCCTTCAAGTGCACTCCGTCTTCCGAGATCCTTCCAAACCCTCCCAGGCACTCTGCAAGTCGCGAGATCTCAACAAACAGCACCACGAACAACCCCTCCCTCTCTCCCTCCCTCCCCTCACGCTAATGAAATCAAGGGCCGTTTCCAAGAGGCACCACCCCTTGCACCTCGCACATGCCGCTCCACAGACAAACACTCGCACGCCTCTTAACTCGGACCACCGCCGCTTCCAACCTCAAAACTTCGAAACCATAACGCTCGCGGACCACCAAACCCCAGGGGAGCCGGAAAAGGCTGCGAAACGACGCGCGAAGAAGAGGACGCCCGCAACGGCAGCAAGAGCGCGGCAACGGAGGACGGGGCCAAGAGGACTAAGTTAGAGAGGAAGGCACGGCAGGACTAAGCTTAGAGGCAGCAGGGTCATGGCCATGGCCATGGAGGATCGCCATAGCCAGGGACGGTCGTCAACAATCTGGTCCAGACCCTCAACGACTCAAGGTGCAAGTCGTCTGGGGCGCTGGCTTTGATGATGGCTGCTTTGGGTTGGGCTGGGCTCTCGCGGGATGGGCTACGACCCTGGACCCTGGACCCGGGATTTTTTGATGATATATTCTCCCTCTCGCAGTGGATGAAAATACATTAAACTTTTTAATTGTTTAATTGTTAAATTTGAAGAATGAATGAAAAATTATTAACAACATTTGTGTAGTACATCCGTGCATGTAGATGTAAAGAGATTCACAACTCCAATGAAAACTACTTTATACAATGTTCCAAAAATATTTAATTTAAAATAAATAAAAATGGCTCTAACTAAATCCCTTTTGTTTTTGAGGAAGTCTTAAGATGATTATTTCTACATTCATTCATCCTTAAAAAAAGATTTTACTTTTCAATTACATTAATGTACTTTTGCTTCAAAATTGTTGATTCCATTTGCACTAGTTTTGTAGAGATAAATCAAAATTGGTAAAAAAATTGAAAAATAAAAAAAACCTCGAGTATTGTTTTGAAATAGTGCACTTTGGATCCTATGACCTCATACAAAGAAGGTTCATTGACTCTTATAGCGGAACATTTGTCAACTATATCTTGTTCATGTGTCCAATGGGGGTTTTTAGGTCTTGTCACTTGAAATGTAATCAGTTGACCTAAGGCCCCTTTAATTCAAGTTAGTGTAGGAGTTCAAAAAGTGTAAATTTTCTTCATACTAATTTGGTTGAATATTGTATGAATGTGATCTGATTAATATAGAAATTTAGATGAATGTTGATGAATTGATTGACAAATAAGGAAGATATCTAAGTGAAATGTCATGACATCATTCAAAATAAAGCTCCCAAAATATGGACATATTAGTTTAGATAAATAATAAAGAAAAAATCCTATAGCCTTTATCTCATTTATAATATTTTTAAGAAGATCAAATGGTTGTCTTCAATAAATGGTTGGAGGTAAAATATTTTTCTATTGTCAAAGTCTCAACTTAAGTACAAAGTTACAATTCAATAGGCTACAACTCAAGTACACTATTCACCAAAGACAACTTCTTTGAATATCCTACTTATTCTTCAAACCTTAAACAAGTGTAAAGAAAAATATCTTTTATTTTCCTCTTTTAGTTCTAGGTGAATATTTATTTGTAGAAAGTTGTTGGCTATGAAGTTGACCAAAATAGTGTTTTGAGCAAGATTAATTTAATTAAAGTCTAACCAAAATGTGGTAAGAATTAGTAATCATCTAACTTGGAGTCTAATTCCTAAGTTTGATTAAAGAAAACTATTCAATGATAATTTCATCTTACCTCGTTTAGGATGTTTGATGCTAAAATTGACCTACAATTTACAATACAAAAAAAATCTATGTATATAGCCATGTAAATTTGATTATTGATGAGATCTCTGACTCATTAATACAGGATATTATTATTACAAATTTGATGCCTCTCCCTTAGCTTTTTTTAATTGGAAGTGATTGATTTCATTCAATTCTATTTTGTTGGGGACAAACTTTCTGACAAACATGGATGGTGTGCAATTACATGTGGCCAACACTATCCGCCATTTCAATCAGTCAGTAGTTGTAGGTGGACAATATTGGCAGGCTGCTCATGGAGCATTATTGACACCACAACAGGACGAATTGCATATAGATTTTTTGTATTGTAGACTGGAGGTCAATTTTGGCATCAAACATCCTAAAGGGGTTGATAGAGAAATTATGTACCTCTAGTTCCAATTAGGTTTCTAATCCAACTCAATTATTGAAGAATAATTTATTACCTAATAGAATTAACAAACTCAAAGAAAATAACATCATCTCTCATGTCAACACTCTTATTTGTGTCTTACTATTAGGAAAATATGAAAATTTGCCTTATTTGGAGGTCATTTCGTTAAATTTCCAATTAGACACTCAAACATTCAAGACACATAGACACATGGACATATAGCAAACATTCAACAACCAAATCACAAAATCTCCAATTTCTTTTTGTTTTTCTAAATTGAACATACTATTGTATTAACATTCATCACATTTTGCACATCAATTTTCAACATCACAATTTAGTTTATTTTCTTTATAGTTTTAATAATATCTTCAGGATTCATTGGATATAAATTTGTCACTTCAACTCTTTGTCTATTGGTGCTTATTAGACAACATCCAAAAATAAAATAATAATAATTTTAATTTTCACAATGAAATTTAATATACACACTTAATTCCATGCACTTTTCACTTTCACAATTTCCACATTCTCTTTTTAAAATAATCAATTATATACTCTAATTTAAAAGAACATACAATCAAATATTATACATATTGGGTTGGACGCAAGTTTCCCAAGTTGTAGTGCTCTCCAAGTTGGATTCTTCTCCAAGTTTTAAATGACACTTTCTCATTCTAACTATTCGACTTAGAATGGCTTGAATCTTCATTTGGAACTTTCTATGTCTATTGAATTTTACTTATTTATGTTAGGATAATACATTCAAATCAAGATAAAATTCCTATTTATATCCCACAATTGAGACCTTTCACTAGCATATAAAGACCTAATAATTGGAAAGATAAGAATTATGCACTTGAATCCTTATCCTTATACACAATCTTTTATTTTACTCCAAAAGTTTACATTCTCTATATGTAATTAGCTTTGATGATGTCACTAATAAAATGATCTCCGCTACATGTTGTTTTTCATTAACAAAAATTTAATCATTTATGAATTCTTCTTCAATTTATTGTTATAGGGACAAAATAAAAATTGTAGAAATATGTTTAAGTATTCTACATGACAAATTGAACTACTTGGCTATGCTACAAAAATGAAAATATTAGCATGTATTGTAGAGATTAAATTGTAGATATGATTAATGGTATAAAAGGTATTGTGAACCTTTAAGCTTTTTTTTTAATGCTCTATCTTAGCACATTTAATATTGCTTTACTTTTCAAGTACCAACCTATTCAAACTTCTATACATTCCATATGGATGTAGTTTTTGTCAATTAAGCCCTCCTTTCCTTCAATCTTGAGCCAATAGAACACATCTAATGAATTGAGTTTTCATTGTATGAGGTAAATTAGGCCTATGTAATTACTTTGGTCATTACACAATTCTTGGCTCATTAGATAAAATTATTAATATTCTTTCTTAGTCAATTGGAAAACTAAAGATATTTTATAAGTGGTCAAAGCAAAAACATATAGATTCATATTGAATGTAGACAATTTAGAGGGCAATTAAAAGCCTCATTGTCCATTTTAAGCCTCTATTGAATCCCTAAATCATTATGATTATTATCCACACACACAATTCTAAAAAAAATGGAATCTTGGCCAACAAATGTGAGGTGAATGCTTGGTAAATCATGTATCTTGGTGCACCACTGACGGGCAACTTTTAAGATTTTCAAAAAATCACGGACAAAAATAGAAGATTATTATTTTTGAAATAATTTTAGGACATATATGAATATTCATCTTCAGATATCATTACCAAAAAATTCAAAATATGGTGATTGTATTTGTACAAATACATTTGATTCTTTACAAATAGTGCATGTCCCTATTTAAAAGTGCACCCAAAATTTTATGAAAAGAGGGTCTTTTAGACATTTAAAAAAATATATATTATTTTTATTTATAATTTATTTCAATCATTTATCTACTTTTAAAAAATCATGAATTTTTCTTCTATGTGTTGGAAATGGAATTTTGAAGGAGATAATTTCAATGAATATTTAGATCTAAGATTATTATTTTTTTCAATTAAAGCATTCCAATATGTGTACTTTCGCTCCTAAAATGCCACTTGTATTCTATGCAAGGTAGGATAACTCATTGTCATCTTTCTGGTTGTTGCACATATTTAAACTAATCAAATTCACCAAAAAAATACAATGGAACAACAAATCAAAGGATTTTTTCACATGTATTTTGGTCAACTCATTTTTGAGTAAATTAGACACATTATAGGTGGTCAAAACAAAAACATATAGCTTCCCATTATTGTGTCTAAGTAGAAACTATTAATGTCCATTTAGATTCTAGTGTAGTTTGTTTAACTCCCTACAAGTTTGCATTGGTTATTTTAAATGCTTCCTTAAAGATTGTCGAATAATGATTGAATCTTTTGTCATATGGTGTTCGTTGGAGTTATGAATCATGACTTTTCAACGCAATTTCAAACCTTTCAACCCCAATTCCGCATTAATGTTGTCATAATATGAGTCATGTACCTTTTTTACTACATTAAGATGGACCAAGGTGCAATTGGGCCCAAGAGTTGGAGGTGGTTGCAATCAAGATGGAGGCAATATTGAATTTGTGTACTTTAATTGCATCAGTCTATACTTTCAAGAACATTTGGATGCAAAGAACCTCAATTTGAATGTCCAATACACACAATAGTGGAAATTGGCTGGACCTTACTAGTTAGGTAGTCTAATCCTATAAAAGTTACCCCATGACTCACCATTTGGAAGTGCATGCAACTCTTTGAACAAGACCCTAAACTAGGACACCAACCCATTCCACACATCGTTGATGAAAATTACTATACTCTTGTACAATACTATTAAATATTTATATAGTGTAAAATGTAGAGATATTAGTGAGGCGCAACCTAATTTCACTATTTAGTGTAAGGTAGGGTACTCTAAAGGCGACCCTACTCTAAAAGAGTCTACTAACACATAGATAAATTTTGTTTTCTTCAATGTACAAATAGTGCACATTTTAGGAGGTAGTCGCTTTTAGTCCCTAAATGCCCAAGGCACCAGATTTTGGTGTTGACAATACTTTGAAATTAAATAAAATCTTGCCAAGTCACTATTTTTATTAGTTTATATTTTTGAAATTTTCTTTTGAAGTCTAATTTTAGCATCAAAAATCTGATTTTGAAAATGAATGATTATGATTTTTCTATTCAAGATTTTGTTCAAGGGTGTCCATTGTAAATCTTGATTTTCTAGTGTGGAAGGCTCTTAGAAATGAACCTCAAATATACTAAGATCTCGATGAAAAAACCACATTAGAAATTCATTTAAAAAAATTGTAGAGTAGATTTTGAGAAGTTGATAATTGATTGGGGTTATACATGTTATATCCTTTAACCTCATATTTTCTTGGTGACCAGTTTTTTAGATTTGACATGTGAAAAGAGGTTTGAAAGACTTCAAGTCTCTTTCACAATTTCAACACCCTCATGATCAAACATAATAAGCTTTCAATCCATAAGTGATATTTTTTTTTTTTTTTCCTATGTGTTTTTAACATGTGTAGTTTGAATTTGCATGGATACAAATTTTGTTTAAATTGATAAAACTTATCAAAGCTTTGACTTTTTTTTCAATTTAGAGAAAATTCCAAGAAGCTCAAAAAAGACCTTGGGCATTTAGGGGTTAGAGACCCCTCTATTTCAACTTCAAAAATTTGTAACTAATTCCATAGAGGTCCAAAAAATATGAAACCACTTATGCTAGATGCCAATTCTATTTTTCTTTCTACGAAAATTTACTGAAAATTATTTCAAGGAGTTCAACCCGAATTACCCCAATCTGTTGAAAGATGAACTTGCAAGTTGCAACAACATTGGCAGCAACAAGTACAGGGATGAAACCTGCGAAATGTGAAAACATGATATTGACTCTGTCCATCGTTCAAAAGTGTGTACATTCATCCATAATTGAGCGATAATATCTCAAGTGTGTAAGCATTGAAGCGATTTTATCCATTGACAATAGGTCAAATTTCCTTTGCATTTTTTGGTGAAGCCTTGGAATGGTTTCTGTGTGTAAAATCTTAAAACCCACAAGAGAACAAAGGGACGGCCTTTTTTTATTAAAAAAAAATGTATAAGTTTACTACTTAAAAAGACAAGTAGTTCAAAAATAGCCTATGAAAATTTTACTTACACATCATATTTACAATGTCATTAGAGTATTCTATTAAATGTTCTAAAATATGAAATATTCTTAGAAGGTGAATATTATTTCATGACCACTTCTTTTACTTTCCCTTGTTTGCACCTGGGTCAATTATATATTAATAAGGCTTCCCTCAGAATTGGCGGTGTATACAATTGGAGTGCATAATTATGCACTCTATGGCATATGGTAATTTCTACCATATACCATATGCTCAAGTCAGTTTTGGCACTTTAATGCCAAATTAGTTTAATTTTGGACTTTGGACAATTTGGCAGCTTGGTTTGTTTTTCTTGATTTTTAGCACTTTGCTCTTCCTACTTTTTCAACACTCCCAATTTTGGATTGATTTTTTCTTTTCATATGCAAATGTGTTCCTTTTTCAAAATATTCTCAAGAATAATTTTTGGATATTTAGAATTAGCAACAATTAAATTTTTTCAGATTTTCATAAAATAATTGTACAGTTTTTAAAATTTTAAAATTTTAGACATGATCCAAATTGTCCCAACTTATTTTAGAAACTGACCAATTTTTTGTGCAGGCAATTGTGGCCCTTGTTTGTTGATTGGCAATACCATTGTAAAAATCAAACACCTCTTCTTTCAAAAGGTGAAGGTGTGTATTGATCTATAGGAGAGTCTTGTACAAGGGCAAACATAGATCTAGAGCCGTTGAGACCATTTGAAATTTTACTTTGATAAGGATTAAAATTTTAAAAAACACTAGATATTTTTCAGCTCTTCTAGAGGGCCGTTTCAAGCTTATATCCAATACTAAGAACTAAACATTGTTGTCCAAAATTTTAAACTTTTTTAATAATCAAATAATTATATATTATTTTCTGATGGAGTAGTAGTTTTGGGAACTCATCACACTATTGAATTCGGGTTGATTTGTTGTAGTTCCCCTATTTCAAATAGTCCATGAACTTGTAGCCCTTTACGACGCCAAATTCTCATCTAATTGTTCATTTTTTAAATTTGGACCTCTTCTCATTTTAACCCCTGACGGACCTAGACCGTTTTTCTGCCAAAAAACACTAAAAACTACCATTTCTATAGCAATTAGTAAAAAAAATTGAATTTTTTTTGCACATCTAGCTACAGGATCCTACACCTTACTAATACAAGAATGTGTGGAAAAAATTTCAGAAACTTTGATTGCATAGACTGCAAGATATCTGCATTCAGAGTGAAAAAAAAACAAGTTTTTCAACACATTGCGGGACTAGATTGTTTGATTTTGAACCTTCTTAACTTAAATCTTTTTGCACTACAGATTTTAAAGCTTTAAATCTTCATGGTAGAGAATTGAGTTGAGAATCTAGGAAAAAAATAAAAAAACTCAATTTACATACTTAAAAAATTTATTAAGTAGAAGTCGGTACGAGATAGAAGGAAATCTAAATTATTAATATCTCTCAAATGGAATTAAAGTGCACTAATCCCAATGACAAGACTATTCTAGCAAGAAAATTAATCCATGTGGAATTTATTTTTTTAAAGAATTGTAAGAATTGCATTCAAAAATGAGTCCTACGAGTTATTTTTTCAAGAAGATGCTCTAATTGCCGCAAAACAAGATTGTCCGTAACTTTCTCATAACAAATCCAATTGGAATGAATAAAAGCTTTCCATGTAGAAAAAAAATATAATCTATGAGAAAAAAAATTATCAAAAAAATTTCAAAATTTTGAATTTATTTTTTCTTCCCCTTCTCCCCCCTTTCCCACCTCTCCACTGTTTTGAGCATAACTTTTGCTCCCGGGTAGGCGGGTACCGATTGAAAAAATAAATTATATTCACATGAACTAATCAAATTTTCTATCTTCAAATTTTTTTTTAAGAAATCAGGACAGAAAATGAGACCGTAAGTATCTGCCCAAAATCCCACTTGTCCCCTTAAGGGACAAATGGTCTTTTAGGGGTTAACATGATTATTTCAAATGCTTGCACAAAAATCATGATGCATTGACTGCCTCTTCTGGGTGCATTGTGTGTGACAAAAGTGTCACAATGCACCCAAAATCCAATTTTTATTTATTAATTCTCTTGTACTCCCCAAGATTTTTTTTAATTAATTTTTAAGTTTTCAAAATTCAAACCCTCCCCCTTTCCCTTGCCTTCTTGTAATTTTTAGAAAGGAATGCAATTGACAAACAATATGGGATAAACAACATCCCGTATCTTGCACCCATACCCATATACGTATGTGTATTTGTATTCATATCCAGTATTGTATCGTATTTATATCCGTATTTATATTCAATATTTACCATGTATTTGTATACAATATTGTATCCATATACAATATTCATTTTGGTATCTGTATTTGTATTGATATTTGGACGGCTCAAGTTAAATCTCACAAAATCAACGGATTGTGGTTTTCTGAGAAATCAACAGCGATTTTGAAGGTAATCATTTTTTAAAAACAAACAATCAATGGCCTTTAAATTTTTTCAGAAAGGGGGGGGGGACAACTAGTACAAACCAAGAGTGACAGCCTCTTTTCACTAGATTGAGTGACCAAGCTCTTCACATTGTAAAATAATATTAAAAATATTATATTTTTAAATATTCATGGAAGTACTTTATCCATTTCAAATAGCTATTGTAATCAATTGTTAAAAAATATTCATCATCTATCCATGGATGTTGGTTAAACCATGACATGAAAAACCTACAACCACATCAAAATCCTATATCTTCATTTTATATATTCTAGTTTTGCAACCATATAAGAATGAATATTTTAAATATTTTTTTCAAGAATAAATCACAAGACTTCTATAAGTCATATCATTATCATATTTTCTTGTAAAATTTTAAAATTATTGTAATTTTATGATTCAATTAGATCCAGCAATTAAATCATATCAAATATAAAGTATGCATAAGAGATTTGAAGGTTTTTTCACATGTGTGTATTATGATATAGATCAACATGGTCTCAACAAAATTCCATGTTATTCTATGTTTAAAAAAATAGTAGACCATGGTTATAAGCTCCATTTTCAAATTGCAATAAAATATTTGTTTCAAGATTTTTCAAAACCTTAAAATTCAAGTAAATATTATACTTGGAAAATTTGATTTTAACACTTTGGGCTAAAATCATTTATTGGTTAAAATTCACATCAAGAGCAAAGAGCTAGTAGTTGCTGAAATATAATACAAAATGACTAATGGATTATGCATCTTATGTAGAAGGCTCCATAATATCTTTAGTTGCAAATTCATTAAAAAAATTCCCTCCAAAATGGATGATAAATTATATTTTCTTTTCATCAAAGTTCTCTTAAGAAATCAATGAGATATAAATTAACCAGGGTGTTGTCATAAGGTTAAGAAAGCTCAAAGAAATTCAATCAATTGGAATGCAATTGACAAAAGAAGATCTAAACTTGACCAAATAACTGGAAGACCACAAAGAAGGTAAGTCATCCTATTATGAACACTTGACTATTTTTGCTAGTAAATTTGTTTTGCATGTACACTTTTTTTATGCGTTTACGTCCAATAATGTTAAGGTTTTCCTTATTTTGTGGTTGTTTTTCAAAGGCACTTTACAATGGCAACAAGCATAAGCACATATTGAAAAGATTATTTATACTTTCAACTCTTTAGAAATGATCCCATTATAGATAAATAAGAAGCTTAAGTGGCTCTTGTTTGAATAAATGAAGAGTTTGACTTTAAAGTTGATTAACACTACGTCCCAAGTTCCACCAATTTTTCCAAAATTAATTGCGGAAGAGCCAAAAATTAAGACTTAGGGCTTTTGACCATGTCTTAAGTTCCAGTTACTTTGAAAAGCCTACAAGGCAACACTTTTGGGATGTTTTAATGCCAAGGAGGTGGAACTTGGAATTCAAGTTGAATCTAACAAAAATGGAGATCTAACTCAACCTCCAAGTCCCAACTATTTTTTTGTACAAAATATGAGAAAAATAAGACTAAATCAAGCATCCTCATTGTGTGGTTTGTGGACAAAATTGTCCATTGCTGATTCCATGCTAAACCATGAAAAGTTGAGATTTATCACTAAAGTACTTGCAAAAAATGATTTGCTTATTGGACCTATAAGTGCATTTCTCCAATTCTACAATAATATTAAAAGTCAGCCATCAATTGCTTTTTGACCTCAAAGCCCTTCCAATGCTAAAGTGTCCAAAATATGTTTTTTTGTTTCACTTCATGATCCATTTTTTGACATGTATTCACCATATAAAATTATACATGAGAAAATTTTGAACCTAAAGCTAGGATTCTTTAGTCTTCACACTATGAAGCTACAAATTCTACATATAATATTTTTAATTAATCTTCTTCTTGATCAACCCAAGAAGTTATGACTTGGAGTATGCTATGAAATTGCCCTTATTAGAATTTTTTTAGTGGCACTATAGAAGCATATAAATAACAATTGTAAGAGTGTCTTAGCAACTCCATTAGGCTTATATTCTTTTTGGGTATAAAACCAGTAAGAACGTGGCTATAAAATTTAAAGCCAACCTTCAACCGTTTAAAAAATATATTGTGGCCATTTTAAATGAGATAGATGAGCATCATGGATTCAATGTATGTTACTCTTGGGACATAGTGACCTTTGTGGATTTTAAGGATGATCACTTCAAAAATTCATAACTAATTCATACTTTGCCAAAATAACATAATTCTACTTTTTATTACTTTGTATACTATTTGTCCACATTTAGAAAAAAAATGATACTTCCACCCCCTCTAAGAGATCACATCATGAACTTGTGGCCATGAGAGGGGGGCATATTGTATGCGTGAGCCCTCTCAAACTTTCTCACTTTATTTGTTGATGTAGCTTGTGTTAATATATAAAATATACATACAAATTAAAGGGTCTTTGAGACATCAACTTGAAAGAAAGCTTGAATGATCATCTAGATAAGATAATATTCATGTGCGCAAGATTTCCAAATCAAATATGCTTTAGAGCATATTTGGCACTCTTGTTAAATTAAACTTGTAACATAAGCCTATTAGACAAAACAACTTGATAAGTCAATCCGTGGAACAAAGAATACTTCACAAACTTTTCCAAATAGTTCAAGAGAATACGTTGTACAGGGTGCTATTACAAATGCTATAAATAATTAAAAATGAATTGATTGGTACTTCCATTAGTGTGATCTCGAATTTAAATAGTGTAAGCCCCTTGACACTAATTTGGATAATTTTGTATGAATGTAATCAAATTAGTTGGACCTTTGGATGAAATTCAAATAAAATTCTTGCTTATAATATGATGTGTAAACTCCAACAAGTTACAAAAAAGGGAATGTGGTAGAACAACCCATTCTTGACTCCCTCTCCATTCCCAAGCCCTATTTTTTAAATTCAAAACCAACAAGTTATTTACAATCCAATTCCAATGAGGTCTTATGGTTCTATAGACCTTCATTCCTTGAAATCCTACTACTTTTGAAGAATGATATTAGTACATGCTTAAAGACACTACAAGTTACCTACTTCCCATTCACTTCAAATATTCATAGATTTTTTATTTAAAAAAATTTAAGATAAAAATATATATTCAGATCTTTCTACAAAAGGTTAACCTTGAATCCAAATTAATCAATTATGCGCCTTGATACGAAAAGACTCAAGGTGAATTTTTTAACCCCAAGCACCAAACACATGTTTTACAAAATCCAAACTCTTCTAAACTCATTGTAATCAAATTGTCACCCATAAACATATCCACAAAAACTAACCTTAGAAATTAGTAGTAGAAATAGGTCTGGAGCTGCAGAAAAATGGACAAATTTTTTGACAGTACCATTGAAAATATTATAATAGTAAAAGAGGGCAATCTTTCAATTATAGGAAGCTAAGATTTGAGGCGCAAGGGTGCTCAAGGGTTAAAGGGTGAAGAAGAGGTTTGCTTATCTAAACTTATATTTGGAGGAAAGGATGGGACTGTTCTCATCCATTTGGTGTTGATCTCATCCATCTTGGGTTGTTCTCATCCATATTGGGACTATTTTCATCCATTTGAGATTCTTCTCATCCACTTGGGGGTGTTCTCATCCATCTAGGCTCAACAATATGACACAATTTTTGGTTTGCCAAAGAGGTAGGGAAAATCTGGCCATGGGTGTGCTAAAAGAAGCAATATCAATGGTATACATTTTTACAAAGTATGAATTTGTTATGAATTTTTGAAGTGCGTTGCCCTAGTGTCCATAAATGCCACTAGGTTGCCTTCAAAACAAAAAAAAATATAGTCATAATGGACATTTTTCTCAACTAGAATGGCCACATTCTTATCCTAAAACCACCACAATGCTAAGACTCTAAATAATGTGGCTATGTCCTTTAACCCCTAAATGCCCAAGGCCTATTTTGAGCATCTTGAAATTTGCTCTAAATTGAACAAAAAGCCAACATTTTGATAAGTTGTATCAATTTTTTTTGAATTGCAACCGTACAAATTCAAACTAGACATGTTAGAGATCTCACAGGAAAAGAAAATACAACAATATCACATATGGAGTGAAAGATTATAATGTTCGACCATGAGGATGTTAAAACTGCAAAAGTAATGTGAAGTCTTTCAATCATCTTTTCACAAGTTAAATCTAAAAGTTGGTGACCAAAAAAATATGAGCTTAAAGGGTCTAACATGTATAACCCCATTCAATTTATGGCTTCTTAAAATCTCTTTTATAAATTTTTTGAATGAGTTTTGAATTTGATTTTTTCTCAAAGATCTAATATATTTGAGGCTCATTTTCAAGAGCTTTCAACACTGAGAGAAGTCAAGATTGCAATGGGTACCCTTGCACAAAATCTTAAATAGAAAAATCACTATAATTTATTTTCAAGATCGGATTTTTGATGCTAAAATTAGACTTCAAAAAGAACTTTTCAAAAATATAAACTACTAAAAATAGCAACTTGGTTAGGTTTTATTTAACTTCAAAGTTTTGCAAACACCAGATTTGGTGCCTTGGGCATTTAGGGGTTAACCCTTAAAGTCCCAATGTCCCTTTAGTAGACAAATGCAAGTACGGATGGATTTTATGATCTCAATTTTTTCGCACAATTTTTCAAAGCATTTATCGAAGATAGAAAAACACACTAGCTTTGGGGGAATATAATTTTATTTCAATTAGTGCCTAGGAACAAAAATAATTGCAATCCCAAGCCCAAATTAGGTCGCTAGGCAGAGAAAAAAAAATTTAAAATGTGTTTTGTTTTTTTAATTATATATATATGAAACACATAAAACTCTACATTTTTTCTACATTGAAAGTTTTGATTCATTCCATTTAGATTAACAAAGATGTGAAAATTATAGAACTTCATTTTTTTGCGGGCAATTGCAAAAACTTCTTCAAAAAACACTTGTTTTCTTCACTTCAAATGCAAATATCTTGCAATCTACGTGGTCAAAGTTTATGAAATTTCTTTATAGTGCATATCCTGTGGCTAAATATGCAAATTTTTGTAATAAAAAAATACTATGTTCTTTGCAATAGAAATGGCATTTTTGAGTGGTGTTTGATGAAAATAAGAGTTTAGGATTGTAGGGGTTAAATTCAAGACTTCATAAAGGAAATCCATGGATTTGTAGACTAGATGACAAACACGTCAATAGTTGACACCCAAAAAGTACAAGACCTTATTCTTGCCACTGAACCACTTCTAAACTCTCTAAAAGTATGACTTTTCACACACTCAACAATGCCCATGATCTCATTTAGTCAAAAGTGGTACAATTGGCTGTAATGGGGCCCTCCATATAGTGGCATAAATAGTTATGTGGCATGTATAGGCCTAGTTGCCTCAATTATAATATGTTTCTAAAAACGACTTCTATAGATCAGTCTTGTCTAAGGTTGAATTATGTTTTATCTATTTTTAGTACTTTGAACATTCATAGATTATGCATATGGTGTCCAATAAATGCATGCTAAAAGACTTTAGAGTCTATGTTTGACTTCCAATAAGATCCGACAAAAACTTTGATAGTTTGACCATTTAAAGACAATAAATTCAGATGTTGAAAATTATAAATTTGGTTTATTATACTTTAAAAATTTAAATTTAAATGAGGATAATATTTTAATCATTAGACATAGTAAACCACACTCCACAAATTGATTCAAAAAACTAACTTTGGAGACAAACAAATATCTTTGAATTAACTCTTCAAAATTGATAATAAAACATATGACCAAAAAAAGACTTTTTGGTCCTTTAGTTAACTCTAAAACAGGCTTCCATAGTTTTCAAGCATGCATATCTACTCTATCATAGTGTTTTAGCACAAAATTGAAAATCAAAGTGTCTAAATCATTGCACCAAATACTTTTAGTAGGTTTTCCTACATTCTTTTATCAACATTTTTGCACCAATTTATGAAATCAATAAAATGGTGACAAAGACACTTTAAGTCTCTACTCTTTAACCACGTGGTAAATTTAAAAATCTAATTTTTCAATGTATACCTACATGTTAGATTGGACAACCTAATTACAAGGGCAACCTAATGAGCCTATTCAATGAAGCATGAATGCAATTAGTATAAGAGGAAGTGGAAATATGTTAGATGCAAATTTGGAGCGAGTTGTCTTTAAAATTTTGTTTGTTCACTAGGGATGACTCTTTGCTTTCTTTTTTCTAATCTTTTGCTCCAAAAAATAGAAACATTTAGTGAAAAATATCAAGTACTTTAAATATGAGTTTACATCTCTCTTCCATGCAAAAAAATTCCTTCCCTTTGTTGTATATATAGGTTCAAAACAATAGTAGAAATAATGATTTATTCCAGTAAGTTAGTACATTCAAATTGGCTAAAAGTACACCAATTAACAACACTAAGTGATTTGAAAATGCTATAAATTTTTATTCTTGGTGAATAATTTTACAAAGAGCATAGATATCAACACTATTCAAAGAGGGGGATCTCTATAAACATAGTTGATAAAAATTTCATCAAGAGTAAAAACCTATAGCATTAAAAAATCAAGTAGTGTGGTAACATTAAATTTCATTATCAATGTAGTCATTAATGACCAATTTGTATCAATTTTAGATGGATTTTCTGTCTAAAATGGGGCATTATTCTCACAAATGAAATAGTCATTCATCAAACATTTATTGGCTGCAAAGTATTAACAAGGATAAAGATTTAATCCTTTAATGCTTGAATCTTTTTGGATTTTTGTACATTTTTGTTTATGTCTTTGTACAAATATATTGTGTACTTTAATTTCAACCAATTGGTCAAAATAAAGATCATGTTTTAATCTTGGGGGGATCACTCCACAGGGCTTTAGACATACCATGTGTGGCAAAAGGATATTATTTTAGGGGTATTTTGATGCCTCAAAGTATTTAAGTGGTCTTTATTATTACCTAATTTCCTAATGATATGTATTTTATACCCCTATATAATTACCTATAACTTTGAAGGGTGGGTGATTTTCGAGACCCTTTTTTTGTTATAAAAGTAAAGAAAAAAAGGCTGAATACAAAGATTAACCCTTAAAGGACCAAGACATATTTTGGGCATAAATTGTAAAAAAATGCCACTATTTAGGCCAGTGAGAAAAAAATGATTTTTTTCTTCTTATAAATTCAACCTTATAAATTTGTACTAGACTACTATAGAAATATGTGGAAATTGTTTTAGAAACTTTGACCTCACGGATTGAAAGATAACAATGTTTGAAGTTAGAAGAAAAAGCTTCTTTTATACCTTGTATGGTAGGGCTAGCAACCTTTAACTCCTCCTAAAGTGAAATTTTTATACTATACATGGTTATTTTTTTTGACATTTACCTCTTATATCATGTAAGTTATATACCTACCAAATTTCATAAGTAAAAAAAGAGATTTGCAAAAGTTGCCTGAGTTGCCAAAAAAATTCAAGGCAATATAACTTTTGATTCGGGCACCTTGTTGGAAAAAAACACATTCCCACCAAGGGGATACATATTCACACCTCGTGTCAAAATTTCGTGAACATCCAACCAAAATTAACTTCATAGGAACCTACCCGGATTTTCAATTGTTCATTCAACGGAGAATTGTCTTTTAGAGGTTAAAGGCAGAAAGTCTTCCACCTTAAGCTCTGCATTTGGGAAATTTAAACATGAACTGAATACATAAAGAATAAACATTGTAGTGAAATTAAGAAACAATAATCATGAAATGCAGACATATCAAACATGCAAATGCAAGTTCTATGTGAGATAGAATAGTAAGCAACTTAAAATTGAAACACATCATTCACTATGCTCAACAGTGACAAAAGGAGAGCTGAAACTCTATGATGGAAAAAATATATAAAATACTTGAAACAAGTCAAGATACCAAACCATGCACAACAACAACGGAAATCACAATAGGGTTTTGCCAATAAATAGAAAACATACAAAACCATGCATGTCCAACAACCAAAATTACAATAAGGTCTAGTAAATAAATAGGAAACATACAAAACTACGCATGCACGACAAACAAAATCATAGTAGGGTTTAGCCAAAAAAATAGGATTTGTGTTGAAACAACAATTTCTAGTACAAAACTACCTCCATATTCAAGCACACATTCAAGTACAAATTCAAGTAGACGACACATTCAAACACTTGGAATTCAAATTAACAAATGTTTAAGAATGTACAAGTGGTCACGCAAAATTGAAATGTGGTGGTCAAAATAGACCAAAAGATACCTGAAACTAAAAACTAAAACATTCATTTGTGCTAAAAAGTCAAGCTTTTATATAGCAAAAAAACCAAACCAAATATATTTATATTTATATTTAAGACAATTTTGATTTCAAAAATGCCCTCCCATCCAGTGAATATTTTTGTGGCGAATTGTCGCCAAAAACTACTTGGATTTTCCACTGGCGAATTTACTATGATAAAATATTCAGGTTTTCAATTTAGGATTCGCCTAACGACGACAAGCCAGGTGGTTGTGGATGCCTAATCAGCTGCCCCGGCCCTTTTCAGGTCGCCTTTTTTTCCACCTTCTCGCCTCTCCTTCCTGTGATCACTCTCCTTCTCGCCAGCATGCTTTACATTTCCGGCTTCCTCGCCATCGTGCCATTAGTGTCGGGGCCCATTTTTTTTCAATCATTTATCATTTACTTGACATTCTCCAAGAAATGGCAGCCAATTGATGCTTCTGAGGGGTTTTGTCGATATGTGGTTTTATTTGTCAGTGCAGGTTGCTGGGGTTTGCGAATTAGGAGGAAACTCAATTTTAGCTTTTCTAAACAAGTTTCGGGTCTACGTACCACCATTACACTTAGCAGGTTTAGGATTCCATTCATTTGCAATTTGTCCATTTCCTTGCACTGGTTTAAATTTTTGTTGTTTTCTTGCATGGGAAACAAATTGGGAATCCTAAGGCCTTCATGGATTTAGAAGAGAATGTGCGAATTGCAACAAAATTTAAATGAACTTGCCACAGGAGCATCAAGAAAACAGGAAGCCATGCCAAAACACATGTAATAGTGCAAAATTGCCGCCAAAAGTAAGTCGCCAAATTCGAGTGAAGATGAAAGTATTGTAGCTAGATATGCGAGTGAAAATTTGCCCTAAAATCGCCAGTAAGGCACCTCCACCAACTCTGCGGTAGCCAGTCGCTCGACTACCTCAAATCCTTAAAATATTCACTGCTCCCATCGTGATTCCTACTTTTTGAATATTCTGCATACAAATCCAAAAGTACTAAACTTAGTTCAAGGGTTGTAATACCTAAGGCAGTAGAAAACAATAAACTTTAAAAACAAAATACAAACTAGGTGGAAAACTACAACCTTAATATACCCTCAATGGTGGTTCTCAAAATTGATCAAGTACTATGCTATGCAAGGGTCACCCATATGTTGCTCAAGACACGCCAATGTTTGTTGGTGCTAATGTGAACCTCCAATGGTGCCCACCCACTAGACATAGTGTTTGTAAGTTCACATAGTTCAGCATTGTTGAAATCACACAATGGAGTTAGGCAAAATTGGTCTACAATGCGTGCCTTCAAAAGCATTCCTAAGTTACAATTAAACCTAGAAACAACAAAGTCGTCTATGGGGATGTAGTTTAAGCGACTTTCCTCCACACAATTATACTCCGCCAAATGTTAGGCATATAAATTGACCTACGGAGTAACCAATTTGTGCCACATTTGATTGAACGGCCAATCCAACACATTTGCGGCCTCTAGCCTCTCCCATAAAGAAGCATATGATTTGCCATCCCCAACCTACACCTTCTCGAAGAACTTTGGATTTGCCTCTTTGTCACCTATCTGAAATCCTAAACAATAAAATGGATAGAAATCCCAAAACTTGAATCACTCGCCGTAGTGGAATCTCACTCAGATTTCACTAAATCTTATAAACCTACAATCCCAACTTTCTTTGCAACACCCGAAGCCCGTAATACACAAGTCTTAAGCCAGAAATTGCACACAACAAACAATGCCTCCTATGTGCCAAAGTCACAAGAAATATGCAATGGCAAGTTCATTTGAGCATCCACAAGCTCAATCCTAGATGCACACTTGAACCCTCAATGGCGTTAACAAACGACATCTACTCTAATTTCATCCATATTTAAAGATAATGACTGAAGTTTTTTCATCTGAATTAGTAGTCCAGCAAACCCATAATTGAGCCTATAAACAATAAATTACAAGATCCATATCTCTGATTGTAATTTAGATCTAATTTTTACAAATGAGAGGTATTATCCAACGGTGCTAGTATGTGAACCCAAGACTGTAAGCTTGTGAGCATTGAGCTTACAATATAGGTACCTATAATATAGATACCACACATTATAGAAGGTGTATGTATCATAAACACCTATAATATGGATATTTGTAACATATGTACCCTATAATTATAGACAATTTCTATAATATATACACCTATAATATAGGTATGTAGTATTTTAGGCTCATGGGCTCACACTCCTATGCTCACATATTAACAACATGTATCTTAATTTTAAATGGATGTATTTTAATTTGAACACTTTATATTACCTCTAAGTTTTTTAAAATTTTTGGACATCATGAATTAATATCTACCTATATTATATTGCACGTTGTTTGCTAAAAAATTCTAAGTGACCCCTCCAAGATTTTAATGACTCAAAAATGGATTTGGATGAATGGAAATCATTTGTTTGAAGGGTGTTTTATACATGTATAAACTACAATTTTTTCTTTAATTTGAAAAAAAGATGCATTACATAGATTTAAGGATTTAAAAACTCTCTTTCAAAATAAGTTTAAAATAGTATATGGCTTGAAGATAAAAAGGGAATAAAATCACAAATAAATGTATATACATGATGAATTTTTTTATACCAAGACCTTAAATTATTAGATTAATTTTAGATTCAAATGTTTAAAATTTTTTAATTTAGAATCAAAGTATCAAAAATGTTATTTAAATTATTTTAATCTAAATTATATAAAAAAAATAAAAAATAAAGACTTAAAAAAGGTTAATTTTCCTTCAACAATAGATGAATGAAATTTTAGCACTAAATTATGAAAGCAAGTTAGATTCTTACTACATTTACACATTTTAGAAAGTGCGTGATGCCATTAAAGGACTAGATTTGGTAGGTTTCCTAAAGTTAAAAATATCAAGTTTTAGAAACAAATAGAAGTAACCAATTAAATATAGGATTCAAAAGGAATAAACATTTTATAAAGCCCATAATTCACAACAAAGTTTTGAAATGTTAAAATTGTAGAATTGTCAGTTTTTGACTTCATTTTGAAAATACCCGTAGCATGATAACACCTTGAAGCACTATGTTCATCTTGTAAAATATGAATGTTTAATTGCTTAAGGGTTAATAATAAGAACCATGTTCCATATTTGATCAATTTTGATTTTTTAAGATCCCAATCTATTTTTTAATTTTTTTTAATTTGCTTGTATCTTTGTACAAATATTTACTTCAATTTCATCAAGTTGGTTGTAAAAAAAGGTTCTCTTTAAAATCTTCAAGTGGTTATATTGAATGAATGAGAAGTTATTTGGACAAAACATTGTCATATAAACTTTTGTTGACTATCCAAAATATGGGCGTTGGAGAGTTTAAGGTAAATTGGGATGGAATGCCTAATTTGGGATGAAACATGGTTTCTTTTTTATGTATTTGACATAGAAAATGCATATATTGAAGTATGCAACAACAAAAATTTGTATTCATGTCTGAAAAGCTGCAAAATGGTTTTGTATTATATGCATATATTGTTGTATTTATGCATTGTAAGATTAAATGTTAAAATGACATCCAAACCAAATACTAATTGTTAAAATATCAATTCAACAATGCATGTCTTACCATATTTTAGAACATAATTTGTGCTTTATGAATAAATATGGTGCCATACACTCTATCCATCCAATAAATCTAGACCTTTTGTAGCAATGAAAATATAAAGGATTTAACAACAATTTTATAGTAAATGTGCAATAAGTCTTCTCAAGTGCAAGACAAGTGGATGTGAGTACTCATTGCAATCAAATAAAGATCATAAAGTAGGAGGTTGCAATAGATACAAAGTATGACATATAAATAACAATAGGCTTTATAAAGAAGGAAGACTTATGATGCGACCTTGTCTTCTTTGCGTATTTAGATCTACATAATAATGGTTGGAAATTCAATAGATTCAATGAAAAGTTCAATGTCTTTTGGTCTTTGACCCAATCAACTTCAAATTACTATATAAAAAAAATCAATTTTTAGAATTTTTTTAATATGTAAAGTGCACAATAAACTAGACTTTTTGTGCTCATTTCACTAGTCAATATTGAAAACAAAATAAATCATCTTCCATCCTAAAATCTGGTTTGAAGTAAAAGGACAAGTAATTGAAGACAAATGAAAAAAACAAAAGGGACTAATATTACAGGGTAGAGGGAATATATATGATTCCCTACAAACCTTTTACAAGTTAAGGGTTAAGAATAGGAATTACGTTCAATTACTTGTTGAATGAATATTTAAGTGTTGTTACCTTCATAAGGACTAAACAATGTTTTTTTTTGGGGGGGGAGGTTGATTTATTGCTCAAATTCATGAAATTTGTAAGATGTGATTCTAGTCAAGATGTAGATTCTTATTATAAAAAGAAATGAGACATTTTGACTTTTCACAAAAAATTGATTTTTTTAAATAGAAATTTCATTTCAAATAATAATAGGTCTAAATATAGTCCATTCTAAATGAAATTATACATGAAGGTTGAATCCCTTTTGTACAACATATCCAAATTTCACTTCATAAATCCAATTTCTCAATTTATAAGAGCGATTTATAAAGTAGCCTACTACTTTGGAGGAGCCATTTGTATTTTTATCTACTTACCTTGACCTTAATTTGAATTTTTCATACTCATTGTGAAGAATGGGTGAAGAATTATTATTCTCTTTAAACTTGTAAGTGTTATTTTGGATGCATGGTGACAAAAGTGTTGGATTTTTGTGAAAATCAGACATGAATAATTGAGGGGGGATACAAGTGTCATTTTGCCAATGATGAGAAAATTAGACGGGTGCTTGTGAGAAATCCCCCCCCCCTATTCCATATTTGTATTTTTTTTTAAAGTTGTTTGAGATGTAACAATATAGAATATCAATTGCCATTTGTATTTTTTTCTATTTGTATAATTTGTATCTATATTTCACATGAATATGTATATTTTTCATATGTTTTTGCATATATTCCATACATAATTTATATACCATATGTATTATGTATCTCATATCCGTATTCTATATCCTAGAGTGCCAATTTCTAATCTTCTCTAAAGTCAAGATCGTCTCTCACGATAGCGACATATATCTGTATAATATTTCACATGGATATGTGTATATTCCATAAGTTTTGTAAGTATATTGTCTATATTTCACATACCATATATATTGTGTATTCTATAGTCCATATTCCATAGCACCAACTGCCAAGATCGTCTCTTGCAACGGCAATCAACGACAAGTACTTATTTTTTGAAATGAAAATCAACGACATTGGAGAACATGGGAGTTTTGTTTTTAACCCAATGGACCAAGTTGCATTTTTTTGGCAACATTGCAATTTTAGGGAACTCACTACAAATGGAATTTTTATATTTTTCTTTGAAATTTTCACATGTATATTTGAGGAGTAGTTTTAATGTCTAACAATCACTATAAAAAATCCATGTTTTGTGTGACATTTTACAATTTTTTGTGATGGCTTTTAGGTGACGTCTAATAGAACAAACTTGTGTTTTTATGTCAACAATAACGTCTAATGTAATATTTTATTTAGCTCAATTTTCAATATTTTTTCAAAAAAATAAAATCATAGAATGTAGATTGTTTATTCCAACATAACAACCACTAAAATTGGCTTTTTTCAATTCCATAACTAAATTCTCAACATTTTAGTATTTTAAATCGTTCTCTACTTCTTTTTGCTTACTATTTTTTTTCTATATGTTGTACAATTCCAAATTATCTAAAATTTTTTAAGCATCTAGCCATCTTGTTTTGAAGAATGATCCAAAGAAGCACCACCATTTTGGGCATTTTTTCATACAAATGTGACCTTGTGAAGTGCACCTACCTAATTTTTTATAGGGCTTAAAAAAAGGATTTTTGTCACTTCAAACACTAATAATATGCAACCTACACCATGAAAATTTCTGAAATTTTGTCCACATCTCCTCATACCAGTATACTATAAGATCCAACATTTACATGTGTCCAAAAATGTGTAATTTTCTAAAATCTGATAATAGTTAGAAATGGCAGTTTTAGAGCGTTTTTGGTGAAAATGTAGTCAAAAACCTTTGGGGGTTAACTTCTAAAGGACCAAGGTCTTTTTTCTGCCAAAAAACACTCAAAACTACCATTTTTATAGCAAAGAGTTAAAAAATTTGAAACTTTTTTTTTTGCACATCCAACCATAGGATCTTACACTTAACTAGTATTAGAATGTGTGGAATTTTTTTTTAAGAAATTTTGACTTCACAAATTGCAAGATATCTACATTTAAAGTAAAAGAAACAAATTTATCATCACATTGTGGGAATAGATTATTTGACTCTAAACCTTTTTAAATTAAATTTCTTGCAATACAAAGTTTTGAGCTTTATATCTTTCTTGTAGGGAATTGGGTTGAGAGTCTAGGGGAAAAAAAGATTCAAAGAAACTTAATTGTAATTCTCTAAAAAATTATTAGCTAGAAGTAGGTATGAAATAGAAGGAAAATCTAAATTATTAACATCTCTAAAATGAAATTAGAACACACTAATTCTAGTGGTGAGATTGTTCTAGGAAGCAAAATAAACCATGTAGAATTTATGTTTTGAAAAATTATAAAAATTGCATTCAAAAATGAATCCTACAAGTTATTTTTTCAAGAAGATGCTCTAATTGCCCCCCAAAACAAGATTGTCCATATCTTTCTCATAACAAATCCAAATGGAATGAATCAAAGCTTTCCATGTAGACAAAAATATATAATCTGTGAGGGGGAAAAAAAAAATTCAAAATTCAAAATTCAAATTTTGGAATTTCTTTTTGGTACCCCCTCTCCCTTGTTTTGAGCTTATTTGGACATAACTTTTGTTCCCAGAAGCACCAATCGGAAAGAAAAAAACAAAAAACTATTATTTTCATGAAGCTAAAAAGTTTCAAAAAATCATGACAAAAATTCAGCCCGTAGGTACTTGCCCCAAATCCCATTTGTCCCCTGAAGGGACAATGGTCCTTTAGGGGTTAAATTGAGATCAATGGATCTAGATTTTTTCATGGGGGAGAAATTGCAAGAACAAGACCTGCTTGCATATTTTGGGTATAAGATCCAACAGGTACATGTGTCCAAAAATGTGTTCTTTTCTAAAATTTGATACTTGTACTAGAAATGGCAGTTTTGGAGCGTTTTGGGTGAAAACATAGACAAAAACCTCGGGGATAACTGAGATCTATGGATCTAGATTTTTTCGTG
Organism: Antitrichia curtipendula; assembly: GCA_951230915.1. Lineage (NCBI taxonomy): Eukaryota > Viridiplantae > Streptophyta > Bryopsida > Hypnales > Leucodontaceae > Antitrichia > Antitrichia curtipendula. The sequence continues at coordinate 42,920,462 of OX579634.1, forward strand.
GGGGAGAAATTGCAAAAACAAGACCTGCTTGCATCTTTTGGGTACATAGGGGTACATAGTTACTCAGTGGTTTCACTTTGGAATCCAATCCAATCCAATCCTCATTTAGTTTCAAAAAACATGAGAAACCATCATTCCGACTCTTGAAATGACTGAACCAAGGAACCCTTAACTTTATTGCATTCTGCAGTGCCACTCTGGCTGGCTGCTTGCATTGCTGGCCTGCACCGCTTTCTGTCCAACTCATGACTTTCACGCGTCGTGGTTTCAGTTATGTTGCAATGGGGTGCAACTCAGTTACCCGACTCATTTCACCGACAAAGTGATCGACCTGGTCATGTGACGCCAGCTGCATGAATGATGATATTGAGGGAGAAGCATTTGTGTGAATGGTGTTGATCGAAACGGACCTGCAAGTGCTTCTGATGCTGCCCCAAGCCTTGGTGCCTGAAATTCTGAGCCCAAAGGTGGAAAATACTCAGTTAATCCGAAGTCATCCCAATTGCACTCTTCTTCATATCCCTTTCCCATCACGTGGAAAACGAAACGTGAAGGAGTCTGACGAGCGGCGCAAACGGGTGATCAGTAAGACACTTTCAAATTCTTCAAACAAAACTATTAATTGTCATCGATTTCAGGAGAGATTGGTGTGTTTGTACTATCTGTACATTATCGATCAAATGAGAATCTTAATGATTTTTCAGTTCGCAAAACATTTTGTTCAACCAATGTAAGTTACGATGTGCACTGAGAGAGCTGCCTTGATCAAGAACCGAGCTGTAAAGCGCATTGAGGTAAGCTTGATTGTTGTTGGATATTAATTTAATCTGGGTTTGTCACGTGAGAACGTTTAGGGCAGTTACACTTTCAAATTTCTTCAAACAAATTAACCTATTGTCATCTCAGGAGAGATTGGTGAGTTTGTACTGTACATTATTAAATGAGAATCTCAATGATTTTTCAGTTCGCAAATCACTTTGTTCAGCCACTGTTACGATGTGCAGTGAGAGAGCTGCCTTGATCAAGAACGGAGCTGTAGAGCGCATTGAGGTAAGCTTGATTGTTGTTGGATTGTTTTTTTAAGCTGGGTTTGTCAAGTGAGCACAGGGAAACCGGGAGGCCAATACCGGGGGGGGTATAAACTTCCTCCGAGTACACTAGGGGGGGTATTTTCAATTACCCCCCCCCCCCCCAAACCCCCCTTATGACTTCACCCCCCCCGGTATCATGAACTCCTGGATCCAGAACGGATGAAAAAACGTAAAACGAATGACATATTTATTGGATGAAATACATTTTGGATGGATGACAATTTGTTGGATGAATGACAAATTTATTGGATGTAATACATTTTGGATGGATGACAATTTGTTGGATGAATGACAAATTTTTGGGTGGATGATATTCTGTTGATCGGATGACAAATTTTTTAATAAAATTTACGAATGAATTTAGGATATACACCTGGCCAGGTTTGGATGATTTATGTCTGGATGGATGATTTCAGCAAATGGTACCATCACTATGATAGGGGTACTAAAGCTGGACTAGTAATCTCATGCATTTGTTCATCTTTGCAAAATTGATCTCCAATGAAGCACACAAGAATAGTTAGCAATCAAATTGGCAAAACATTGCTTAAATCACATGGGAGTAGTTTCCAAGTAATATTCATACAATCTTTATTTTCAATGTCGAAACAGAGAAGTCTTGAAACAACTTCTTCAGAACTAAGAAAAATCAAACCTTAAAGTCTAACATCCTGAAATTCCCAAATCACATACCACGGACTCTTATTGATCATATACTAGGTAAACTTTAGCCTGTCCAGCTTTGATTTTCCAGCTACACCAAGGAGCGATTCTTTCAAAGCAGCATTGCTGGCCTACTCCTGCACCATTCATTCAAGTCATGGTTAGAAGACACGCAAAAAAACTGCCAGTGCCTCTGTGAAGTTATGTGTCACAATTGCTTGGTTTACAAAGGAATATATATTGCCACATTAATTAACGAAATAGATTTTATGAATGCTTACTGCAATCTTTAGTAGCAAATGATTTCTCAAACATACCAATACTGTATAATCCAGAAAACCCTCACCTTGGTTCCATGCTGTGATTCCATGCTCAACGTCCAATTATCACCCCACCAGTTGAAACTTTCCCTGCAGCCAGGCGTTCTCCTACATGTTAATTGAGCAAATGATTCTCAGATCTGTACTTCTTTGGAAAGACTACAAACAATTTGAACACTGAATCCAACATGCATCGTTTGCAGAACAACAAAAGTTCCAATCCCTATAGCAAGACCATCTGCTTTAAAAAAAAAGATTGATACATCCTATCTACTTTCAAATCTATCTACTTTCAAATCTCACGATACCATATCGACAGCGTTCAGTTCATTTTCAGTAGAACATTTTCAGTAGATACGCATTTTGATGTTTCGGTTCTTTATGTAGGTGGAGTACATGCTAGAGGAGGACGATGACTCACCATTGCTGATAGACGACAACGACTTGAAGAAACACTTCCTGAAGCTGTTCGAGGGCTTCAAATCCGAACTCAATGCGCTCGTGGCGCAGGATTCAGAACTCTTGTTTGAGAAGAGCATCCTAGAGAAGGTCTCTGACCTTGTGTGACCTTCACATGTGCTACTCCATGTGGGACAATACAACCTTGCTCCAGCCACAATGAATGGCGTACTGAAATTTTGAGGTCTAGACCTGCAAAAGGGATGATCGTTATAAAGTCTTAACAAGTAACGATCTTGACGGTGAATCATTTAGTAACATGCTCTTCAGAGACAATAGTCTACAGTTTTGTCTTCTAAGACTTTCAGTTGAAAGGAGAAAGTTGATGAAGGAGAGTGAAAGTATTATTCCAACCTCAACCCGTGTTGTGCATTCCAGCTGCAATTCCCTTCATCGTGAGATCTGGTTCCACTGGCATGTTATCAATCACAAGCTTGGCTTCTTCCAACTGCCCAAGAATGTCCACTAAGCAGTTCCAATGCAGAACAATGGGAACAATGTCATAATCTTGCGACATAGCTTGCAACAGTCTTCAAAACTTCATCTATAAGACCTGCATGAGTACAAGCCAATAAAATAACCACAAAGGAGTGCCCATCAGGCTTCACACCGGAACCTTTCATTTTCCTAAACACTTCAACAACTTCAAAACCACATCCATGTAAAAAAGTCCCGGATCTGCATTCTATCAAACATTAGTCGAGCATCATCAATGCTACCACAATTTGCGTACATGTGAACCAGTGCATTTCCCACACGCACATCTGACTCCAATCCCGCCTCATGCACATGCCTATGAACCTCCTTCACCCACACTAAAGCCTCGACTCCTGCACATGCATTCAAGATGCTCACGTAAGTCACTAAGTCTGGCTTAAAGTCTCCTTAATCATTTGCCGAAACATTTCATATGCCTCCTCAACATACCCATTTTCAGCATATGCGCCAATTATCAGAGTCCATGTATACAAGTCTTGATGGAGATTTTGTCAAAAATTAGTCCCGCGTCCTCGACACTACCACACCTTGCATACATGTTGACCAGCACATTGCCCACACGCACATCAGACTCGAAGCCTCCTTCACAAGCATGGCTGTGAACCTCCTTCACCCACTCCAATGCCCCTGCAGTTGCACATGCATTTAGGATACTTGCATATGTAAATGCATCAGGTTTGAAGCCTTTCCGTTTCATTTGGAGAATAAGTTCAAACGCTTCACACTCACATCTATGTTCTGCAAGTCCTCCAATCATCACCGTCCATGTCCTCACGTCACGTTGCTCCATTCTCCCAGAAAACAGTCTGGCATTGTCGATACTGCCACACTTTACATACATGTGGACCAAAGCATTTCCCATGCACACATCTGACTCAAATCCCCCTTCACGACCATAGTCGTGAACCTCCTTCACCCACTTCAGACTCCTGGCACTTGTAGATGCATTCAGGATGCTCATATCTCCTTCACCCTTTGCATGATCGACAACACGGAACACAATTTCAATTCCAAAGTTTGACAGGAGGAACTGGAAGTCGCAGCCTCAATTTCACTCTTCTCTGTAAAGAATGTGACCTCACTGAGCACTAGAAACTCCTTCATGTCCCGAGTTCCTAAAAAGCCAACAATAATACATTTTAGTACAAAACGTCACATTCAATCAATAAGTGCCTTAAGACATTCAATTCATACACATGGTTTACTTCAATGTGCACACATTATTAACTTTTGAAAATATGCAAAAATAGACTCCAAATAAAAAATGTAAGTGCAACTACAATTTGTAATGTGTACCTTTGCTTCTCCCGATAGTACTCAGCCAACATGTGCATTCGTTCACTATCTGTTTTGGATGTATATCCATCAAATCGTTTTTTCCGAGGAACAAATTTCTTTAAGTGTTTTATCTCACTAAATAATCTCCCTCTCACTGTGTGTACATTTTCATTCAATTCTGCCATAACTAATCTCTCATCGTCGCTTTCAATGTGTATCTCCATAGGAACTACACCCATGTCATTGCTAAGGTCCACCTCCTCAATTCCTTCATTTTCTTGCTCTCTGCATATTTTTCTATTTTTTTTTTTTCTAAGTTGATCGAGTTTCTCTACCAAATGAATCACAATGTCTTCCACCTCCCATGTCATAGTGACCCCATGAAAAACTAAGGGCTCCATCCTATCATTTTCAACTATTTTCAAATTACATATTTTCGTTAACCATTGTCGTTTAGTTTCTACAGTTTCTTGGGGACAATGTATCATGGAGTGCTCAAGCCAAGTGTTTGCTTTCTGCATATTCCTGTTATATTTAAACCATTCCGAGGGATAGTAATCACGCAAAAACTTTCGTCCATACTTCTTCCCTTGGACCCTATGAATTTTACGAGGCGGCCTAAAAATTTGATCGTAATCTGGTCTCACTCTTTCTCCAACATTACTAGGCACAGTCTGTGGAATTGATTCTCCTTCTTCAACATTACCGGGCACTGTCCCTGGAATTGATTGGACGTCCATCACTTCAGAAATCTTCAAAGCTACAAAACAAACAAGACAACACAAAGAAAATCAAGTCAGCACAAAAGTGTACACCTCTAATGGAGTACTCGAACGTTTGTTGGAAGCTCTCAAAATGGATTAGACTTGGAGACCAAAGACAACAATCCCCGGTGACCACATAATTTTACACTAAAATACAAGTGCAGATGTGTAACAAACTAAGCAAGGAAGCTCAATGCTCTGACACCTACAACAATAGCTCAACAAGCTTCAAAACTGGCATCCTAACAGATGAAAGAAGAAATAGGCAGCCCAATCCTTTGTTTCACAAGAACCTACCTAAGTTCCCAAAACGACAACGCAATCTTCCTCCCAAACTAAACACCTGCAAATAAAAACTTGCAAACATCAAGAACCACAGAACTATAACCTAAAAGCCTTTGCCTTGAATCCATAATAAGAATCAACAAGCTTTGAAAGTGAGGGAGTTCAAGGCCCCCCAAAACCTAAGACAATTGCTCAAAAAGCTTCAAATCTGGACAACTAACAAGAACAGGGAGGTCAATGCTCTATTTGATCACAAGCACCCTAAGTGTCCAAGAAAACAACAGAAATTCTTCTCCTAAACTAAAAGACTGGAATTACATTTAAAAAATCCCATTAGCCACAATGCTCTAACCTCAATGCTAGTCTAAGGTAGAAGTTAACAAACTTGAGAAAGTAGAAGCACAAGATCCAAGCAAATGCGCGAGAAGGCAAGGACCCAGAGCTGGAGAACTAGACAGTGAAGCTCCTAGTGCAAACCGAGGAGAATTCAACTAAACTGACGAGGGCGGGTAATTGTTACTAGATGTGGACACCAGAGGTGCAGAGTTCGAACGCATGCAAGGACAGCAGCAAGAAGGAGCCGCTGGAACCACAACAGAGAGCTACCTAAACAACAGCAGAGAGGCGCAACAGAGAGGAGCAAGAAGCACCCTGCACAACTGTGTTGTGGAGGCCCTAGGTTCCCGCCGAACATCTCTCGGTGAGCATCTCACCACCGCTCCATTTCTTGGATTTTTCACTTCAGTTTTTTATGGGCCCCGTTGGAAACGCAGACGCTCCCAACATTGGGAACATCGGCGTTTTCAGCGGGGAACGCTCGGATCGAAGACACGTCTGTTGCGTGCTTACAACAACCACGGAAGGGAACACAATTTAGGTCTTTCATCGCCATAGGCTCAAAGGAACCAATCACTCAATGCACTGAATGATTTCCCACTTTTTAATATTAATCTCTAAGGAGCAGCTGCAGTGAGGCCTTGGCTAGATATTGCACCGTGATACTACAAAACCAATAATACAGATACATGATTCTACTACAGCTAAAATCACTAAATTGATGATGAAGCAGTACCTGTGAACTTGTGAACTTCAGTACGCATTTTATTGCTTAGCATGATATGGTCTTGCATCTACTATTGCTTTTTGAAGAGCCTCCACAACCTGAGGAATAGATTTGTTATCAATCTGCTAAAATTTGGACCCAAAATAAAACGTAAACTACTAAGCATTTATGTCTTGTATTATAAACTAGGGGGCAAGGTTTATATCATCACCTCATTCACGTCGTTCACAATTGTACAATATATGATTGTCGATCCACTCTTTCCAACATCTTTCAGAATCTCCCTTGCAAGCTCTTCCCTAAAAACGGCGGAGTCCTTTGATTCCATAAAAGATATTCGGTTGGTCAAATGACGATATCGCAGTAAAAGCATTCTGCAATTTCAGGGATTCTATTATATCCGCTCAAACCCTGTCTCATAACCACTTCATGTGAGCTGCAAATATATGGAACTGATAATAGTGGGCATTAACCAGTCAGTCCAGTAGAATAATACACCAAGCTTTACGAAATCAATAACTACAACGTTTCAGCAAACAACATTTTTTTTTAAAGTCTCTTTGTGACTTAGGTGGGAACCAATTCAAATGAAATGTACACCTCTGAATCTACAGAAAAGCTTTGCAATAACTCTATGTGCACAAGAAGAGAAGAAGATTTCAGCTCTTACTTACGTGTGGCAGTTGCAGTAAGGGCAACAAAAGGCACCTTCGGCAGGAAAGGTGTTAGATCGTCAAGGTTCTCATACTCATGCCTGCGGAGCATTCGCCCATGTTCCTTAGCACAAGTTTATACGAATGTAGGATAAGCATGTGGTCAAAAAACTGAAAAGAAATCCGATACCTGAAATCGTGACCCCATTCAGAGACAAAATGGGCTTAATCTATGGCTAGTAGAGACACTCCTTTCCTCAAAAGTGCTGTCCAGAAACTGCACAATAAAACAACACAAAAGATCCTTCGAGATCTTAAATTTGAGAGAACAGGTCGTATGAGAAAGAAAGTGGTCGGAAGAAGTAAAATATCTAGCTTTCAACATACACATCTAGTTAGAAAATATTTCAAGCTAAAGGTTGACTGACCTCTAAGAAACAGTACAAGTCTTCTCCGGCGCTTACCAGATAGACTTCCCACTCCCAGTGGCCATGATCACCAAGCAATCCTTTCCTTTCAGAATTTGTGTGACCACCTCTTTTTGAAATGAACGGAACGAGGAGTATCCAAAAAACTCCTGCTCGAATTAGCCCAACAGTCGTTATTCACAAGCCCAGCAAATGTCAAGTGCCGTAATGCCGTAATTCAAAACGAGGAAATGACTGTAGTGTGTGCAAAAGGACTAAGTGAGCTAACCTTCAGGACTTTCTCCATCGCTGCCAATATTTTATCAACGACAGCAGCTATAATTTCGAATTGCAGCAGGAGGATCAATTTCTTCTCTACATCATCCTTTGTGACCCAACAAAACCCCTAATTATGTGAGTAACAGCACAGGCAGAGGAGCAAAGGGATTAGGATTTCCCAACCGAAAACAGAAAACTAGCCCTAATTACAACCGCAACTGCAAAAACGCACACTAAGTTAGCTACACTGCAGATTAATCTCCACTGAACTACAGTCTTGGCACTTATTCAGATGTCCAAAATTCCATCTTCCTTGGAGTAAAAACCAATGCAGCACCGGCAACCATAAATGCAGATGATCTCATTCAATTTCCAGAATCTAATACACCTGGAAAAACTGCCAAAGTTGGCAATTCAAATGCGAACGACACCCGCGTACGAAAGCAGCGCAGCTACAAGCACAAAACTCAAATCCTCAGCCATAATCAAACAAAATGTCACATTGACCAAGAAGCATCGCATGCTACAGCAAAGACGACAACCACATCATCTCTGCACAACATTCAACAGAGAAACTGGACTGACTTAAATTAGAAAACAACAAGGTATGACTCTCAAGAAATCGCAATCGCCTTCTTGGCGCTCTCAGCATCGTCACTTCCGTGAATCAGGTTCCTGGACAAACAGGGAAACGATAGCGTTCAGCGACTTACTGACAGCAATAACAATTCACAAGCAAGGGATATGAATCCTCCTCTAACCAATGGCTATTGAAAGATGCAACAAAAGCAATAGTTACATTCAGTTTCAGTAAACAGCAGGGGTTGGTATCGATCCTTAAATTCATCACTGTTTCAGAACCATGATCAATTGAACCACAGAAATTGCTTGTCAGCGTGACGTATTTGTAGCAGTATTCATATGGCTGAGCCCTAGTTTTGCACTGGAACATTCAATGAATTAAAGCGGAATAAGGAAAATATCCTGGCATGGGAAATTGAGTTTCGGTCCTGTGTCAAAATTTAAAAAAGGATGAGTAGCACGTCATACCTGTTGATGTCAATGCAGTAATCTCCACGAACGGTTCCAGCCTCGCAGGCAGCAGGGTCGGCGAGTCCAATGATCTTGTGACCGGTGACAGCGGCGTCCTTCCCTTGCCAAACCATGGCAACCACTGGCCCAGATGGGATCAGAGACGAAAAGAAGGACTGTTTGGAATGTTCAGCGTAGTGCTTCTCAGCGAAGGCACGCCCCACCTGGACCATCTTCAAGGCTGTCGCACATAACACGTACACATCAAAAAACTTAGAATAGAAAACACAGATCGTAATTAAGGCAATATAAACAAAGAATCATATATTATTCAGCTAACGAAAAACATGCAAGCTTATCAAGTCCAATTGCAGGCATGAGATCAGTCATTCTAAATCATTGAGTTCCATTCTAGGCTAGCAAATGACTCCCAGTGGCCATGATCACCAAGCAATCCTTTCCTTTCAGAATTTGTGTGACCACCTCTTTTTGAAATGAACGGAACGAGGAGCATCCAAAAAACTATTATCTTCCTACCACCCTCGATGCAGTGCAAATGTCTGAGCTCAGTTCTATTCAAGTAGTTAAATGGTCCCTATTGCATCAGAATTCTTCAGTTACATTGCATAGCAAAGTGCCCTTCCGATTAAACTCAGTGAGTAGAACCAATACGACTGCAGGAACGAAACCATAGACCATAGGCCCACTTGCAAGCATCAAGTCTGCAACTGAAGCAAATTCACGAGAAATTGTCTTCAAGTTAACCTAAATCCTGAACCCTGAAAACCTAAAACCTAAACAAGCAAGTGGGAGATGGAATACCGTTCATGACGACATAGTCGTCCGGATGCACGGGAGTCGAAGGAGTCTCCCAAGTAATGTTCAAGTCATCAGCAATCTGATCCTCCACCTCGGCCTCGACTTGCCCATTACGAAACTGAACAGTGGCCATGATTGAACAGGGGCTAGACACAAACACTACTGGAACCGACATTGGTGTTACTAGCGATAATCCAGGAGAACGCTACATGGCTGTCTTAAAAGCATCACTTTTCTTCATAGTAGTATATATGATTAACTTGCTCCACTTGCAGCAAAACGAAACATTTATCATCCTCTGTTCCTTCTTTCGCCTTAATTCAAAACCTGCACTTAAGCCAGGGCGAATGTAGGGCAGCTTAAGTTTGATCAGCAAAACAGTGGATTAAATCAGATTTCTCGATGAAAATAAGAAGAATTCCAAACCAAAATGACGACGAGATCTTCGCATGACCCTTCCGTTACTTGTTGAAAAAACTACGAATTTGACGTGGCTTCAAGTAGACAAAGTAGCGAAGTAGACAAAGTCCTCAGAATCATAAATGACCATCATCCTTTTGGGATCAAATTCATGCTAGAAGTGATAACATCAACAAGAGGTTTAAAATTTCGAACATACCAGCTCATCCGCAACTGAAATGATCCATTGTGTCCACAAATTGTGGAAATTGACGCAACCTTGTGTGCTTCAAATCGTGAGAACACAGGCTCTGTAACAGCACGAGTAATCGCAACACTCTTCTCACCAACCCATTAAAACTTTGCACAACTCTTTCTCCATTGTACACATCTCTCAAACATAGAAAGAATCTCGTGAAACTCTCCTGCATTCTCACTCCTCTCCTGCAAAGGTGTAACCCTAATGTAACTCCTGATGTCCATTGATGTTCTGGATGATGTTTCATTCCAATAACTTCTCATTCATCCAATAGCTTGAATGGTTCTTAGTACTCCGTACCAAATTGATGAAATCGGGGTAAATATAAATTTATATCAGACTTCAAAAAAGTTCAAAGGTTCAAAAAAAGGGGTTGGGCGTTATAAGATTAACCCCAAAGTGACAAAGAGGACAGAAAGTGTCCTCACAGAGTTTCAAGTCCAGTTCAAAGTGCTATAACTTTTGCATTGAAGGTCCAAATTCAATAAGACGTGTTGGGAAAGTTCAGTTCTCCCTTCTAGTTTGTATGGTAAAATTTTCAGATCAATCCAAGATGTATTGATTTTTTGAAAGCCAATCAAAGTTCACAACTTCAATTTGAGTTCACCAAACTGCATTTTAGGGCTGCAACTTCGAGGCCTCGTATCTCCTTCATCCATTGCTCATTTTCAATAAAATTTGTTGGATTTTGTTCCCCTTGAAGTATAATTATTGTGGTAAAGTTTTCATGTCAATCCAAGTTGTTTTGAATGTTTGGGTGCAATTCAAAGTTTAAAATCCTGCCATTTTTGGATTGTAGTGAACTTTGGCGGCTTGTTTCTTCCTCATAGAGAGTCTATTTTCAATAATTATTTTTGAAAAAGTTGCGCATACTAGTCTATTTTTTGTGGCTAAAATTTCATGTTAATCCAATAATTAATGAGTGACTGAGAAGCATTATCTTCGAAGGAGGTTCAGCTTTAGATGTGTTTTTTGCAATTTTTCTTACTGATTTTTGACATTTCAAAATTTTTTTCTAGACACAATGATTCAATTGAATGAAAAAAATTTCACCAATGTGTTTGTATACTAGTTTTGAATCTTTTTGTAGTGTAAAGTTTTTTCATTTGAGTAGGTTTAAAAATCAAACTTCACCTCCACATGTGTTTTTGGGAAAATTTCAACATCCATTTTCAACACTAAAACATTATGATCATGTAATCTATGTGGCCAAATGACTTCAAATTTTGTACATGTCATCTACAACATGTATACTACAAGATTGTACAGTTGAGATTTGTACAATTTGAAGACATTTAGATCCATAAAGCTTCAAAGCAATGATGTTTTTGAACCCTAGAAATTGAATGTCACTTTGGGATTAAGGCAACTCCAAGCATGCATCAACATTACCATGTTAGGAAAGTGAAGGAAGTGAGGCAAATAAGAGGATGTTAGCCCGTAAAGGACCGTACCTATGTTTTCACCAAAAATGCTCCAAAACTGCCATTATTATTACAAATATCAAATTTTTGAGTTTTTTGAAATTTTTTGACACATTTAACCATGTAAAATTATAACTACAATTTGGCGACATGCTTGACAATTTTCACATCATTTAGAATTATACAACATACAGGAAAAAAATAGTAAGTAGAAAGAAGTACAGAATGATTCAAAATACAAAATTGTTAAGAGTTTAGTTATGGACTTGAAAAATAATCTACATCCTGTGATTTTATTTTATTTTATAAATATTGAAAATTGAGTAAGATAAAGGACTTCAAAGTTTATTTTAGAGTAAAGAATCTATACCTGTCCGCAAACTGAAACTCCTCATAACTTTGATCAAAATGGAATAATTCAATGCTTTCCACATATATATAATTCTAAGAAACCAATTTCAAATCTTAGTTTTCGAAAAATGCTTATCTTTTTTTGCCTAGACTGCCCATTTAATAAAAAAAATACCATATTAGGCTACAACTTTTGACTTGTATTACCAAATGTCATAAAATTTAGTGCACATGAAAGATATTCTTTGTCCCTACCTTTTATTAAAATTTTAGCCTAAAATATGAAAATCTTCAGTCACACATACGTGTCCAAAATTTCTATGTTGCCAAAAAATGTTGTCTGGCCCTTCAAAGAGTAATGTGATCACAAAAAGTTAGTGGGAATTGCTCTAAATCTTTTAGGCATGTGAAAATGCACTTTGCTCTAACTTAGTTTTGGGTGCTAAAGCCAAGTAAAATTTTAGATCCAAGTACAAGTTGGTATCCTAGTCCCCTCTTCTAAAATCTTAGAATCTAGTGAAGTTTGCATGACTAATTGATAGGGTCTATTTTTCTTTTTTCTTTAAAATTTTTGAAAAATTACACTGTAAACTTTACTATTTCTACTAAAATATAGGTATAATTTCAAATGTTATACCATTAGTATAAATAATTAAAACTTTTCATTGACTCAAAACAAATCATCAAAAAGCTTATGTTTTGTCTTATCTTAGTTATAATTTTTATTTTTTAAGTTAGCAAGGTAGATCAATTATAATTTGAATCTCAATAAGATCTACAATTGAATGAATATAGATAATGTGGATCAAAGCATGCATTTGAAAGGGCAACTTCGTGCTATTGATACTCCATTGATCTTGGAACTAGGATTGCATTAGTAATATACATTGTGCATATAGAGATATTACTACTAAAATGTCATTATAAAACACGACTTGTAATGAACTTAAAAATACAAAACATAAGAATTCCTAAAGTGTATATAAGCTATAGATTCACTTCTTTTTTTAGATTACAAAAAATAAATTCATTACAAAGGTTTTGGAATTAAGAAACTCTTTCTTAAAGTTGTTTCAAAACAACATCCACGTAGAAGCTGAAAATGAATTAAATTGCAAATAAATAGGAAAAATGTGTACATAGTGAGTTTTCTTACGCTTGGCTCTTATATTATTATATTATTTTTAGATCCAATTGTTTGAAAGTTTAATATAGATTCAAAGCTCTAAAAATATTGTTTAGAATTTTTATATGTTTATGTTTTAAAATATTTTAAAATAATTTTAAAATTTTGAATTGAAGAATATTTTTTATTTTCCTTCAACTATAGATGAATGAGCTTAAAGCACTAAATTATGAAAGCAATATGAAGTTTAATTTCTTATTGCATTTATATATATATTTGAGTAAGTGTAAGAAATCATAAAAGGACTCCACTTGGTAAGGTCCCTAATTCAAAAAATTGTTTGATTTCGGAAACATATAGAAATTAGAATCTAAATATAGAATCTTGAAGTAATAAACACTTCTTAAAGTTCATAATTCACAAGGAAGTGTCAAAGTTTCAAAATTCGGTAAAATTATCAATCTAAAAAGGCATTTCTGAAATCTGTAGTGTGAAAACACCCTTCAAGCCTTGGGATCTAAAACCAACAATATTGAAAAAAACTTACAAACTTGTAGATATTCAATGCTTTGTTAACTTTTGATACTTTTCAAACTTGAAGATGATAAGAAGGGATGCACTTGTTTAAAAATAATAATATTGTCAGTATTAGAAAATGATAAGTTGGATGTTTGATGATTTCAATTTGAAATTAATAATGAATTTCTAAAATTAAGATGGTTAAAAAAATTAAAAATGTACACATAAGTATATATGTGTCATTAGATTCTTTTGAATTTTTTTTATAGACAATTGCATTGGTTGAAATCTTGTTTTTAATGCAATGTTTTTTCATAATACAAATTTGATCCATCATATGTAGATTTACAAGATATTGAGTTATTTAGTATTTATAACATGATTATTATCATGCTGATATCTACAAATTAAGGTGAAATTTATAAACATTTTGACATTGATGTTGAAATCAATCTTGAAAACTTTATCTAGAAGTCATCATCTACAACTTTCATTTGTATGCCAGTATCAAAAAATGAATTTAATACTCACTTTGTACCAATTAATATTAAATAATAATAATAAATTTATGGGCCCCGTTGGAAACGTAGATGCTCCCAACATTGGAAACGTCCGTGGCAAAGCTGGGGAACGGCGTGGAGAACACAGGGGAACTAACGGAGCGTGGATGGTGAACTTCAGAACTTGGGGACGTTGAATTTGACCTCGACCTAGTTTTCAAGAGCTAAAGGCGTTCGCTCTGTCGATTATGCATTGTTGTGCAGGTGTTGCAACTATTAAGGAAGGCACGCACAAATTGAAACCAAATGATCATGTTTTCAAAACTAAAGTCCAGTCTCCAATCTATTTCTATTTTGTAAGCAGTGCACCCTGATCACTTTCAATTGATTGCCTGAGATCGCAAAATAATAACTTAATGACTATGAGTTCAAAGATTGTCTTAATGCAAAGAGCACTGACCTTTTGTATCAAAGAATGTTATTTGGGGTTGTGCTTTTTTCCGATTAATAAATTTGTGGAACATGTTTACAAACGTTGAAGTAGAATATAAAACTTTTAAACAAGAAATTTAAGGGAGCTCAACAATCATGCAGTTAACTTATCTCTAAATTGACCTTTCTCTGTCTCTTGATTAGGATTCAATGTGAAAAAAGAAGGTCAATAATTTTGAAGGTGAAAATTCCCCAAACCCTAATTTTAATATCAATTGTCACTTTACAAGGTTGGTTATAGATGTGTTGCATCAAAGAGAAATCTTGTAAAATTTTGTATTATTAGCATGATGAAAGAATCTTGATATTGTGCAAGTTTGGGAATTGAAAAGTGCACAGTCAAGCACAAGACATATTGCCAACCTAGTATAACTTTGACCAAAAGAAAGAATGGGTCCCTAGTAATATCAAAACTACGCTACTACATGTCCGGCAACTCTTGTCCCTGTACAAAGGCTGAGTGACCCTGTACAAAAGTTGAGCAACAAGGGTGCTCAGATATCTTCATCTAATCTGAAGATATGGTTGCTTGAGTCATCACTGTTAAGATTGACCAAGGCCTTCTGATACTCCCTAATCATTTTCTCGAAAAAAATTGTCTTCCTCTGTGCACATTCAAAACCTCCACATGAGATACACATGATCTAGAAAGTTGAAGGTATTAAACTTACAATCAGTGATGAGAAGCAGAGTTCTAGGCAACGTACTGAAGAAAAATAAGCTCCATCCAGTTGAACAAATTTTGGGCATTCTTGATTACCATGCACAAGTTGATAATCAAGCTAGGTAAGTAGAAAAGGATCAAAAGTTGAAAACAATTTAGGAATTCTAGTAAGCACTACAACCGAAATTACGTGATTTTAGTTATAACCATCCATGTATCCTGAACCCTTAAAACCTAAACCCTTAAAACCTAAACCCTACACATTTTGTTGTAGATTCACGTTCAGAGTTTGAAAAGAAACGGAGTCCTGGTGCCATATAAACTAGCTTAGAATGTGTGACTCAGCTCTTCTCCCAAAAAAACTTATTATTTAAAATAATTTTTGTATGTGATTCTCGGCGGCCCACACGACTTGTTTTTGGATTAAAAACAATAATTCTAAATATTTTCTCCTTGACGACTCATGTGCATGCTGTGGAGTCAAATATTCAAATATTTCAAAATGATTTGCAATTGATTGTTCAAATTCAAGCCTTCTTTATTCAAGGCTTGCTTCAACCTTCTAAGGTAAAAGCACACACTTAAGGGCTTGTCCGCCTTCATCATGGGCTTTTGTAGACAACAAGATTTTTAGCTTATTTTTAGAGAAAGATAAATGATTGTGCCAAGTAGCGTAAGTGATTTCATAATTTTGAGAGAATTTGAGTTAGTTCAGATTTTTCAAAGATGTTGAACATACACACAAATTACTATCAATAGGTTTGCCAAAACTATAACACAGGCTCCCTACAAAATGAAAAGAAAAACTTGAGAAAAAATCTTGTGAATTGCAACAAAGAACAAACGAGAACCCTTACTATAACCATGGCAATTGTAAAGAGACCATCAACAAATGTAAAATGGACTTATAAATAACAACAAAAGCAAGTCTTCCATAAATTGGCAATCCCTGGCTTTATGTAGTAGAAAAAACGTACAAAAAGTTTTAGACCATTTCATCCAACCAATCAAAAGTTGTAGGCAATTCCCTCAATTGTGACTAATGTGACTAATGCCCCCGTGGGCCGTGGGGCATTCGTCAAATTAGTCACAATTGTGCAAATCTCCTAATTTCATGGCCTTCTAGATTCCAAATTGGTCCAAGACTTTTGTAGTATTGGGAGTACGTCCTACACAAGCATCCTATAAAGTGAAAAGCAACATTTGATTCACAATGTATTTCTATTTTTTTTTAAACAAAAAAAACAATCCACAAATTCTACAAAAATCTAAAAGTGACCGACGCTCCCAAAAATTTAACTTCATTGGCTTTATGTAGAAGAGAAAACGTACAAAAAATTTTAGACCATTTCATCCATCCAATCAAAAGTTGTGGCCAATTCCCTCAACTGTGACTAATGTGACTAATGCCCCTGTGAGGCATTAGTCACATTATTCACAATTGTGCAAATCTCCTAATTTCATGGCCTACTAGATTCCAAATTGGTCCAAGACTTTTGCAGGAGTGGGAGTACGACCTACACAAGCATCCTACAAAGTGAAAATTGGTACTTGTATTAGAAACTCCATACATGGATTTTGATTGGAAGAAAATGGGGCCAATTTGGATTCAGGTTCTAAAATAAATTGCTACTATATAATAAAGTATTCTGCCCTCCCATGTCACAGCATGAAGATTTTTTTGGGACAAGAAATTTATGTCAAGAGGAAGATAATTTTGGGACAAATGGAGTATTAGAGACCCTTTCTATACTAGACTATGACTATGATCATTCTTCAAATTTTCACTCATTTACAAGTTCATTAATTTGACTCTTAAACTTTCATTGTTGAATTTCATTACATATATAGACAGTTCTTATGCAACATGACATTTTGATTTAAGTTTGTTTGTGAAACTTGATTTATATATATATATATATATATATATATATATATATATATATAACAAGTGATAGTTGGAGTCATATGAGCATTTCTATAAAAGTACTATATAGTTCACTACTCAGAAATAGGAAGTCTATTGTCTATCACTATCTTGTGGATCTAGAGTATACCAATACATTTAAAATGGAATTCTAGTTGGTTCTGTGGTTTGAACAGTCAATTGGTGTTGTACACTAGTTTTTAACCACTTTTTATTTGTAAGAGAGAGCCCTAGTGTATAATTATCTATTTGATTGTCTCTTGTATCAAATTGAAGGGTCCCGTAGGCATACTTTTCATTTTTTATAAATAGACCTGGTCCATTATTAGTTTGAAATTTGTATAGGTGTTGATGAAGTGCAAATTGTCCTTGTAAGGGATCTTCTGATGTAAACCATGTTATTATGGAGGACTCCATGTTCAAATCATCAACATGAAGCTTTATGAAAGAGTTTTTACTGAAGTGTAGTTGGCATACATTTGTGGGACTTTCTTCAAGACCAATACATATATGACTTGTACTACTTGATTGTTCATGGAAGTGTTGGTTTATCTTATCACCAAATGTTGACTTTGCACTTTTCCATATGTTGGTTGCAATTTCATCTCCAATGTCTTTAAATGCTTTCTCTTGATGAAGAAATACCTTTTTTGAGTGGTATGGAACAATATTACCCCTGGCATTAATCCCTCCATTTGATGAATAGCCATGACTAAGGTTTCTATAATTTTCCCGTTGAGAATTTTCAGCTTTCTTCTTACTTTTCTTTCTATAAATTGGAGCCCCTTCATAGTAAACAATAGCTAATCTTGACGTACAATTATATACGTATTTGGATAACATATGTGGAATGTAGATCAAAATAATATAACCCAATTCCAAGTAAGTAGTATCAGAAGTAACCTTGTCACTATCAAATATTACCACAGATGTTGATATGATAGGTACTAAATTATCATCCAAGAAGACATCTTCCCACTTGTATTTGTTGTTATTGTACTCATCCATGTTCCAATATGGTTTTGTATTAGTTATGGAATTATTTTGACTTAGTATATTGGAATAACTAGTTTGCATTCTTATACCTATTGGTAGATTTGAAGCATGACAAGTGGAGTTGTATAATACACAATCTAGTTTCAATTCACATTGTACAATTAATCCCAATAACACATTATCTTTTCTTTTCTCAATATAGTTTTTGTTGTCTTTTATCAGAGTATGATAATCTTCTAGCTTTTGAATAGTAAAACTTGTGAAAATCCATAAATTGAACATAGGCTTTCTATGTATCTTGTAATCAAAGTCTACAAGATTTGGACATATTTTACACCTTCTTCCTTTAGTTTTAAATCTATCAAGGCAATTTCTACATATTTTGTGACAGCCATGTATAATTTCACCCTTGGGTAAATCAACATCTTCACCATTAAAATTAAATTTTTTTTTGGAGATCATGTTTTTCTACATTTGAAGGTTTGATTCATCTATTTGAATTAGTGATGAGAAAGATACAGACAATCTTATTTTTTGGACAATATAAGCATCTTTTTGAGAAAATAACGTACATGATTTATTTTTCAATGTAATTTTAATAATTTTTTGTAAAAAATTAATAGACAGTCTCCTATGTTCTTGATTTCAATGGTGACTTTGAAACTTTTTATGAAGATTGAAAATCACAATATATTTTTTGGAAACATAATTTTTAATTCAATACATGCTCAGAGGTAACAATAATGCCACCCAATGCCCGAGAAAGACAATTTCTCGGCAAGAAAGAAAACTTCCAAAAAGTTAGAAGTCAAACTTCACATCTTTGATATCTTCTACAAAGTATTTTGTATCTATGGAAATATTTTATTTATTTTATTTGTATTAGTAATGAAGAGGTTCTAGGCCAAATAAAATTTCGAGCAAGGTAAGCGTTTTCTTCAAAACTTAAGTTTCAAGAGGCATTATGTAGAGGCATTTTTCATAGCTTTTCATTTAAAAAATTCACCTTGGTGAAGCATGCTTTCAAAACAATCTCATCGTAGGGATTATTGTTTTTGTATTCCACTTTACAGGTATTAATTATATAATGTTTCATAAAAATCTAACATACTTCTACTTAGTAGTTAATAATTCCTTTAAAAGTGAATTTTTATTTTTATTTTTTTAACATTTCATTCCTAGAGTTTTATCTCCATTCTTCAACATTAAAAACTATAAAATTAAAATGTGTAATTCTAGAATTTAAGCTATGAAGATTCAAAGTCTTACAAATGTATGCAATCTAGGCGCCAAAAATCTGGATTTCTTCACCTTGAACGCAAATATATTATGCACTCTACTTGATCAAAGCTTCTAAATATTTTTATTCAATTTCTTATACTAGTCTTCTGTAAGAGTCTACAATGAAGTATGCAAAGCAAACTATTTCTAAAGATTTTTGCACTTAGCAATAGAAGTGGTAGTTTTGAATCTTTCTTGATTAAAAAGTGCCTTAACCCCTACAAGACCAACTTGATGATTTTGACAAAATAACTTTTTTGAGCAATTACTTGCACATGGAGATTTGCATATTTTGGGCTGAAGTTTTATTACAAAGTGTAGGCAAGGAATTTCTTTCATGCGCACTAAATTTCAGGACGTTTGAAAATAGAAGTCAAAAGTTATAGCCTATTATGTAGTTTGTTTCTCAACTTGAGTAGTTCGGATAGGTTTGAAAAAATAACTTTTTTCAAAAACAAACTTGAAATTGGTTTTCTAAATTTACATGTACAAAAAAAGCAATGAACCATTCCATTAAGATCAACAAGTCAAAAGTTTTGAGGTATTTTACTTTGCAGGCAGTTATGGATTTTCTACTATAAAATAAACTTTGAAGTTTTTTATTTTACTTAGTTTTCAATATTTCTGATTAAAAAAAGCATTAGATCCAAATTATTCATTACAACTTTACAACCATTGGAATTGACGTTTTTCAATTCAATAAATTCTATTTTTCAATTCCATTTAGTATTTTAAACCATTATCTTCTTTTTTCTACTTACTATTTTTCTGATATATGTTATACAATTTCAAAGGATCCTCATAACTTTTCAAGCATGTAGACAACTTGCCTTTAAGAATGAATCCAAAGAAGCACAACCATTTTGGAAATATTTTCATAATGATCCGACCATGTAAAGTACAATTGCTCGTTTTTTTGCAGGGCCAAAAAATTACAAATTCCCATGTCAAACGCTAATATCTTGCAATCTACATGGTGAAAGCTTCTGAAATATTTTTCACATCTTTTCAAGCTAGAGTACTACAAGATCCTACGATCATATGTGCTCAAAAAGTTTTTTGAGAATTTTGGTACTTGTACTAGAAACTCCTAGGTGAGCATTTTGGGTGATAACATAGTCAAGGACCTGTAGGGGTTAAAAGTTTATAGATAAACAAACTAGTACACTTTGAAAAACTATTGTATAAGCTTAACCACCTACAACACATGAAGGACCTTATATTCTTCTATGCATAAAAGATATTGACTTACTACATTTTTATAAATTAAAAAATCAAAAATTTATTTTTTCTTTTCTATAGGTTTTGGCAACAAAATTTGATATAGCAAAATGAGTAAAAATTGCACTTGAAGACCTTCTTTTTAGTATTATAATATCAACAAAAAATTTAAACATTTACTTTAAAAACTAAAAAGAGTTATTGTGAAGTGTGTTTTCAATGATCAACAAAGTAAAAGATAACTTTTACTTTGAAATAGATATATATAAAAATAATTAGAGGAATTGAAAATATTGTTTATTGTTGTTGTTTTTGACTTTACTACCTTCAATTTGTTTATATTATTGAGTGTTTGAGAAATAGTCTTGTGATTGGAAGATTTCATTCATATTTGTTATTATTGGATCTGATTCAATAAAAAAACACAACAAAGTAGGTGAGTACATAATTACAATTGAAGAAATGGATATTCCTATTCCAAAGTGGAAGATACGATGTGATTGTGAACAATGTGTTACTCCTGAAATGCCTAATGGAAAAGTAATTCATAAACAGACAGCTAAAAAACATGATAAAAAGAGAAGACTCAATTTGACTGAAGGTATTCAAATTGCCGAAGAACATGTTCCCGAGAGTCATGTAGAGCAAGATGTTGGAACTTCTTTGGATCAAAGTAATGAAGCCGTGTTGGGCCAACATACTCTAGTTGCTGCAGAAGAAGTAGTGATTGAAACAATAGTTGGAGAAGGAGGAGGGCATGGAGAGCAAGAAGAAGAAGAGTCGGTCCCCGTGGAAGATGAGGAGGTTTATTTAGTTCAAGAAGATGATGATGTTCCGGTGGATGAAGATGAACTTTATCCATCTAGAGAAGAAGAGGAGATTTACATGGAAGAAGTTGATCCTAGTCCATTGGAAGAAGACGATGTGACTTTGCAAGATGAAGAGGCTACAATTATTGTAGAAGAAAGTGATGTGATTCAAGTTGATGAAGGGACCCAATTATATAAATTAAAAAAAATTATGCAATCAAAAGTAGTTGAAATCCAGAGACTGTGTGATTCTCATGGATGCTCACAAGCTATGCAAGAGGATCTACTACAGATGATGTTCAGTAGATTGGGGCAGAATAATGAGAGTGTCCAACCTTGGGAGCGCACATTTGGAGATGTATTCCAAAACATGCCTAATACATGGAAAGGAGAGTTGACGGGGGGGACAATTCCATCATCTTGGAAGAATTTGATGAGCATATACAAAAAAGAAGGTCTGATTGAACCGCAGCGTTGGAGAGTATGTATAGGAACCAATGAATTTGTACACGAACCTTTCATCCTGCCACCTAGTATTGATGACAGTTGTAGTAGAATGAGTGATAAATTGTGCAATTATAATCCTCCAAATCGAGTGATGAAACGCAATTGTCCAGAATGCTCTGAGAAATGTACAATGTGTACAAGTAGATTGAGAAAAGATATGATTGCATTTGACTACTTATCAATGATTGCAATGTTTCGTCTTCTGATGAGTACGAGAGCATTTTGTGAAAAAATGCTAACTATGTGGCGACAAAAATCAAGCTGGATTGGAAAAAACAAAACTGAAGCGCCTAATCATGTGAAAGAATTTTGGCATGGACAAAAATTGAAGGTCTACTAAGACTTTTGGAACCCGGCCTGTGAGTGGGAACTACCCATTCTATGTTTAACTCCAGGATGTAAGATTGCTTACCCAACATTTCCTAAAAAGTGTCAGAATTTAATACAAGGATGGGATGAAGCATTTCAAACATATGGGTTCAATTGTGACTTGTGTAAGCGGTGGATAGTTGGACGAAAGGTGTTGGTGCATGGAGATCCTCGAAACATTGCTTTATCAGTCCATTGGGATGGTTTCAACATTAGTGAAGGCAATAAGGAGCGAAGTACATGGGCTGTGAATGTTGGTGTACTAAATGCAAGCACGTCGGATCCCATTATGCTTCTACCAGTGCTCTTCATACCAACTGTACCCGGAAGTCAAGCCTCAACTACTAGTCCAGCATTAGAGAAGATGCTTAAAAAATCCACAACAATATTTTTGCGGCCTTTTATGGAGGAGTTGGAGGAAATATTTTGTAGTGGGTTTAGAGTGCAATACAGCTATCCATCAAATCTTATAAGTCCACTTCTATCAGAACCTGAAGCAAATGGAGATATCATCCAAGGTATGCTTATGCTTGTAACTGGAGATCACCCCGCCAATTGCAAGATTAGTAAACTCAAGCAGTCAGGAAAGGCACCTTGCCGCCGTTGCAAAATGCATACTCAATTGGTAGAACGTGAGTACATTGCATCCGGATCTGGTGAAACTCGAAGAAGAAGTGAATACGTATATGGACAAAACCGTCAACAAATCTTAGGGACTGTTCAAAAATGGACATCCAAAGAACTATATGCAAATCTCTGTAAATGGTGGGAAAAACCGGAAGGTCCTCAACGTCAAGAGTTTGGAAAGAATTCAGGCATCTCCGGTGAATCTCCACTCTGGCAGTTTTATCACCTCTACAGATTTGACATGTCAAAAGATATCATCTTTGATGTCATGCACACTACGTGCTTGCAGTTATTCAAGTATTACACCCTTGAATTGTTCAAAGAGATCTCGCGAGTGCAGTGCACTAAAGATGTTGAATATATTTGTGCTGTTGTTGAGAAAGCACGTCCCCGTGAACTGAAACTTGGACGCTGGCCATACAAGCCCGTTGAAACCCATACACGCTATGTGGCCGAAGATCTAAAGTTGTTTGTCATGTGGGTTGTACCCTTTGTATTGCGTACATGTGGACAAAGAATGAAACCCGAATTTACAAAAATTGGACTTCTACTCAATGACATTGCCCACCACCTTTTCAATTATACAAGGGATAGTGGTTGGACAAGACAACAAATTGATAGGGCTTCGAATTTGTTTAAACATTGGCGCGTAGTATCAGAAGATGCATTCGGTCCAAATTCGAGTCCTTTGGAGCATGTAGCAGGGGCATGCCATCTTTTGGAGGATATCAAGCGTTTTGGACATTCGGATGTCTACTGGTGTTTTCCTCACGAGCGAGAAGTGCAAAAATATTTGGACATCAACACAAATCAGAACGGGGTGGAAAAAACCTTCATTGTATTTTATGCAAGAAAACTCTTTCAAGAGGTCAATATACAAATTGGTCAGGAGGTTGATGGTTTATCTGTTCAACAAAGAGTTTTGATGAAAATTCATAGTCATCTTTTGTTTCCCCAAGGCCACCCAGGTGTTGACATCAACAATCGTATGACATGCTACAACCAACATGAACAATGCATACTGTATTGTAGGTCTATTGAAGAAGCAAAAGAATTGAATCAATTGATCAAAAAGGCACCCAAAAGTGCTTGTGCACATATGTTGAGCAAGAAAGGCATCCTCATAGGCCGATTGGATAATGTAAACGTCAAACTTGCTGAGCCCTACGTAGAGAAGTATGTAAGGACATACTATCAATGGAGGGATGAAGAAGTCTTAGTTGACACAAGTACTATAAAGATTATGTTTAAAGGAGCAATCTACAAAATTGGGGATGATGTAGTTGTCACTAGAGATGATGATCCGCAAGGGACCCCATGGAAGTGTAAAATCAAAGAGTTCATTTTTCATCGTACAAATGAAGAAGTGAAAGTGCACTTTGCCGCTAACTACTACAAATTACAACAAACTTGGATTGCAGCTGCACGTCGATACGAAGACGACATAGATGAAGTGACAAGCATGAATGTGGTGGACACTAGTAGCTTCTATCCATTTGATGAAACAAGCATAAAACCATTGCACTTGATTCAACATAAATTTATGAGAGTTGATATCAGTCGAAACCGCGCTATAGCGTACGAAATGTGTAGGATAAAAAGGAGAAATACATTAGCAATGAGTTTATTTAGGAATACCTTATGAACAAGAAGAATATAGATTTATGTGAAGTAGTAGTCAATAGAATGAACAATGTTTTTAGGATTCCTACAATGTATACCCTTTTTTAGCTTGTTGTAATCATATTTTTATGTTTAAGAAGAATTTGGAGTGCATTTGCATTTTAACGCTTTCAAAGTGTATTGTAAACATTGGTACATAGTGTTTTCTCCAAGTCTCCAATGTCCCCACTTATGATGATAAAGTTTTCCTTGAAAAAACATTGCTTCTACAATAGGTGTTTGTCATTAGCTTATGTACTTCAACTTTACTTAAGCAATAAATTTTATTTGATTATTTTATGTCTTGAGTTATTTTATGTTTTAATAGAAAAAAATTAAAATTACATTTGAAGAATTTTTTTTTTTACAAATGATAGTTTATTTATTGATATTTTTTAATTCATTTGAGGTTCAAATTCTCTTATGGAAGACAAATTTGACCATACTAAGTAAAAGGATATCTTGATAATTGAGGCTTTCATGTTAATCTGAATTGCAAGTTTGTATTACAAGAGAAACAATGAAAATGTATGATTGTTCATTATTTATGTGATGAAATGGTTGAAAGATTGAGATCATGAATAAATCATTATAGAACAATTTACTTTTGAAAATTCTTTGTGAGTGCATTTTTTATTTTCAATACCGTTAACCTCTGAAGGACCAATATGCATTTTTTGGTAGCAAAGGAATTTTGGGCAAGTACATGTGACTAGATATTTGCATATTTTATGCTTAAATCTTAATAGAAGGTGGGAATAAGGAATATCTTTAATATGCACTGAATTTCATGACATTTAGAAATACAAGTCACAAGTTGTAGACTACATGTTACTCTTTTTTTTGTAAATGGGCGATGTGGGTAGAAGAAAAGAAATCATTTTCTTCATTAAAAAAAATGATAATTGATTTTGTAGAGTTATATATACGTGAAAGCTTTGAATCATAATGTTTTGATCAAATAGTCAAAAGTTATGAGGAGTTCTAGTTTAAAGGCAATTTTAGATTCTCCACACTAAAATACACTTTGGAGTCCTTTATTTTACTCAATATTCAATATTTTTCAATTTTCAAAATAAAATCATGGGATGTAGATTTTTTATTATAACATTTCAACCATTAGGATTGGGATTATTCAATTTCATAACTAAATTCTCAAGAATTGTGTGTTTTGAATCATTCTCCACTTCTTTGTACTCATTGTTTTTTCGTGTACGTTGTACAATTCCAAATGATGTGAAAATTTTCAAGTAGATAGACAACTTTACTTGAAAATTGAATTCAAAGAAGCAACACTGTTTTAGATACTTTTTCATACAAATATGATCTTGTGAAGTGCATTTGCTCATGTTTTCATAAGGCCAAGAGAAGGGATTTTGTCGCTTCAAATGCTAATATCTTGCAATGTACATGACAGAAAATTTTGAAATATTTTCGAAATATTCTCAAACTAGGTTACTACAAGATCTTATGGTTACATGTGTCTAAGTTTTAAAAAAATAAATTTGGTGCTAGTACTAGAAGTGGAAGTTTTAGAGAGGTTTTGGTGAAAACATAGTCACGGTCTTGTAGAGGTTTATTGTGTGCTACATTCATGACATATATTTTAAAATACATGCAAATTTCAATGACTAAGATATGGATAAACTATATGCCTAATAAATTATCAATATTGAAATCAAATGTCATGTGCATTCTTTTTAATTAAAATATATGATTGAACGAATTCATTTCT
The DNA here is from genome assembly GCA_951230915.1 of Antitrichia curtipendula. Taxonomy (NCBI): domain Eukaryota; kingdom Viridiplantae; phylum Streptophyta; class Bryopsida; order Hypnales; family Leucodontaceae; genus Antitrichia; species Antitrichia curtipendula. Next base: position 42,946,941 of record OX579634.1, read on the forward strand.
ATTATATTAAAGCTAATGTTTGAAAAACCAAAATTTCAATCTACAATTGAAAATTTAAATACAAAGATTTTGTATTAAAATTTATTTTGAAGAAACAATTTGGAAGTGAAAATGCATATGGTTGAGGTTGTGTTAGCCTTGAAGTATTCAATGAAAATATAGTATATGGTCTATACAATGAACAAAATTATTGTAGAATAAAAAATATGACTTCTTCAAGACCCAACAATTCTTTGACAATTAAGGATTTCAACGAATTGTCTTACTTTGAAATTTTTTGAACATGGATGTGCTTGAAAATCTATATTCTAACCATGCAAAAGAAAAAAATATTCTTTCTTGTATACATGAATTTTTTTGTGAAAATATTGACCATACGTTTTTTAAATTAAAACAGTTTTGGATGATCAATTTTACAAGCACGAAACGCAACTTTTGGGGAATAAAAATTAGAAGAAGAAGAAAAATGTCCCACTTGAAAAAAATTATTGGAATTTAGGCAACTGTAGTATTATTTAATTTTAAAAAATGATTAATAAAATTTCAAAACAATTTTTAATTTGTACATGTACAACTTGTATATGAAATGATTGTTTAGGGAACTTAAAATAGTTTTTTGTTTCTCAATAAATTAAACCCAAAAGAAAATTTGTATCCTTGGGAGACAAATTGGATCTTGAGTAGGTACTTGTACTCTCGTATTTTGCCATGATTTATTGAAACTTTGTTTGAATATAGAAAAATTAATTAGAGTTGTAGGAAAATAATTTTTTTCTCAGTTGGTGAGTAGGAGGAAAAGTTATATTCAAAGAAACTCAAAACATGGGAGATTTGGACAAACAAAAAATATGCACAAATTTATTTTTTTAAATTTTTTAAATTTTTTTCTTATATACTATAATATTGTCAACATGGATATTTTGATGCGTTCCACTTAGCTAAGTGGTGTGAAAATTATAAAGCATCTTGTTTTGGGGGGAATCTAAGGATTATAAGCATCTTCATGAAAAAAGAACTCGTAGGATTTATTTATGAATGCAAGTTAAACCACTTTAAAAAGAAATTCTACATGGTTCAAGTAGATTGCTTTCACAATCTTACCATTGGGATTAGTGCATTTTAAATCCACCTTAGAAATATTAATAATTTAGATTTTCTTTTAACATTTTTTATAAGAATGAAGAGTAATTTTTTTTTGTAATCCCCGCCTCCCCTTGACTCTCAACTAAACTCTCCACCACAAAGATTGAAACCTCAAAAGTGTTGAGTGCAAAAAATTTAAATTAAGAAAACTCAAAGTCAAACAATCTAGTCCCTCAATGTGTGCAAATGAACTTGTTGTCTTCACTTTAAGTGTAGATATTTTGCAATTAGTGTGGTTAAAATTTTTTAAATTTATTCCACAAATTTTCATACAAATTAGGTGTAAGATCATATGGTCACATGTGGAAAAAAAAAAGTTTTAATTTTTTTAACTCTTTGCATTGGAAATGACAGTTTTAAGTGGGTTTTATTTTGGAAAAATGTTTTTGGTCCTTTAGAAATTAATCAAAATTATTACTGAGAATATTTTGTTTATGCAACTTAATTTTTTCTGGATTTTAGAGTAAGTAAAACTAGAATTCCCTTTGATTTGTAGATAAGATTTCACGAATTTCTAAATTCTGTGAAGTAAATTCTAGTGAACAAAAATATGACTGAATTTCTTAAGTTTTTACAATTTCATCTGAAAATATCAAAAAAATTCAACAGATAATTGTATAAACATTTCATGCACTTTTCATATTCTCCACAATTTTAGGAGAATGTGGATTATAAGAAACATAATACTAAAGATTTAAAATTTAGTTAGTAGTATTTTACTTCATAAAATTTAAAACCTGTATTCTATGACACTAAGTTCTATTAAATTTCTCGTAAGTATTTATACACTCCTAGAAAGTGTTGGAACTAAGCAAGGAATTAGAAATTGCTTCAAATTCCAAAAAAATTCTATTATCTGTAAAACCTATATATAAAGTGATTGTTTAAAATATTAAAACCTTTTCCTTTTTTTAATAATGTAATCACAGACTTATAATTGTTATTAGTGGCAAGAAACTTCTTGTACAAGTAAATTTTTTTCAACAATTTTTAGTAATTAGTGTAATGAAAATTCATTTTAAAATTTTGTGATAGAATTTCAGAAAATTCAAAATTTTGTGAAAATATTATTATTTATAATGTGTTTTTTAATTCTAATAATTTCATCTAAAAAATCCCATTAGAAACTAATTTAGGAACATTTCAGGCACTTTTCAAATTTGCAACATTTTTTGGAATTTTTTTGGGTAAATTTCAAGATATAAGAATGTAGACTTAAATTTTATTTAGTAGTATTTCACTTCACAGAATTTTGAACTTTGTGAAATTCACCCAAAAAAATTACAGAAAGATTTTTCATTCAACTAATTACTAAAACTCTTGAGAAAAATTTATTTGCACAAAAAGTTTCTTGTCACTAATACATTTGATTACATTATTAAGAAATTTAAACTCCTTATTTGTGAAATTAATTTAATACATGTAATTTAAATTTGTGAAATTAAATTAAATTAATTTAATTTAATACATGTAATAATATTTCATGTACCACAATTTTTTTGGAAATCTCTAATTCTATAGTTTGCTTTGGCAACTCTTCGAGGGTAAAAATCGTATTGAGAATCATTGTACCTGTACCGATAAGACCTTATGCACCCGAACAGGCAGAGGAAGTTCCTCTTGAACAGTGCTCGCAGGCAAACCCCCCCCCGGTATCTCAAACACAGATTTCTGAATACCCCCCCTGGCCCCACATCGAGGGGGGGGTAAGAAACCGCACTCCCTGCGACACCGGGGGGGGGAACGCCCCGCCGGTTTCCCTGTGTGAGGACGTTTAGGGAAGCTAGCTGCAGTCGGGTTTCTCTCTTGCAATTGCAGCATCCTGAAGCAGCGTCCCCAGCTGAAATGTTTGAAATGTAAATCTGTCAATAGTCTCTAATATCTTGTTCTTCGGTAACGTTTCGTTCTTAATAGTTCCTCTGTTTTTCCAGCAACGTTGCTGATGCAGGGTGAGGTCCTCCAAGATTTCTTGAGAGCTCTACCTTACACCAGTATGCCATGTGAATTGCTGCTTCAATTTGTGGTTTAGTGCTCTGAAAGATGCGGTTGACAATTAACTTTCTAGGTATCCTACACTCATTCAATAATGCTCTCCTCACGAGACTTTGGAGGCGAATATCTCTTCAATCTTGGACAAAAGTTCTTGACTTCCACTTCAACATGCCTTCTCTTCGATTTGCTTAGAAACAATCCCTACTTCGTCAGACACATTTCTACATACAAATTTCATTTAGTTTTTTGCTTAATTGCAATAAGTTGAAATAGTTGTGACAATAACAGATGCACATACCTACGTTACTACTCCACTATTCTTCACGTTTGTTTCTGATTTTGGGCTGTCGTGTTTCTTGGTGAATACTATTCTTGATAGCAATGGAAACGACTCGACTGCAGAATTTCAAATATTATCTCAGCTGGATGTTGTCTTTGGGGGGACTTACAGTAAACAGAGCTTTGGAGTCATAGTGCATATCTTAATGGGAAGACCATGAAAACCCAGCCGAGTCTGTGCTTCTGTCTGAGGAAACCACTCCCCTCACCGTACCCACGCCTGGATTCGCCGACTCTTGCACTCAAACAAACGAAGCCTGCTAAGGAAGCATTGATGTAGATTTTAACTGTCAAGTCTAGATCAGAAAAATTGCACTACTAGTCGTAGCCTACGGAAGCATTTGACAATAGAAATGACATTACATTGCTAATCCTACATTGCCTCAGAATGCCAACTGCTATCTTTTTCAAATTGAATCATACACTTCAGCAGCAAAAATAATGAAAAATGACGAGATGGATTCGTACAAGTAGGGGCAAGCTAGTGTCGAAGCCAACTTCCCAGCATGAAACTCTACATGAGACTCGACTTGAAATTCTGGATCACTTAACCAATGTCTCACCTGTTTGCCTACCTAAAGGCAACATGCACCTTCACATCACCTTGACAACTTTGTGCAATTCAAACAATGGAACCTACACAACAAAGAGAAACACTTGTAGAATGCAACAAAAACCCGATGCAAAACAGAACCCGACGGCATTGACAGGCAAGTATATGGAGGCGTGCATAACCCTGTCTCTCGCATCCGCCGACTTTCAAATCAAAATTCCACACTGAAATTCCACACTGGACCTCAAATTTATAATATTTTTTTAATTCTTCCTGCACCCGAGGGCCTTCCATGGATGATCAACATGCTTATTTGGAGTCATAGTAAATTTCTTGAACAATAGGGATGAATGACTCCATTCTTGATTTCAAATATTAGCTCAAATGAAGGTTTTCAATGGGTAAGGTAGGAGGTCCTTAACCCTTAAACGACAGGCTCATAACTGTGGAAATCATATATTTTGACACAGTGTGAATTTCTGGATTAAAATAATGCAAAAGCACTCATTGGAAGTCAAACTACTGTAGTTGATCTTCCCTTTTCCCACAAAATTTGGAGGATGAATAGTTGCACTTTTGTCCTACACAGGAGATTTTCTTGTCATTCATCGGCCGCAAAACGTCCGCCTCGACGTTTATGGGTTAACCCCTAAAAGCCCGAGGGGTTTGGACAAAACACAAATGTGTTCTAAAATATAAGTTCTATAACTTTTTTGAAGTTTGTATCAAAGAAGATAATGTGAAGCATGAAAAGTAGAAAGTATCCGTACGCGTATAGTCAAAATTATAAAATTATTTTTAGATTCTCTTCAAATGAATTTTGAAGATATAACTTCAAAAATTCACCAAAAATACAATTTCTACCTTTAGGATTTGAGTTTTTTTTTTATTGGTCAAAATTGTTGTTTTTATTGATCTCAGGGGGGAGGGGGGCAATGTGTAAAAAAACTAAAGAGGGAGGTGTGAATACCAAGTATTTTTTAGGGGGGTATTATTTTTATTTTTTATTTTATAACATGCTATCATTATATAATTTCCTAATTTTAGTTATTAGAGAAGGGGCTTGCATTACTTATAATTCTAAATTGATATGAATAAATGATATGGTAATTTAGATTAAAAAAGAATTCTACTGTCTACAATTTTTGTCCTACATTAAATTTCTTTCAAACTTTCTTTTCTTTCCCCCACTAATGACTACTTACAACTAGAACTTAACAGAAAAGTGTAGTCAATATTACTATTGTATCTTCCATTAAAATTGTCAATGACACTCATTTACTAGGCAGGTATCATATTATTGATTGAACTTTAAGTTTAGGTCCTTCTTACATGATTAATATGAATGATACAGATTGCTTTTTGATATCAACTTTACTTTAACCTACATGCACAATGATATGTAAGATTTATTTTTGCACTATTATGGTAGTATGAAACTACAGTATGAAATAGAAAGTAAAAACTATTTTTGCATAATCATAGTAGTATGAAATGGTAATATGCAATGGTAGTATGAAATAGAATGTCTTCATTGTGGTTACAAACACAATGAGTGAAAAAAATGTGCATATCAAGTCTAGTTATGGAGACACCAAAAAAAATGAGTTTGTACACCTAAACTCAACGCCATCTTCTCCGCAATCCTAAACTGGCACCTTCAATTTGCAAACACAAAACAACAATCCTAAACTGAAGACAGTGGAAAAGAAAGACTAGGCGATCCCCAAACCCCAGAGCAAATTCTGAACCTTGAACAACTGGAACGACAAACAGAGGGCTTGGAATAAGAATCACCAATTCCCAAAATTAAATGACAGCCACCTAAAGCCATCCAACGTCTATTGTAGAAATTAGTAAAGTCTATAAAACTATTGAACACTTTGAATATGCCACTCACAAGGCAGCAACATTTAATATGTTTGGCCAAAAAAAAGAATTAAAAGGGAGGTATCCTAGGTCTAATTTTTTTTGTAATTGAACCTATTTTTCTATCCCCTTTAGTAGTTTGAAGACATGGCATGGCATTTTTGTATCCTATAGTATATAAAAATAAATTATAATTTTTATCTCAAATGTTTTTTAGGCACCCTATCATTTGTTCACACGTACTTTCCACTACTATTGCTCACTGCCCCCCCGCCCCCCCCCTTGAGCTATTGATTTGTAAAAAAATGCATAAGATCTAGAAATGAGAACACCATCACTTTTCTATAATAGTAAGTTTTTCAACACTAGCTAATTCTAAACACTTTGTGCTATTTTTCTTATAATTTTTGTTTGACCGTAGCAATCTTAGTTTTGAATATAAATATTTAAAGACAATCCAATCTTAGGGGGGGGGGATTGAATTTTTTTTTTGCCTGAAATCAGGCAGCGCCCAGAAAATGGTCATTTGAGCACTTAGGGGTTAAATGGAACATGTTCTAAATGTGTCTCCTATCTAGGAATGAGTGACACGCTCCTTGAAATATCTATACTAGTCATTAATGAGGAAGGTAGGCTTACATGGGCAATTTATGGACCTCTTACTTTAGACTATAACATTTCTTGATCAATTGGGATAGCACCAGTATATATATCAAAATTTATTGTACAATTATAGGGGTTGTCAACAAAGAACCAATTAACCCCTATTGGCCCAAGTGACCATTTTTTAGTCATTGCCCTTCTTTTTTGAGTTGCTTGTTCTCAAATTTTGAGGGGGGGATTCCCTCATAATATAAATTATTTCTAGAAAAAAATCTGCATTATGAATCCAATAGCAATAGTTTCATCAAATTCCGAGTTAAACTTTGCCTTGTGGAGGGTTTTTTAAGTTGACAGTCGTGTAGTGTAATCCATGGCTCATGTTCTTTAATTTGGTTTAGTTGGGGTATGGATTGAAAGTCAAGCAACTGATGCCATTGTTGCTCACCTCAAAAAGGGCAACTCCAAGGAGCTCTAGGAGAAGACAAGTGTGCCCATTCTTGTTTTTCTTGCAAACACCATTGTACTCTCATTTTCATGACCATTGTGCATTGCAAGCTCCACCAAAAATTGCAAAATGACCAAAATGTGGTGAAATTTTGGATGCACATTCTCAACTCTTTTGTCTTCCATTGAGCACAAAAAGGTCATAACATTATCACTAAGATATGCTCCTTTAAAGTGCATTGCCTTGATTTTCCATTAATCCAAATAAAACTTCAAAATAAAATATCTACTAAATTGTACGGTCAAATAATCTAAATCTTTTTGAGGTTCTCACTTTTAATATGAACTACAATATCCTGGGGTTATATTCTATCCAATCTCAAGAAAAAATGAGCTAAAATATTTCTCAAGTTCTTGGAAATTTTGGTCCATTTTGAAAGTATCCCCCCTCCCCCCCCCCCCCCCCCTGGATCAGTAGAGGTGCAATTACTAGATTCTACTTTTATTTATTTAGTTGCCATATTATTTACACTAAAATAATTGCAACTAAATTTTTTTGTATAAACATTTGAGCTTGGTTCCCATTATTGGATTGTATAAATTTTTATTGGGTCTTGATTGGAGTTTACAAGAAATTTCTTAATCTCCTCACATGCATATATCAAACAAAATCCAAATAAAATAAAATATTTAAAGTGTTAAAAATAGGTGTATCCAAAATTGGTCTCATGCTCATTTGATTTACATTTTAAGCAAGAATCTAGATGGGATGGTTTTGCAAATGGATCACAATTAAGTCCAGTCACCTTAAAAAGATAATTGTTTGATGGAGCTGCAAAATTTAATTACATAATTATCATTAAATTCTTGTTTGAATAAATATGCAATGAGCTCTAATAATATTTTCCTATAAAAAAATTCAAGTCAACCTTTTCTCCTCATATATAATATTACTAATGGACGTAGGAATACTATGAAGTGTCACGGACCATCAAAGAAATAGGAAAACTCCGACCATTCATATAATGTTCAAGAGTCTTATTAGTGATTGAAGTGTCACGACAAGTGGTACTACAGCTATTCACCTTGACCAAATTATTCAGGGATCCACTAGTAAAGGCCAATAAGGGCCAAACTATATTATACTGTATTATACTGTACTTTGTTGTTCTTTGTATGACTACAAGATGATAATTACAAATCCAAGGGTCGTTGAGACATCAACTTGAAAAGAAAGCTTAAGCACTCACCCAAATGAAATGGTATTCACATGCGCAAGATTCCCAAGGATAAATACAAATTAAAGTTAGGATCATTGAAACATCAACTTGAAAGGAAAGCTTGAGTGGTCACTAACATGAAATGGTATTTACGTGCACAAGATTCCCTAAGGATAAATACAAATTCATAGGTCGTTGAGACATCAACCTGAAAGGAAAGCTTGAGTGGTCACCGAGATGAGATGGTATTCACGTGTGCAAGATTCTCAAATCAAATCCACTTTAGAGCATATCCAGCACTCTTGTTAAATTAAGCTTGCGATACAAGCTTGTTAGACAAGTCAACTTAATAAGTTAATTCAACAAGTCACTTCATAGAACAAAGAGTACTTCACAAACTCTACCAAATAGTTCAATAGAATACGTTGTATAGGGTACTATTACAAATGCTATAAATCATTAAAAATAAGTTGAAAGGTACTTTAAGTAATGTGATCTTGAGTTTAAAGAGTGTGAGCCCCCTCACACTAATTTAAATAATTTTATATAAATGTAATCAAATTAGTAGTATCTTTAAATGAAATTCATGTGAAATTTTTTGCTTATAATATGACTTGTGTGAACTCCAACAAGTTACAAAGAAGGGAATAAGGTAGAACAACCCATTCTTGAGACCTATTTTTAATATTCAAAACCAACTTGTTTATATCCAATTCCAATGAAGTCCACTAACCTATGGCTTCTCATTATTTGGAATCCTAATTTTTGAAGAACTATTTTAGTACTCTCTACATGTTTAGAGACACTATTAGTTCCATATTACCCATTCACTTCAAATATTCATAGAATTTTTATTTAAAAAAATTTAAGACTAAAAAAACTTCACTCCATTTTTCTGTAAATGGCTAATCAACACAAATTTATCCATTATGGCTCTTCATATTAAAAGAAGACAAATTTCTTAAAGGATGTATAATACATTCATTTACCTTAATCCATAAATGCCCAATGCCTTTTTTGAGCTTCTAAGAATTTGCTCTAAATTGAACAAAAAACCAAAGCTTTTATAAGTTGTAACAATTTATTTTTTGAATTGTAACCGTAGAAATTTAAACTAGACATGTTAGAGATCACATAGGAAAAGAAAACACAACAAAATCACTTATGGATTGAAAGATTATAATGTTTGATCATGAGGATGTTAAAACTACAAAAGTAATTTGAAGTCTTTCCATCCTCTTTTCACATGTCAAATCTAAAAAAATTGGTCACCAAAAAAATATGAGGTTAAAGGATATAATATGTATAACCCTAATCAATTTTCAGCTTTTCAAAATCTGTTGTACAATTTTTTAAATGAATTTCTAATGTGATTTTTTCTCCAAGATCTAGTGTATTTGAAGTTCATTTCCAACAGTCTTCAACTCTAGGAAATCAAGATTTGCAACGGACACCCTTAGACAAAATCTTGAATAGAAAAATCATAATCAATCATTTTCAAAATTGGCTTTTTGATGCTAAAATAGGACTTGGTTAGGTTTTATTTAACCCCTAAAGTCCTAAGTCCTCTTTTCTATCAAAAAACACTCAAAACTGCCATTTCTATAGCAAAAAGCAAATATTTTTGCAAATTTCAACATCAAAAATAATGTAAATCATTAAATCTTTCAAGGTTAAGATCTAATGATTTTGCTAAAGATCTTAACCTTGTAAATTTATTTTTTTAATTGTGAAAATTAAGGTAAAAAATGAATCCTACAAGTTATTTTTTTCAAGAAGATGCTCTGATTGCCCCTAAAACAAGATTGTCCAGAAATTTCACGTATCAAATCTAAATGGAATAAATCAAAGCTTCCCATGTACATAAAAATACAATATATAAAAAATAATATTTTATTTTTACTTTAAGTTTTTTTTAAGTTTTTTTTCTACCCGCCAAAGAGCATTTTGTGCCATAACTTTTGCTCCGGGGCTCTGATTGAAATAAAAATTTATGTTTTTGGAAAGCTAATGTGTTTTTCTATCTTCACACAAAAATTCAAAAAATCACAAAAACTATTGAGACCATAGGAGCCTAACTGAAATTCATTTTGTCCCTGGATGGGACAAAAGGACTTTAGGAGTTAACTTCAAAATATTGTCAATACCAAAATTTGGTAAATTGGGCATTTAGGGCTTAGCTTATGTTTGGAGAAAAGGATAAAGAATGGGTTCTCAGCCTTAGGAATTCACACTATAAGAAACCCACAGTTTAGGTGACAAGCCCAAATTTTTTTTAAACAAATTTTAGGTGTCATCCAATGCAACAACGCATGTTTTTATGTCAACAAAAACGTCCAACATAACATCAATGTTGACATAAAAATATGGATTGTTACATTAGATGACACCTAAAATCCGTTTAAAAAAATTTGGGCTTGTCACCTGAAATACGGGTTTCTTTTAGTGCTAGTAAGAATTACCTCCCAAAGTTTTCACATTTCCCCAAATGATGGCAGTGGGAATGGGGCTACTTGTATTTTCCAGTGGCCACTCTGCTCCAAAAAAATGGCAGCTCAGTCCAAGTACTTCAAAGCATGAACTGCATGGGCCAATGGGGGACTTGTACGTGTGTAAAGAGGTCCAGGATGGCCAAAGGCCAAAGCAGTTTAGTTCATCCATCTGGGACTGTTCTCATCCATGGGGTGTGTTCTCATCCATGGGGTGTGTTCTCATCCATGGGGTGTGTTCTCATCCATGGGGTGTTCTCATCCATGGGGTGTTCTCATCCATGGGGTGTGTTCTCATCCATGGGGTGTGTTCTCATCCATGGGGTGTGTTCTCATCCATGGGGTGTGTTCTCATCCATGGGGTGTGTTCTCATCCATGGTGTGTGTTCTCATCCATGGAAGGGTGTTCTCATCCATGAAGCTAGGCTCAACAGACATTTTTTGATTTGTGAAAGAAAGTAATATCAATTAAAATTTATTTTTTCTGAGAAAGTATGAATTTGTTATGAATTTTGAAGTGTGTTGCTCTATAGTCCATAAATGCATGTCACACTCTAAACAACAAAAATAAAACTCATAACAATCATTTTTTTCTCCCTAAAATAGACACATCTTTATCCTAATGTTAAGATCCTAATGTAGCCATGTCCTTTAACCCTTAAAGGACGGACTAGTGACCATGTAAATCATCCATTTTGGTATCGTGTAAATCTTTGGTTTAAAAAAACTCAAAAATACTCACTGGAAGTCAAACTATTGTAGATGACCTCCCCTTTCCACATAAAATTGGGAGGATAAATAGTTGGAATTATGTCCCATATACAAGGATTCTTTGTCATTCATTGGCCAAAAAAAGGTCCAAACTTCGTTTATAGGTTAAACCCTAAAGTCCCATTGTCTCCTTGGGAGACAAATAAAAGTATGGACAATTTTTTGTGATCTCAATTTTGACAAAAATTTTGAATTTTTTTACCTTTTGAAGACCAGAAAATACATTAGCTCTTTTATTTTAATCAGAGCCCGAGAGCAAAATTATGCCATCTCAAGTCCAGATTAAAATAAACTACCCCATTCTTATCCAGATGGGAACAAGCCCACAGTGGACTTGCTCCCATTTGGTCTAAAATGGGATAGTTTATCTTAGACTACTAGAAAAAGATAGAGAATAAAATAAAACAAATTCTCATATATTGTATGTTTCTAAATTGAAAGCTTACATTCATTCCATTTGGATTAATGATGTGAAATTATGGAGTTTCTTTTTGTGTGCAATCATAAAACTTCTTGAAAAAATGGCGTATTGGATTTGCTTTTGCACTCAATTTTCTCATTTTTTCATAACAAAAATAATTCCAATTGGCTTAGTATGACTACTAAAACAATCCACTACAAGAGAAAGGGGTGTTTTAAGTATAGTCCTAGAGATAACATTTTAAGTAATGACCTTTTTGGAAGATTTTCAGTAAGAATTTACAAGATATTTGTGTCTTTCTAGTAAAATTTTACTAGAAAGACACAAATATCTTGTAAATTCTTACTGAAAATCTCCTAAAAAGGTCATTATTTAAAATGTTATCTCTAGGACTATACTTAAAACACCCCTTTCTCTTGTAGTGATCTCATCGTTGGCATTAGCTAGTATGTTTTAAGTCTGCCTTGGAGATATTAATACTTTTGTTGTTCCTTCAATTATGTACTTGTACTTGACCTCTAAAGTATTGAGGCACATTTTGGACAAAAATTGTGAAAAAAATGCCACTTCTTAAGGCAATGAGAGAAAAATGAAAAACAAAAGTTTTTTTTTTAGAATTCAACTATACCAATTTGTAGTAGACTATTATGGGAATGTGTAATAAATATTTCAGAAATTTTGACCGCACAGTTTGAAAGTTTATAACATTTGAAGTTAGAATTTTATTTTTTTCTTATCTGCCTGATATGGCCAATAGACTTCAATTCCTATAGTGAGATTTTTACGCTACAAATAGTTATTGTTTTGGGACATTTGCATCTTGTATCATATAAGTTACAAACCTGCCAAATTTCAAAATTATAGGAGGAGTTTTGCACATATTCATTGAAGTTATTTAGGCTGCCCCAAAATTAAAGTTCAAGACAGCATAACTTTTGATCTAGGCACTTGATTGGAAAAAATGTATATTTGCACTGAGGGGATACATGTTCAAGCCTTGTGTCAAAATTTGAAGACCTTGCATTAAAAAATGACTCTATATACACCTACCTGACAGGATTGACAAATTTTAATATTCGGCTCAAAATCGCGTCCGAAAATTAGACCTCCGGACACAACGGACCTCAACATCTGGTGTACAGCCTAACAAACGGGTGGATAGACAGACGGACGTTGAGGTTCACTTGTCACGGGATGTCTGGACAATCCTGCTACTTGAGATCACCTATATACATTCAACCGTCATTTGGTCCCTTTAGGAGTTAACAAATTTTTTTAGGAATGAAATCAACTTTAAGAAAGAAAAAGAAAATAAAAAGGTTCCATAGACTTGCAACTTGATTCTTCAACATAAGAAAATTCAAATTCAAAATCTATAGTGTAAAAGATTTTAAGCTAAGGGAGACTCAAAGTCTTGTAATCTAGTTATGTAAGGTGCAAAAATGGGAAATTTTGTTAACATGGTGGTATTCCATATGCCATTTTCAGACCACTCGATCTTAACTGTAAAAGTGTCATTTATGACAAATGTAGATTTCAGGCATCTAGAAATAATATAGATTTTGGCCTACATGTTGAAGATTATAAATTTGATTTATCATACTTTAAAATGTACAATCTAAATGAAGATAAAATTTAAATCATTAGACATAGTAAACCACATTTCATATATTGGTTCAAGAAACTAACTTTTTGGACAAACAAATATCTTTTAATAAACTCTTCAAAATTGATGATAACATGTATGACTAAACAATGGCTTTTTGGTCCTTAATATTAAAACGTGAAGGCGGATCATCACAGTTTTTAAATATGCATAGCTATCCTATTACAATGTCTTAATACAAAATTGAAAATCATAGTCTTTAAATTGCTATACCAAATACTTTTAGTAGGTTGTCCTAAATTCTTTTCTCAACATTTTGACACCAATTTATGTAATCAATAAAATGATGATAAAGATAGCTTTAAGTTTGTACTCTTTAACCACGTTGTAAATTTGAAAATCTAATTTTTTGTTGTGTACCTACATGTTAGATTCGACAACCTAATTGCAAGGGCAACCTAATGAGCCTATCCAATAAAGAGTGCATGCAAATAGTAGAGGAGGAAGTTAGAAGCAAAATTGGAGTGAGTTGTCTTTGAAATTTTGTTTGTTTACTTGGAACCTCTTTATTTCTTTTGTCTAATCATTTGCCCCCAAAAAATAGAAGCATATAATGAAAAGTATCAAGCACCTCAAATACGAGTTTGCATCTCTTTTCATACAAATCCTTCCTTTTGTTGTACAAAAAAAATTCAAAACAATAGTAGAAATCATTATTTATTTCAACAAATTACTACACTCAAATTGTCTAAAACTATAATAATAGTAAAATTTAGTGTTAATCACACTAATTAATTTCTAAATGCTATTAGTTTTTATCTTTGATGAATATTTTTACCAAGCGCATAGATATCAATACCATTCAAAGAGGAAGGATTCTATAAACATAGTTGGTCAAAATGTTCATCAAGAATAAAACTTATAGTATTATAAAATCAATCAGTGTGGTAATACTAAATTACATTATCTTGTGTAGTCGTTAGTGACCAATTTGAATCAACTTTAGATGGATGCCCTATCTAGAATGAAGCATTATTTGCACAAATGAAATCATTCATCAAACATTTATTATCCGCAAAGTATTAACAAGGTTAACGATATAATTTCTTAATATTTGACTTTTTTTGGAATTTTAAACATTTTTGCTTATGTCTTTAATTATACAAATATATTGTACACTTTAATTTCAATGAATTGGTCAAGAAAAAGTTTATTTTATAATGACTCAAGAATTGATTTGGATGAATAGAAAGGCATCTAAGGTAGAAGCACCAGTTGTCAACGACGTCCAGTACCGAACCTGTAGGGTGTGCTACTTCCAACCTTAGGCCAGAATTTAATCTTGGAATGTTTTTTATTTGTCCTTTTCAAGGTTGGGACTAATAAGGTTATGACACGTGTCCCAAAGTGGTGAGCAAGAGAGTACGAAGTAGTGAGCAATAAAGTAGTTCTTGAATGATTGGAATTGGAAGACTCTAGACATTGGCTACTGGACAAGTGCACCTTTGGGCTCCCAAAATTCACATTAATTTCAATTTTTGTAATAAAATTTTGTTATCCCCATATTTTCTATCTTCCTGCATGGGAAAAATTTCCACCACATCATACTCCTTGCCATTTGCTCCAAAATTGCATAAATGATCAACTACTGGTGCCTCAACCTTAGATGAAGCATTTGCTTGAAGGGTGTTTTTATGCATGCATAAGCTAAAATTTTATTTTATTTTAATTTGAAAAAAAAGTTGCATTGCATAGATATACGGATTAAAAAACCCTCTTCATAATCTTGGGATAATATCCATGTATTATAGGTATACTTTACACACTTTTGACTAAATACGTGTCTTTTCAACGATGCGTTGCATGTTTCATGCATGTCAAAGGATGTAAATAGCTTCACCACTCCAGTCCACTCCACTGTACATCCCTTTCTGCACTGCCTCAAAAATAATGGAAAAAAATTAAAAGAAATCACTGGGCCACACCGAGACTACGAGGAGTACGAGCCCATCTTCCAAAAGCAGGCCGCAGGCTGCACGACGTCCTGATTCCTGATCCCCGATTCAATGCAAGAGCATGATTTTCTAAAGACTGAGGATCCATTTCTGCAGGACTGTTCAAATCGAAGCCTGACGTGGTACTGTCCAAGCTAGGACTCCGTCGGGGATTCCTCTGCAGGCGGGGCCTTCACATTGTTCCTTAAGATTCATTCATGATAATGGAGATTCAACCAACTTAACTTAAAAGGAACCCTTTTCGAACACTCCAAAGGGAGAAAAAAGGACTTTGGAAAACAACTTGAAGATCGATCGATGGGACCTGGACCGGACTCTGACTTCGATGTGTCAGTCACATCTAGCTCTGACTCTGCCCATACATGGCGGGATACGTACAGACACTGATACACAAACATGTATACCAAGTTCGGTTATACAGTAAGTATAGGTTATACCGTTATAGTACCATTTTGTTCGCATTCATAATTGTTGATTGGATCATACCCGCTGGTAACTGCACCCGCAGGCTTTTGGTGTTTTTTTCGGAGCGCTGTCTCGTCTTAACTTTTGGCACGACACGGCAGCTCAGTTCGTAGTACTGTAAGTTAATGAATTCTAGATCTGTTTTCACATACAGCAACTGAATGTATTGTATTGCAGTAACTCGGTAAGCGCGTACGTACTGGACGACAGTTCTAAAAGATTCTGTACAGTAACGACGTAGTGAACTGTTCCGCTGAACCCGCCCATTGCTTCTGAGTGGATCGAATTCCTTCCCTATCAGTATACTTGGAATCTTTTGAACCTAATCCCAAGTCAGTACTGGAGATTCCAGCAACCTGCGACATATTAAGAGTTTGTTAAATTTATAGGAAAGGACTGATCAAGATCGAGTGCGCTAAAGTGGTCTGAATTTTTATCAACAATGAACTTTTCTTATCTCTTTCTTGTGCGCCGCACCAGACAAGAGGCTCACGCATTTCGATGTTCTGCATTCAGGTGTCGAACCCCGGCCTACGTTTTCTTGTGTCAAAAGTTGAAAAATACTCCCAAAATTGCTTTAACCCCTAAGCACTCCAATGTCCATATTCTGGACAATGAACGGAGGGCTTGCAAGCACTGTTTTGTCCAAACAACTTTTCATTCATCTAGTGTAATACTTGAATGTTGAAAGGACAAGCTTCCTTAACTCCTAAAGTCCCAAGTCCTCTTTTCCATTAGAAACCACTCCAAACTACCGTTTCTATAGAAAAGAGCAAAAGAAATTTTAAAATGTTTTAATTTTAATTTTTAAATCTAATTGTAGGATCTTGAACCGAACTAGTATCAAAATGTATGGAAGAAATTTCACAAAATTTGACTATATAGATTGCAAGATATTTGCATTTAAAGTCAAGGAAACAAGTTTTTTTAAGCCTTGCTCAACTACATTTTTTGGCTTTGAAACTGCATGACTTATTTTTGCTCTATTGATTTTGAATTTGAATTTTCTATGATAAAAATTTGGGTTGAGAGTCTAGGAAAAAAAAATTCAAAATAGAAGCACTTAGTTTTTATTCATTAAAAATTTGATTAATAGAAAAGTAGGTCTAAGATTGTAGGAAAATTTAAATTTAAAATAATTGATGCTTTTTTTTTAAATTAAAATTTTTCACTTGTTTAATATTCTAACAACAATGCATCGGTTCACAACAAAGGGAACAACCTTGAAATAGCCTTTCTATGGCCTAATATTTCATCTATCAAATTGCTCAAATTCTTGGCAATTTTGGCCCATTTGGAAAGTACACACACCTCGTGTCATTAGAGATGCAATTATTAGATCATAAATTTTATTTATTTAGTTGCCATATTATTTGCATTAAGATAATCGCAATTAAATTTTTTGTATAAGCATGTGAGCTTGGTTTCCATTATTAGATTATATAAATTTTTGTTGGATCTTGATTGGAGTTTAAAGAAAATTTCTTAATCTTCTCACATGCATATTTTGAACAAAGTCCAAATAAATTAAGAATTTTCAAAGTATTAAAAATAGGTGTATCCAAAATCAGTCTCATGTTCAAATGACTTACATTTTAGGCATGAATCTAGATGGGATGGTTTTGCAAATAGGTCACTATTAAATCCAATCACCTTAAAAAGATAATTGTTTGATGGAGATACAAAAATCTAATTACATAATTATCATTGAATTCTTGTTTGAATAAGTATGCAACAAGCTCTAACAAGATTGTTTTAAAAAAGAATTAAAATCAACCTTTTCTCCTCAAGTATAATGTTATTAATGGACATATGAATACTATGAAGTGTCATGGCCCATCAAAGAAATAGAGAAACTCTGACCATTCATATAACGGTCTTGAACAATTAAAAGTCTATTCATTAGTGAGTGAAGAGTCACAACAAGTGACATTGAAGCTACTCACCTTGACCAAATTATTTGGGGATCCACTAATAAGGGGCCAAATTATGTTGTACTTTGGCGTTCTTTGTACGACTACAAAAAGATAAACACAAATCAAAGGGTCGTTGAGACGTCAACTTGAAAGGAAAGCTTAAGTGGTAAGCCACATGACTCGGTATTCACATGTGCAAGATTCCTGAAGGATAAATACAAATCAAAGGATTGTTGAGACATCAACTTGAAAGGAAAGCTTGAATGGTTAGCTAAATGAGATGGTATTCACGTGCACAAGATTCCCCGATCAAATCTGCTTTGGAACATATACGGTAGTCTTGTTAAATAATTTGAGCTTGCAACCAATGATTTTTTTTTTAATTTAAAGGAATCTGCATTTAGGCTCCAGGTGAGAAGTAAGTGGTTGAAGTTAGGTGCCCTCAAGGGTTTTTTTGGTGCAAAATTTGGCTCCAAGTTAAGAATTAGTGTGAGTTATATGGCACCAAAACAAAATCCAAGAAACATCTCTGTCAATTTCAGCTCTTACACTGGTGCAAAATAGGGCGGCGAAGTTTTGAAGAGTGGTGCAAAATGAATTAGGAAGATTGCAACTCATAAGTTGAAAAATCCCATTTTTTGATTACACGGCAATATCAAAATGATATTGCTACAAGTCTAAGGTTTGAAATGTTGTCTACAACAAAAATGCAACCTCAAAGATTGCAATTGCTAAGAAATGCCAAGCAAAATCTACAACAAGAAAACTTGCAACTACAAAAAACATATCTAAAAAGATATAAACATCAAACCTATAAAACATAAAATATAGAATGATGTGAAGAGACCACTTATCACAACGCTACGCTGAATCCCATATTGATAGTTATCTGCATTATTAACCCACTGCATAAAGCACTTTTCATATGGAAAATCTTGTAATGTATAAACCTTTTGTCCATGCATATGGCTACATGCTTTACTCATATTGTCAACTTTGGTGTATTTTAGGCAATGGAGAATGAAAAGTTGTTGAATCAACATCAACAAAGGTGGCGACAAAAAGGCAAACTCCAAGAGTCATGGTTAAGGTAGTGGCTGCAAGGGTGTAATCCAAAATTTGGATCTGGCTTTTAAAAAAAAATTCCTCCAAATTTTTCCAAGGGCTTGGTGCACGAGATTATTTTTTGGTACGATTAGTCTTTTTATCGCCTAAAAGAAAACACTGCTTGCAACACAAACCTGCTAGACAAGTCAATTCAACAAGTCAATTTGTAGAATAAAAAATACTTCACAAACTCTTCCAAATAGTTCAATGGAATACATTGAACACGGTACTATTATAAATGCTATAAATAATTAAAATGAAATTAAAAAGGTACTCCAATTGATGTGATCTCGAGTTTAAATAGCTTGAACTCCCTCACACTAATTTGGATAATTGTGTACTTTAAATGAAATTAATATGATTTTTTTTCTTATAATATGATGAGTGAAATCCAACAAGTTCCAAAGAAGGAAATAAGGTAGAACAATCCATTCTTCAGACTTCTTTTTAAAATTCAAAACCAACTTGCTTACAATCTAATTCTAGGGAAATCCACTAACCTATGAACTCTTATTTCTTGGAATCATAGTTTTTGAAGAATGATTTTAACATTCCCTCCATCCAAAAATGATCTTCTTGTCGGAAAAAATGTTCCAGGGTAAGGTTTAAAATCAACATTTTTTATTTCCATTTTGAAGGTATAAATAAAATTTGATGCACTAGTTAACTAATAACTGTCAATAAAATTAGAAACCAAAAATTTCTAAATTCTTCTAAAATTGACTAGAGATTATATATTTGAGATTTTTTGCAAGAGTTATTTTCTTTTAAGATTAGAATGTTAAGTTGTAATGGTGGTCATAAAATAGATTTAATTTACTAATGTTTGGAAATCATTTTTAAAGGATAGTTCATGAATTGAAAATTTTAATTTTGAGGTGAGATATGCTTAAGCTCTTTAATTTTTGAATAGAAAAGTATTTGCAAAGAATTTAAAAAAATCTATACAATACAAATGTTTGAAAACTCACACAAGAATCTTGATGTCAAGAACAAGAGCACATGTGTATTTGACATGCTTTCATTCATTTAGTTCTTGAGTTGTGAACTTCTAATCTCAGAGGCATTAGGTAAACCTTGACCTTTGTTAACCAATTTTTATTTATTTATGTGTAATGATGAAAAAATAAAATCTTTAATTAATCAATTGCAAGTGAAAATAGAACTTAATCATTAGAAAGATCAAATCAAAATGTTTCAATAGAATTATTTTTCAATTTATCCTTTAATTTCTTAGTAAGCATTTTTCAATTTATCCTTTAATTGTTCAAATTTATCCTTTAATTTATTAGTAAGCATTTACATCTTGAAAGTAAAAGCCTAAAAAAATAACCATTCTAAACTTGGTTTGGATGGTTAGAAAGGTTTATATAGTTTATATGAAAAATGCATTGAAATTGTATAAATTAGACATCTATTTTTTGTAGGAAAAGTAGGGTTAATTTTTTTTGTAAATTCAAGTCAAAGTAAACTTCATAAATACACAACCATATTCACAAAATTCAATTCAATTTTCATTTGAAAAGTAACAACAAACACTTCAATTTTGCTACTCTTAGTATGCACTACAATGTATACTACTTCAATGCATTTTGTTATTGTTAAAACAATATGAACCCTCCTATTTGAACTAACCTTGTGAAAAGTGATTACTTTTTGTGACCTTCCAAGTTAGAGATGGTAGGATTAAGTATCAAGTGATTTTAATTTTGTGGTGAATTAGTCTTTTATTTATATATTTGTTTTAAACCTTTATTTTAGCTTGAAGATGATTTCAATTAAAATTGGACCTTATATATATATAGTTATTTGGTCAAACTTCAAAAACCTTGAATTTGTATGGTTCATTTTGTAACTAAGTTAAATGAATTTTATTTTTTTATTTTTTATTTTTTTTGAGATTTAATCACACGTGTTCTATAACTAGTTATAAAAATCTCAATGTTCTTTTAAAATTTGAAACTATTATGACTTTTTGAAAAAAGTGAAAATTCATACCTGGTACAAATTATTAAACTTAAAAAACATGAAATTTCTTTGAAGGTGAATATTATGGTGTAAACCAAATTCTAATGTCATTTTGCATTAGAAAATCAGTAGACCATGTTAATAGGTCCAAAGTTTAAATGATCATATAATATTTAATTTTGGAATTTTATCAAATTTTCAAATTGAAGTAAAAACTAGAGCTAACAAAATTAATTGTATTAAATTAGAAAGACTAATTTTAAATGTTGAAATTGCACATGAAGAACAAGTAGGTAGAAGTTGTCAAATACACTAAAAGGGCATCTTTTATGATCCATAAATTTGGCATCTTTTTCTTTAAAATATTCTCTAGTTTGTCAATGAAGGCCATTCCACCACCAAGAGTTGCGCACACTCAAAAAGCACTCTCCACAATCAAATTGAATGAAATTAATTTGTTTTGAGTAAATTATGGCATTTTTTGACCATCCATCACCTACTATAATGATTGCTCATCCAGAAAAATTTAAGTTAGGTCCCATGTTTTCAAGGCAATGCTTTAGAAGTCAATTATAATGTTTCTATATTGTTTTTTTATATGGGGTCCTAAAAATGAATAACATCCATAATTTGACAAACAACCTAAAAATTTATAGACAGTCAAGTACTCCCATTGTTACACAACTTCTTCTCTCCATTCTCAATCTTTAGAAAATGAGGACGAGTCACTCTCTTCTTCAATTGCAGAGGACCCATTCTCTTAAGATTGAGAAATTTTTTCCTTCTCTTTTGGAGGTAAAGAATAGGCATGCAGATCAAGAATCTACGAAGAAGATTAGTAAGTTGTATTCATTCTCATTCTTCACACAGTGAAAAGGGGCGTCACACCTTCTTCATGGGAAAAGGCTCCTATTGGTTCCTCTTTTCATTGCCACTTTGGCACTTCATAAAAAATGAAAAAAAGGCCTTGCTTGAAATTCTAAGATACCATTTTCATTGGGGGGACTACAAGGGTCCAGATCTGGGCCTCCACCCTCTAGCTCTACAATAAGTTGAAAATGTTCCTAGACCTTCTAGACCCTAGACCAGAGTTTGCTTTCAAAATTGTACATCACATCAAGATTTTAGAGTTTTTTCTCCTCTTTACTTGTAGTCAACTTGGATGGGCCTTGAGTTCCGGTTATCAATAGAAACAGGCTTTGACAATGGTTTGATGAACTTGGGGACAACTTTGATAGTGATCTAATCTGGAGCACATCATGGAGATTATTAGTTGGGGTTCAAGCTTCATCAATAAGGTAACTTCACCTAATTCCAATCTATTTACAAAACTTTCTTGCCTAAAATGTTTGCCTTCCAGTGACAAGTCTAGGATAGATTTTGAGTACTTATATTTTGCAATGCTTTGGATTCACAGTTTAGTTATAAATTATTTTTTTAAATGTAGGTAACAAAACCTTCAATTTTGACTGCCAACAAAATCTACCAAAAAGAAATTAATCAATTTGAAAATGAATATTATGCTCAAATGTCTACTAAAAGAATCTGGATGCAGTGGCATTACTAGATTTAGATATTGGATTGAATTGACATGTAAGATCTTGGAGAATACGATGCAAGGTTGTTTTCCAGCAAGAAGCAAGATAAGGTAAGTACACCCTCAAATGTCTCCTTCAGCATAAATTTTATTGGCGATTTGTTGTCAAAATTTTGACCTAGTCCAAAGGCCAGCGACAAAGCCTATATAAAATTTAAGTTTTTTTTAACAACTTCTTGCCAATTTTATTTGAGCATAGGTCTAAGATTTGCGAAATCTTTCTTCTTATAGTAAATTATGTGACTCAAATGGATCAGTATTGTTTAAAAGAATAACACTAGGCTTTCTCATCCTACAATTGATCACCACATTGACAATATGGAAAAATCTATAATTTTTATGTTGGTCCCCTTCTAATATGAAACATAACATTCTTAATTTGATATAGAGGGTCCTTTTTACTTTCAATGACATGTAGGGTGCCCCTAGTCAAGGCAAACAACGATTAGATGTCAATTTAACCTATCCCCACTACCATGCATTGAGCTAGAAACACCTTACTATTTTGGATCTAAGGGAGGGTCGTATGACCTCTTGTTAAGCATGTTATGAATTGGCACATGGTACTTGGACGAAAGCATGCTAATAGGAGCCTACTTGGGCGTAACCATTCCTTATTTTAGGGAATCTTCATTCTAACTCTCAAATATGAATTGAAATATGAAAAAAATTCTGATGCATTGTTTCTTAGTTATGGCTATTTGATATAATGCAAAACAAAATTAACTATATTAAATTTCTAAGTATAAAAAGGACCAAAATGTAGTTGTAACCAATATTTAATTGGATTCAATAAGGACTCATTATAGACGATTTAAAGATTATTTTATATGAACAAGCAACAATTTTGGGTAGAATATTTCAATAAGAATCCATAATGGATGACTTAAGTACTACTTTTAATGAATAAGCAACAATTGTTTCATGGAATATTTCATTAAGGACCTCCATAAGCACCTCCCTAACGTCTACATGTGGCAAATGCTCCAAAATGTCCCAAATTAGAACTATCGGAGAGGACTCTGCATTTCATTGTTTCTAAACCATACTAATGATTAGATTTAGTGTTACCTACACTAATTGATTAAATAATACTATAAATTTTTACTCATCACAAGTAATTTGACCAACTAAACATATAGATATCCCACTCATTGAATAATATTGATATCTATCAACTCATCAAGAGTAAAAAAAGCTTCTATCATTTTAAAATCAAATAGTATATACAACAAGAAATATCTTTATTGGTATAGCACCAACCCCAAATGTTGATTTTTCATTTGGGTGAGTCCGGTCTCAACTAAGGTAGGTGGCTCGAATTGCAACCCTCTTCTTCGAACCGTCCCTACAAGAGGCTCTAAAATGGACACTAAGCGGTTTGAAAATGGATTGTGCATAATGTGAGAGCTTAATAAGTTTTGTTGGATGTTGGTTTATACTTCACATATGGGTTAATAAGAGCCAGGGTGGGTCGATTTCGAATAAAGAGTGAATACAAGACAGGTGTCCACTTCATTTTTGCAAGAAACACTTTTACGATTGAACATCCTTTTACTAAAATGATTCTCAGTCACTTATTACTTTTTGTATTGATATGAAATTTTAGACACACAAACTAGACTAGTAGGCGCAACTTTTCCAACAAAAAATATTGAAAACGGACCTTGTATGAAGAAGTTATAAGCCGCCGAAGTTCACTGTGATCCAAGAATGTCGGGATTTTGAACTTCGAATTGCTCCCAAACATTCAAAACAACTTGAATTGACATGAAAATTTTAACACAACAACTAGACTTCAAGGGGAACATAACCCAACAAATTTTACTGAAAAAAATCTTAGAATGAAGGAGATAGAAACCCCCGAAGTTGCAGACATCAAATGCAGTTTGGTGAACTCAAATTGAAGCTCTGGAACTTTGATTGGCTCCCAAAAAATCAGTATATCTCGGATTTATCTGAAAATTTTATCACACAAACTAGAAGACAGAGCGCAAATTTTCCAACAAGTTTTCTTGAATTTGGAAATTGGATGCAAAAGTTACAGCACTTTGAATTGGACTTGAAAGTATGTGAAGACAATATTGGTTCCTTGAGGCATTTAGGGCTTAAGTTTAGTAAAGGTCGCATTTAGGAACAGTAAGTATTACTTTTTCAATGCTTCACTGCTTGTTTTTGGTCACACCATATCTTTTTTGAGACCGCATGTGGGTGGGTTTTGCAAGGCCTAAGGATCACAAATAGGTGCCTATGGCAAAGTTCTTTGAAAATTCATAAGTAATTCATAAATGCTCCGAAAAATATGAAACTACTTGGGTTAGATTCCGCATCAATTTTTCTTCAAGTGAAAAATAGGGGGAAATATTTTCGGGCACCTGAAACCCATCGAAAAGGCCGATCAGCCCTTAAAGTGCCGCTTTATGAGCACACTACCTTAATGTAGAAATTGCACATGACAAAATTTGAAAAAATCACATTTTCTTTAGCACAGTAGTAAAACCTCTCAGTGGAGTCAATGAGTTGCTATATTTAAAATATAAATAGTGAGGGTCAGTGTATTTGGAAGAATGAAGGGCTTTCCCGAATTCACTCCAGCTCTATGCAAGTTGCCTCGGGCAGCTCCTACGAATTTTTTCTCCCGACCTGTCACGGATTCCTTTGTATCAGTTGAGCCAATGAGACCTCTTTTACAGTGATGCAAAGTAGTTGGAAAAGAGCAATGGTAAACTAATTTTGTGAATCTTTAATAATTATTTACCTATATGATCAATACAATATGAAATGTAATATTTATCCTCTTGGGATTGGTTTAGATGGACGTGGACCTTTCAAAAATTTGAAGTGGAAATTCAGATTTAGCCATTTCATAAACAATATTGTCCCTCCATAACATTCAATAGTCTGGTTTATTACTACTTTGACTCTAAAGTAGATGGTCTGGAATATTCCACACCCATGAGTAGGTAAGTGGAGGCTCAATGTGACAAGTTGGCTTTTCGCAGTTCTCTTTCAAACACCAACGGTAGATAGGAACCAAAGTAATACTATGAGAAAATGTTAAGTGACACAAAGTAATACATAGTTTATGCAAAATCTAACTCTTGCATAGGATGGATAGGTTTAAAAAAAAATCAATAATGATTTAATTTCAAGGAAGCTTTTCATTTTCCAAAATTTCAGTACTCTTATCATCAGAAGAAAGTTTTATTTCTCTTTATTCTATTCGAAGCATATTGTATGTAGCTAGATGTAGCGGCCGATATTCACATCTTGGTAGTTCAACTACGTTGCATGAAACTTAAAATTTCAGTTTTAAGAAAATTAAAAGTTTGAAATTTCAATTAAATCGGTTTTAGTAGTGGTTTGCAAACCTGAAAAAAATAGTGTGGGCAAACCTAATTTATTAGTTTGTTTTCACAGAGCCTGAACTTGAGTCTTACATTTGGGGCACCTTACATTTGGGTGGGGTACGTAACTAATTTAGTAGTCAGGGCCTCAGGGGCAATTGGGGAGCGTGTGGCCCGAGCGAGCACCGGGGGCAGAGCCAGAGAGCTGCCCGAGTTTGGAGATTCCCTACGTCCACCTAACTGACAATATGCTCGTCAGTCTCAGGGGGGAACTGAAATCATTCTTAACTGCTGTGCGAAAAAAGTAAACAAACGAAATTTTAAAATTAAAAAGAAAAGAAAAGATTTCTTGCTGTTTTGATTCGTCCTCCAATGCACATAATAACTCTTAAAATATGACAATCACTTGCCTAGAGGGCAGCCCAAACGGGAATCCAGAACCTCCTGGAAGGAAGGTATGGGTCTTGTTGCTTGTCCAAAGTGAATTATGAATAGTGCTTTGACTTTGCAGCCTAAATGCGGTGGTTGGTAAGTCTTATTCACTATTGAAGTCGGCGTAGCAGCAAGACACTAAATTTGGATGACAAAAGTAGGTCCAACACTACAAGAGAAAGGGGTCTTGTAGTGCAATGGGGTGAAAACGCAAGTTCTTTTGGGGTAAACATAGCATTGGAATCTACACTTACCATGTGGAGATATAATTCCCCCATGGATGTAAAGGGGGAGCATTTGGTTATAAAATGAAGATAATCGTTGATTGGTGCTTGGAAGGGAGGTTGTTAGTGTTGGTCCATCTCCTCCCCTCACGTCAATGTATGCAGTTGTTTTTAGAAACTTTCTACATTAGAGGGCTCCCTCTTTCTGTAGAAGCAAAAGGACACCCCCCAACTTGGTTAACAATCTTATCCCCTTATTTTTTTGTTGTGTCAAGGGTATGTTCTTGATCTTTTTTTTAGCTAATTTGGGATCTTTGATTACAAATATGAATTCAAAATTTGCAAAAAACTTCATGCGTGAAAAATAAAAATTCATATGTTTTCCCTTGGGATAAGATTCTTATGTTCTCACCATGCTAGTCTCACTTCATGGGATGGATTTATTGTCCTATGGCACAATAGGTTGAAACATTAAAAATTTAAATTAAATCAAAACTTTTTATCAATGATACTTTGAAAATTAAGTCCAAGGGGCTTAGCATGTCATTTAAGGGGTAAAATTTGCTTTGCATGTTGTTATTGTATTATTCCATGAGCAAAATCTAAGAACAGACTTGGCCCCCTAGTTTTTGTAGTTTAGTGGCAAGGTCAATTGACCATATGAATGTTTAACGTCACTTATTTCATCATTCAAAAATTGTTGTGAATTTAAATAAGCAAATGATGTGTGTTTTTTTGATCCCTAAGAGTCCATGGGAGGAGGCGGATATAGATTTTGAATGATTTAGGCAAAATAAATAATTATATGAAGAGAATCTAGACATCAAATCTTTATTTTTGCAAGTTTTGATCCCTTCTCTATATGAATTCATTATAACCCTTGCACAACAGTCAAGAAGCACCAAGTGACCATGCTAATTGCATTGTTTAAAAATAGACAAAAAGAATTTCTCATCATACTAGGATGTACTTCATTCATTTTTTCATAGCTCCGTTGATAAGCTCTTTCAACTTTCAAAGTTATTTTCACTAAAGCACCAATAATTAATTATAGAATCATCTATAAATCAAGTGTAATAACATGAAAATAATTGAATGAACTCCAAAATGTTGAATTTACAAAATGGCACTTATTCAAGGTCATGTCTTCCAATACCTTCCTCTAGTGATGTTTTATTGTGCCTTTCTTTGCTCATAGTCTTTCTTTAGACTTTTATCTTTAGAGAGTGTAGATAATGCTTGTTCCTACCATATTGGCATTCACAGCCTAGAATGGTTTACAAACCTCAAAATCAATTTTACATCTAATTAAACATATAATCTAGGACTTCTAAAATTGAAAAATAAAATAAAATAAAATAAAATTCTTCAAAATGATGTCCAAAATAGGTTTTTAAAAACAATAAAAATCTATAACATAAAAATTGACACAATTTCAAACTTTATTTTAATGGTAAAGAAAAAAGACCCATTTGATTTGGCAACTCATCAATAGTCAACTATCCAATCTAAAATTTTCATACTATTGTTGTATGTGCATACAGGCGGAACTAGTAGTCAATGAAGCGGCAAAAAATATTTTAACAAATTAGAAAAACTGAATATTATATGCAAAAATTACATTAATTGATTGCTTAACCCCTACAGTTAACTTTTAAACAACAAATCAAGCCTTTGAGGATAAGTTTTGAATGAACCACTAAGAGTGAATTTTTTTTTGCATCTTTTTGGAATGTTTCAACCTTTGGACCCACTTCTACAATGAACATGGCTTACCAAGCACCACATTTAGGTTACAAAGTCAAGTACTATTCATTGTATACTTTTGTATGCATTGACCAAACAAATTTTGGACAAGCAACAAGCCCCATGCTTCACTTCAAGGAAATTATTGATTCTTTTTTGGTCTTCCTACCATACAAGGGAATGTTGTTTAACCCCTAAATGCCTAAGCCTTTTGAAGTGTATTTTTCATATGAAAAATGAACATGAACTTATAGTTATTTCCAATGAAGTAAATTATTTTCTTTCCAAAATCTAACAATATAGATGTTTGAAGAGCTTGCTTATTAGTAAGCATACCAATTTTGAGTGCAAAATTGCATAGGAGTTGTGAGATTATAACAAGAGAAATTTATGTTTTATATTTTTAGTATGCTGCCCCTCTCTACAATGTTTCAAAAATTTGCACATGAGATTCTTTTGAAATTGGAGGTGACATTAACAACTAAAAATAGTGTTAGTACACTAAAATGCACTTTCAAAAAACTTAATTGCACATGAAAAGTTATCAAATTCATTACACAATCCCCCTTGCAATTGTTGTAGTGCAATATTTTTATAAATAGAAGATCTCAAATAACTCCAAATTAACATTTGCATGTTTACATTTTCAACAATGAAAACCATGAAAACACTTACTCTTTCCGTTGGGGCCATTTTCAAAGCAAATGGATATGTACAATTTTGTAGATCTCAAATCAAGTAAAATTGGTGTACTTTGCTCAAAGCCCAAAAATTGAGTAAAATTTGCAAACTTTAGACTTTACTAATGGTACATATATGCCTTTGAGGATCTCTCAATAATCAAATATTTAACCTTTTTTTTGTGAAAAATGAAAAATTCCAATAATTAATCCTAAAAATTGCCCATAAATTTTTTTTAAACAGTTAGAGGAATTTAATTGACCCCACAAAAAATGAGCCTAAAATTTCAGATTGACCATATATGGCCGCTAGGGTTTAATGGCTAAAATCTTAGAATGGACTTTTTGAGAATTTCAAGCAAACTCTCATGTGGTCAAATCTTATAGTAAATTTTGAAACTATCTTTTGGAGATAAGATACCAACAATGTACTAGCATTATGGGAATAAATATTTTTTACGTCAATTGCTGTTTGAAAGAAAAAATTATGCCCTCCTAGGTACAAAATTCTTGAGCAAGAAAAAAATTTAAAATAAATAAATAAATGTTTTTTTTTATAATAGAAGCCTTTATTCATTTGACTTGGATTAGGAATGCAAAAGTTATGAAGAGTCTTATCTTTGGATGATGAAGACATCATCTTCAAAAGAATAATGTATAAAATTTGTTTATGAAATCAATTTCCATAATTTTTCAAAGCAAAAACATCTATAGGGTGTAAATTATTTATAACAACAATCTCTTTGTTAAAATTGATATGATTGAGTCAATTCTATTTTAGAAGTATTCACAATTGAATTTTTCCTTCCATTTTGTACCTACTTCAACTTAATAATTTACTTAGGAATGCAAAATGTTTATTTATTTAATTATTTTTCCTAGATTTTAAACTCAATTTCCCACCATGAAGATTTAAACCTCAAAACTCTATAGTGCAAAATTACAAATTAAGTATTCACAAACCAAGTGAAACTAACAAAAACAAGTAAAACAAAGCGCAATCAAATGTTTTCTTTTTTGCTTTGAACACTAATATCTAACAATCTATACGTCAAAGTTTTTGAATTTTTTCCACACATCTTCATATATAGTAATTCTAATGCAAGATCCTTTTGTTGAACATGCCAAAAAATAGTTTCCTTTTATTGTATTTCTTTGAATAATAAATGACAATTTTAAAGTATTTTGTGGTGAAATATAGCCGTGAACCTTTAGGGGCTAATTGTGTTCAAGCAAACTCTTTTATACTCTTATAATTATAAATGAACCTAGATAAAATATGAAGCGTCACCCATCAAAGGAGAGATAGTGACCATTTATATAATGATCGGTCTACAATCAAAAGTTTATTCACTAGTATCTTTAGAGTCACAAATGAGTGACGTTGAAGCTATTCACCCACCAAATTATTTAGGGATCCAATATGGATCTTGTAAAGGACCGATCCGCATTGTACTTTGTTGTCTTTTTTAAGTTATGATAACAAAATGATAAATACAAATAAAAAATTCAATTGAAACATTAATTTGAAAAGGAAATTTGGGTGGTCAATGGTATTTACATGCGTTGGATCCTCATATCAAATCCGCTTTGGAGTACATGCCTCTTGTAGTCTTGCACCTCTAGTCGTACATTAGTACATTAAAGTAGCACAATAAGCCTACTCATGATAAGTCAATTTGTAGTAAGATAAGTTGGTACATAGAACAAAGAAAATCTACAAATTTTGTTATTATCTTTTATATTTCAATGGAATATATTTATGGAATACTAGTGTGAATTTTATAAATCATAAATTAGAAAAATCACTACAAAAGTTGTTTCAATTTGAATATTTTTGAATTTAAATAAAATTTAATACTTGCCTACTAATTTGCATAATTTATAGTGTATTTAGATAATTTAGTCAGTTGTTTAAAGAATTTAATTGATGATGCTTTAAGAGCACCATTAAGAAGATATAATAAAGGGAACAACATTAGGAAATTAAGTGCATGTGGCACGTCAAATTTGGAAATTCATTGATCCAATGGAGCTCCTAGATTATTTTTTCTATTTGAGGCTATAACAAACTTCTTGCTCAATATGGCATATTTCAATTTTATATTGAGTCGTAGACTTTGAACTGCAAGAGGTTGTTAGTGGAATGATGTACACGTTGTTCAATGGGAAGTGCCTTGCATCTATATGGTTCTCTGCAGTAAAGCCTGAATGAAAATAATTCAATTGAAGAGAGTCAATATGCATTTGGTTCAACAACATACACTACAACACATATTGAAGTACGGTTAGAGGTGCAAATCCCTCAAGCCTTGTTCAACATCATAATAATATTAATGAACACTTGGGGGAGTGTGTCCTTTTTTGCTTTTACAGAAAGTACTGGGGGCCTTAGCAATTATTCCAATCTCTAAGGGAAAATGGTTTAGGTTGGTTGACTATGTTATGCATTTGAACCCACTTCTACTAACAAGTATGAGTTCATTTAGAACACATGTTTCAAGATATCTATTGATGATGCTCTAATTCACTCCACCCCTTACGAAAAGGGTTGCAATTATTAGAGTTAATTATATAGATTGTCCCAGTTGTAAATAGTGGTATTAGAGGAAGGTTTAACTAAAAATAATACAAAAGAAACAAAACACCAAATTCCAATGGCCCCAATTTTTGGTGCTCCAAAGAGTTTTTTTTTATGTGTTTTTCTCAAACTTTGGTTCCTGGTTTGACATTGCATACACTTTACAATTAACGCTATACATGTATGTTAACACTTGATATTAGAGGTGTTGTTTGGAATGTGAATCTGATTCAAAATAGGTCTAAATTCGTTCCTAAGATCCTCAATAACAAACCCTTGAACACCAAGTGCGAACACACCATACTCTCTCTTGGTTGCAACTCCAAAATGACGAACCTCTAGGTCCCCTTTATTTCGAGTCCACGGATATGAAATCGATGTGCCCACGGGCACTTTCCCCAAACAGTTGGGCTCCTGTACCTGCCAGCCAGCCCCTCCCGCGGTCCCGCCGCTCGCCCCTGTATTGGCTGGGCCTTCGCGTGGCCGTCCCAGTGGCAAGCATGACTGGCGTACTCGTACAAATACATTCCCGTCGACCCATCCCAATACGCAGTACGCAGTACGCAGCGGGCAGAAGGCGACCGGACCAACGAAGCCCGCGCGCATCTGCCTCCCGGCCTCCCTCAGATGAAGATTCCATCTTCAGTTGGCTCCTCACGACTGATTACTCGCCTTTTCCCTCCCGAAGCGCCAGTCGCCCTTGGCCTGCCCTCCGGAATCTCAACCTCCCTCCCTCGGCTTCCTCCACGCACCTGCCTCCTCTGCAACAAAACCCAATTCCTCCACCCCATCTATTCTAGCTCTCCCATTCATTTATTTTGTCGTCCTGGATTTCCAGCCGGCACTCCTCGAAAGGGATTAGCAGGACTCCGCAGCCCCAAAACTGCGGCCTTTCGGCAACTTGCGCACGGACTCCGGGTCCGGGCCCTCCGCCTCGCTGCGTGCGTGGGGTCGAACGCAAACGCGTCACTACTGGGGGCGCTCGTTCGGTGTGGTCGGATCACGTTTGGGGGAGTTGGTGTGTGGGATCAAGTTTGCAGTTGAGAGTGGTGACGACGTAGCTATTGTTGGAGGGTCAGGGCTGGGTGTGAGGATTTTTCGGTGTGGGGGATTCGGGTTGTTGGTTGTTCTGGTTAGTTTGGTTGCAGGGTTGGGGCTGCGGCTATGGTGGCAGGGGATGCGTGGTGGGGTGGTTTGCGCGACGGGAGTTGGAGTGTGGTCTCGGTGGAGGTGAGCGTGGGAATCGTGTTGGTGAGGCGGAAGGTTTGATGCGAACTCGTCGAAGGTAGCAGGATTTGGTTACTGGTTGTCTAGAAAAAGGGTTGGAGCAGGTGGAGGAACGAGTCGGACAGTGTGAAACCGTGAGAGTCGACATCTGGGTTTGCTGGAAGACCGCGGGATGAGCATCTAGTGTTCGAATGGTATGGCGGTGTTCGAATCAATGAAGAAAGCGGTAAACTCTTCCCCAAAGCCAGGGTGAAGATTCTCGGTGGGCTGGAATCTTTGGTAGCACAAGACCGTAGTCAGGACGAGCACAAGACCCATTGGTATCCGAACTTCACCCACCACGCTTATTCTAAATCCTGGCCACCAGTGTCCTTCCTCTACTACCAGACACATTTCGAACCCATTCCCTCTCCCCGCCCATGCCAAACCTTCAATGCCGATTCAGATGCCACCGATGCTGCCTCCATTAGCTGCGCACCACCAAGGCGGTGGCAGCAGCAGTCCGCGAGCATCATCAGGCGGATCATCCCGATCACCATTCCCCACACCCGGATTACAGCAGCAGCAGCAGCAACAGCAGCAACAACAGCCTCCCTTCCCATCCACCCAAGGCTTTGATCCAAATCCACCCCAACAGCGATCCTATTACCCTTCTGCAGGCTCACCCTCTCCCTCATGGCAACAACCACATTCCCCATACCCGCCCTCCACCACCGGAAACTACCCATTCAGCTTGCCCAAACCAGGCTCTTCGCTCCAAGCCTGGGACTCCAGTGCGTTTCAGATGCCATCGACATACCCCAACATGTCCTCGTTTCCACCGCAATGGAGCACCAGTACTAGTGGGACTAGTAATAGCAATTCCAGCCACCCGTGGTCTTCCGGGACCAGTAACATCCATTGGCCGACGAGTGGGGGGATTGGAGTGTCCAGTCCGAACAGTGGTGGGGGGAGCAGGCCAGCCAGCCATGCGCAGCTGAGTGCTCTGGTCCCGCCCTCCAGTAGCGGTGGGTTGAATGGGTTCCATTCGCCAGGAGGACGACTCGTACCCCCGGGGGAAGGGTTTATTGCTGCGGGACTGGAGTCTGGGCTGCAAATGCCGTCGTTTGAGAGCTTGGGACGAGGAGGTGGATCGAGCGCTCCGCCTTACCCATCGGCCTCGATGGTTATCACACCCAAAACCGATGGTCAAGGCGCTATCCTGTGCGATCCCCTGCAGGTTAGTTCCTACACCCGTGTCTTACGAAGAGTTTTGAGAGGGTTTTTTAAATTTATACGTAACATTCTAAAGCCCGTTTTTACATACCGCTCACATAAGTTATACCCTGGAAAGTTGAGCTGACTCCAATCCTGCTACAATATCTTCTCTAAGTCTGCACTATATCTTTTCTGCAGTATCTTCTTATCACAAACATATCACTTTTCGAAATCCAAGCGGGTTTAACTGAAGAATACGAGTGAATACCTATTGAGTGCTTTGTGAATAGTACGCGTGATCATCTCTTTAGTGTAGAAATTCGGGTGAAGAAAATTTTATTTGAGAAATCCAGGCTGATTCAACTAAAGAATGCTTTGTGAAAAATATGCGGGATTATGTATTTAGGGTACAGTAGAAATGTGGGTAAAGCAATTCTCGGTAGGTGCACAGACTTCACAGAGTAAGCTTGCCCCTATTTTGTGGTTACAATGTAGGCCCGGTCCCATTTACATCAACGCTTTTATAAAGCACTCTTGTAGGAAAGTTCAGCTGTAGAAATTCGGCCAGGTGGAGAATGATAGTTTTGGCAGAAGTGGGGGAATTACCCGGCATTTTCAATAATATTCGTTAGATTTGTTTTTTCTTGGAATTCCTTTTCTGAAGAATGAAGTGATTGTGCTGTGTATGTGATCATCATTGTCCGTGCGTCACAGTGATTGAAATTATTGCGTTCCGTTCTACAGAGTAAGTTACGGTCTAGAGAACTGCACCGTGTCCTATTGAATCAATCTACATTTGCTGACAGGTGACACTACCTGAAAAAATGTATGGCTTCTCGAATTAAGTGTCTTACCAAACATTCTCTTTTATTTTTTCTACTTAGGGTACCGGGTTTGTAGTATTCGATTTTACTTTGAACAGGGCTCCAGTAAAATGTTGGTGACAGCTGGAGGTTGTAAACAGTACAGTTGGAACTATTTCAGAGACGTGCAAGAGTGCCCAGGGTATTGCAGTTGTGAGTTTAGTTTTTGGATAACGGGGCTTCTAGTATGGAATTTATCGGTCATTCCCGGTTCATGTAGACAGTATATTATTGTGAATTTACCGTGGAGATTTCTAGGGTACTCGTCTATAAACCAACCAGGTCCTAAACTCCTGCAGTCCATAATCTGATGCTGATCAGAGTGCTTCCTGGGAGATGATTCGTCCATTTAACTTCATATTTATTCAGGGTAATGCTTGTATCTTGGTAAAATAATTCAAGTCCTTTTTCGACCACTTCGATGAAATTGAAGTGTATGACATATTTGTACAATGATACAAGCAATAATGTGCGAACATTCGAAAAAGGATTTGAGCGTGAAGGGGTTGAATTGTCCCTATCTTCGAGTGTTAAAACATTTCATCCCTGGATATGGGTTCAGGTCTTGTGAGACCTAAAGAAAATGGTCTGGAACTGAACAATTGTGGCAGCAGGTGTTACTGGATGGATCTTCTGAGCCGAGTCTCAATATCCGTGACGGTGAGGGTTCCCCGCAAACAGCAGAGGCTTCAGTGAACATTCCTGAATGGGAGCCGAATTGGATGAATTTCTCAGAGACGTACAGTGAGGGCGGACCTTTGGACAATATCAGTGGCGAACAAGTAAGTTATCCCTTGTTTGGACGCTTGTCTATGATCTCTGTAATTCGTGCGTCATATTTGTTAAATTGGTTTGTTTTGGAGCGCAAAAATTGCGACATTCAAGTGCACAAAGCTCTCAAAACTAGGGCCTAGTTTCCAAAACTAGGACTGGCACAGGTCTATCTGAGATTTGAGCTGGATGCCTGGAAAAAAATGCCAATTTCTTGAAATTACGCCACTCTAAACTAGTATGAGGATTATTATGGATATCTTTCTTTTGGCGTTGCTATTTCTGGAGTGTCTGGTCAGTAATTTTTTGATGTCGGCTGACAATTCGCAATTGCAGGTGTTCCAACAACAAAAGAGGTTTCCTGTACCTCCAGCACCCATTTCTACAAAAGACCCACCTGCCCAGCAGCAGCAGCAATCAGGTGCGTGCTTCAATTAGCGGATTTGTTATTTGAGTTTCATTTGATTCCCGAGTTTTTTAGGGTTTAGGCACGAACTAAGTGCCCTACCACGCCAGTGGAGGATTAGGGAAAGCGATTGCTATTGCATGGAAAGGAAATGGAAGAGAAATAGTGCCTGTCCATTGCCCTGTTACTTGTCTTATTTAAAACGTAGAATCTCAAAACAAAAATAAAAGTTTGACAAGTGCATCCGTCTGATGATCATTAGCAATATTGATGTTGTTGGACGAGTGTTCTAGATCTAATTTTGCATACGGGCGTTTGAAAAAGTGTCAATTTCGTGAATTTCCGTTAGTGTGACAAATTTGACGTTATAGTGAAAATTCTAAACTTCTTCTTACATTTAGGTGCTACTTCAGAAGGGAGCCCAGGTCCTTCAGCGACACACGCAACTGCCGCGGCAGCGGCTGCCGCTGAAGCAGCTGCTGTCAAAACACGTCTACGATGGACTCCGGAGCTTCATGAGAAGTTTGTGGACGCTGTTGGACAACTGGGTGGCTCGGAACGTAAGTGCTCGCCATTTTTTTTCTTCTCACTGGATCTGTTGGTTCTTTCCTCCGGCATAAATGTAACTTTCCATGATTTTGATTCCTTCATCTCAGTTGAGACTCAAGACAGAGGATACTAATTGTATCTGGCTGGTTACTTCTTATTTATGCAGGAGCAACACCAAAAGCAGTATTGCGTGTGATGGGCGTTACAGGGATCACAATCTACCATGTCAAGAGCCATTTACAAGTCAGTAGGACTTCTCCAAAAGAGTTGCCATTCAAAGAGAGAGCTTTCTATTTAAATCTCAACTTTATACGAGTTCAGTCGCTTCCGTAGTGTGCAGCAATTTGAAGGTGTTTCTTAATGTCAGTGGCTCATGCTATTTTCTGTGGGTTTGTGCAGAAATACAGGCTTATTCCTGAAGCCGCTTCTGAAGGTATCATGGCCATATCTCTTGGCTTGTTCAAATTCTCTGAGAGTCTAGGTTGTAGCGGGCATCCGGACATGCAATTTTTTGAAAGCATAACCCTCTCTTGTCACACCATTATCACATGTTGTATTGCTGTTGAAAAAGAAGACTCTAAACCTTCTTCTTTTTCAAATATTTCTGTGTGCAGATTCTAGAAATGATAGAAGGCGAAACGATAGTTCCCTGGGCGGCATGAATTTAAATTCGTAAGTCTTTCACCATTCTGAGAGCTATTGGTCTTACTTTGGACTTGGTGATGACTTGAGAGAACGAGTGAACCTTGTGTGTTTAATCGTCTAGGATTGCAACCACATGGTTTTAGACAAGAACAGGAATGTCGAGAGAGGAGCTTACGGGGCATGGTTTTGAGAGATCCACCTAATCAATTTCAGGTAACAACGAGGTGTTTCTGACTTTGAGCATTTGCGGTACAATTGCAGGAGCCTCCAAATGACACAAGCGCTGCAGATGCAGATGGAGGTGCAGAAGCGTCTCCATGAACAACTGGAGGTACTGACTGACAGAATCTCGTCTCCTCATGTTTTTTTCTTTTTCTGTAGTTTTTCATTCAGCTCAATGTGTCGAAGACGAAGGAAGTTTAATGAGAAAATGCATTAGAGCTTATCTTCTAACTGTCCGTGTTTTTGCCAAAAGAGTAGAGGTGAAGCGCAAGAGAATAGGAATGAAGTTTAAACTTCACTTACGTCCACTGTGACTCCTCCTCCTAAAGTCCTAATCAGTCGTGTCATGGAAAACTTCTACTTCGTAATTCGCATGGAAAATGAGAGTTTTTTGTACATCCAAGGCCAGTACTCCTTGAAAACCCTAAGCAGACTTTCCAGAGTCCCTGAATTATAGCAACGACGAGAGAATAAGTTATGAATGTGTGCTGCAGTCTTTGACAGTGTGACAGAAGTTTGCAAGTTGTTTCAGACTGTTGTTTTACAGAAGCAGAGTGTCCTGACAAGCGCGTTTATGTGCAGATTCAAAGAGAGCTTCAACTGAGAATTGAGGCGCAAGGGCAAAGCCTGAAGATGATGCTGGAAGCACAGGCGAAGGCAGGAGCCTTTGTCCTGCCTGGCAAGGAGCTTGCTAGTGAAACAACCAACAGCCGGGATGCACCACCGGCGCAACCGTCTCAAGGCCTAGCCACACAGAATCCAACTGATATTCACAGGTAAGAATTGGTAAAACACAATCCATTAACGCGAAACTCGAAACAATGAACTCTAGATAAAGTGATTTTGTGAAAAGTGGAGTCTGTTTTTTGACTTCAAATTTTAAAAAAATTGAGTCTTCCAGTACTGCAACGGTGGGAGGTCTAAAATGTGAAATTTGCAAAAAAAATTAACTCCGTTTCTCTCAAGTCCACTTTTCTAAACGCGAATTTTCATGGGATAGTCCAAGTTTTGCAAATTTCATGTTCATAGCTTTAACTTACCCTTGTCCACTCAGTTTCTTTGTCTCCCCAATTTGAGAAGATAACTTACATTTTTGAAATGCTCTAATCACGACGCCTATATGGCCCTGGCATGACAGCTCATCTCCGCGTGGCACCAGCGAGAGCTCGCCAGCACAAGAGCCGACCAGCAAGAGAGCCCGGGTGGAGGTTCCCAACCTGGTCATCGTTCCGCAAGAGCCTTTCCTGGAGGCCTTCAACAAACAAGACAGTAGTTCCAGTAGTCCCAAGACAGGACTGCTACTGCCAAGTTGCTCAGCCGGTCCCAGTCGGGTGGATAGCCCCTCTGCCTCCTTATGTCCATCGCCACTCCCGTCTCGGTTAAGCAGAAGCTCTTCCGCCGCCATGGACGAATCACCCACCACCACCACCACCATCGAGGGCGTCGTACCCGCACCCGCACCCGCACCCCAGCGGCACAACGCTGTGCAGGGCTGCATGCCGCAACAACCCGGAAACATGCCGCCCAATTCTTTACAGGCATCCGTGTGAGGAGTCCAATGTACTCTCATACTTTCTCTTTAGTCTAATCTCTCGTCAATGACATTGTAGAATATCACATTGTGTACTTGTCACATTGCCATTGACTGCACTAAACTTCAGTTATCTCGCATTTACACAAATTGGACTATTTCCCAAGCAGTCACATTAGAAAGGGTTAATAGAGTGTAAAAGATTACCCGCAAGAAATCGGGAGGTTGGAACCAGGGTATTGGATGTAATCATCTGTTTAAACTGCTTAGAGGAACTGTGGGATGCAAAAACCTTCATTGGCTCTGAAAGGGGGGTGACAGTTCTTTAGTCTGGACCAACCTTGCGACGTGCCTTCCATTGGTCTCTATGGACATCTGTGTGAGGAGTTGCATGCTGACTGGCGAGGATTGGGAGGCTTGAGAATCTGGACATAACCCTTCTTCTTGGGATGCTAAACATTGTTGGCTCTGAAAAGTTAATTTAAGTTTTAGAGTTTTAGGGTTTAGGCTCTGAGTTTCATGGTTATTTATCTGGACAACTATACATGTATGCACTCCGAGAGTGCCACACGTTGACAGCAGCGGGTTCACTTGTGTTTCCATTTCGCCGTGTTCTGGGCTAATTTTGAGTGTCTTGGAATCCACGATGTGGTGGTGTCCCGGGGAAACTTGCCTACGTTGTTGATTTGTTCATGGTTGGGGGATCTTGTCATGAGCTCCTTGGGTAGGGTGGAAGAGGGCAAGCTGACTAATTTACTGATTGATGATGCCTGCGCACGACATGGGTCGACTTCCATGTGGATTCGGGGGTCGGTGAAGCCTACCGCTCAACGGTGGAATGGAAGTTCCAGAAAAAAAAGACTCCCAATCAAGGCAATGTATGGGCTTCAAGGCAATGTATGGGCTTCAGACTGCTAAATTCTACTCACATGGAGTTGTGGAATTGGTGGAAACAAGAGACACTGAGGTCACTGTGCGGTGTCTTTTCCCAGTTGCCATGGGGTTTACACACATTATTGTTTTTGATCAAGGTAAAAGCTTATATGCACTATTTGATGATCCAATTCATGCTTTCTGTTTTTTGGCGAAAGTTGCTTCAGAGAAGAAGGTGTTCTCTCCGCATGTCAGTTTTTCTTGTACTTTTCCATAGAAGACAGATAATCATGTGTTCTAACTTGGAACATTCGATTCTTTCAAATTAAGTTTGTTTGTTTTCCTGTTTTCGTTTTCTTAAACACATTCAAATTAAGTTTTGTATTCATGAACTGTGAGCCTTTGGTATTTGAAGAATTATCCTCAGCATTTTCTTTGATAAAGGCTCTAGTCGACTCAAACTCCATGCCTCTCACACCCGGCCACCTGGTTTGCTGTCTAGAATTTTTTTCTGGATTCTAGTGAAATTTCCACCATGTCCTTGTCGTGCAAACCATTCTTGATCAGCCCCCCATTCTGGCAATGTAGGCTGGTCTCTTTCCATGCAAGAAGAGATGAACAGTGATAAATTATGGCTCAGTTCATGGCGTAGTTGTGGTACATTATAATTGGCTAGAGGACTCTCAACATTGCAACCAATCCTTGGTCGGAAATAGGAAGGTCTATATGACTAGTACTGGTTGATCCGAATCTTCAGCTAAAATTTTTATAGTAATTATGTTTTGAGAAATAATAATCTGAAAAATTATAGAAACCTTCCAAATTTTATTTCCCCGCTAAAAAAACCATGCCATAAAGATACATATAATTGCTTAAGTGGTCAAAAATGGGTTGTCTCCCTTACTCCTAGGCACAGGCTACACCACACTACACTACTTTCAGTTTTAGACACTAAACATCACGAATTTCATTTGTTCAATAGTGGTTTTAGAAAAACAAAAAATTGGAGTATTTTGTGAGATGTTCTCTAAATATGGATGAATGAAATCACTACGAATCACCCAAAATAACTCATTTCTGAATAAGATGATCTGGCAACATTTGGATGAATATACAAAACTTGGATGAATAAATGATGCTTCATCATTAATTTGCATATTTTGGGATACAAAAATAGCCTCATTACCAGTCAAGATGCCAGTTCCGGAGTGATCCAAAAGGATAGTAGAGTGGAATAATGAATAAAATCCCCAGCTTACCAACATTAATGATCAACAAGGACTTAATGAACAGTGTCACCCAATTTGCTGAGACACTATTTGCAAAATAGACTAAATATTGTAATTAGTGAAGCTGTGAATCTAGTCCGGATATCATACCACATTCATCACTTCGTGGCTGGAAGCATTGTCCCCTGAGGTCAATCTACTGTGCGGACTGCAAGGAACTCAAATGGGTTGCCTTATACTGCCCTCCAAATACAACTCTAACTTTTCAATGGCTTTATAATTAGAACTTGAAATTACTATCATTGGAAGAGCATTCAAAAGTATATATAATACACAACATTTTCCAGATTTAGACTTGTTGAGAGAAAAAAAAAAAAAAAACTTTCCAAAGGAAGCTAATAATACAGAAATTTAATTTTATATATATTTTTTATTTTTATTTTATTTATTTATTTATTTTTTTGCAAATCCAACCACAGGATCTGTACTAAATCTATATAAGGCCAGGTGGAAAAAAAATTCATGAAGTTTGATTGTGTAGATTGGAAGATACTG
Source organism: Antitrichia curtipendula (assembly GCA_951230915.1). NCBI lineage: Eukaryota > Viridiplantae > Streptophyta > Bryopsida > Hypnales > Leucodontaceae > Antitrichia > Antitrichia curtipendula. The sequence goes on from OX579634.1 coordinate 42,988,537, forward strand.
GTTGTTGAAGTTCCAAAAAATGTTTTTTGGACCCTACTTGAGAATTTAAAATGACTTTGGCCTGGGCTTTGGCCGCCACTTGAAAAAAGTGCATCAAAAAGGACTTTTACTAGGTACCAAAAAACTCAAATTTAGATGTTGGATAACCACTTCAAAAAGCAAGGTAGAAAAGTAAAAAATTATAGAGGTCTTAGCAAATCATTGTTACCAAACTTTGCTTTGATAACCATAATTTGTCAAGACCTCTATACTTTCTGACTTTTCTACCTTGCTTTTGAAGTGGTGGTCCAATGTCAAAATTTGAATTTTTTTTAATGTCTATTGAAAATATCTTTGAATGCATTTTCAATAATAAAAAATTTAAATTCTAATAATATACAGGTCAAAAATTAGAATTACATTTGGAAGGCCAATGTCATGGTTGGACTAAGGATACTCCTAGTAACTAAAACATTTGGATAAGTAACAATAAAAAGTCCTAATATGTAATCTCTACATTCCTGTCTTCTTCTTCTTATCTTCTTATAAAACGTCTAGGTGGACTTTGTTATCCCAATCAACTTCCATGGATGAGTTCCTTACCCCCTAAAGTCCCATTGTCCTCTCGGGAACAAAATAAATTTTGGGCAGATTTCTATGGTCTCAGTATTTGTCTTAACCTTCTAAATTTTTTTGGTGAAGGTAGAAAACACATTAGCTTTTCAAAAATATAATTTTTATCTCAATCAGAGTCCAGGAGCAAAAGTTATGGCACAAAAAGCCCTTTTTTAGTTTGTTGGGTAGAAAAAAACCTTCAAAAAAACTTAAAGTAAAATATTTTAAAATTTTATTTTATATAAATTATATTTTTATGTACATGGGAAGATTTGATTTATTCCATTTGGATTTGTTATGTGAAAATTATGGGCAATCTTGTTTTTCAGGCAATCAAAGCATCCCTTTTAAAAAATAACTTGTAGGATTCATTTCTAACCTCAATCTTCACAATTTTTCAGAAAAAAAGTTTCACAAGGTTAAAACATCTTGCTAGAACAATCTCACCGCTGAAATTAGTATGTTTCAATTCCATATTAGAGCTATTAACAATTTAGTTTTTTCTTCAATCTTGAACCTACTTCTCTTTAACAATTTTTTAATAAATGAAACTAAGTGTGTGTTTTAAATTTTTTCGTAGACTTTAATTTCAATTCTTTATTATATAAAATTCAAAATTCAAAATCAATAGAACAAAAATTATAAGTTATGAAGACCTGTTCAATGCCCAAAAATGTAATCGAACAAGGTGCAAGAAAACTTGTTTCTTTCTCTTTAAATGCAAATATCTTGCAATCAACACAATCAAAGTTTGTGAAATTTATTCCACAAATTTTTATACTAGTCTAGTACAAGATCCTACGGTTAGATATGCAAAAAAACTCAAAACTGCCATTTCTATAGCAAAGAGCAAAAAAAATTAATGTTTTTTTTGCAATCAAGGTAACTATGGTTTCATCAAGTTTGGAGTTAGTAGGAATTAAGGAAGTGTAAATTATAGGCCAATTTATTCTCAATGTGTAGGTGAACCTATTTTTCAGAAGTGCCAAACCCAATACTAATTGTAGTGGCGTACAAAATAAAGAATACAAGAAACTAAGAATCAACTAGAATTAGATTATTAAATATGACACCCACCATTATCATTAATGTAAATCCTTTATTGTGATGACTCATCAAACAAATTTTCAATCAAGGCAGCTACAATTTTTGTCTATGGAGAAACTTCCACCTTGCTAGTGCATCTTCTAATTCTAGTTATTTTGAATGAATGAAAGTTCACATCATATTCCCTTTATTCATGAAAACATATCACCCTATCTTGCACAAATGGGCCCTTGGTCAGAAACAAGTTGTATACTTTAATCAAATTTCCATGAGTCCATCAAAGTCATCAAAGTTCCACTAAGTCGTTTAGACTCCACCTGTGCTATATGAGCACTAGCTCGGTCATGCACATGCCCACATTAAGAATTTCAGGGCATGTAAATATGGTGCATTGAAATGCTATTAAGATAATTTGGTGTCAACCTCCGTGTCAACTAAGTATCAATCGATACTTAGGGAAACAGTGTCCTATTTGACAGTAAATTTGACAGAATTCTGTCAACTCTGTTGTAGATTAGGAATACTTGATTCGGACATTGAATTGACAGAATTCTGTTTATTTGGTTGTCATTTCAGACAAAGATACATGTCATCAAATATACGTCATCATGCTTTTTCACATTCGCCAGTTTTTCACATTCGCAACCAAAACATTTTTACCTAAAAAATAAATTAAAGTTTCAAAAGTACATTAAGCATTTTAGAATTGGACTTCCACAACTTTAAACACTATTTTCAAGATTATTTTGTTAAATGAGCACTTCAACTTTGAATGCAACTCACCTAGAAGTTAGAAATAATAAGAAGACAAGTGCTTTATACAAGTGGGTTGGTAAGAGGTAAGACAAACCATATGGGATATGTAAATGAGGGTTAGGAGCTCCACCACTCATAGTTTAGGAATAATGATTAAAGTGGAATTTCAGACCTAATTTTAACATAGTAGAATAATTTTTTTTCTTAAACTTTTAACTAAGAAAATGTGATATTTCAAACCAAATTTTATGTCCAAAAATCAATTTGAGATTTGAAGCTTCCAATCAAATGTTATAAGCAAATTTTAGTGAGGATGTTTGAAATTGTAAAAACAAATGTCCCTTCCAATCCCTCACTGAAATTTGTCTATAACTTTTGATTGGAAAATTTAAATCTCAAACGGATTTTTGGACATAAAATTTGGTTTTAAATAACACATTTTCTTAGTTCAAGTTTTAAGAAAAAAAGTTATTCTATTATGTTAAAATTAGGTCTAAAATTCCACTTTAACCATTATTCCTACTTAATTTTCAGTAAACTATGAGCGGTGGAGCTTCCACTAGATATCGCACATGGTTTGTCTTACCTCCCTACCACCCCACTTGTATAAAGGACTTGTCTTTCCATCACTTGAAACACCATGGTAAACACAAAAGTTGATAGAAATATTGAGAAGATTTTCAAAGAGGTTGCAATATGAACCACTTTGGTAGAGTGCCAAGTTCCAAAAGTTATGATGGTCATTTTGGACACTTTTTTATCAAAAATACAATCAATACGGGCCCATTTCCCTTGTAGTGCAAAGCAATTGAAAAAATGACATTGAAATGGCCTTTGCTATCAAAATGGCATCAAAGTAATCTAACCCAATTTTTCTTGTGCATGATAAGCTTGCACTAGCTACTTCCTAATTGAGTGGAGAATAATCCACATGGTAGGGTTTTCCAAAATGATAGTTCCAATGTCTCTAATATTTTGTGCACTTTAAAAACTAATTGATTATTTATATAGTATATAATAAAAAATTATTTTATTTTTCGAATCTTATATTTTTATTTTTCTAGTTTGATGCATATCAAATTTTTTTTCTATAAATAACAAAAAACATTATTACTTGCTCAAACAAAGCATTACCCGGATTTTTACAATACTTCATTAATTGTGTCCACCTATTTATGGAAAAATGTACTAAGAATCCACAAACTCAGCATGGAAAGTACCTCGCAATATAAATGTCTACTTATTGTAGATATTTGTGGTAAATTTGAAGGCAATCATTTCACTAACACATAAATCTATTGCCGCAAGTAGGGCAATATGTCTTCGACCTTGTTGCTTGAGATGAGTTGTCGTGGAAAATCGTGTAGGAGGTTGGACATTGGTAAATGCCTACAATGAGGTGCTTCCCAAAATTCAAGTCATCTCTTCTAAAGCTATTTTGCACTTAGCATTTAATTTAATTCACTCCAAAATTGTAAATATGTCATTGGATGATGTGGAGGATCTAGTGTCTTGCACTTATCCATGTGAACTACATACATATCTACAAATGTAAACCAAGTGCCACCACTTGTGAGGAATAGGGGCCTTCATTGAAGTCTTCTTCATCAAGATCTTCACAATTGAAAGAAATCCTTTAGAATTTTTTTCTAATTTTCATAAGTGTAATTGATAGGTTTAGAAAGTAGGGCAATTGAGAACACACTACTAATTGCTGTAGAAAGAATACGTAAGAACCATATATAGGGATTTAGTAATAAGACAGTTAATAAATTGATGACTTTTCATTTCACAGCATAAATTGAGTTCTTAAAAATATGAAAATTTTTACAAGGACTCAAGTCCTCACAAACATTTGAATTTTGGATTAATCTAGCTTCTAATTTGTTGAGAATGGGTATAATAGCAAAATAGAAGAAAAACCTACCTCCAATCTCATGTTGTTGGCTGTCCATAAATTTGTAATTCAACTTGCCAATGATGTGAATGTCCTCCTAGAAGAAATTCTCTTTACCTTCTTGTGGTAATGAAGGTACTAAGAGAAGTGAAGGATAATCAAGCTCTTCATTTGACAAAATTGGAGGTGTGGGACTCTAAGGTAGAGATTGCAAATTAGTAGAAGCATGACAATCTTGAGCTAGCAATATGCAACTATGATGAATGGGCAATCCATTCCATACAACCTAGAAGAAATAAAATGAAATTCATCTTAGAATTTGAAAATGCAAAGTGTGAATGCACAACAAAGTAGTGGAGTTAGAGTATTATACCTACTCAACACATTATGGAAGAATTGTAGTATAAATTTTGCCTATTATGCAAACATCCAAGACTATAATATAGGGGTTCAATATCTAAAGAATGATAAAATAGTTTAACGTATTGTGGATATAGTCACATTTACAAATTAAAATGTCTTATAATCTTGATTCTAATGGAAAACATTTGGTTTGGAAATAAGAATCACTCATTCATCTTGTCACTAGTTTTTGTCCAACACGTATTGATGCAATAATACAAGTATGCATCCCCATCTTATCCTAGTGTGTTGGTTCAAACAAGAACCATGATGTTAGCAAGGGTAAGCATAATACATAGCTTAAAGCATAATAGTAGTCATATCTTGTTGCAATTGCTTATAGCATAGGTTGACAATAATTTGCTTAAAGCATCTCTCAGTCAATTAGCAAACTATGTTAGTACATTCAACTCTATCCATAAATCATTGTCTTCACATAGCTTACAACATATCTATACTAATTTGCTTAAAGCCATTTTTTCAAAGCATTCCAACTGTAATTCTCTCTCTAGTTCACCATCAAATTACATAATTGCTTAAAGCTTCACAACCACAAGGCTTTCAACAACTAATGCTCATTCATACACTCCTTACCAAAATAGATTATAGACATACGCACACAAAAACTTGAAGCACCACAAATAATTAATTTCTCTCAAAGGAAAATTTCCCACAACATACAAACAATGCCCAATCACTAGGACTTGATAATAAAAAAAGTCACACACACAAGGATGCCCAATCACTGGGACTTGATGATAAAAAATTCACACATACAAGGATGCAAATCACTGGGACTTACACATAATTCAAAAGATATGCTTCAATCTTTTTTACACAAATAGAGTCTCCACAAAAGTTATACGTAACTGTTTCTAAAGTTCATACACTTGAAGTGAAGAGAAGAGAGAGAGAAGGAGAAGACCTCTTTATCTCTACAACTTAACCCCTAAAGGACCAAACACTGTTTTTTGACAACATAGCGATTTTGGGTAGCTCACTACAAACGGAATTTTTGATTTTTTTCTTTGAAATTTTTATACAAGATGTGCCCAAGGGTAGCCTTAAGGCCCAAAAAATTTCCTAACTTTTGACTACATGGTTAAATAGTTATTGCATGATATGTCATTTTCAATGGTTGGCGAGCAGCCCGGGCAACTGAAAAAACTTCTTTAAAAATCACTTTCTAAAAAAATATTTTGCAGTTGGTTCTTTAGATTTGTATGTATGTGGGAAGCTTTAAGTCATTGCATTTTGGTTATTGAGATGAATGTTATGAGGAGTCTTAGTTTGAAGGTAGTTATAGAATCTTTACTCTAAGATAAACTTTGAAATCCTTTATTTAATTCAATTTTCAATATTTTTGACAAAAATAAAAATGTTGGATGTAGATTGTTTATTACAACATTATAACTATTGGGATTGGCATTTTTCAATTCCACAACTAAATTCGTAATAATTTAGTGATTTGAACATTCTCTACCGCTTTCTACTTACTATTTTTTTCTTATATGTTGTACAATTCCAAATGATCTCAAATTTCTCAAGCATGTAGCCAATTTGCCTTGAAGAACGAATTCAAAGAGTAACCACCATTTGGGACATTTTTTCATACAAATGTGACATTGTGAAGTGCAACTGCCCGGATTTTTGCAGGGCCCCCAAAATGATTTTTGTCAATTCAAACGCTAGTATCTTGCAATCCACACTATGGAAATTTCTGAAATTTTTCCACAACTTCTCAAATTAGTTTAACCTTTAAAGGACCATTGTTCCCTTGGGGGACAAAATGGATTTCAAGTAGGTTTCTATGACTTCAAGTTTTAATGAAAGTTTTTGAAACTTTCTCATAAGATAGACAAACTTCTTAGCTTTGTGGGAATATAATTTTTATTTCAATCGATGACTGAAAGCAAAAGTTATGCCATCTGAAACATAATTTTCACTTTATCGGGCAGAAAAAAAAAATGCACAAACATAAAATTAAATTTTTATTTATTTTTCCTTATAGATCATATTTTTGTCTGCATGTGAAGCTTTAACTTCATTCCATTTGGATAAGTGATGTGAAAGTTATGAACAATCTTGTTTTTTAGGCAATCTAGGCATCTTCTTGAAAAAATAATTTATAAAATTCATTTCTGAATGCATTTTTTCAAATATTTTTTTTTAATTATTTTTTGACAAGGTTATACTTGATTGCTAGGTCAATCTCACCATTGGAATTATTGTGTTTCAATCCCATCTTAGAGCTATTAATGATTTAGTATTTCTTTCAATCTTGGACCTACTTCTATTTGACAATTTTTTAAGGAATGAAAAACAAGCATTTTTTCCTAGACTTTCAACTCAATTATTCAATTCAAATTTTTTTAATTCAAAGTCCATAGTGCAAAAAAAATTCCACAAAGGGCGGTCAAAGTCATTTGAAATTGCATGCTAGTGTTCAAAAAAACTTTTGGTCTAATTTTGAATGCTAATATCTTCCAATCTGTACAATCAAACTCCATGAAATTTTTACCACATGATCTTAGACAAGTAAAGTACAAGATCCGATTGTTTTTCTTTTCTTTTGTTTTTTTGGATGAACGGAGCAAAAATGACAGTTTTGAGTGTTTTTTGACAGAAAAATGACCTTGGTCCTTCAGGGGGTAATACAAGATCCTACTGTTACATTTTTCAAAAAATGTTTTTTTTTGTAAACTTTGTTGCTTGTATTAAAAATAGTATTTTTGGAGCGGTTTCGGTAAGAACATAGTCTCTAACCTTTAGGGATTGAGCAACTTTCCCAATCTACCTTGGTTAAACCATTAAAAATTCAACAACTGCATACTCTTGGAATCCCATGGTAATTCTTCAAATCAGTTGACATATTCGCTTCCATCACCATATAAGGTAAACCAGACTATGACAGGCAGATTGCCTGGTTTGCCTTGTTGACATATTTGAAATTTTGAAATTTTTTTTTCATATAAAGGCAAACATGAAAAATTGGTAGAATAATTGAAATTTTATTTTTTTGACAAAGTATGAATTTGTTACAGATTTTTGAAGTGAATTGGCCAGATGGCTCAAAACAGTCTGTAGACTATCCCACAACCATCAAAAACTATACCCATGGTGGTCATCAAACCACCCAATGCAGTTACAATATTTCCTAACATGGTTGAAACATTTTCTAACATGGACATGACATAAAGGAATAAAAAAAGTTAGTTCATGTAATGAATTACACTAGAAAGGGACGAGTTCCTAAAACAGTCTCTAACATCTCCATCACCATCATACAAAACATTGATTTCAGCCATCAACCTACCTAATAAAGTTTTGCTTACATTAATTGGAAAAAACCTGGCACAGATTGATGGAAAACTGTAATGGGTCATCTTATAGATGTCTGTATTAGGCACTTGGCCTGCCATAGGCTGGTTTACCTTATTCCTAAAACCAAACTTTTTTGATCCAGAAAGTGTTCCCATTGCCAAATTTGCCAAAAATTCTCATCAAACTCTAGTGTGCAATTAGCTGCAGGTTTGATTACTTGTTTCAAAGATGCAATTTACATTACAAATTTTACTAGTTGAAAAGCTACAAAGTAAATGTTGATTAAAAAGCGCAGGTGCTTTTATAACAAAGTCACCTTGACACACATTCAATCTTTCTTCTTGCCATTGGTCAGTGGGACCTCGACCATCCTCCATTGCCTTTCACCTCCGGTTTAGACGACCAGGTGCAGAGGATCGGGGTGGATTGACCCCTCACTCGGCCTTACCAGGGTGCATGTAAAAAAAAGCCTCCTATTTTGGGCCGTTCCAGGGTATATTCTTGACTTCAATTTGACAAATTGGGGGCTCTGATCGCAAATATGAATTCAAAATTTGCAAAAAAAATAATGTGCAAAAAACAGGGTTTGCCCGCAAGGCCGAGCGAGGGGGTCAGTTCTCCCTGGCCGTGCAGAGGGGCTTCTTCATCCCTTATCCACCTCCGACTTTTAACTTTCTACCCTTACCTTGCCCATTCTAAAGTCAACAAAATTTGTTAGCTTAACTTTTCCATTGATTTTGGTTTTCCAAAAAAATAGACGTAATTTCTTTACTAAACACTTGGTTGTAATAAAAATTATGTGTCCACGAAGCTCTTGCAAAACTACACTACCTAATTTTTTTATAAACGTAGCATAAATGGAGACACTAGGAACCTATCCAAACTCCAAATTGTCCCTTGAGGGAATGTTCAATAGGACTTTAGGAATTAAGAAAGCAAAATCTTGCCAATGGCACAACCAAATGTCGTGCCATTGGCATGCTTTTGCTTTCATAAGCATGATTTGACAAGGCTTGAATAATCTTTGTCTTCTAATTGGTCTAAATTCAAAGATTTTCTCTTTATTGTACCTTGTCAAGAATTTGAGTTTTCTTGTGTCTATTCAAAGGTTTTGGATGCTCCACTAATGATAGTAATCCCAAGCTCTAATTATAAGGAAATGAGAACTTATAAATGCATTTGGAAGGACAACATGTAAGTTTCAATGGGGATACCCCAAAGGCAAGACCTCACTATCCATTGAGCAATTGAAATCTTTAACTAAATTAAGTCCATAAATGTAAAAGAGCTTTAATCACAAACATTGTTAATTTTTTTATTGTTTGTTAAGTGAAGAGGCTAAAATAGGCAATCCAAGATGAACATTAGGAGTTCACTTGTTGTTTATGCTACTATCCCTTGAAATATCAAGGTCAATGCTTTCTTCACCAAACATCTATAAATCTCTTTAAAGGTACTAGTAATAAACTTAAGTCCTTAAGAAGGTCATATTTGTTATATTGAGACTTTTTGCAGTCTCATTTTTATCCTCGACTTGAGAATAAACCGCTTTATTTTTTATTAGTATTTTTTTATAAATAAATAACAATACCAACTTTTAGAGTTTCATTATAGAATCACTATTTTAGTATTATTTGTTTTAGATTTTAATTACTATTTTTTTAAATGAATTTTCCAATAACTAGCATTTTACTCTCAAAATCTGCAAAAAGTCTCAATATAACGAATACGACCTTTAAGGACCAAGTGTTCAAATTTTGAATAACAAATGGGCATAAAAATGTCTCAAGCATACAAAATTTTAGTCTTTTCATCTATTTAGTTATTTTCAAATTTATATACTAATTATTTACACTTGTACAATTTAAAATTTTAAGATTGTTGTGCAAATACTCTATGATTCAAAGGTTGTTAATATTCTTCACCTCAAAAATAAACTTTTTGAATAATTTAGAAAATGCCCCTTAAAAAATGACATGAAAAAAGATGAGATATCAAAATCTTTAAAATCATCATAATTGGTTAAGTGCATCCAAATAAGGACACTAATTTCATTGCCACCTTACTTTTTTTTATAACTGTGTACTTTTGATAAATCTTTGCCCAAATATATTTTTTTTGTCAATTTCATCAAAGTGATTATTCAAAAAAGATCATCTATTAAAGACTCAAGACGTGTTTGGAATGAATGAATGAATTAAAGACTTAAGACTTGTTTAGGTAAAACATTGTTTTAAAGCTCCTTGTTCATTGTTCACAATATGGATTAAGTAACACTTAGGGGTTAAAGATATCAATATGGTTGGAAGAACTTAATGGTTAATGACATCCATATAAGCATCTTTTCAATTATCAAACTATGATTCTTTATTGGGTCTTGTTAGCAATTGAAAAAATTCATATTCATAAGCATGTATTTTTATACATAATATGAATAAATGACAAAATTAAAAATATTAAAATTATAATTACTTCCTGAATGGACTCTAGACTATCATGCTCCAATAGTTTACATTTTAGATTAAACATGTAAAGATAAAATTTGCAATATGGTTGCAATTAAAAGCAATTATTAGTCTCTCACATCAAGCAGTTGTTGCTTTTAGTTTTGATGGAATTTTCTCAAAGTTATCCTATTCTAAACATTTGAAGCCTTCACCAATTGATTTTTTTCACAAAAGTGAAAATACATTATCTTAAACCCTAAAGTCATAAAAATCACATTGTCTTTGGTCCCTACTTTGTTCCAAATTCTAAATTGTATTTGAACTTTTTTCTATTTTAGAATTAGAAGAAAAGTAGAGACTAGAAAAGGCATGACATTCAAGACTTTTAGAATTACTTTATTGGCACCCGTAATTGATTAGGTGTTACACAACCCCTAAAGAGTAAAGATCCCAATTTTTTTTTGAAAGGATGTGCTTTAGTTAAACTTGATTGTAACTTCAAAATATCAATTTGTTAACTTAGAAATGAAGTCCAAAATTTTTTGTTTCTATTTCATTTTAAGACTTTGAAAAACTGAAAAATTCAATGAATTATTGCAATTAGAAGGATCATGTGTTAAAATCCAAATAATTCCATAATGCATGTATTTCATTCATTTTTTTCATGTTAAATGATTTTCAAAGTATTAATTAAGAAAACAGTGTTTTTCATTCTAATCGTCATTTTTTTTTCTAAATTCTAAATTATTCTAAAATATATTCTAATTGGTACAATTTTATATACATATTATACTTTAAAAAATCATAGTAATTTTATTTTTACACCAAAAATTCTAAAAAAATCAACATCAATAGAAAAAAATTATTTACATGTAGGAATTATCAAAAATTCTATCAAATAATTATTCAAAGTCTAAATTTTTTGTTGATAGTGGTGATTTGACTTCAATATCATTTAAATTTTAATTAAAGGTGTTTTGGTAATAAGAAGAAAAATGATCACTCGAAAAAAATTCTCACTATTTTTTATGGCTACTTTTACATCTCAAAGAAAATTTTAATCCAATGAAATATTGTTGTTATATTTATCAATTTATTTTTAGTTAATAATTAATATTTATTAGAATTAGAATTTATTAAAAAACTAATAGAAGTTTTTGAAATAGATAATATACATAATTGTAGATAGATTTAGATCCTATTTGAAAATTTCTAAATTGATAGTAAAGTTTGTTCTTAAGGAGGTCTTTTAAATAGGCTTACATCTACAACAACAAAAGACAACTAACTAGGGAATAAAACACCCAAGAAATGTATACTTCCAACTAGCATCAAGTTAATTTCTCACAATTTACACAATCTAATTACTAAATTTATTTCACTCTCCTCTTAATAGCCATCAAGGTTAAGTATCACCCCAAATTGTCTTCCTTCCTATCTTTGACATTTGAATCTTTCATCTTTCACTGGATCATTATCTTCAACCAAATTGGACTTTGCTGCAATTCAGCCACTGCAACAGGCTTTTCAACAGCCAAATTGGACATAGAGACTAGTGCTCCGGCACTTGTTCTTTCGTTTTCATCTTAATCTTAGACCATCTTGATCTTTGCCTCCTTCTTTGGATACAACAGATCTTGCTAGATTGATTTGATTTATCTATCTTCTGCCAACAATTTGGCTTCGTATGACCTTGGCATTTTCAGAATTGACACTTCTTACTTGCCAATTTGGAATCACTCTTTTTATTCTCCATCTCTCATCCTTTAACTTCCACTGGGCTTCCTAATTGGATTTAATAAACTCACTTCCAATCACTCTGAGAAATTCTCTTCAATTTGGCAAATGTCACACATTGTTATCAATCCCAATTAGGAATCAGGGACAAGACAACACTCAAACTTTATTCAAACTCCAATTAGGACTGTTATAAACTTTTAAACATCACCCATACCCGACTGGTAACCACAACAACTTATTACAATGACATTCATAACTCCAAATTGGGCACTGATTCAAATTCATTCAGGATGCATCACAAAACCAAACATCCCATTAAGAAATAATTATAACACAATTACAGATTATAAGTTAATTTCAACTTGGACTACAGCCTTGCTTCATTAATAGTTCATAAAATTAAGCACTAACAAATACACATATCCAATTAGGCTCATTGACATGCAGACCTTCAAATCAATAAACATAATTCAACCATGCAATCATAAATACAAGACACCGATTTGGAAGCTAAACATTTTTCATTAAACGAAGTTGGTGATTAAATCACCATTACACTATAAAATTCAATCTTCCAGTTTATCATTTCCTCATATCATCCTTCCAATTTCAGTTCAAACATTTACAGATTCTACATCATCAACATTAATTCTAATTGAAATCCAAAATTTTCCATCTCCAATTACTGCTTTTTTCCACTTAGCTTTACATCAAATCAACACTCCTATTTGGAAATTCTATTTGCTATCACCAACAATTCTAACTCTCTGATTGCTCATTCTAAATTGGACTCACAAACACTAGCTTCTCACACTCCTGTAACTTCATGAATTCTTCAACTTCTGGCAATTACCAATTCCACCACTATCAACTTGATTAGCAATTACTACACTTCTCCAAATAGGCAATTAGCTCTTTACAGTAACCCTTGTCATCTTGCATACACTCCGATTAGGAAAACTGACTTCTCCCAATTTTATCATCTTCATTGATTTGCGCAAACTTCCTCATCTTGGAACCAAAAATATCAAGCACCCATACTGACAAACTCAGCTCTCCAATCAGAACTCACATACACAACCAAACAATCACCAAATAGAAATACACACACACAGAAACCAAATAGAAACATAAAATACGTAGCCAACTTGGACTGGGACTCGCACTGGACTCTCTCAAACAGTGGGTGCCTTCCAAATTGGACAACTCCCCTTTAATACAATTGAGAACAGACAGTTACTTCAACTGAAGAAGATGACTAACTGCCTTGAATCCAACTCTAAAAATCACCAATTGCCTTGAATCCAACTCGGCTCAATCTTCCAAACAGTTGCCAACTCGGATAACAATTCATTCACTGAATTGGAACCATACAGACCATCAGACTCCTAATTGATTTAATTGACCCCTATCACATCAAAATTAACACCCAAAACTGAACCCCTCAACTTGGTAAACTCAACTACAAAACAACCAAATTGGAATAAAAACTAGCGTTTAAATAGAAAAACACTCCGATTTGGAACTCAAATGTGCAGCAAAAAGGCAAAATTTAGAGCCAGAAAGTTAATCTACAATAATCTTGTGTAACAAAAATATTACATTGGAACTCAAATATGATTTAAAAGACTATTTAAAATGAGCTCAAAAACAAAGTTTGACCATTCAACAATAGAACCTGATCCTTTAGGGGACAAAATCCTCTAGAGTTTTGGATGTCCAATACAACCACCGATAAGTACCATTTAGGAAGGAAATAAATCATATAAACACAAATTTCCTGTATTTTTTCTCCCAATGATTGGAGATCGATGATACAAGCACTTATGCTTGCTTGTATTCCCTAATATGAAAACACTTAACTCTATAAGTGTGCTACAAACGTAAAGGTCCAATGGATGACATCAATGCTAATTATAAAAACAAAATATGCATCTATTGGTCCAATAATCATATTATTTTCACTATACCAAACTAAAGTTTCTCGGTATCTAAGTTGACAGATTTTAGGTGACATTGAATGTAACAAATTGTGTTTTTATGTCAACAATGACCTCCAATGTAGTATGTTTTTCAAGTTAACCCCTCATCATCCATAGTCTGTCTAACTTGTGAGTGCACCAATCTCCAAAAATAGTGTTGTACATGAAAATCAAGTTGAACTTTGACATCTTCAGTGTTGGGATGAATGACCAACTTCAATTTGAAATCAAGTGGTTGGATCGTTTTCCTATAAGATTTGATTGTGGTTCCTTTTTTAATTTATAGAGGACACTTTCCTTCCCCTAAATGCCAATTAGAAGGGATTCAGTCTTTGTAAAAGGTTGCGAGTTCTCCATCGTTCCCAGACTATAGAAATGCAGGGGCAATAGCTGACTGCAGTGATTTGACGTGACTAAAATTTGGCCACGTCAGACAAAAAAAAAAAAAATTAATTTAAAAAAAAAAAATTCTTAAATATTTTTTTTCGTTTTAAGAATTTAATTCAATTTATTTTATTTTAAATTAAAATTAAAATTCTTGACAAGGCGTTGTTCTTGCACTGCATTAAAAACAACAAGGGAACGGGCTTGAAACAACCTTCCCCTCGCCCCAAATTCCCTCTAATGTCAAGACCTTTTTTGAACTTCTAGGAATTTGCTCTAAATTGAACAAAAAGTCAACATTTTGATAAGTTGTATCAATTTTTTTTAAATTGTAACCATACAAATTCAAACTAGACATGTTAGAGATTGCATAGGAAAAGAAAACACAACAATATCACTTATGGATTGAAAGATTATAATGTTTGATTATGAGGATGTTAAAACTACAAAAGTGATTTGAATTTTTTCCATCCTCTTTTCACATTTCAAATCTAAAAAGTTGGTCACCAAAAAAACATGAGGATAGAGAGCCTAACATGCATAACCCCAATCAATTTATGGTTTCTCAAAATCTACTCCACAATTTTTTTGAAATGAATTTTCAATGTGATTTTTTCTCCAAGATCTAGTGTATTTGAGTTTCATTTCCAAGAGCCCTCAGCACTATGGAAAGTCAAGATCGCAATGAACACCCTTGCATAAAATCTTGAATAGAGGATCAGAATCAATCATCTTCAAAATCAGATTTTTGGTACTAAAACTGGACTTCCAAAAAAAAAAATTTCAAAAATATAAACTACTAAAAGTAACAACTTGCTTAGGTTTTGTTTAACTTCAAAATATTGTCGACACCTAAATGTAGTGCCTTGGGCTTGGAAGGGATGGGACTTCAGGATGAGCACTCATTGCAAGCACCCAGTTCCATCACCTTAGTTAGCTTCTTTGATGACCTTTGCATCCTCCAATAGGGCATGATCAATTACATGACCTCCAGTTTCTAAGTACATTAACTATTTTCTTTTTTCTTTTTTCTTTTTTTTTTTCCCTTTTCCCTTGGTGAAAGTGACTAATTAACTGTTCTGAAGTCACTGGGTCCCAATGTATGCCTTACATGTGTCCTTGAGCTTAAGTTATCGCACTCCCAAATGAAGGCAACTGAAAGTACAACAAAATTGTGAGAAATTATTGAATGGAGACAGTCATGTAAAAATGAACTCGACTCTTTATTCCAACACCATCTCAGTTGTTGAGACAGTGGCATCTGTGTTGGCACTTGGGAGTACCCTTTCTATCTATCCAGGTTACTCATGGTCCTGCCACACTGCTGTCACAATGTTTTCTAAAACTCATTTCATCCATTGTGTAAGGTAACAGGTCCTAAGAGCTGAAACTGAATTTTGGGAAATATTTTTCAGTAAATTTTCCTTGAAAGAGAAGTGGATTTGGCATCTACCCTAAGTCGTTTCATATTTTTCGGAGCTTTTTGAAATTAGTTATGAAATTTTGCAGTTGAACTGGCATAGGGCTCCAAAATCGTCCACCCCTGAAATGTACTTTGTTTGTACATCAGTGAAGGCTATAAAAACACAACATGTACAAATTGTGGACATTTTACAGGTGGGCGGTTCTTAATGCCCGAACTATTCTTGAGCCTTCTACCTTACAGCCAGCACATACAAAAAATGTATACTCAAAATTACATATTCAAAATTGTATACCCAAAATTGGCCACCTTTAATAATGAAGGAAACAAATAACTCATAACCCTCTTCAAAGAAAGGCCACATAGTCTTTGGTCCAAAAACCAAAAAAAACCCATATGGGCAATTTTGTTAAAATGGCGGTATTATGTTAGTTTGGCACTTTTAACAGTTCAGACCATTTCACTCTGAAATGGTCTGAAATCTATATTTGATTTATGAAGATTTCAGAAATCTATATTCGTCCTAGATATCTAAAATCTATACAAGTCCTATATTTACTCAAATTGTACAATTTAAAATCTATATTAGTCCTCGATTTCTGAAATCTATACCTATCCTAGATGTCACTTTTATGGTTCAAAGTAGATACTCTAAGAATGGCACATAGAAAATCACCATTTTAACGAAATTGCCCATACATTGGATTGATTGGTTCTATTTAGGTTGATTTTTCAGGATATGAGGGGAGTTCCCTATCTTGTTTGCAACTTTTTGACCCCAAATTTGTTTCATTACTTTTGCCTTGTTTATTCTATATTTGCATAAAAAAAGAAAAGAGGGTGATCTCCTAGTATTGCTCAATCCCAATAGAATTTTTGAATAAATTTTGTGTCAATAATACATTGAATAAATATAAACAATTATAAATATATCTCTATATATACACATACGCATGCGCGCGCACGCGCACACACACACATACACACACACACATATATATATATATATATGTTCATGCATTCACATGGTGATATGGATACAACACGCATATTATTTTAGAGCATGCACTTTTTTGAAGTGAAACAACAAAAATTCTCGTGCTAAAACCTTGCACATGGAGAACTAAGTTTAAGTCTGACCGATCCGAAGGGGCAAGATGTTGTAAGTTCAAAACATCGTCTGACCCACCAAACATGACTGACTGACAGACAGACAGACAGACAGATCAGTGACTGAGAGAGACACAAGTTCACTGAGTGACCAAACTCTTTCCGTGACCACTGGACAGAAGAGCAATCAACTTAAGTTTACATCGATATTTCCGGCCATCAACCTCGACACTGACTTCCACTGCCTGTGGTGGTTTAGGTCCTGCCCAACCGATGAGCATCGATCATTGATACCTTGAAGATCGAAATGACTTCACCAGCTGTTCAGCACTGTTAAAACACTAAATCCTCAGCTGATGCGCAACATCTCGCTCGAAACAAGAAGAGATTGTGTCATTTGCAAAGGGAAGCAAATTAATCGTGTGTGGGGGGGAAGGTGACGGTGTGGACACGTACTGCATGTTCGATTGCGGCGGGTTACATACTTTGTCCCGCAAACCAATCACAGGGAGAACGGGGAGGCGTTACCCCCCCGGTGTAAACTTGGGGGGTGTAGCTTTACCCCCCCCCTCCCCCACAATTTTCTTAAAACAGAAAGTTTGGGGGGGTTAAAGCTACCCCCAAGTTTACACCGGGGGGGGTAACGCCTCCCCGTTCTCCCTGTGCAAAGTCATGAAATACTGTATGAAATATTACAATCGCAGAGCCTTTGATTGGACGAGCACTAAGTCTTATGCAATGAGATCGGCAAGCAAGCAAAGAAAGTGGAAACCCTCCGTCGTGGATCCTAACTGCTTCGATTGTCGATCTCTCTGATCGATTATGAGGTATCCTTCTAATTCTTGTCATTCTAGTTTTAATTATCTAAATAGAAACCAAGCACCATCCAATGATAACATTAATAAATGCAAAGAGCAAGGGTACGAAAGGCCATAGGACACGTGACACAGTCTCTTCAATTCCCGTAGCCGGGCCGAGAGTGCCATCATGTTGACCATTCAATGCGAATGTATTGAGTTTCCTTGAGATGAGAGGGAGATTGAGGCTAATACTCAGTAGCATGCCGGCCTCTGTTCTCTTAGTCTCCCTCCTTGTCTTTGGTCATCTGTCTTGCTCTGTCCCTCACCAGGCCACTTTGTGGCTGGTGCCTTGAATTTTATTTTTTGCAATGAAATTTCGTTTCATTTGTGTCAAAAAATAAAATAAAATAGTCAGTAGTATTGTGTTCAACATGAGTCAATTAATGATGCAAAAAGTACACGATTCAATTCATTCCGAGTAGTACAACTTGGCATTATTAATTTCCAATGACCTTCCCGTGCCTCCTAACTCTTGATCAAGGTTATCTAGTCCTTGCGATGCTACTCCATATCCAGAATCACAAATCAACATACTCAATTCCATTGTTCGGTTGTGGTCACACCAGGCAGCGCTGGCAAGCTGTAATGTTGAAACTCATGCCAAATCTGCTGTGTATAGCTGTTTCGTACCAACTATGTCACACTCTCTCGCGACCACCCATCTCAGTTCCAAAGCGTTCTCTGTTTACATTGAAACGTAACTGGGTTGGTAGAATGCGCGGTGGTACTCATTTCCATTACAAATTCAAGTGATGTGAAAGGTAGTTGAAGTTGTCCCCAGTGCCTTTCATTTCACTCAGTTCCCTGTGTGTAGCATATGGCCTGATATAAAGACCTCCATCCCTTGCAAAAGCCATTACAAAACCATCCTGGCGCTTGTTTCACAGGCAGTTTGAGTCCTAGGAGGATCTAATGTGTAGCGCCTCATGATACAAGCTTGCGTCAGGACCCTTTTTTCACATGCGCCATGCATGTAAGAACCAAGTAGTAGTGTGCAGCATATCTTGAGATAGGGCTCCTTTTTCACAGCCAGGCAGCAAGAGTGAGAGGAGCCAGCAATGTGTAGCATATCATTGCTCTTTTTTCACAGGAAATGTGAGTGTAAGGAGCAAGTAATGCGTCACATATTGATCATGATATAAGATTTACATCAGGGAGTTTTTTTCACATGTACCGTGCGTGTAAGAATCACGTGATGTGCGGCATATCTTGAGATAGGCCTCTTTTTCCACAGGCAGGGTGAGTGAGCGGAGCAAGTAATGTGTAGCATATTCTGATATAAGCTTAATATATCAGTTCTCGTTTCACAGGCAGCAAGGAATTAGCTGCATGAAGGAGAAGCCTTCGATCACCAGCTGCCAAGCTCCAAACTGAGCTATGGCGAAACTAACATCTAGAGCTGCTGCTGCAATTGTTGTTGCATTGCAAGTGTTGTTTGCAGTGGGAGTGATGGGGCTGAGACGGGGTGAGTTTGTGAACTTGAGCTCAAAGGCGTCCACTATTGACTACAAGTCGATTATTCCCGCCGTTGTCATATTTGGTGACTCCACTGTCGATGCTGGCAACAACAATTACCTTCTCACGGTGGTGAAGAGCAACTTCGCGCCGTATGGTCGACAGTTTGCCGCCGGTGCCACCGGCCGCTTCTGTGACGGAAAGATTGCCACCGATTTCATCAGTGAGTGTACCATTACTGGCCTTGCAATGCCATAACACAGATTTTGGATAACATTCTTGAGTAGCTGCCTTTAACACCCTTGCCTGAAAGGTCTGTCATTTTGAGCAGCTTCAAGACCCTTGCAAAAAGAGTTTAGATTCTTTTTCAAGAACAGCCGATTCATTCACTTGCACAGGGGGGCCTGATTCTGTTTGAGCAGCATCAGTTGGTTTCCATCTATATTGGAGAAGATGAGTTCGCACGATCGCTCAAGAATGTATGGCTAGGTCTCCAAGTGCTCTCAAGTTATTACAACTCTCGAAAGAAGTTCATCTTGAGTTTCTTTGTTGGAGTTTGGAAAACCTGAATTTTATATCAATTTATATTGGATAGAGCTGCATTTTCAGTGAGCTGCAATATATTGGCACGACTTGGTCGTTTTGTTTAATGGCAGATTTCAGAGTGCCAGACATGTGAGACCGGTATTTTAATGCTCTGAAAACCAGTACTTTCAAGTGCTCAGGTGGGCCTTCGGAAGATCAATTCAAGCCCTGATCTCTACATTCTAGGAAATCTTATCTCGACCTTAGTGGAGCAACTCAAACCTGCTCCAGTTCCTCAAATCCAAACCCTTACCATGCTTACCAAATTCCTGAGTATTGCCATTTTAAACAAACTTGAGTGTTTCTTTCTGATGGTGCTTTTCAACGGTGAATTGTATGCAGCTGAGAGGATTGGCCTTCCATTGACGCTACCGTACTTGGCACCCAATGCACATGGCAATGCCATTCTCACAGGAATCAACTTTGCATCTTCGGCTTCCGGCTGGTACGACGGCACGGCCGCCAATTTCGTAAGTGGACTAAGCCATACCATTGACATAAGACTCTTCGCTTCGTAGCATCTCAGTAAGCCTACACACAATTTTCTTCCCAAAAGAATGGTCTTCCAAATTTCTCAAGAATGTTTAGGATGTGTCACTGTGCTTGCTTTTTCAGCAATATGGTGGAATGTGCACCGAGAATCGCCACTCAAAACGAATGCGCTCTTAACATGAATGTGCTCTGTATATTTTAGGTTGCAATTTCGGGTGTTCTGTGCAGACCTTCCTTTGTTGGCTTTGAGGTTTCGACTAAGTTGTAACTCTCACTGCAGAATGTGAAGGGGTTGACCGCGCAGTTTCTGTGGTACAAGAACTGGAAGAACGAGGTAGTGTCGTTGGTTGGCCCCGAGAAGGGAAACGACATCATTTCCAAAGCTTTGTACATCTTCAGCACTGGTGCTAATGATTGGGTCAACAATTACTACGTAAACCCTGTTTTGATGAAGAAATACACCCCCGCCACCTACACCACATTCCTCATTGGCCTTATCCGATCTCACATCCAGGTGCACCTGCTGATTTCACAGCGCATTGAAGTCAACCTCATTTTGGTTAAAATGACTGTAAACTTTACTTAATTGCCTGCTGAAACCACAGAACTATAGCATTCCTGAGAGTTCACAGCTTTCATACTTATACAGATGTTTTTGGATGTTTTTTGGTTATTGACCGTTGATAGTGGTTGAATTCCACAGGAGTTGTACGAATTGGGAAGCCGCAACATTGTAGTGCTAGATCTTCCACCAATCGGGTGCCTGCCTTCTCAGATCACCTTACACGGCAAAGGGAAGCAAGGCTGCGTTGAGGATTTCAACAACGTAGCAGTGGAATTCAATCGGCAGTTGCAAGCCCTGATTAGTAGCTTGAAACCAACTCTTCACGGGGGGCGGCTCTTGTACATCGAAACGTATAATCTACTTCTCAAATTCGTGCAATACCCCAAACAATACGGTACGCATACATCCAATCGATCTCCACCTAGTACTCTTTCTGTCCCTGCAACTCCTTCGTGCCTGCATTAAAAAAAAAAAATAAGAAACCCACTTCGGAAGGGGATAGATAATCATTGTCACTTTGTGTGAACACATCCTTGCACCAGTCAACAATGTAGGCAAAGGTTCAGACTATTCTTTCGAGCCAATAATATTTTCAGGACCGAACATGATTTCCATGAGTGTTTGAAGCCTTCGAGGTGATTAGTTCCAGTTCCTAATTAAGGGTATGCAAACAGTCACTTCTGACCATTTGAAGAGCTTACTAGTAGGGATTAATCGAATATTTGACTAAGATTGGTTAATTACAATGTATTGGTACAGTACAAACGTAAGTTTTGTTAAATTGACGGAGTTCCAAGGTGCATGTGCAGCCTGAAACGGAAATGCCTCCTCCATTTTTAGAGCTTTTTGCAGAAGAATTGTCAAAGAAATATGATGCCCAGAGAGAATCTCGCCAGTGTAACGGAGTTGACGATAGTGCGTGCGTGCTTGCTTTTTTATGCGTAACAGGGTTTAGTGAAACCAGGGCCGGATGCTGTGGCACGGGTGTCATTGAAACTGCCATTTTGTGCAACAAGGAGTCCATCGGCACCTGCCAAGACGCGTACCCGTACGTGTGGTGGGACAGTTTCCACCCCACGGAGCATGCGTACAGCTTGCTGGCCTTGGATATCTTCAACCAAGCTGAGCCCATACTCTTGGCTCCTCCGCAGCCGTAAGACAGACGGATCGGATGCTACACTCCTTTGCGACCATGGTCAAAATGTTACCGCGCGTAGTCAACCGATTTGGATCAAATGCAGGTGGTGAGAATTTGAATGTAGTTGTGGAGATTGAGCAGCAGTGACACACACAAGTGTGAAGGAAACAAAACACTGCATCGCGGATCATGTTGTCCACAGTCAATAAGGATTCTTAGGCTCGAGTTTGAGTGAGAGCTCAGAGAGAAAATCTAGGTCTAATTAATGTTGGTTTGGAGTCAAGAAGCCCATTTAATGTCTTAATTTATTGTATTTCAAATGATACTTGGTACCGAAATCTTCACCTCTGTCTGAAGAGAAGTCAGTTCACATTGGCAGCATTGCAAGACTTGAAGGGGGTCTCTGAATTTGATGAGCGGCATGTACTTGTTGAATTACAAGGTGAAAATTTGATTATATGTAGTTGATCTTGTGAAATGTTAAGTGAATTGATATATAACAAAAAAACGTTTTCAAAAGACCTCTTTAACCCCTAAATGAAATGCCAAATCAACCATTTTGTGGTTGCTGCCCAATGTAAGGGCCGCTTCACACTATGGCCGACCAAGTCAAGAGGCCGTGAAAGTGAGAGTCCAAACTTTGGTGATAGTCCAAAGAAATGGGCAATACATAGGTTAAGGGATTTAGGTTCATTGAATGCAAAGACTCCCCATTGTAATGGTGGAGACTAGGTTTCAAACCTGAATGGCGACAAATAACAAATAACAACCTTTTTGGTCCTATAGATTCCATATTAGAACAATGGTTTTGCAAAAAACAACATGTCCATGTGCATTTTGGGAGGGTTCTAAATTATAACTTTATTAAATATTAAATATAAATATTATGGATATAAAAGCATGCAATGCATCATTATATAAGATAATTCAACAATAATTTATATACTAAATATCTTCAAAATTATTAAGTAAAGGACTATAATTAAAATGACATGGACTAAGGGAATCTAGCACATGCATGACCTTTTCATTATAATAAACATTAGATAGGGTGAGGGATTAGGCTCGTGTCTAATCCTTGGTTACAACAAACATCAAATGGAGTGAGGGGGTCCAACACATGCCTAAATTTTCACAATAAATATGAAGTGGAGTGTATGGGATGGTTCATCTATCGACATTCAAATTAAAAAATAATTAAAAAAATAATTACAATTTGTATTCAATTTGTTGTACAAACTATGATATAGGTAGTTGGAAGAAATATTTTCTATTTTGGGTTCAAAATGACCTATTTCATTGACTTCTTGAATAATTTTTTTAAATGTGGAATAACTAAAAATGTCGGAAAATAAATTAAAAATAGCCTTCAAAAATTTATTTGTGATTGGTAGCCTCCGACTAAAAATTATAGATCATATTTAGCAAGAATTTTTAAAGTGCATTATCATACGCTATTATACAATATTCCACATTGAATTTTGTATCTCCCCACATGTATGAAGAGCTGGACTTCTTCTCCAATATTATTAACATTGAGTGTCTTATAAGGCTTCTTATGTGGTTAGGCATGTGCTAAATCTCTCAAATTACTAACATTGAATGTCTTGCAATGCAAAGGTATTAGGCATATGTCAACCTCCTTTAAGGCTCCAATATATATGAAGTTTTGTAACATAATTAGGTATATGTCAATCTTCTTTCAATAAATATATGGTTCAAGCAAATCCTAGAATTTTGAATCCATCTTACTTGAAATATTTTCAAAAAGTTACTACAAATTATTCAAAATAAGTAATTTTCTTAGTGTGCACTTTAGCCACACCAGATGCACATTTATCAAAACCAGTATTTAAGGTAAGTGCATCCATAATTGACACTAATAGCATATGATTTTATTTATTATTATAAAACATAAATTATTTTTATTGGATCTTATTGGAAAGTAAAAGAAGATTTCAAATCATTTTATCATGTATTATTTAGACATTGTATGAATAAGTTATAAAATTCCAAAGTATTTTTTGTAGGTGTACCACTAATCAATACTAGGCTCTTTTGGACTTTCATGTTTTAATTGTGTACATCTAGCATCATCATATCTAGTTCTTTAAGTTGTCTTTTGGTCCAAATGTAGGTGTTGCATTTTGGGCAATGATGGTGATGGGTGCTTTTACCTTAACTTCTACAATGTTGATAAGAGACATGACCAAGAGCCAAGAAGGTTTCCAAGTGTTTGAATTCACAATTGCCAATTTCAACATTTTCAAAATATTGATTGTATGGTAGTACGGTACATAGGAAAAGAAAATAATAAGTGATAAGAATTTATGGACTAGAGGGGCAATTTGAAACTTGGATATATTATAATGACAACAAAAAAGTGGCCTTGAAATTTTCTATACTCATATTTGCCTGTTTTAGATAGGCAACATGAGGATTTGGTCTACATTAGAAGGAATTAATATGGTTTGAATAGAAACAATAGTATGTCACGTGTTATTGCTAGTTTGTCACACGTCAACTATTAGGATGTTGTTTGTAATTGCTACAGTAGTGATGATCAATCACATCTTAAATCTCTTTTCATATCCATTTATTTTGTAGTATATTAATAATAATATTAAATTTTAATATCATATGTACTATAAATTTTTGTATTATATTTGTTTTTTTAATTTAAAAAATGGTATACAAAAATAATATGCCAAACTAGTTTTAAGAATTTATTTTTTTTAACATCCTTAAAACAAGAACTAATTTGATTTTGTCTATTCATATATAGTTTAAAATTAGATCATAGTAGATGTAGGCCTAACTTATATTCAAATCATCTTTAAGCTTTTAGGAATGAGAAATTTGATCTAAAACAAGATGTATGCAAGTTTTCTACTAATATGCAAGCGTTGCTTTATGCATGACTCATTTCTTGCCCAAAAAATTCACAAGTGTATTCAATCTTTCCATGATGGAATTAAAGTAATTCAAAGTTTTTACAAAGCATAACATCATTTATTCATTCTAAGTATAGAAAGATTTAAGCTTGTAGAATAACACATAAGAATGTACTATAATTCTTTTTGAAGTTTATTAAAAATATTCCAAGAGGTAGTGTGCCTCACTTGTATCCATCCCAAAAACAAAACAACCCAATGTGGTGTAAGTGAAGTGCAATAGGTGCCTATACTCCATTGATAACTTGCTATCTTTTTCATAAGGAACAAAAACCATACCAACAAATTCAAGAATATAACATTAGCCAAATTATAAACTTGATTGAGTGAGGGACATTGTGAAGACGTATCCATATTGTTCTTGCTTCCAGTGACTACTACAATATCCAAGTAGTTCACAACAATATAAACAAAATATAGCAAATCATTTTTTTACATGAACCATAGCAAAAATATAAAAATATAGTTAAGTTTAGCCTTCCACCAGCGCTACATTATTTAATTCAAACTAAGTTTTTGTAGCACTAGGTCACATACTCAAAGTAGCAAGAAGGTTGATTAAATTGCATGTTTGTATAGCTACTAATCCTAATAAATTAGCAAATCCTCAAACGGCCTCATGTAACAATGTCTAGGGTAGTTAAAGAATTGTTTGAATTTATACAAGTTGTTAATTTCCATAAAAAATCCAATTCATAAAAGAGTGGTAACATTTAGAAAATGGCAACTTATTGAGCATGTAAGCACAATGGCCTCAAGATACACCAAATCTTTCAAATTCTTCTTTTTCCACCATAGGTGGAAGGGTGGTACTAAATAAATAATTAAAAAACAAATTGATTCATGAAAAAAATACATCCTTCGTATTTGTCAAATCTCATCACTCTTATTTTTTTTCTACTTGTGAGAAAATAGAATTAGAATATGCATCAAGTAAAAATTTAAAAACTTAAACTTGACAACGAATTCTAGAAAAAAATAAAAATAAATTATAAAAGTATCAAAGCAACATTGCAACCACCAAAGTATTCTCTATGTTGAGCGTTAGGTTCAATCGTCCAATTGCAATCAATTTCTTAATATGCAATGTTGATAAAAACCTTGAAATTCAATATTTGTTGCTACATTAGTTGGAATGATGCAAAACTTGTTTTGTGTACAAACACTCCCATAGAACTTTTTGATTGTATCTAAGGCACCTCTATCAGCTTAATGGTTGCAAAAATCTCAATGTTTGAATTGTTCTTCACAAACAATCTTTCAATTTCTTTGTATAATAAATACTACCAAATTTTATATCTTTTGCCCTATTAGTTGAAATACCACAAAATTGGCTTTATGTATATACACCTCTTAAAAGTTTGTAGTTGTACCAAGCATGTCTCAATTGGTCTAGTGGTTGTGGGGATCCCAAAGTACATCATGAAGACATTGAACATACAAACAAGGTTTGTCTTAATAGTATAGACTAAATGCCATCAATGTTGTTGTTATCTGGCAATTTGGTGCAAAATTGCTCCAAATTTTATGGCCTGGCACCACACCTATAGGAAAAAATGGTACTATAAAGGAGGAAAATCACCAGAAAACTTCAAATAAAAAAATCTTGGATGAAATCGCCAAATTATATATAAAAACTGAATTATGGATATGTGATATGTGCTAATATGATATTTTCTATCCAATATGTGGATGAATGTTGAAATTTGGAGCACCATTGTAACATTCAATATTGCCACTTTGGCACTTCATTAAAAATGAAAAAAATAACCATGCATGCCATGTGTTGTTGCCATAACCATTAGTATGTCATTTGTCACTGCCACAAAATTGATGGTCAATCTCTTCATAAAAAAATTTATATCCATTTTTTAAACTTTAAATTATCTATAGTACTAATGTTTAATATCATGCAAGATATCATTTTTGCATTGGGTTTTACTTTTAAGATTTGTTTGGCATATAAAAATAGTATGCCAGAATATGTATAGAATAGGCACTAATCTAATTTTGTTTATTCATATAGAATTAAAACCTTTAATCATAATAGATGTAGGATTTATTTGTATTTATATCATCTTTGAGCTTCTAAGAATGAAAAATTTGATCTTGAACAAGATATATGCAAATTTATTGGAAATATACAAGTATTGCTTTATGCATGGGGCAATTTTTGCTCAACAAAACAAAAGTATAAATATTCTCTCTATGATGGAATTTTATAATACATAGTTTGCACAAAGCATCTCATTACCTATCCATTCTAAGTATAGGAGGACTTAAGCATCAGTTGAATAAGTAATGAAAGTAGTAAAAAAGTTTTTTAGATTTATCAAAAATACTCCAAGAGGTAGTGGACTTCATTTGTGCCCCATACCAAGAACAAAACTACTCAAGGTGATGTTAGTGAAGACTATTGCACTATGCCATTGCCATTGCCATTGCCATTGCCATCAAAATCAAAATCAAAATCAAAATAATTTTCTAATTTTTCAATCCAAAAATTACTCAAAAATCAATAACTTTTACACCATCAATCCAAATGCCACAAAACAAAGCCCGTACATCCCTCTTTACAGAGAGCTTTCCAATGGTACCCAAAACATGATCGAAAAACGCACGGTCTAAGAGATCTCATCTTAACAAACAAAACAAAATAAAACATACAAATAAATAGCCTAACTTAAGGTATAGACGTAACATGTATCTTTAGCCCACATACTCTTGTTATTGCTTTCACAAGGAGCAAAATATCATACCAACAAATTCAAGAATACTACAACATTAGCCAAATTATAAACTTGGTTGCATATAGGGCGATGCAATGAAATTGTCATAGTGTTTTAGTTTGCAATGACTACATTAGATGTTTTTAGGGGCATTCCGCATGTTGTGAACTAGCTAGTGATGGCTAGGATAAAATATAATAAAATAATTAAAACTAAAATTAAAATAAAATAAAATCAATAAAAATAATTTAAATGTACTTTTTGAAATTAAAAAATATTATAAATATTATTTATTATTATTATTTGACTTGGTAGTTGCTCTGCCACGTCAGCTTGCTATTATAACCAAGTTTCCATAGTCCGAGAATTCGGGGGAACTCCCAACCCTTTAGACTAGCTGATTTTCATCTACTGCTAAATTATCCAAGTAGTTTCAAAACACGAAGAACAGTGCAACAACTCAGTTTGTGAAATGAACTGTAGCCAAATCCCTTTGTGACGACCAACCAACTTCACGACAATAAAAATTGAATATCTCCTTCTGAAGTATTGCACTCAGTAATTCAAGCATTTGTCATAGTCAACTTATAAGATAACTACAGCTTAAATTGCACGCTTTCTAAAATCGCTCAAACTAGATTATTGCCTAAAACATACTTCCACTATTCTTGAGAGTCTATAATTGGTTATTCTAAACCCTATTTTCAACTCTTTCACAAATTTATAGTTTATTCATATAGAATCCAAAAAATGTATTATTACAAAATCTAGAATCATTTTTTTCCTTCCAACAAGATCGCACCAAAAGTTTTTTGATATAATAATGGCAACCGTGGTGAATTGCTTATTTGTGTGATTTGAGGTGTAAATGTGTAATTACCTTACATGTAGTTGCATATTTAGCCTTTGCATTAGTGTTTAGGACTAGTTACAGTAAACTAGCCTATAAGAGGCAAAATGACTGGTTTGCTTTGTTGAAATTTAAAAAAAAAAAATTCCATATAAAGACAAATGTGAGAAAGGGAAAGAGCAATTGAAATTTTAATTTTTTTGACAAAGTATAAAATTGTTATAAATTTTTTAAGTATGCTACCCAATTAGCCTCCAAAAGTCTCTAGACTACCCCCAAACCACCAAAAGTGTACCCATAATGATCATCTTACCATCTAAATAGTCACAATATTTCCTAACATGGCCATGATACGAAGTTATTTCTTGTGATGAATTTATACTAAAAAGGTGGAACTTTCTATTGCAATTGCTAATAATTCCTTTACCATCATCCAAGGCATTGATTGTGGTCACTAATTCAATCTAATTAGCTCAAATCTCATTTACTCGGGGAGATCACTTAGAGTGTCCATTAGAAACTATATGTATTAAGATTTTAGACCATCTATATTATGTCCTAAAATTTAAATAAAAGGAAAAAAAATATGAGTAGATTTTCTACTTTTAAAGTTTTTGTTTTGAATTATTGATATTTTCATTTGTTAATTACAATTAGTTACAAATTTTTGAAGTAAAGAGATACACTGTAGAGCTGAAAATAACTTTCACACCCCTATATTATATAAGAAAAATTGTCTAAAAAATGAACAAAAAATTCCTAAAAATAATTGTTTATAGAAAGTTTATTTTTCTTGAATAATGATACAATGGTCATCTAAATGCATTCTCTATAAATATTTGAGTTGAAAAAATGCCATTTCAATTCATTTTTCAACCTATTCTAGAAATCATTCCATATGTTGTTTGAATTGGAAATTTTTGGCAATAGAAACCTAGTCATTATTAAACAAACTTCAAAATTATAGGTTGAAATTTTAGTTCATTAAAAAGTAAAAAGACAGACCAAAAATCACTCGAACACACATGGATTGTTATAGATATACTAAGTGATCTCCTTGGGCTCACTTATTGTAAAATTTTGTGTGATTGTAATGGGTCATATCCTAGGTGTCTACATTGGAAGGTTTTCTTGTCAAAGGCTTTTAAACCATAAAGAGAGTGCTAAATTGTTTGCACAAGCTATTTAATTGTCATAAAAGCTCCAATTCAAGAGAGAATGATAACATTTTAAAAATGGTGGCTTATTGAGTAAATAAGCTCAATGGTCTTAAGATATACAAAATCTTTCAAAATCTTCTTATTCTACTATAGATGGGAGGGTAGGAGTCACTAAATAATCTTATTTAATTATTACAAAATTTATTTGCGAAAGTAAATACATTCTTTATATTTGTTATTACTCATCACATTTATTTTCTTCTACATATAAGCAAATAGAAGAAGAATATGCATCAAACATAAATCTAGCATCTTAACCCCTAAAGCCCCGAGGGTGTTTTCTGCCAAAAACCACTCAAAACTACCACTTCTGCTGTATTCACTTAAAGAAACCAACTTTTTTGTTTTTTTGAAAATTTAACCATAGGATCTTGTACAGAACTTGTCTGAGATCGTTTAGTAAAAATTTCATCAAATTCGACCGTACGGATTGGAAGATATTAGAATTCAAAGTTGAACAAATTTTGTTTTTTCAAGAAGATGCTTAAATTGCCCGAAAAATTAAGATTGTCCATAACTTTCTCATCCCTAGTCCAAATAGAATGAATCAAAGCTTCGCGTATAGGTAAGAACATAATCTTTTAGGAAAAAAATTCAATAAAAATTATTTTGACATTTTGTAGGTTTTTTTGGGCTGCCCGCCAATCTCTATTTCTTGCTCATTGTGCCATAATTTTTTCATCCGGCATCCGATTGAAACAAAAATTATATATCCACAAAGCTCTTACAAAGCTACACAACTTGAAAAAATCTCAAAAAATTTCACTTCAGATTGAGACAAGAGGAACCTACCCGGACCCAAATTGTCCCCCGAGGGGACAAGCGGGGCTTTAGGGGTTAAACTTGATGACAAAATTCTAGAAAAAAACAAAAAATAAGAATACTGAACTAATGTCATGATGGACAAAGTGTTCTTTATTCAATAAGCTATCTGTGGGACCAACTATTCGATGCTCTTTGTTACTAATTTTAAAATTTCCATCCAATTTTCTAATTTTCAATGCAACAAAAACTTCAAACTTCAAAATCTCTTACCCCATTGATCAAAATGCAATGAAATTCCCTTTGTGCATACAACCTCCTTAAGTTTTTTCTCTTGCAACTAAACACACTCTTATTGGTCTAGTGGTGTAGGAAATATTGACATACTTCACAAACCAAAACAAACAAACAAAATGTTTGTCTCAATAGTATAGATAGATGTAATGTTTAATCTACAAAAACCGCAACCCAAAACAATTAGAGCACAATTCTATGCATCAGCAAGCTTGGTCAATCTCACTAAAACACAAAACAATTGTTGTTTATTTTGATAGGAGGGCAAAGAAGCTATACTTCAATGCAAAATTGGTCAAAGAAGAATCAATAAACTTATCCAAAATTATTCAAAGAAGGAGAAAGTAAATTATGGAGATATATAATTGACAAAGAACTTGGATTAATAAAAAATAGTAGGTTACTACTATTTTGCAAACTAATGATTTTGATATCAAAAATTGTAGTTTAGATCCAAATTGAGCTCATAATATACCATTAGAAAGATATTGCCAATAGTGCTTTCCAACAATATATCTTATGTCCAATTTAGATTAAAGCATCAATTGTGAGACTCTACTAAAGATTTGATAGTACCACATTGTGAAAATCAATACACTTGAGATTCCTTTGACCAAAAACAATTCTACTCCTTCATTTGTTTTCCCTCTACTTACATAGAAGTGACTTACATTAACCCTCTAAAGGTCAGAGTGTGTTTTAGAAGAAGGAGAGTTTGAAAATGCCATTTTCTTAAGAGCATGGTCCAATAAAATAAAAAAAATTTAAAATAAATAAATAAATAAATAATTTAAAATTTTTTAAATTAAAAAAAAATAAAAAAAAATAAAATATATATATATATATATATATATATATATATATATATATATATATAATCTAGTTGTATAAAAATATATTAAAGAAATAAATCAATGTGTGGAAAAAAATTCAGCTTATTTGACCACGTGGATTGAAAAATTATAACATTTGAAGTGAGAAAAAAATATTTTTTTTCATTCCTACGAAATAGGGTCAAGAAACTTCAAGCCCTATTGGAGTAAAAAATTTGCTCTACACAAAAATGAGGATTTTGACTTTTCATAAGTATAAAAGGTTAGGTTCATTCACACAAATTCTTAGAAGCAAATATAGAGTTTAGATGCCACATTTAACTACTTATAGACTTTTAAGTGAATTCTGGACAAAACATTTAAAGCTCTCTAGATAATAACATCTAGAGATCTCCATATGTTTGTATAGATCTTTAGATGTTTTGTATTGATCTCCCAAGATTTTGCATAGATCTCCCAAGGTTTTGCACTACCACCAAATTACTTCATACAGTCATGTAGGGAACTCTAAAATGGAAACTAAAATGGTTCTAAAATGGAATGTTAACCTCTCTTAGTGCATATTGCTGCATAATTAAGGGTTGTCAATGTATATAATAAGTGCCGAAGGAGAGTCCATTTCAAAGCCTAAATATGTTCATATAATTTTTCGAAATGGGAATTGATTGCCCAGTTGCCTTCTTACAAATGTTAAAAGAATGTAGGATCCATTTAAGTTTAGTAAAGGTCGCAATTAGGAACCTTGTGTATTACGTTTTGAATGCCGCAATGTTTGTTTTTGGTCAAGTCATATCTATTTTCAGATTGCTCGTGAATGAGTTTTGCAAAGACCTAGGATCACAAATAGGTGCCTATGGCAGAATTCTTTGGAAATTCACAAGTAATTCTTAAATGCTCCCCAAAATATGAAACCACTTGTGTTAGATTCCGCATCACTTTTCCAAGTGAAAAATAAGGAAAAATAGTTTTGGGGCATCTGAAAACCATAAAAAAGGGTCCAACAACCCTTACCCCCTAAAACCCTGCTTGTCCCCTCGGGGGACAATTTGGGTCCGGGTAAGTTCCTATTGTCTCAATCTGAAGTGAATTTTTTTGAGATTTTTTGAGGTTGTGTAGCTTTGCAAAATCTTTGTGGATATATAATTTTTGTTTCAATCGGATGCCGGATGAAAAAGTTATGGCACAATGAGCAAGAAATAGAGATTGGCAGGTAGCCCAAAAAACCCTACAAAATGTCAAAATAATTTTTATTGAATTTTTTTCCTAAAAGATTATGTTCTTACCTATACGCGAAGCTTTGATTCATTCTATTTGGACTAGGGATGAGAAAGTTATGGACAATCTTAATTTTTCGGGCAATTTAAGCATCTTCTTGAAATTTTTTTTTTTGTTCAACTTTGAATTCTAATATCTTCCAATCCGTACGGTCGAATTTGATGAAATTTTTACTAAACGATCTCAGACAAGTTATGTACAAGATCCTACAGTTAAATTTTCAAAAAAACAAAAAATTTGGTTTCCTTAA
Source organism: Antitrichia curtipendula (assembly GCA_951230915.1). Lineage (NCBI taxonomy): Eukaryota > Viridiplantae > Streptophyta > Bryopsida > Hypnales > Leucodontaceae > Antitrichia > Antitrichia curtipendula. Next base: position 43,021,905 of record OX579634.1, read on the forward strand.
GTGAATACAGCAGAAGTGGTAGTTTTGAGTGGTTTTTGGCAGAAAACACCCTCGGGGCTTTAGGGGTTAAAGTGTCACTTTTCAAGCCACCTACCTTGACTGAAAATAATAATAATATTCTCATTGAGGGAGTACAATCATGTTCACATCTTGTGTCAAAATGTCACGGAGACATGAACATCCCACCAAAATTGACTTGACAGGAACCTCCTTCCCTTTTCAATTGTCTATTCACTGCACAATTCATTTGGACTTTAGAGGTGAAGCTTAGATCATCCCCACACGTCTTGTAAAACAAATGACTTGTTGCCACCGGCTTGCAAAATTGCCCCACCCGTCTTGTATAAGAGCATCCCCACGCGTCTGACAAAATGCCAGCCAATTTGCCAGCCAGTCAATCCAATTTGCAAGCCGGGGATGATGGGTCGCCCCACCCATAGCCTCTTAAGAGGCCATCGCCACCCAATCGGCTACGTCCACATTCATGGATCAAGTCCTTGTTTGTTGAGAAAGTGCAAAAAGTGCTTGTCTCATGTGGTTTGCAAGCCGGTTTGCAAGCCACCCCTTGGCTTGCAAAAGAGCCCATTTTTGCAAGTCATGGGCGACTTTTGGCTTGGCCTCTTAACAAGTTCATTGTGGACGTAGCCGATTGGGTGGCAATGGTCTCTTAAGAGGGTATGAGTGGGACGACACATCATCCTTGGCTTGGGTTGCAAATTGGATTGACCGGCTTGCAAATTGACTTGCATTTTATAAGACGGGTGGTGATGCTCTTAAGCGCTGACTCCGGAAATCATGTTGGCCGATCGATATCACCGACTTCGCCGATTTCACGGCGGCACCTGGAAGTCTGTCCTCGGACCAGTCGTCGTCAGTGGTCTTTGCTCCTCTCCCTGGTCTATGCAGACCATGATCCGCCAGTGTTCTACGAAAGGTATTTTAGACTCCTGTTGCTCCCTGATGGGGTCACACTCAGTTTCTCTGCGTGGAGGCAACAAGCTAGGTAGGCAAGATCCACAAGCTAGCAGCTAGCGAGCGCAAGGTGTGCTTGAAAGATTCCAAGGACAGGACCACGATTGCCAATATGTGGTTGGGTGCGGTGGCTTCTAGCAAGCTCGATCATTTGGATGCATAAACAATAAATAAAAAAACGTCCCCCAATAACATTGAGAAGCTAGAATATATGATCAATTGGGCAGTCGAGGAAAACGCATGGTTGTTACAAGTCAACTGCACCATCAACCGTATGTCACAAGTTAGCCCGTCATGTATGCCATCATCCATGACGTGCTAAGAAACATTGAAAATATAGAAAGCACGGAAACAGCCTAGCTAGGACTCCTCCGGCGCAAGCAGAAGTGCATGCTTGGACTCCGTCGATTGTACGGGCGTTAAATAATCTATGAAAGCGGTGATGCAGGTATGCTCGAAGTCTTTCCGAAGATGGTCGATGGGCCGGGTTCCAAGCCCGGATTCGTGCCTTGAAAAGCAGCCCCGACGACCCGATACGCCGATACGCGCGTGAGCGCTTGGCTTGGCGGCCCCTCTCTGTGCCTTTCTGGCGGCTCTTTCTTCCTTTCTCGATCGATCGATCGATGGATCTTGTTGGGTATTGCTTGATGTCGTCCCTGCTTGTCTTTCTTTCTGCCAGACCACCTGTGGCTGGCAAGACTTGTACTTTTACCCCTTGGCAATGGAATTCCGTTTCATTTATTTAACCCTTAACCCTGGAACGCCGAGGACGCCAATTTTTGGCGTTTGGATGACTGTGCAGTCATCTGTACATTGCTTGGAAACTTTTTTTCATCCATTTCATTTTTGTTCACCCTTCATGGTGGATTACAAAGAGTGTATAGTTGAATTTGTAGTCATGCAAGAGTGTCTATCTTCACATAAATGAGAAGTTATTAAAAAAAACGGATCACAAAATATGCTATTTTAGTGTATTTCGGGAAGTTGTTGTTCCTTGCTCTAAGTCTGAAATTTCTCCACAAAAGTGATATTTTTTGAGTTTGAGCCCAACTAACAAAATGAAGGTCATCTAATCTAGTTTCTTCTCCAATTTGAATTTTGAAAAAATTCTTAATATTGAACATTTTATTGCAATTTGAACTTTGGGTGTATTTTTAGTGTCTATTATTTTCTAAGTATAGAATGAGACGGAAATTGAGTTTACACCATGATGTTTGTCATTGTAATATACACACATGGTGAAATTTTCAGTTTTTTTGAAATAATTTTCTATTTGATGTGATTTTTCTTCTCTTTTTCTTCAAAAATTCTCAAAAAAATCAATTTTCCACAAAAAAATCTAAATTTTTTGTGAAGTAAAGAAAACATGTAATTTCATCTCTGAAAAATAAATTAAATTTTTTCATACATGTCTAGTTGCAAAATGGCAACAAATTGAGTGATAGGCACTGAGGCCTAAAATCAGTGGTTATAGGTCCGTCATTTAGGGGTTAAATGACGGGCTCATAACTGTGGAAATCATCTGTTTTGACACCGTGGGAATTGTTGGATTAAAATAATGCAAAAGCACTCATTGGAAGTCCAACTACTGTAGATGATCTTCCCTTTTCCCACAAAATTTGGAGGATGAATAGTTGCACTTCTGTCCTACACAGCAGATTCTCTTGTCATTTATCAGTCTCAAAGCGTCCGCCTTGACATTTAAGGGTTTAAAAAGAAAAAAAGAAAAAGAAAAAGCACATGCTGACAAGTTGGTGACGCTGTGACGCTAAGGTAGGAGGTTCTAAACACAGGAAGATTTCGTGACGTTAATTGGGGCTAATCTTTTGAGGAATAGCCCCCACTTTAGACCCTTTCTACACAATGTTTGAAAAATCTCCGGCATTCTTTGTTCACACTACTTTAGACTCCAAAAGTGTCCACCTTGCCCGGGCTAAAGTTTATCCGGGGTTAAGCCTTGAGGGTCTAAAGTGCGGCAGTTTAGCCCCCCAAAAAACTTTAGCCCCAGGGGCTAACGCCACGAAAACTTCGTGTGAAAAGCATACCGGCTCTAAAGTTGTCCACCTCCTCAAATTTACACTATTTGTACATGTTGTTTTTCGTAGCCCTCAACAACATAATGTACAAACAATGTACATTTTGTGATTTTAGAGCCCTATGTCATTTCAACTTCAAAATTTCATAAACTAATTTCACATAGTTCTAAAAAAATGTAATAACTTAGATTAGCTGATTAGATGCCAATTCCACTTGTCTTTCAAGGAAAATTTACTGAAAAATATTTTAAGAAGTTTCACCTCCCCAAAATTCAGTTTCAACTCTTAGATGGACAATTTATAGACCTCCTTCCTTATACCAATCTTGACTTGTCCCAATCTAAGGTCGGACCACCCATAGCAGATCAATTAAGCAATTCTAGGATAGATTATAAATAGTGTGAGGCAATGCAAATGTTTTCCATGTAGAAAGATAGGATATATATGGCCTAGAATTTTTTAATAATTTAATTCCCAAAATTAGAACTACTATGAATTTTGGGAGCTCCAAAGTGCTCCAAATCCATAGGTAATGCCTAAGGGAGGCAACCCATTTCTAACCACTTTAAGCAAATACACATATCTGCAAAGCAGATTTCAACAGAGGGAAAAAATTTCCATGTGCAAAATTAGAGTTCATAACTCACAAGGTTTCTATAATTTTCTAGATTTTTATTTCTCAAAGAATAAATACTTTGAATTTTTTAGCTGAAGATTATATTTCACCTATACTAGTCATATAGACCTTCCTATTTCCGACCAAGCGCTGGTTGCAAAATCCAACAAGGATATTGAGAGTCTTCTAATCACCTTGTGCATGGAATTACACCTCCTACGTTGCCATAATGACGAGGTAATTAGGGATGGGTTGCCTCCCTTAGTAAGAATCAAAAATTGCAAAAGAAAACAATGTGAGGATGAAGGTGGAGGCATTGATTTTTGTCAATTTAAACAACATAGTGCACCTCCAATTACCAAAGGCTTTCAATTGGATATTTTTGTATACAAGATAATTTGTAATCCATTTGCTTCACTTTGAAAATTAAAAATAAAATAGACGTCTTGTTAAAGCATTTAGATTGTACATATCATTTTGTAAAGATGGTCCTTTGAACACCTTTTAATAATATTCTTTCCACCTGAAAGAAACCTTCAATTTATTTTTATTTGATCTAATACAAAATAAAATGAATAATTTGGCTTCAAACATGTATGAAGGGATTTTTTTATATTACTTATTACCCCCTAAAAGACCAACATACGTTTCTTGGCAGTATAGAAATTTTAGGCAGGTACCTGTGATTGGAGATTTTCATATTTTTGGCTGAAATTTTAATAGAACTTGTGCACAAGGAATATCTTTCATATGCACTAAATTTCATGACATTTGGAAATACGAATCAAAAGTTATGAGGAATTTTAGTTTGCGGGTAGATATGGATATTCTACTCTAAAATAAACTTTGAAGTCCTTTATCTTGCTCAATTTTCAATATTTTTTTAAAATAATAAAATCATAGGATGTAGATTTTTTATTAAAACATTGCAACCATTGGAATTGGCATTTTCAATTCCATAACCAAATTCTTAACAACTTTGTATTTTGAATCATTCTCTACTTCTTTCTACTTACTATTTTTTTCCTATATGTTGTACAACTCCAAATGATGTGAAATTTTCAAGAATGTAGACAACTTTTCTAGGAAAATGAATCCAAAGAAGCACCGCCATTTTGGACATTTTTCATAGAAAAGTGAGCTTGTGAGGTGCAGCTGCCCAGTTTTTTGCAGGGCCAAAAAATGATTTTAATGAATTTTAATGCTTATATTTTGCAATCCACGTAGTGGAAACTTCTGAATTTTCTTACCACATGTTCTGAAGTCAGCATGCTACAAGATCCTACGGTTACATGTGTCAAAAAAAGTTTTTTTTCAAAAATTTGGTACTTGTACTAAGAATGACAGTCCTTAAGCATTTTTGGTGAAAACATAGTCGTGGAACTTTAGGGGTTAATCATTACAGACCACAATCAACACAAAATGTAAGCACACAACAACCAACCCCAAAAACATGAGATTTTTATTTTTCAGCTATGGTTTCCCTTGAGGAGACTAAATCACTCTAGTTACAAATATTTGGTATTAAAGGAATTTAAGCTTAAAACAAACCCAATATATTTCAAAGTATTTAGAATTTTCAACTTATAATGTAGGAATTATTGTAAGAAGCAATGTTCATTAACACTATTTGAGGGCAAAAGAAGAGGAGATTCAAACATCATGAATTGAAATTGGCTCAAGCTATGTGTACAAATGGCAACCTATGCTTGTCGTTGGGACATTCTCAATTGCTAAATAAATTATTATCCACCTCTTTTGAAGTTTTTAAAAACAATTAAGGTCATGTTAAAACATTCTCAATTAATTTGTAGATTTGGTCCTTCACTTTCTAAGAATATTCTTGTCATCTTCAAGAACCTCCAAATTACAATTATGAAAACCCAATACAAAATGCAATACAAATCGGCAAGAAGACGTTTATAATACTTAATTGATTTATCACCACAATCACCACAGAATGTAACTGGGACACTAAATTTTTTGTTTTGATTCCAATGGGCTCCCCTAAGGAGACTGAATCATGGTTACTTCACACTATGGCCGTCCAAGTTGAGAGGCCATGGGATTGAGTGGCCAAACTTTGTTGAGAATCCAAAGAAATGAACAATAAATAGGCAATAAAATTAGGAATTGGAGCCTTTGCCTGGCTATAGTGTGAAGCCTCCAAAGGCCAAGTCCAAAATCGAAACCCTTGGCAATGAACTCCCACGGCCTCTCAACTTGGACGGCCAAAGTGTGAAGCCTCCAAAGGCCAAGCCCAAAGTCCAAACTCTTAGCAATGAACTCCCACCTACCAATTTAACGGTTGAAATCTTGTCATAAGTTGATGGACTCTTGGCCATAGTTTGGGTCTTCATTTTTACTTGACCCAAACACTAGAAGAACCCCGTGTTTTTTCTGACGTCCAAAAACTAGATGTCAAATTTTTTGGACATCAAACATAACATTAGGATGCTAGTTTTGACATCAAAACTAGCATCCTAATGTTATGTTTAATGTCCAAAAAATTTGACGTTTAGTTTTTGGACGTCAGAAAAAACATGGGATTCTTCTATTGAAGATTCCCTTGAGAGTCTATCGCCATGTAGGCAATTTATTGCCACGTAAGTAGTTGGAGGGTGATGACCTTTGGACTTGTGCCTTCTAGTGTGAATGGTCAAGAGACCAAACTTTTGGTTTCTTGAAATTTGACTGCTAGAAACCTATGGCCTCTCAACCTTTGGTGTAGTGTGAAGTGGCCCTAAGAGGTTGTTTGGACACTATATTAATTTTATTTTCTTAATTTCATATTTTTTCCATATAATTCGTCAAGTTGTCTTTTCGTAGTTGAAAATAAATTGGTTTGAACAAAAACTCCACTTTGTGTGATTTTCTAAGTCAAACACTTTAAGAAATGCTCACTATGGTCTACAGATTGTTTGGGGAAATAAACCTAACCGATTAGAGGCCATTGAAAAAAAAAAATTCATTGGTGGGCAAGGGATTGATGGTTGGAGTATGTACTATGTAGTGAATAGGTACATTTTTTATTTTCCCAAAATAACTCACATGATTTCAAGGCTTTGAAAACAATCTTCCCAATTGGTCCAATACTTTTAAGAGTTGGTGTGCATGTTCTTAACTATTCATCTTTGCATTTGGTCAAAAATGGGAAATTATTCTTTTGTGAAAAGCTAAGATATGGACCTCCAAAATCATTCTTCCCGGGGAAGAAAAATACTATTTTTTCAAAAATTGAACTTTGATGAATGATATGTATTAAATCTATGGGATCAAAGTCTTTGAAAATTGGAGGCTAGAATAACATTATAGTAATGAACAAGGTCTTGCAATTAGTTTTTTTCTAAATGGTTTTGAAAAAAAAGATATTTTCATTTTCATTTGGAGGAAAGAGTCCCTTTGGGCATTTAGGGGTTAATGTCCAACTACATGAATGGCTTACATCGTGCAGTACAATCTTTCAATTATTCACATCTCAACAAGCGAATTCACATGGTATGAGAGCAGCACCTTGAGCTTTGTAAAACCCCATCTTGTCAAAGGGAGTTCACTTTGTTTCTTAAAGGGTTGATTTCGTTACATGTTTTTCAAGCCCTGTAGAGGGTTGTGAGTTCTCCACGGTTCCCAGGCTCTAAAACTGTCTAAAATTGTGCCATAGCAGTTGTGTGATGTGGTAGAGGGACTGCCGCGTCATATTAAAAAAAATTCTCAATTTTTTTTATTGTTCATCTTGTTTTTTCATTTTAAGATTTTTTTTATTTTTTTATTTTTTTCAAAAAAAAGAATTCTAACAGCGGCCATTCTTTTACTACCAGGGGAACAATGCCGAGAACAGGCCCAAAACAGCCCTCCAGACCCTCAAAGAACATCTAATGGTTGTTTTCTCCATTTGATATATTAATATCCAATCAATGTTAAGCCTCCTAGTATGCTAAATCAAAAAGAATCTCCATCATTTATTATATCCCAATGCACTATTTGCATAAGAAACATTAGTTTTTGGAGGAGTTGTCAATCCCAACAAAAATTGCTTATTTGTTAGAACAAAGATAATCTAAAGAAGGATGAAAGCATTTTTTGTGCACTTTTCATCAAAAATTTACCATTCATTTTATAGATGGTGATGATCTTAGGATTCATATATGCAAAATTTATGAAATCCAATGCTATGTACATTTTTATCACATATAGGATTTACGGTAGGATTCATGCCATTGAATTGTTAATGGAACTCACTTCTAAGAAGTGAAAGAACCCATGTAAGTTGCACTAGTACAAATGATCTAGTTGGGTTAAGATTCACTCTATTGAATTATTAACCCATAAAGGACCAAAGTGCATTTTTTGGCAACATAGTGATTTTGGGCAGCTCACTACAAATGGAATTTTTATTTATTTTTCTTTGAAATTTTAACACAAGATTTTTCCAAAGAGTAGCTTTAAGGCCCAATAGTTTTCATAACTTTTGACTACATTGTCAAAAAGTTATTGAATGATATGTAGTTTTCATTGCTCAACGAGCAGCTCAAGCAATAGAAAAAACTTCTTTAAAAATCACTTTTTTGAAAAATAAAAATTTGAAATTGTTTTTTTGGATTTCCATATACATTAAAAAACTTAAATCATTCCACTTGGATTAATGAGATGAAAGTTATAAGGAGTTTTAGTTGTGGGTAGTTTACAAGTAGTTATAAAAACTCTATTCTAAAATAAAATTTGAAGTCCTTTATTTTACTCAATTTTTTATATTTTTGAAAAAAAATAAAAAATATTAGGCTTAGATTTTTTATTATAGCATTACAACCATTGGAATTGACATTTTTCAATTCCATAAATAAATGGTTAACAATTTAGTATTTTGAATCATTCTCTATTTCTTTCTACTTACTAATTTTTTTCTATATATTGTACTATTCCAAATTATCTAAAAAATTTCAAATATGTAGCCAACTTGCCTTGAAGAATGAATCCAAAGAGTTACAACCATTTTAGAAATTTTTTCATAAAGATCTGACCTTGTGAAGTGCAGCTGCCTGTTTTTTTGTAGGGGCAAAGAAAAGATTTTTGTCACTTCAAACGCTAATATCTTGCAATCTACATGGTGGAATTTTCTGAAATTTTTTTTACATCTTTTCAAACCAGCATACTACAAGATCCTATGCTTTAATTTGTCCCAATTTATTTGTTTTTTCTAAAATTTGGTACTTGTATTGGAAATAGCAGTTTTGGAGCATTTTAGGTGAAAACATAGTAAAAAAACTTTAGGGATTAATGGGGCTCAATTCTTAAAAGTGAAAAAAGATCACAAGATGAGTGAGGGAGTTGATTGATTAAATAAATTGAGATTTGAATCTTCAATTAAGATGTTACGTTTGACATTGTTGTTAACATGAAAACAGATGGATGTCCAAAAAAATCCATCAAAAAAGACAAGTTTTTTTCATAGTGAATCTCTAAGTTCAAATTTGTTCCAACCAAGCACACATCAAAACATAATTGGAGAATACAATGAATACAACAAGTATCTTCCACCTACAAACTACCAAAAATTTAGTCTCATTGTACTCAACCCGTCATTGCAAACCTTTATTCGATACTCACACCTTTACAAATCAAGTTTGTCTACATCATGTCAAGTTGCAACGTCAATATGTCTGTTGTTGGGTGTGGGTATGGGTGCAACCCTGATATCAAAATGGTTCTCAATAATGGTATCTCAACCCAAGCCTTGCTTGATATCAATTTTTCTGTATGATGATCAAAATCAATGATATAACAATAATTCTCCTGAAAAGTATCTTGGTAGGTAACTAACCTTGGAGGTTTCAATTTTTATAAATTGAAGTGCATATCAATATCATCAATGAAATTAAGAAGCACTAAGAGTATCATTAACAATATATTTGCACCAGTAGTACATGACTTTTGAATCTTCAAGTAGTGGTTCTAAATGCAATTGTTGCAATTTCATGAAGTCTATTGGAACCATGGAAGTGGGAGAATTTGACACTTGCTCTCGAGCACTTGCTTTTCATTTATTGTATGTCAACAATGCAACGGACACTCAAAGTCAAACTTGAGTTAAATTATATTCATTTTATTTCTTCTTAAACTGAGTGATACCATTGTGTATAATAGATTGTTATGCAAACTTTGGAGGTTCACTTTATACTAGTGCATTGGTAGAAATACAGAGTTCATGTTGATATTGATAATGGTTTCAATCACTTGAAATGATTCTAAAACCTAGTGCCCTCTTTTCTTAATGATACCATTAATATTTGTAAACCAATACCCAACTGGTCTGCAACAAACTTGACCTACGGCCAATACTGGTCATAATATTAGCATTATTCACCAACATCCGTTAAAACTATAAATTCACTATCAAGGGGATAATTTAATTACTACAATGGACAATCTGAATGAAAACAATGACAACCTTGATGTACAAGGATCAATTGAATGTTTGACTGACCAAATTGATTGTTATTGGAGATAGACCATCTTGATGAACTAGCTGTCCATCTCAATGAAGTGGTTGTCCATCTTGATGAACTAACCATCTAACCAAGGAATAAACTATCTAACTTGATAGATTGATTGCCCACCTTGATAGATTGACCTAACCATCACCTCATGGTTTGTCTTGGCCTTAAAAAGAATTGCATTCAATTTAATTTCACAATGATAGAATTGGACTTGAAATTGATGGAATTAAACCTGGTTTCTCTGGAATTGAACTTAAAGATGATGGATTCAAACTTGATTTTTATTGCGTGCAGCTAGTAATTAGCAAAGATTTGGTTTGCTACAACATCTTCGGAACAAACTACCACAAACAAGTTGTGGAGGAATTTCCTCTCTTCTGATAACTTCTACTCAACAACAACAAAATACATTATTAGAATGCACAAAAAAACATAAAACATAAAAAAACACTACACAAATACTTGTAAACAATACCTCATACGTGACATATACTCTAGTTGGAAAGGATGCATACCGCCATAGTAACAAAATCATAGGCATACTTAATACAGAGTGCAAATAAACAAACTCTAACAAAACACGTTCATGCATATTGCTTATGTTGACATTGCCCTCGTGTCCTCATTCATCCCACCTTCATCAAAACTACCAAAAATTTACCTTCACTGGATTCATTACATCATTGCAAACGCTAATTTGATACTCATATCTTCACAAGTCAAGGTTGTCCGCATCATGTTGCAATGTCAATATGTATGTTATAACGTCAGCCTTATACCCCAATGTCCGTCAAGATAGAATATTCACTATCAAGCAAGTAATTTAATTACCATAATGGACAATCTCAATAAAAATAGGCACAACTTTGATAGACATGATTGTTTGAGTGTTTGACGGACTAGCTCAATTATTATTAAGGATAGACCATCTCAATGGACTAGCCATCCATCTCAATGAATAGAATATTTTCTATCAAGTTTGTTTGGATAGAATATTCTTTAATAGGTTTGTCTTTTGGAATAATTTAGTTACTATGGTTGACATACAAGATGACAACAATTGCAATCCAGATGGACAAAAATGCTGGACGAACTCCATGGACAAATTTAGTGGATGGACCTTACAGGGACCTCTACGGACAGCCTCCATGGACGAACAAATTATGAGGACATTCTATGTCTATGTTACTCATGAGGTACAAATCATGTAGTTCTTTAATATTTTTTAAATGTTTTCTTATGCATTCTAATCACTGTGTGGTTTGATTGTGCAAAAGTTTTCACAAAAACGTACAAAAGCAAGTTGTAGATCTGGCACACAAAGTACGAGACGCACAACAATCTGGCAAAAGGAGGAAAAGAAAGAAAGAGATGATGGTGCCCTACGTCTTTGCTTATTCCCGCCCCTTCTACTCATGGGTAGCCTCCTCCAAATTGGCAACCCTATCCCACATTCCCACCCCAACCTCGGCCCTGCCATTATTACATGATTCTTCTTCTCGCTACCAAATCTTTTTCTATTTGCCCACTTTCTTTTCTAGTTCTTTTAGTTCTTTCTACAAAATCCTATAGAAGTCATTTAGTCAAAATGAATGTGTTTCTTTGCGATTCTCATTTGGTGGGTGTTCATTTGCTCATAATTATGGTTGCATGCACCAAAAAGACTGTTGTTCTAGACGAAGAGCATTGGTGGTCATATGTGACCATCATGACAAGTAGTGTTCCTTCAAGAGACTCTATTGAGTTCAGGGTTGTCTATCCTGACGTGATTCTAGGTCTTTATGTCATGATGTCCGTCACGTCGCGTCGTGACACGTCATAATTCTGTCATGATTCCATAAGAATCTTGACAACCCTCATCCTAAATTCTAAATTTAAAAAAAAATATATAATTTTTTTATAATTTTTTTGACAATCATGGATGGAAAATATAATGTATTACTACTACTTAACATGTTAGCGTAATTTATGTTGATCTTCCTAGAGAATTTTAACATATTCCATCAAAATAATAGAATATTCCATCATGACGGACTTTGGGAATTACGTCACGTCAACGTTGTGACATACTGACGTCGTGACGTGACGTGACCTAGATGACCATGATTGAGTTACTTCAAAAAGTATTGATACAATAGATTTGACCAGAAAAAGCTCAGCCATGATTCAACTATTGAATGAAGAAGAAGTGAGATTGTTGATCTTAATTTTGGTGATAGCTTCTACATGGATTCAAATTATGGAAGAAAATTTAATATATGAATCCGATTATCATGTCATCAATAGTAGTTAGTGGACACTTGTGTTTATTTTGATGTCTTTTTCTATATGAAGGATTTTATGTCTTGGTTTTGCATTACTGGACGTAATCTATTTTGAATTATAAGCTCAACATTGAATGTGAAGAGAGGAGTACATGACATGGTTCTTGAGTATTGAGCTAATGATATTGAGATTGAAGTTATTGCAAGTTCACTTGAAATGACTTACATACTATTTTTTTTAGGGTTGTCATAGTAGACGGATGTCTGGTTCGCCCGTCCGATGTGCACTAGAAGAAAAATGGGTCCTATGCAACTAGCCATTGCAACTAAAAAGTGTCCACTATAGCTGTAAATGAGTTGCAGTGGACACTTTTTAGTTGCAATGGCCAGTTGCATAGGACCCGTTTTTCTTCTAGTGGTGGTCAACACTAAGTTGACTTTCTTCCATTAAAAAAAAAGGTGATGTAGCTGCCACTTTGACACCACCTAGCTATCAAGTAGGATCTAGGGCGTGGACGTCACCGGTAGGGGCACGGACGGGAAGTAAGGGCGGGGACGGAATTGTGTCGGGGCATGGACGAATGACAAGGCAAAGACGAGATTGTGTCGGGGCAGGGACGGGACATTAGTTAGGGTGCGGACGTCAGTCACGGCACGGACATTAGTCAGAGCACAAACACCAGTCAAGGCACGGACGAGATTGGATCGGGGCGTAGACGTTATTTTGCTAGAACAATCTCACCATTGGGATTATTGCATTTTAATTCCATATAAAAGATATTAGTATTTTAGATTTTCTTACTATCTCCTACCGACTTCTACTTAATAATTTTTTTAATAATGAAAATGAAGTCTTTTTGAATTTCTTTTTTTTTTGCTAGACTCTCAACTCAATTTTCCACTGTAAAGATTTAAAGCTCAAAACTTATTAGTGCAAAAATTTAAAGTTTAAAATGTTCAAAGTCAAAACATCTAGGCGCACAATGTGCTGAAAAACTAATTTTTTATGGGTTTAGGGTTTAGGGTTACAACAATTTTTGTAACTTTTGACTACATGGTTAAAAAGTTATTGCATGATATGTGATTTTCTTTGAACTTTGGGCAGCCCGGGTAGCTCAAAAAATTTCTTTAAAAATGACCTTTTAAAAAAATAAAAATTTGAAATTGGTTTATTAGATTTTTATCTAAGTGGGAAGCTTTGGATCATCCCATTTTGATCGATGAGTCAAAAGGTATGAGGAGTTTTAGTTTGGGGGAGTTTGCCACTAGTTATAGAATCTATACATTACAAAAAAAGTTTGAAATCCTTTATTTAATTCAGTTTTTAATACTTTTGGAAAAACAACAACAATGTTGGTTGTAGATTGTTTATTAAAACATTTTTACCATTGGGATTGGAATTTTTCAATTCCATAAATAAATTGTTTTCAATTTAGTATTTTGGCTCATTTTCTACTTTTTTCTACTTACTACTTTTTTGTACATGTTGTGCAATTCCAAATGATTTGAAAATTTTCAAGCATGTAGCCAACTTGAATTGAAGAATGAATCCAAAGAGTTACAACCATTTGGACTTTGTTTCATACAAATATTGCCTTCTGAAGTGCAGCTGTCCGGATTTTTGCAGTGGTAAAAAAAGGATTTTTGTAACTTCAAACACTAATATCTTGCAATCTACACAGCGGAAATTTCTGAAATTTTTTCCACATGTTTTCAAATCAATTTACTAAAAGATCCTATGGTTAATTTGTCCTAAATTGCTTTTTTTCTAAAATTTGGTGGTTGTCTTAAAAATGACAGTTTTAGAGTGGTTTTGGTGAAAACATAATTAAAAACCTTTAGGAGTTAATTACAATTAGTATTTAGGAGTTCCATTGCTCATGGTGAGCTCAAATTAAAGTAGGATTTTAGAGGTTGAAAACTTGATGTACTATCCTATTACCAAACCCAAAACCGTTGAACTTTTCTAGGCGCAAAAAAAATGATTGTATTTTACTTCAATTCCAAACATAAGTAGATGTCTAGATTACAATTATCAAAGGAACCATTTAACTTGAATCCCAAATATAAAACAAATTATATTTGGATTTTTTCCAAGACAATTTTAGTCTCTAATTGATTATTGATTTTTTTTTAAACAACCTAAATTCAAAAAAAGAAGAAGAGGTATTTGATTTCAAATCCTAAATGGCTAAATCCAAACATAATTAGGCTCTCATTACTAAAATGAAGCATTGAACATTTGAACTTGAATCCAAAAAAGAGAACTACATTTGAATACATTGTAATACGTTAATTATTCAAATTCCAGTTTCCAAACACTTGTAGCTCCCATTACCAAAAATAAACCCACTCAATTAGAACTCTACAAAATATGAGACATGTTTGATTTGTTTTTTGAACTCTAAACCCTTTTAGTTTCTATTTGGAGAATTTCAAAATGCATCCTTCAACTTGAATTAAAAAAGATGTGTACCTTGTCTTTTGTTATAAATCCAAAAACTTCTAGCGTCTATTTTCAAATTTATTTTTCTTGAAGCGTGCAAGTCAATTTTCATTTTCTAAAATTTCTTTTTTTTGGGGGGGGGGTCCTAGTTCTCAAGTGCTTGATGAAGGCAAGAAGGAGAGGTCCGGGCCCAAGAAGGGAGCAACATGCTTCCATACATTGTCTTTGAACTCAAAAAGTGGTTGGACCACTTAATGTAGCCATTGACTTCAATTTATTCCCTGAAATCAAAATAATTAAGGGCTGGCTGCATTAATGGATTCCTCCTCTCCATGGGGAAAGAAGAATCCCATGACCAAGTTCAACTTCTAATTTGACTTCCCCCCATACTATGACTGAGGGATGGGACATCTGCGCCCCTACGTCCACGCATGGTCTAGGCGTCCGTGCTCTGTCCAAACGTCCACGCCTTGTCCAAGCGTCCGCGCCCCCTGTGAGCTCCCAATTTGTCACTTGGGACTCGTAGAGTTTTTTTTTTGAAAATTTGCAATTTAAAGTTAAGAAAAGTATACAAAAAGCCATAAAAAGAGTGTAGAACCAAAATAGGGTTGTGACCTACCCATTATAGTATTTGGTCTAGATTTGTGTTAAGACTTAGAATCCCACCAAACCTGGCCTAAAAATAGGTAGAAAGAACAAAACGGTTAGATTTGGAGGATTTGAGTCACATAGCCCCCAAAGGGCTAAATCCCACCATGAATGTGGCAATTCATGGCTAAGTCGGTCCGAGGGATCCACAACGAGGCCACTAGGTCGGATTCTAGAGTTAGGTTTAGAATTTCCAAACCCTGATTGTTAGCATGCAAGAGCCACTGACGCAAGACCGGGCTTGTAGAGGAATCTACAGCCCAAGGATGGTGTTCTAGGATAAATCCCATGCCAGGAGTCCAACAACAAAATCGATTCGCCAAGATTCTTCTATCTACAAAAGATTCCCGCACCGTCGCTAATCCAAGGAGATGACCAGTTTCATCTCCACTAACCAATCGTGCCAGGTATGGAAACGCACCTACATGTCTTTCACGCAACTCCCTGAGAGGTCACATGGAAATTCCCGTCATCTTCCGACTTGCAGAAGAACCTTTTCCAAGTGGTCAACCTTTTGACCTCCAACGGGAATTTCATGGAAATTACCCAGGTTACAATAAAATCTCACTAAAAATTAGACTAGCTTGTTTTATATTCATAATGCGCTCCGTGAAGTTTCACGACATTCTGATAGTGGAAAGTACTCGAACCGGCGAGATTAATCGGGAAATAACCACGTGGCAAGGTCCCTGTTGTGTTGACTGGCATTCCGGGACCATACAATGGCGAAACGAAGTCAACCAAGAGTCCTTTCCGACTCTCTCGCACCTACCGGAGACCCTAGGCTATTCACATTTCTCAAAATTGGAGACCCCTAAGATCTAGGATTTTACCACGATTTGGTTTTAAAACTAAATTAGCCTACAATGGGTATTTTGGCCTCGGTATGGGGGATAAGGGGGTCTTAGACTAAACACGGCAATCTGGAGCCAATGCTGCAATTCGTTTGACGATTGGAGTTAATCTCCAAAAGTTAGGAGGTTGGTCCAGCGTAGATGGTAGAAGTAATTTTTTTAGGGATTAGGATTAAAATCTTTGAGGATGCGGATGAAAATCCAAGTTGATAAGGTTACCTTAGAACTCTAGAGGGAGGGGTGGGCCCTTGGAAACCTATTTAAGGTCCCCATTTTTCTCTCTAGAACACCCCTAATTCTTGTTTTGGGTCCATGGGTCCAAGTTATTTTGGATATTTTGGTGTTTGAAGCCCAAAACTTCTACGGTGTTTTCGGAGCACTTTTTTGCTCCATTGTTGTTGTTTTTTGTTCAAGCTTTGAAGGTCCTTGGGGGTCCTTCTACCGTGCCTTGTGTACTCGTTGTGTGCTCTTTGTACTCTTGTTGCGAGTTGAGCGTCTTCTTATATGTTATATGTCCTTCTTTGTGTCCTCGTGAGCTAACCTTTATAGGGTTGGGAGTCTTTTTTGGTGGATCTTGTACTAACCCTAGAGCAACTCCCCATCGTACCTTGGCGATGCCGCTTTGGGGGGCCTTTAGTGTATGAGCTTTGTGTTGCCACGTGGCCTTAACTCGTGTGTTTTCTCCGTGTAATGTTCTGACATCCTCCTTCTAATATTTTTCTTGTTGAGTGGACCCTCCTCCGGGACGGCGAAGCCTTGACCCTATGTATAGTTGTCTTTAAAAAGTTCTTGCCTTTTCCCTCTCCTACAGTCTCTCTCAACAAATAAACCCCCTTTGGGAATGGCAAAGCTTTGAACTTGTAAACAAGGTTGAAGTCCTAGAGTGTGTGTTAAAGGGTTAGGCGGCGGAGCTTTGAACCCCCGGAGTGCCACAAAGTCCTAAAGTTGGTGTTAAATCCAACTTAGCGGCGAAGCTTTGACCCTCCCCGATGTTCCATTCCAAAGTCTAGTTTCCAAGACCTTTGTAGAAACCTCCAAAGTTTAGCTTCCAAGATATGTAGGTTGTTAGAATCAGCCCATTAGAAATTAGCAGTTAGGAACCAGCCATTAAAGAGAAAAAAATCAAAAATCAGAAAACTCGACCCCCCCCCAGCTCAGTCCAGGGAGTTGGGCTTAGTCCAGCCATCGGGGGGCTCAGTCCAGTCATCGGGGAGTTGGGGTCAATCATCCAGGGAGTCGGGTTCAGCCAGGGAGTGGGTTCAGTCCAGGTGGGATACGGCCATCGGGGGTTGTTGGATATTTTGGGGATTTCTGGGTTTAGGCTCTAAAACTAAAACCATTAGGAAAAAGTTGAAGCTTGAAAAGGGCCATCTAATTGTTGTTCCCATGCTATACTCTCTTTGAGATTACAACGTTCTCAAATGTGATAAACAGTAGGGAGCACGTTCGGAGGTGGGCAGCTGTTATGTTTCCCGCCGGTTTCAGGGATCAAAAGTTCAGAACGGGTTTCAGATGATGGAATTTGGCGGGGCTCTGAGGTATATATGACGTGTCCGGACTTCTTCACAGTTGGCGAGCCCAGAAGATAGCCTACCAAGTTCCCGGTCACGTCAGCAGATTACGTGGATGAGTTCTATTTCATGAAAATTGAACCAACGACGTTGGGAACGCGAAAGGAACTCACGACCCTTCTACACCTCCCTTTTTCTTCTAATGTAGGGCCAAAAGTTACCTTGGAAAAACACGAGCACAAAAATACGAAAGGGAGGAGGAAGAAAAGAGCGAAGCGCCACCGTACTTGCATTCAAGAAAGTCTCACCCTCACCAACAAAAAAAACCCGCTCTACACACAATGGGGGAGGATTAGAGGGGAATAGGATGAAATAGGAGAAGAGGTGAGAGAGACGATAAATAGTGACCTAGGCTTAGGATTAGGAAGACTTAGGGAAGGAGATCTTGAGAATTCATAGTAGCCATTAGAAGGTGGATTAAGATGACACAAAGATAAATCGCGTAAGAGGGTAGGAGGGACATTAAACCTCCTCGGAGTTAGAGTCTATAGTTGTAAGACACCCATAAAAGCTTGGGTGAAATAGTGTTAGTGTAGAAGAAGAGAGGGAGAAAGAAAGGGAAGGAGGAAAGGAAAGAAGGGGTTTAGATCGCACGGATGTACAAATTTTCTATAATAAGCGGTAAA
Organism: Antitrichia curtipendula; assembly: GCA_951230915.1. Classification (NCBI taxonomy): domain Eukaryota; kingdom Viridiplantae; phylum Streptophyta; class Bryopsida; order Hypnales; family Leucodontaceae; genus Antitrichia; species Antitrichia curtipendula. The sequence continues at coordinate 43,040,432 of OX579634.1, forward strand.
CTTGGGAAAGATTCAAACGAACCAAGGACCGCCATGGAGCATGAGGATGTGTACGCGGACATGGACGAACTTATCTATGACACCGGCAGTGAGGAGGTGAGTTTCTGAATTAATCTTTGGGATTTTTCTCTAAGTAGCATTGATTTTCTTAATTAGCCCTTTACACGTGAATAGTAAGTCGCGATAAGTAAAAGTAAAAATTAGAAATAGAAATTAAATTGTAGAGTTAATTTAGGAGTAAAAATCTAGGGTCAATTTAGGAGTGAAAATCTAGGGTTAATTTAGGAGTAAAAATCTAGAGTTAATTTAGGAGTCAAAGTCTAGAGTGATTTTAGGAGTAAAAATCTAGGGTTAATTTAGGAGGGAAAATCTAGAGTTATAGTTAGAGGTTGAGGATTAGAGTAAAAATTGAGATTTAGGATTAGTCTTTGGAAGTAGAACTTCCAAGTGGAGTGTCAAAACGCAAAGATAGTCTTAGGGGTTCATGGAAGGAACATAAGGGTTCTCCTTTCACGTAGTTAGGGACGTTAGAAATGACGCCAACTACCCAGTTAAACCTAGATATAGGATATATAGTTAGGGAGTTAGGATTTACTATCACCCCTACTCATTGCAATTAGCCTGTTAGTTATCCATGCACTTCTAGTTAGTTTTGTTGCCATCCACGACACTCATGAGACGTTAGCAAAAAAGATCCGTTGCTTGGAAGGCACAGTGGACCACACTCACAACACCCCCATATATTAAAAAGTGGATAAAGGCATAGAACATGGTCAGTGTTCGCTTGATTACCAAGGGTGGATAATCTAGTGCCCACACCCCTACGTCCGCGCCCTATCCAGGTGTCCATACCTAGGAGTCCGCGCCCTGTCCAAACGTCCCCGCCCTGACTTGGGTGTATGTATGGAAACTTATCCAAGTGACAAACCTGAACTTCCTCCACGCCAAGTTTGAACTCCCTCCAAGAAAAGTTCGAACTCCCTCCAAGCCAAGTTTGAACTCTCTCCATGACAAACTTGAACACGCAAACTCAAAAACTTGAACACACAAATATCTTAAGTAGTACTTCATTGCAATCCTAAACCCTCTAGTAGCCCCTTCCAAAAAAACCCGTTGAAGGTGAATTCCACAAAAATCTTAAAAAGTATTTCATCTCAATTCCAAAGCCTTCTCCAATCCCATTACCAAAAAGTATCATTGAACTTGAATTCCAAAATAACTTAAATAGTATTAGATTTCAATCCCCAAACCTTATAGGATCACCATTCTAAGAATATACCATTGAAGTTTTGAAGACCAAAATCCTTGTAGCCTCTTTTTTCAAAAACAAATCTTTCTAATATATTTCAATGCATTATAATTTGTATTTGAATTCAAATTTTCAATCCAAACCCTTGTAGCTATTTATTTCAAAAATAAAGCCTTCAACAAAAAGCTCCAAAAATATATAAGTTGATTATGATTTGATTTATAAACTCCAAACACTAAATCCCAAATAAGTTTCTAATTAGAACTTTAGAAGAATATAAAATGAATCCTTAAACTCGAATATAAACAAATATGTACCTTCTCTTTCATTAGGACTCCAAATCCTTTGGGATTCTACTCACACAAATTTTATCCTTCTTGTTTGGAAGTTCATTTTCATTTTTTAAATTATTAATTTTTGGGTGAGTCCTAGTTCTCAAGCGCTTGGTGAAGGCAAAAAAAAGAGGTCCGGGCCCAAGAAGGGAGCAACATGCTTCCATACATTGTCTTCGAACTCAAAAAGTGGTTGGACCCCTTAATGCAGCCATTGACTTCAAGATATTCCCTGAAATCAAATTAACGGCTAGCTGCATTAATGGGTCTCCCCTCTCCATGGGAAAGAAGAATCCCATGACCAAGTTCAGCTTCTATTTTGACTTCTTCCCATACTATGGCTGAGGGGTGGGACGTCCGCGCCCTTGCGTCTGCGCCTTGACCAAAAGTCCCCGCCCTGACGGGACGTCCATGCCCTGACCAGAAGTCCACGCCCTGCACTGACATCCCCGCCTCAACTTTCATGTCCACGCCCTGATTCCAGCGTGGACTACCACCGTAGAAGCGACTTCTCAATTGGAAAATTGGAAAAAGGAAAGGCGTCCGGGCTTTCCAAGTTGTCTAGCCGTCCGGTCCGGTTTGCTCGTCCATCCGATCACCTCAACCCGTCCACTATGACAACCCTGATTTTTTTAATGTCTACATTGTAAATATACTTTGAAAACAAGTCTTTCCAAGCAAAGAGTATTGTTGGCTATTGACAATGTCTTAGATGCTACAAATCAATGAAGCATGCAAATATGTTTTGAAAAGTTCCTTATCATAAAGAGAGTTTGGTGATTGTGGTGGCTTACTCTAGAATTATTCTTGAGCACTTAGGAATAGATGAAGATGCATGTCATGAGAGCACTATAACAAAACATGGTAAAAAAAACGCACGTAAAATCGAATATGGTTTTTTTTGCCACGTTTTTGTACAGGCCCACTACACGTGCAATCGTCTTCTTTTGCAATTTTTTGAATTTTGGGGCGTGTGATATAACGTTAGAAATATCTTACAAAGACCTTTCCAAGGGTATATCACACGCCCCAAAGTTCAAAAAATTGCAGTCGGATATTGCAAAATAAGTTGCAAATCCACTACGCACGCATGCACAAAAACATGGCAAAAAAATTGCACTTGATTTTGAGTGCGGTCTTCTTTACCATGTTTTGTTGTAGTGGATGCTAGAGCTTGAAGAGGTGGATGCAATTAAATTGTTCTTGCATCATGTTGCACACCCGGGGAGGACACTCCCCGCGTTTTAGCAACCCATGTGCAGAGGAAAATGTAATACATGTAATACATCTTAAAATTTAATTTTTTTTCCAAAAAAAAAATTATGGATAGATTTTACTACTTTAAAAGTTTATGTTTTGAATTATTGGTATTTTTTTATGCTAATAGTAATTAGTTATAAAAATTTTAAGAAAAAAGATACACTGTAAAGCTGAAAATAATTTTCACACCTCTATATTATATAAGAAAAAAAAATTAAAAAAATGATTTTTTTTTTTTATAGAATAGCTTTCTATTGAAAGCTTATTTTGGTTGAATATTAATGCAATAGTCATCTTCATGTGAGCTCTATAAATATTTTAGTTGGAGAACATGCCATTTTAGTTCATTTTTCAACCCTTTCTAGACAATATATCTTATGTTATTTGGAATTGAAATTTTTGTCAATAGAAACCTTTAGTCATTATTAAACGAAGCTCAAAATTTTAGGATGAAACTATAGTTTATTCAAAAGTAAAAAGGGGGTCAAAAAATCACTCCGCCACACGTGGATACCCCAAATGTAGTGAGAGTGACCTCCCCTAGGTTTCACATGGAAAACAATTTATTGAAGATGAAAACAAGAGTAATATATTGAAGTGCATTCAAACTAAGGTGTTATTTTTCCAAGGGAGTTAAACTAGGTCACCTTTAGCTTTGGAAGCTTTGGGTTTGCAATTGTATGACCATGGAGAGACTTCTTGGAAATGGGTGAAAAATCTGCCAAAGGTTTAGAACCTTTAGTTATTTGTCAATAGGAGAAAACTTGCCTTGAGAAGCAATTTTGACTTGGTACCATCAAGTGAACAAAATTTATTTTATTTATGGATGTGGGATTCTTTGATCAACTTTGTAGACAACTTTTTCATATCTTGAGCATTTAATGGTTGTGTGATGAGTATAATGAAGATAAAGATGCAATTAAATATCAAGTCTCCTTTTAGTTTATATCTTTTACAAGTTTTAACTTTTAAGTATTATATTTTCATTTCTAGTTTCTAGTCTTGTTTTTATTTCTTTTTCTTTTTGATCTATAATTGTTTTAATAATAAGGAATGATAGATGTTCCCAATATTTTTGACTAAGCAACTCCTCATGGACTCAATTCTTACTTTTTTTAAAGCCTAAAGTCCCTTGTCCCCTCAAAGGACAAAATGGATTTCGGGTAGGTTCCTATGACCTTAATTTTTTGTGAAATTTTTAAAAACTTTCACAATTTTCACAATTTTTCAAGAAGAATTGTTTGACAAGGTTAACCTCTAAATGCCTAAGCCGTTTGAAGAATATTTCTTTTATGAAAAATGAGCATGACTTATAGTTATTCCCAGTAAAGTAAACTGTTTTTTTTTCCAAAATCTAACCATACAGATGTTTAAAGAGCTTGCTTATTAGTAAGCATACCAATTTTGAGTGCAAAATTGCATAGGAGTTGTGAGATTATAACAAGAGAAAAGTATATGTTCTATTTTTAGTATGTTGCTCCTCCCCACAATATTTCAAAAATTTGCACATAAGATTTTTTTGGAATTGGAGGGGACATGAACAACTACAAATAGTGCTAGCACACTAAAATGCACTTTCAAAAAACTTAATTTCACATGAAAAGTGATCAAATTCATTATACAATCCACCTTGCAATTGTTGTAATATAATTTATTTTTATAAATAGAAAATTGCAAATAACTCCAAATTAACATTTGCATGTTTACATTTTCAACAATTAAAATCATGAAAAAACTTACTCTTTCTATTGGGGCCATTTTCAAAGCAAATAGATATGTACAATTTTGTAGATCTCAAATCAATTGAAATTGGTAAACTTTGCTCAAAGCCCAGAAATTGAGTAAAATTTGCAAATTTTAGACTTCAATAATGGTACATATATGCCTTTGAGGACCTTTCAATAATCAAATATTCAACTTTTTTTTGTGAAAAAATGAAAGATTTCAATAGTTAATCCTAAAAATTGCTTGTAAATTTTTTTTAAAACGGTCAAAGGAATTTAACTATCTACACCAAAATGGTCTTAAAATTTCAGATCAATCATCTATAGTTCCTTGGGCACTTAGGGTTAAGTTTTCTTTCTAGAACAATCTCACCCTTTGAAATTATTGTGTTTCAATCCCATTTTAGAGATATTAACGATTTATTTTTTCCTTCAATTATGGACCTACTTCTACATAACAATTTCTTAAACAATGAAAAATAAGTGTGTGTTTTTTGGAAAAAAATTCCTAGATTTTCAACTCAATTTTTCAACACAATTTTAGAGATAATTTTCTTTTTAATTTAGAGATCATAGTCAAAAGATTTCCAAAAATGGCGGTCAAGATCATTTGAAATTGCAAGCCAAGGTTAAAAAAAAATCGACTTCTGACTTTGAATGCTAATATCTCTCATTTGTGTGTCAAACTTCATGAAATTTTTTACCACATGATTTCAGACACGTAAATTACAAATCCTATGGTTAGATTTTTAGAATTTTTATTTTTTGGAGGGGGGGGGAGTGAACACAATAGAAATGACAATTTTGAGTGTTTTTTGACAGAATAATGGCCATGGGCATTTAGGGATTAAACATTTGAGATATTGAGCATAGAGATTGGAAGTTGGAAGTTGCTAATGAGTTGTTCAAATTTTTGAAGTTGTTTAGGAGTTTACTACATCTTATGTCAAGAAAGATAAATTGAAAGAAATGAGGTGTGGAATTCAATATTTGTTCATTTGGTATACTATTTTGAGTTTCAATCTTTTGTGATGGATTTAAAGGGTGTCTCTATTATGTAAGCAAAGTCTTTTCTATTTTCTTCAATAGATCAAAATGCAACAAATTTTTTTGTAGGGTACTTCTATACTTCTATTTTATGTTAGTTTTTTCAAGGATTTTTTTGCATTCCCCATGGAATTAATATGAATTAATATTTGCAATGTTAGGTGCAGAGTATGTCTTATGGAGTTATTGGTATTGGTATTAGAATGGCAATTGGAACATTTGAAGCAAAAAGGTTTGTTGTAAGATGTGGATTGGAAATCCGGACAAATTAGCATGCACAATTTTGTATTTGGAGTTTGCAAAATTGAAAGCAAAAGTATCTTTCAACGAGTTATAAAACTTAACAAAATAGAAGTGGGTGTATGTGGACAATGGTGATCTCATGGAGCTTGAAGGGACACCACAAAGTAGATGTTGGCCTAAGTTGGTACAACTTGCTATTGCGTGACAACCTTCTATAGCCTTAGAAAAGCATTGCCAAATTGTTGTCTAGATAGAAAGGTTGGACGGAATCCAATGAGATTATTTTTTTAAATGTTGAGATATTACATCTCATATGATTGTATTGGGAACATGAAACTTTAAAATTAGAGCACCCAATGAGCTTAAAGTACTTGAATTTGTGGGATTTTTCAAGTTTGAGTTAACTCTTAAAGGACCAATATGCGTTTTTTGGCAACAAAGAAAATTTGGTCATGTTCTTGTGACTAGAGATTTGCATATTTTAGGTTGAAATTTAAATATAAGGTAGGAATAAGGAGTATCTTTTACATGCACTAAATTTCATGACATTTGGAAATATGAGTCAAAAGTTATGGCCTAATATGTTACTTTTTTTCCTAGTCGAGCAGTCTAGGCAGATTAAAAAATTCACTTTTTCTTGGAAAAAAAATTTTTGAAATTGGTTTTCTAGACTTATATATGCATGGTAAGTTTTGGATCATTTTATTTTGATTAATGAGTCAAAAGTTATGAGGAGTTTTAGTTTGCGGCTACTTATGGATTCTCTACTCTAAAATAAGTCCTTTATCTTATTCAATTTTCAATATTTTTTTAAAAGAATAAAATCCTAGGATGTAAAATGTTTATTACAACATTTCAACCATTAGAATTGTCATTTTCAATTTCATAACTAAATTCTTAACAATTTTGTATTTTGAATCATTCTCTACTTTTTTCTACTTACTATTTTTTCTATATGTTGTACAATTTCAAATGATGTAAAATTTTTTAAGCATGTAGCTAACTTGTCTAGAATTTTTTTTTAAAAGCACTACCATTTTGTACATTTTTTCATACAAAATTAAACTAGACACGTTAGAAATGACATAGAAAAAGAAAAGACAACAATATCACTTATAGATTGAAAAATTATAGTGTTTGATCATGAGGGTGTTAAAACTGTGAAAGTGATTTGAAGTCTTTCAATCCTCTTTCTATGAGTCAATCCTAAAATTAATTACCAAAAAAATATGAGGTTGAAGGGCATTACGTGCATCCGGATACTTCACTATGCCTTGCAATTCATATATACATGCATTGAAATTTTTTATTTAGAGGGCTATTTAGCTCTTATTTCACAATAGATATGCTCCTATTTTTTTTTCTACTTCTACTTTTTGCCCATTTTCCTACAAACTGTGGTAGTTAAAACTAAAATTTGAGGCATTTAAACATGTCCCTATTATAATTCAAAAATTTATACACAATTTTAGGATTGATTAGTATAAAATGTACACTTTTAACTATTATTGAATACAAGCTACACAAAAATTACATATACACACTCCATATATCAAACAATTTATACAAATGAATCATATTTGTACAATAGAAGAAAACAACACGAGAACTGAAAATCCCGCAAGTAGTAATATATTGGCTAAGCCTAACTTATGCAACACGTCCTTGAAACTGCTCGCCATAAATTTGAGTTGTCGAGTGAGAAAATAGATAACAACCCAGAAGGTGACGTTGTTGATTAATTTGTCTATTTGCATATGGAAAATGCAGAAGCTCTTCATGCAACTTCTTCCCTTCCCACTTTAGACTATCTCTTGTGTAGATTTACATATTATGTACTAAAGATCATTACTATGTATTGTATAGTCGTTGTTATATAGTATGCTTTAAAAAAATGATGCTATAGTAAATTGAATATTTTTTAAATTGTTAGCTCCAATATTTAAAATATCCCCTATGGTAGGTCTCACATTGTTTCTAAAGTAACCGCTAGTGAAGTACTTGAGAACATATATAATCCCAATCAATTTACAACTTCTCAAAATCTACTCTACAAGTTTGTCTAAATGGATTTTTAATGTGATTTTTTCTTCAAGATCTAGTGTATAATTTGAGACTCATTTTCAAGAACCCTGCCTCAATACTAGAAAATCAAGATTTGTAATGGACAGCTTTGCACAACATTTTAAATAGAAAAATTATAATCATTTATTTTCAAATTCAGATTTTTAATGCTAAAACTAGACTTCAAAAAGAATTTAAAAAATTATATAAACCACTAAAAATAGTAATTTGATTAGATTTTGTTTAACTTCAAAGTATTGTTGACACTAAAATTTGGTGCCTTGGGCATTTAGGAGTTAAGCAATTTAATATAGTTGGAGGCACCTTTTCTAGAAAAGACAAACATTTTTGTAGTACTAATAATTTAAAATCATGAATTTTAAAATTTAAAATTAGAATTTTTGGATAAAGCATTTAATTTCTATGAATTTTTAAAGTAGAACTCCCTAACGCACCTTAAATTGCGCTCTAATAAAGTTGCCTTGGTTATAATACCAAAATCTCAAAAATTCAAAGCCTACCAACCATAGTTAAGCTTCGAACAAGTTCAAGGTACTTTTGGAGAACACTTGAAAAGAACTCTATTGTGCAAAAGTGGGTACATAGACGGAAATGAGTACGTCTACCTTAAACTATATGAATGAATGTGGCTCCTAATGGTTGCTAGAAAGTAATGAATTTGAACATTCTAGCATTTACGCCGCATTCTAACCAAGGTAGGAGGTCCACTAAAGTGACCAGGTCTCAAATGTGTCTTGTATTTAGGAATGAGTGAGATATTCCTGGCAATATCTATTCTTGTCATTGGTGAGGTAGGTAGGCTTAATTCTTCAAGGACGTTGTAGACGTTTTTTGTCCATTAGATAACTAGACCTAAATCTATAGGATGGAAAAGAATATTTTTTCATCCAACTTGTTTTCCAAAGTTGCTTGAGTATATTTTTAATAAATAGTATTGCAAATTCCTTCATTATGGTATTATTGACTTTTCTAAAGCAAAAGATGTTTGATCCACAGATCACCCTTGTAGTGCATTTTGGCCACTGCTTGCTATTTTTTCTTGATGTGAATTTTCTCCATAAAAATGATATTTTTTGAATTTGAATTCAACTAATGAAATGAAGCTCATCAAATGAATTTTCTACTCCAATTGGAATTTTTTTGAAAAATTCATGAATTTCAATATTTTATAGCAATACAAACTTTGGGCCTATAACCATGGTTTGCTGATTGTCTAATTTTAGAATAACATATTACCACAATGTTATGCACTATAGTATACATCTATGGTGAAAATTTTAGATTTTTTTGAATATATTCGGTATTTGATAAGAATTTTTTCATTTTCCTCTTAAAAAATTCACAGTAGTTTGAAAAAAATTCCAAAAAATTTGAAAATTTTATGACTTGTAGTAGACATATAATTTTATCTCTAAAAAATAAATATAAAATATTTCATTCATATCTAGCTACAAAATGGTAGAAAATAGAGTGCTGAGTAGTGAGGTTTGAAATCAATGGTCATAGGTTAGCCCTTAAACGACATGTTGGTCAATGTGGAAATCATCCCTTTTAGTACCGTGTAAATCACTTGCCTAAACAAAATCCAAGAGCATTGATTGGAGGTTAGACTAGTGTACAAGAGCTCTTTTTTTCACACAAATTTCTAAAGGTGAACACCAACTCTTCTCTCTTACATAGAGGGGTTTATCTGTCATTCATTGGACAATAAACGCCCACAACGTCTTCAAGGGTAAAAGGGACAATTTATGAACCTCCATTGGATGTTTTTTGGGGGTCTGGAGGGCCGTTTCAAGCCTATTCCCGACGCTGTTCGCCCGGCAGTAAAAAAAATGGCCACTGTCAAAATTATAATTTTTTTTTGAAAAATAAAAATAAAAAAATAAAAAAATAAAAAAATAAAAAAACAAGATGAACAAAAAAAATTGAGATTTTTTTCTATATGACATGGCAGTCCCTCTGCCATGTCACGAAGCTGCTGCGGCGCAGTTCCAGACAATTCCAGAGTCTAGGACCCCTGAGAAACTCGCAGCCCTCCACAGGGCCTAAAAAACATGTAATGCTATCGTAGAGCAAGTTTCATAGAGTAACGTTGTTGACCATTTGCAATAGCATCTCCGCTTCTTACGGAGCCGTTGCAGTGCACGCATGCTTGCTTTGTTTCTTGGCAACACCTTGTAAAAACTTACATTGCGTCATCAAAGATGTCATGAATGGGAGTGATTCTGACGTCCATGGTCAAAAAAGTTTGAGTAACTGTGTGAGCGAGCTCTTTGCATGGTCTCAAAAGACCTCAACAATGCTATTAGTGGGTGGGAGCAATGTAAGGTTGCTCAGGAATGTAAGGTTGCTCAGGAAGCTTGGAAAGCACATAGCGTGATAGCGTGATGCTGTGGAGCCGACTACGCCACTACTACCTTTCTGCTCAAGGTTGTGGTCAAGTTTGACTAGGAGTTTGCAGTGGAGCTGCATGCTCAGTCTTAAGGTAAAGAGGTCCAGAAAATGGAGCATGTAAATTGAAATGCTGTTGTCTAGAACAATTAGTTGAAGTAAAATATTTTTGTAAATACTTTTCGTGCAATGGAAAGAGAAAAGCAGTGGAGTGCTGAATTTGTTGGAATTCAGATTTAGATCCACCTACACGACGGTTCCAGTCACACTTAATGGGTAGTCAGAGTGTAGGTGCAAAGAGATTCATTATTTCTGACCATTTGTTCTACTAGGAACTGTAGCATAAAAAAACTTGAGTGGGGTCGGTTTTCCCTTGAAATTATCAAACCACCCATAGAGTGGAGTCATAAACATCTCAAAAAACAACCTACAACTGTCTTTTCCATGTATCTAATAGCACTTAAGTATTCACTGGAAAATAAAGGCTTGACATGGTAACCCATGTTGGTATTAATGCATTGATTTTGTCAGAAAATTGTTGAGTTTGGATGAGTTTTGTGGTAATATTGGGGCCAAAAGTAGGATGAAAGAAAGAGGGCAGTTTGTAGAAATGGGCTAGTTTACTTTAGTAGGAGAGCACATAAACTTGATCATGGGGAATTTCGTTAAAATGACGGTATCTCATGCGCCCATTTTCACACCACCTGGTCTAAATTGTGAAGTGACATCCAAGATAGATATAAATTTCAGAAATCTAGGACTAGTATAGATTTCAAATTGCATGGTTTGAACTATAAACTTGACATCTAGGATAGATGTAGATTTCATCCATCTATGAATGGTGTAGATTTCAAACATCTAAGACGGTTGTACATTTCAGACCGCACGCACAGTCCGAACTGTAAAAACTGTCGGAATTGCTCACGATCGCAAAAAAACTGCCCACGAAACTGCCCACGAAATTGCCCACGAAATTGCCCATGATCGCAAAAAAGTGCAAAGTCACCAACTCGATAATCATATTGTGAATTTAAGTACATTTCAGCTGGGGCCAAATTATATGCTAATTCCAAAATCATGTTTAGAGTACGTGTTTCTTGGGCTCGTGGGAGCGTCCAGACACTGAGCATTAAAAACTCGTGGTCACTGGAATGGGTGGTATTCTGGGCCAGCTCGATCTTGTGGCCTATAAAACAGACACTCACTTCGTGGTTTTTCATGAGCCAGTCCGATCCGTTAGCCAGGAGCGAGCGAGCGGTCGAGCGAGCGAGCTAGTGCGCGCGCCCAAGGCTTTCGTTTGTCAAATTCCCTGCCTGTGAGGTCCAATCCAGAATGATGATTTCAGCACAGACGATAGGCAGGAGTGCCTCTAGCATCCCGCAGCCTGGAATTTGCGTCAATTCCCCGGTCTCACTTTCCTCCTCGAGGAGGCGAGCGGGGGGTCTCCAGTGGTCGAGTGGCTCTCAGAAGGGCCGAGGTTCCAGTACCTGGGTCATCAAGCAAGCATCGTCTTTCTTCTCCAGTGCCGGAGATGCATTTGATGATGAAGTCCGGACTGCCGGTGTGCGCGATTTGATCACTGGTAAGCCAAGCCAAGCACAGCAGACTTGTTTGGAATTCCCGTGTTGTTTGGAATTCCCGTGTGACAGATTTTGTGGGTTTCCTTTGTAGGGATTTTCATAAACATCTTACATTTCTATGTGGTTTTCACCTAATATTTTACAGATTTTGCAAGATGAAATTGACCCATATCGATCGTCAACGATACTGTGAGGTTAGACATATAAGACTTGTAAGTTGTCAACAGTCAATCCAGTCAATTCTACTCTCAGAAGTCTAACATTATTAGAAATTAATATATGTTCAGAAATCTAAGAAATTTTACAACGTATGAGATTGTAAAATGTTTAAGCAAATGAAATGTCCGTATTACTTACACTTTGAACTCTTGAAATCTAGAAAAAGGGTGTTGATCAAAAGTCCAGAAATGTATGAATCAATGAAATTGGAAATTGGAAATCTACGAATTAGTTAGATATAAACCTCCAAAATCTACAAATTGTTTTGATTATGCTCACTGAATTCTACATTAAATTTAGATTTTAGAGGCATAAATCTACATTCTAGAATTCGTAAATCTACATGCTATAATGAATAGAATTCCCCTATCTCACATTTCCCTGTGAGAGCCACATCCCCTGTGTTCTGAAAAAAAAAGGGCGAAAAATGGACTTGTGGCAGGGGATTTCCTTTTAACACTGCCTGCAGGGGACCTCAAAAATGTTCCTTGTGAAGTCGATCTCCCGAACCTGATTCCGCCGGTCCTTGTTTCAATTCTTGGGCAAAAGTTCGATAGATCAGTATGAGGGGAACATGCCGAAGGGCATTTTTCTCAGTGCATTCTGCAGTTTAATTTGCCATGGGCAGTGCAAGTTGTTGTGCATCCGATCCGAAGGGCTGTCCAATGCCCTCCCGACAGACTGCAGTGAATTGAAACGGAGAGGCCGGAGGGGGAAGCCGGCCATCGATCATTTTGCACAGCACAGAGCGTTTCCGGTCCTGGGATTTTCCCGTGAATTTTTCCGATTCCGACTTCACTTGTGTGTGGTTGCAAGCACAATTCAGACTAAGTTGTGCATTAGCTTCAAATAGTTTTCTACTTCACCTTTGAAACTTTTCTGTACACTACTGAATAGATTGTGTCTCAACAGTGGCTAACTTAGCGTCGCAAACTGTTTCTGACGACCCAATCCTGAAACATCGATCCCTCCTACATGAGATAAAATCACTCCTCTTGTTTTGAGTCAATTCTGAAGACTGACCCAAATATTGAATTCGTGTCTTGCTCAGGGACCAAGACTGTGGAGCTCACGGCTTCAATTTCACTTGCCAAGCTTGCGTCCACAGTTGATGATCAGCTTCCACCCTTGCTCTCAATGGTCATAGATGGCCTCCCGCCATTGCAGCAGTCCAAGTACGTACATGAGGCCGAAAACTGCTTGCACCAGTATGCCGAGCGCTATCCGAATGTCACTTCCTTGGATTCATATTTCCGTGTAGGCCTTTCTTCAGCAAGCTACTGGCATCCAGGAATCATCAGCTTGGATCGTCTTGTAGTAATTTCCTTTAATTACGCATTATTGGTCTTGTTGGATGATCTCTTTTTTGACAGCCCCGATGAATCTCTTCAAGACCAGTATGGCATTAGCCGCAGTGCATGCGGGAGCCCTGAAAAAATTCAAGAATATCTTGACCACCTAGATGCAGTTTTCTGTCAACAAGTGCAGCCCAGCAATTCCGCTCCCTTGATTGAGACCTTGATGTGGGAGTCTGGACGGGACATGTTGGAGTTGTCCAACCTTGAATGGTTTACGAATTACGTTGCATGTATTGCAAAACAACAACGTGCATGTGTTGCTAACCATGCACATTTCGGCCAAGGCCATAACTCATGGTTCCAAGACTTGGAGTCATATACTGTTATGCGATCTGGAAATGCTGGTGCGGATATTCCTCTATTAGTATTAGAGTTTGCCAATGATACCTACATTCCGGATATACTCAGGGCAAATCCATACTTGGAAAACGTAACCATGGCAACTACTACCCATATTGGATTTGCAAATGATGTCTTCTCATACCACAAGGAGAGCTCGCTAGAACAAAACCCTTACAATTTAATCAGTGTACTGATGGAATGTGAAGGGAAGCCTTTTGTACAAACGGTGCATATGGCAATAGGCTTGATCAATACATATGCTTGTAGGATTATGGATTTGGAGGCTGAAGCTTGGAACTCTATTTTACGAAATCACTTGCAAGACATCAAAGCATTCATTGCTGGAAATGTTTACTTTAGTTTCATGGACAAGCGCTATCGGCATCCTGATTCAACTTTTCCAGAACTAAGAGACATCACTAGTAGTTGGAAAATCCTTCCTCGTGCCAAAAGTCTAGGTCTCTAAATTTTTCCCATGTCATATTGTTAGTGGGACAATTTCTTCTACCAATGTATGCTTTCATTTCCTAGAAGAAATGAGGCATTGTTTTTGAAAAATAAAATACTAGAAAATGATGAACTACTCATTGGTCTTTGAATTATGCTTTGAATTTCTTTATCTCATCACTTTGAAAACATGACTTGACTTGTTATCATGCGTTGGAAAGATGTATGGTATCACTAAAACAAGCAATGATTGTGCTTGGCATGTTGTTGATGGCAGCCAACCTTCAATTAAGGTCTGGAGGCCTGAATTGACCCTAAATTGGGTCACATGAGTTATTTTCCACAGTTCAAAATAATGTGAAGCCTCCATTTACTATACAACGAGGATGTGTGTCTAAATTTAGCAAAACTTCAACCAAAACTATTTTTTGCTACAAAAAGATCAATTAATTTGAGTTTAGGCACCACATGAGGACAAAACTCTTAGAAACTTGAGCATCTAAGGTAGGAGGCTCAAGATCCGCTTGGGCTTTTAGAATTGTCCCTATAATTAGCTCTGAAATGGACATATGATGGTCTTTAAATTGACCTCTATAGTCATTGAATGGATTAGGAAAAAAATATTATTTATTGCAAGAGCCAATCATCTTCTCGGGGGCGGGGGGGAGGCAATGAGTGGTAGCAATAGAAAACTACGTGCAAACAAATGATAGGGTGCCTAAAAAACATTTGAGATAAAAATTATAATTTGTTTTTATATTCCATAGGATACAAAAATGACATGACATGTCTTCAAACTACTATAGGGTATAGAAAATAGTTTCAATTAGAAAAAAATTAGACCTAAAATATCCCCTTTTTTATTCCTTTTTTGGGCCAAAAGTATTAAATGTTGTTGCCTTGTGAGTGGCATATTCAAAGTGTTCAATAATTTTATAGACTTTATTAATTTCTACAGTAGATGTTGGTTGACTTTAGGTGGCTATTATTTAATTTTGAAAATTGGCGGTTCTTGTTCCGGGCCTTCTATTTGTCATTCCGACTGTTCAGGGTCTACTTTGGGGTTTGGAGATCGCCCAATCTATCTTTTCCATTGTCTTCGATTTAGGGCTGTTGTTCTGTGTTTGCAAATTGAAGGTGCCGGTTTAGGATGGTGAAGAAGATGGCGTTGAGTTTCAAGACAAAGTTTTTTTCCTTGCATTTCCCTCTCATGTGGAAGATTGCGATTTTTTTCTAGTTTTCCCATCAGTTACAATACTGCATGTTTGAGTTTAGGTTTATAAGCTTAGTTTTTTTTGTGTCTCCATAACTAGACATGATATGCACATTTTTTTTCATTCATTGTATTTCTAAACACAATGAGGACATTCTATTTCATACTACCATTGCATACTACCATGATCATACAAAAATATTTCTTACATTCTATTTCATACTACCATGATAGTGCAAAAATAAATCTTACATATTATTGTGCATATTGTGAAGACATATACATTGAATCAAACAATGTAGGTTAAAGTAAAGTTGATATCAAAAAGTGATCTCTATATCATTCATACTAATCATGTAAAAAGAACCTAAACTTAAAGTTCAATCAATAATATGATACCTACCTAGTAAATGAGTGTCATTGACAATTTTTATGGAAGATACAATAGTAGTATTGACTACACTTTTTTGTTAAGTTCTGGTTGTAAGCAGTCATTAGTAGGGGAAAAAAAAGAAATTTAATGTAGGACAAAAATTGTAGTAGAATTTTAAAAAAATCTAAAATATCATATCATTTATTCATATCAATTTAGAATTATAAATAATGCAAGACCCTTCTCTAATAACCCAAAGTAGAAAATTATATAATGATAGTATGTTTTAAAATAAAAAATAATCCCCCCCTAAAAAATACTTAGTGTTTGCACCTATCCCCTTAGTTTCTTTACACACTGCCCTCCAAGATCATCTTCCTTACTTTCCCCATTTCTCTTTATAAGTTGCAAGTGAACAATTTATGAAAGACCTAGGGTCATAAATAAGTGCCTATGACACAACTTGTTTAAAAATTCATAAGTAATTCAATAATGCTTCAAAATATATGAAACCACTTGTGTTACTTTACAAAATTACTTCTCTTTGTTTGAAGTATGAGCTAAAAAGATTCCCTTTGAATTAAATACATGAAAAAGGCAGACCAACCCTTAGATGAGCAATTTTCAAGCCTCTTATCTTATTGAAAAATTACATTTGGGACTGCTGAAATTCACACACTTTGAGTGAGAAATTCACCATCATCTCAAGAGTTAGGACCAGTCCTTTTGGAGGAGCATCATGGGGCCAAATTACACCATTTCAAAATAAATTTATAGTTTTCACTAGACAAAGTAATCTTTTTTCACCGTAATTTTTTTGTTTCTATTTGAAATGTGGATGAAGTTGCCAAATTTGGATGAAAAAGTGCATGCATATAATTGAAAAGTGTTTTTTTGTCCCAAAGATGAATGTAGAAATACAATGCTTCACCAAATTTTAAGTGATCGCCAACTTGGCACTTTTTCAAAAAGTAAAAAAAAAAGGGCTGATCAAGACTAAGGAGTGAAGCCTATGGATGAGAACTAAGCATTAAGGTGGGTGTCTCTAAAAGCGACCTCCAACACAGAGGTACATTTTACTTTCTTCAATGTACCATCATTGCACATTTCAGGACGGGGGCGCTTTTAGAAACCACCGCATTTCAACTTCAAAAACTTGTAACTAATTCCACAAAGGTCCGAAAAATATAAAACGACTTGGATTAGATGCCAATTCCATTTTTCTTCCTAGTAAAATTTACTGGAAATTGTTTCAAGGAGTTTGGCTTCCTTAAAAGTACAATCAGCTCTTAAAAGGTTGCTTTAAGAGCCTCCTACCTTACCTGACTAATCTCCATCACTAATGACGATGACAAGTACTAATAAAAAGCAAATTATATCTACAACAGAGCTGGTGCACAACAGGAAACAATGACTTCTGCAGCCCAACTCCGGAATGCAAGCGTTGACTAAATGCACAAGCACACCGAGCTCCGACTCTCCCCTCCCGATGGCTGTACCGTATGGATTGTACTGTACACATCCCGGTATGTCCCAATTCCCAAGCAGTACTCTTGCCTCTGCAGCATCTCTTGCAGCTCCATCTCCTCCGATTTTCCCTGCCAAAGCCAGTCGCTCGCACATAAATAGAATACTTTGCTTGTGAAGATGCATTGAGATGCGGATGATTCGCTCGAAAGGTTTAACTTAACTGTCACTGGAGCGTGATTTCAGGTTCATTTTCCCGCGTCCACTGCATTGACTATGCCGCAAGCACACAGTCGTGAGTGAGATTCTGCAAGAAAGTTGCGGAACCCGTTGCCGATGGAGAAGAGAATTGAAGAGATGGGGCTTTTGCAGATGAGGAAACAGTGGAGTGTGTTCCACGGATGAGTGCGTGAGTTTGGGTATTTTTCCTGCACGCGCGTTTGTGCAGGTAGACTTGCGGCATTGGCAAGTGAGAGCTAGGTGATTTTCATGCCAGAAAGTACGTACTTGAGGGAGGATTCTTTAGAATACCTGCTAATCATCGTTCTCTTTCGTGTTCCAGTTCTTTGAGACTCTTGCAGGCCGCAGCATTTGTTGAATGTTTGCAGTAGACTTTTGTAGGTTTCGAAGTCGTTTGTAGAGGGTTTTGGGGAGGGGCATTTGGTTGCCATGGCGTGCTTCTCGCCCAACTCAAGTGGCTGGGAACTTTGGAATGGGTGGGGGATGACAGGATCCTGGAGAAGGACCACCCTGATCTAGAGAAGCGAGATGAAGGTAAGCTCCAAGAACTTCTCCTTAACCGTGACCGCGCCTGTTTTCCAAAGTTTTTGGTCCTGCATCTCGTACCTAGTTTCCATGATCTACATTAGCGAGTTTCGGGGTAGCCACTTACGTACATTATCATTGTTCATCGTTGGACAAACGCGTCATAGGGCGCAATTGTCAACAAGTCTTGTCACATTGTGTAACAGTTTGCCTTACGCTGTCAACCTGCCTCTAATAAAACAAATTGAGGAAGGATGGTCTTTCGAACTGCCTCGCATTCTTGCCCCCTCCTAATGGTCCTGTCATTTTTACGGTTCAGTATGGACCATTTCGCTTCCTACATTGCTTTGAAACTCACTATTGTGACAGTGGCACTAAGTGGTGGTGGTGCAATGTGGATTGTGAACATTAGGAGGCAAACGGGGAATCGGTTAGATCAGCCAGGCAAGGATTTCTAGACAGGAGGCGAAGTCTAGGAAACTCCAAGTCAGGAAGAAGTTTACTGCTGGGCTTCCTCACCATTTTTGCAATTCTACTCTGCAGTTCTCGCCTCCTGTTCACCTTCTCTCTCTTCACCCGTGAGCCTTCCAAAACCGCACCTTCTGAGGTTGAGGCTCACCCCCTTGAGCATCGAGAGGCTGCTGCTCTGTTCAATGAAGCATTAAAGGAAGAGGTCAACTTCGTGAGAGCCAATGCAACAACTAGGGTCGACGAAGCGGACGCGGAAGACGAATTGGAGAATTTGGAAGCTGGCGATGAGCTCCAATCA
This sequence comes from Antitrichia curtipendula, assembly GCA_951230915.1. Lineage (NCBI taxonomy): Eukaryota > Viridiplantae > Streptophyta > Bryopsida > Hypnales > Leucodontaceae > Antitrichia > Antitrichia curtipendula. The sequence goes on from OX579634.1 coordinate 43,059,296, forward strand.
GTAGAAGACCTACAATCAGTCCCCAAGGAGGACGAATCTGTGGAAGAGCTGCAATCAGTTTCCGAGGAGGAACAGCCTGAGGAAGAGTCTGTGGAAGAATCTGTAGAAGAGCTGCAATCAATTTCCAAGGAGGAAGAAAATGCGGAAGACAATGGTAACGAATCCGAAGATACTGATGAGGATGTGGGGCGAGACGCAAGAGCAGACGTTGTGCAAAGACCTGATGATGATGATGATGGTGACGACGACAAGAAGAGTGAGGAGGACGTTGAGGAAATCCTCGCTGATGCAAAATTGCAAACTGAAAGGAGAGACTCAGAGAGTGGAGCTTCTGTAGAAGAGGAGGAAGCTCATGCGGAGGAAGAAGCTTCGGAGGAGGAGGGAGATGCAAGAGAGAAGAAAGTACCGGACGCCATGGCGTACTTAGCGCGGCTTGCAACGAACCTCACAAAGACCGGTCAGTGACACTAATTCTCGTTGCGTTGCCGTGAGCTCTAATGGTGAAGCATATCCAAGTTCTGTTTTTGAGATTACCGGGAAACAGAAAGTAGGGGGGTCATGATATATGTTACTGGCATATTTGTTTGCTTTTGTTTTGATGTCTGCATTCTGGACATTCCACATTTGTAGACTAACTTCATAGCATTCAAGTGGGCGATCTCTTACAGTTGCAAGACCTTAAGAGCCTACAAAAGTTTAGGGATTGCTAGTGTCTTACCTATGGAGCAAGACTTCAGCAATCTTCAAACTCGTGTCCACACTAATGAGAGACTGCCCTCATAAATGCCACAATCTTGCAATACCAAGAAGCAATAACCAAAAACCAAAATTTTCTGGGACATCCCTGTTGCAACAAAATTTGTTGCATCTCGCTTTTCGTTGCTTCATAGCCAATTTGATTTGTACTATTGTTTCCCAAAGTCCTGGAGTATGTCTCCATCGACTAAACAAGACGATCACCTAAGTTACAGGAAGCAATTGAAGCGCATGTTCTAGGGTGATTTCCTAATTTCCTTGTCTTGAGTCCCAATTTCTTATCGGCTCTCCCAATGTCATCCAACCAAGCTCCGTTTGCCTTGACAACCATACAACTCTAATAACTCCAAGTGTTCTTTCTGTGCAGCTGTGGATGACGACAACGGCCCTTACCACAACCGTCGCATCTTCGAGATCGAGTACGCAGAGATGAAGCGCAGCATTCGCATCTTTGTATACCCCTACAACAAGAAAGACCCCTTCGCCAATATTTACAGGCCCATCACGCGCAGGCCCAAGGGGAACTACGCGAGCGAGGAGTTTTTCCAGCAAGCGTTGGACCGGAGCGGCTTCGTCACGCAGGACGCCAACAATGCCACTTTCTTCTTCATGCCCGTGTCCATCACCAAAGCTCGCCAGGACAAGCGCATCAAAGTCACCGGGCTGAAGGCCTTCTGCGCCAAATACGTGACGGCCGTGCGGGAGCTCTACACCCACTGGAACCTCAGCAACGGAGCAGACCACTTCTACTTGTCGTGCCATTCCATCGCCCGAGGCGCCATGGACGCCGTGCCGTATGTGCGGGAGAATACCATTCAGCTGCTTTGCCCCTCGAGCTACTTCCTCTACAACTACATCACGCACAAGGACGCCTCCGTGCCACAGATCTGGCCGAGACCCAACATCGCCTCTCAGGAACTCACCAAGCTGGGTCAGAGGTGAGAGCCTCATTCCCCAATTGGAGCCTTAAACCCTAATGGGAGCCCCAAACCCTAATTCTTGTTCTCGTTCTCATGAACTAACTTTTCCAGAGAGGTGGGAAAGGACTAAGGTGACTGCCCCTAATTCTGACCCGTTTCTAAAACCGACCCTCACAAATTCTTGCCTACTATGCACTACAAACGTACCGGAGTGAGAAGCTTCATTTACTTTTTTTTGGTTTAAATGAAGAGTTTGCCCCTGTTCATGAGAGCCTACAGTCATTCTGAGGAACATCTATTTTCAGCAGTTTGAAAATTCATAGTCTATTCCTGCAGTGTCCAAAAAATGCATAAGAAACTCTTGACTTTCAGCAGGATCCAAGAAAGAAGTAGGCAACTTTCGAGGGAACTGTGTCACTCTCTCATCGACTTGTTACACAGCAGTTATAATCCGAAACCCTCCGCTCAATGCGAATCCTTTTATCAATCAAAGAGTGGAACCCAAAAGTACGGAGTTGGGTGTTTTAGATTCAAAGAAATGACGTGGGCATTATAGACTAAATAATATAAAACGTCTGTTCGGCCTGATTATATATTTATATTATATGTATCTATATGGGAGTGTAAGTTACATACTTTGCTAAACTGCCAAGTTCCATGCATTCGCTGCTTCCATCAGCAGAGTGCCCATCCTTTGCACACATTAGACATAGCCTCCTGTGGAGAAAACTCGTCGTAACTGATTCGTATATCAAGCTTGAACACGGCCATTTGCGTCTGTCGCAGTGGCATGTACCATGGGGCTGAAATTCTAGCTATTAACCTGCTCAGTAGCTAACAGCTTTATCAACTAATAGCTTCGTAACTTTAGCAGCGGTTTCGGTGGTTCCCGATGATGAGAATTTCCATGCTAATCCTGATCGTGTGATGAGAAACCGGTCTCTTGATTGAGGGACCCTGCAGCAACTGGCCACCCGGATTGTATGAATTTTAGGTCTTTACAAATCAGGTTTCACTTCCATTTTTTGGCACTGAAAGTACAATCTGAAGAGCATAAAAATTTCTCAGACACTTGGGGGATTGAACCCTCCTCCTTCCAACAGACCATTTGTCATTTTAGTTGAATCACCGCTCTCCAAAGTTTTGAATTGTGTTTTCTGCGATGTTTTGGTTGTGTTGCAGAACCAGATTGGCGTTCTTTGCAGCTTCAGCGAACTCCCTGGTGCGGCGAGAGCTTGTGCGCGTGTGGGGCAAGGATGACCAGATTCTAATCCATCAGGGCAAAGTGCCATATCCGTATTCGCGAGGTTTGCTGACCAGTAAGTTCTGTCTTCAAGCCAAAGGCCTCGACGTGAACACGGCGCGTCTGGGAGACTCCATGTTCTATGGATGCGTGCCTGTGATCATAGCGGACTATTACGACCTTCCCTGGCAAGACATCCTGGACTACACCAAGTTCTCCATTGTGGTCGCAAACGACGACATACCCCTGCTCAAGAAAACATTGGAAGAAGTGACGGATGAGCAGTATGCTGAGCTTCACAAAAACGTCATGAAAGCCAGAAAGCACTTCATTTGGCATAACCCAGCTGATGAGTATGACGCTTTCTACAGTGTGATGTATGAGCTATGGAAGAGGCGGCACATCGTGAGACGAACATCCTCGCAATAGGGTGGGTTTCCTTGTCACTCCACCTTGGGAAAATTGTATGTTTGAATATGAGTGTAGTTGTGCAAAATATTCTTTTTCTGACCATTATTTGTAGGATTTAGTGAAGGTAATTAATTAGAACCAAGACTGATTCAGTGTTGTTCTGGTTCCAGTGTTGTGTGCATAATTCACTTGAGGTCAAGGAGACCAATGGTTGTATAGGGAGTGGCTCGGTCTTTATAGCAAAGAGTTGTAAAATAGTTGTCCACTTTGTTATTCTTTACGCCCGAAGGAAGATTTTCTGCTCTGCAGGTTTTGTCGTGAACCCAACTGGTTTTTCGGCGATTCAATGCATGGCTTTTCTTATGGATTCAATGGTTTACCAAGATCTTGTACTGTTTTGTGTACTGTTTGCTGCATCTGTGTACAGAAATGTTTGTTTCCAGATGTCTAATATGTAGAGATGTTCCATGCCGTAAACCACTCCTGGGAAATGTCCCGTTCAATCGGCGGGAAGCTTCTGTGCCGTAATCCCCGATTACGCGGGCAAAACCGCGTAATCGGGGATTACGGATTTTTCATCCGGTTCTGCGTTTTCATCGCGATTTCGTCGTGATTTACGTCGGGCAATACCCTTGTCGTCGGGCATTGCGCCAAATAATCAGCCCTCCTCGTCGGGCTCCGCCCTCCTCGTCCGCCGATTATTTGGCGCAATGCCCTCCTCTGCGGGCATTGCCCTATACATTTTCCCTTAAAAACAAATCCATTTTAAGTAACTGCGTAGCCTTAACCGCCTGAAAGGACAGGATTTGCCACTGGAGGTTGAAATCTCACTGTGCTAGCGAAATTTTGCCAGCCAGAAAAAAAGGTTGCATGGTTAGCCGACCTCTTTCCGACCATGTAAGCAATTTACCATAAATCCTCCCCCCCCCCCCCCCCCCCCCGAAATAGATTTGAGGAGGGTTCCATGAATTGTTCCTTTTTTTCCCTAAAAACAAATTGATTATAAAATTAATTCCGCATTTCCAACCATGGGCTGATTACAAAATTGACCAGGCTTCAATGTAGGTGATCATTGTGGCTTCCAATGTACACTTTGTGGTCATTATATGTTTTCAATGTACACCACCCTAACATTTGTGTTGCATGAGTTGTCACCTTACCATGTGAGCTATCACCTTAAACCACAAGTGATCAGAAATAAAGCACCGTAACTAGCAAAGATAGGTGGCAGTCGGAAAGAAGTCGGCTACCTATTAGGCCCAAAGTTCAAATTGTTGCCTACATTTTAGTTGGGTGAACTCACTAAGGGGTTGACCTTCGAAATCATCCCTTTTCATTACCGTGTGAATCATTGGCTTAAAATATAGCAAAAGCACTCATTGGAAGTCAAACTTCTGTAGAAGACCTCTCCTTTTCACAACAAAATTTTGAGGATGAATAGTTGGACTTTTGTCCTACTACAAGGATTCATGTCATCCATTGGATGTTTGGTGTCTTTGTCGACGTTTAAGGGTTAATTCTATAACAGTGAAACTTTGGTTGTGTGGAAATAGTAGCAATGGCATGTGATTGTGGGTGTTAAAATCATGAAACATGTCAAGCTCATAGTGCCTCCAAATGGAACAAAATTTGTTACTAATGGTAGCCATGGTTGTTATTATGTGAGTTCAGAATCATGAGCACATAAGTATAGGAATCTATACACTCTCCTATATTATAGGTGTCTATATTATAAATACCTTCCATGATTATATTTAATGAAAAAGAACAATGAAAATATCAATTTGAAAGCAAAATTTTGGACAAAGGATTGTAACAGGTGATGTACTATTGTTTTTTTCCAAATTGTAATTTAAAATAAATGCCTCATAGACATACAAAAATGATCTTCAGTGAATTTCACTTCAATGTAGATGGTACTACTTTAATGCTGCTCCCAAACTTTGGAACAGAACTAATTCTAGAATATACTTATATAATATTTTTAAAGTATTATTTTATACAGTTGTTGAATAAACTATTTTACTTTCAGAATTTTGGTTTGGCAAGCATGAAAACCACCTCATAATTTTGATTAAGCTAAATTTCTTAAATATGATGAGATTTTGATAAATTAGGCTTCACATGCATTATTGACATAAGTAGAATATGGTCTTTTTTGTACACTTGGAGTGCCTACTCTTAAAATTTCACCCCGACCCTGAGAAATAATTTTGATTGATTATTGTAAATGATGGCAAGATAGGTTCGTAAAACAATAATTAACTAACTACAAAATGAAGGAATTAAAAAAATAAATAATTCCCAAGCATGTAGAAAAAAAGGATAGATTAGGATAAACTGGTATATCCTACATCTAGAGTAGTGCCTAGAAATAAGAAATGTGCATTGAAAATCATTGTTGCCAAAAACAAGAGACCTACATTTGGATCCAAAAACAAGACTAAAATTTAGGTATTTATGATATAAGCTATACAAAATCAAAACATAGGAGTAGGAGAACCTAGTGTTGTTTGTTGTACATTTACAATCAATATTTTAATATTTTATTACTTATTCATATTGTATTTAAATAATGCATTTTGAATTGCATTGTAAATCAATTTTTTTCACTTACCAATAAAATCCAATAAAAATGATTTATGATTAATGATGATTGAATATGCTTTGTTGCTATTAGCCTCTAAATGTTCCAAGCACCATATTTGGGTGTCGACTAAAATTTTAAGTTAAAGAAAATCTGACCAAAGTATTATGTTTGGTAGTGTTTTTTAGCTTAATATCCTACATAGTTTATTTCAAACATCAAAAATCCAATTTTCAAAAAAATTGTTTTTGATTTCTCTATTGAAGATTTTGTGCGAAGTTGTTAATTGTAAATCTTGTTTTTTTAGTGTAAAAGGATCTTGGAGGTGAGCCTCAAATACATAGGAAAAAAATCAATTTGGAAATTCATTTAAAAAATTATAAATTACATTTGAAAAGTCTTAAATTAATTGTGGTATAAATATTTTAAGTTGTTTTAAACATATTTCAAAATTGACATGTAAAAAGAAGATTGAAAAACTTCAAATAACTTTCATAGTTTTAGCACCCTCTTGATCAAATATTATAATCTTTCAATGTGAGTGATATTGTTGAATTTTATTTTCTTGCGTGACTCATAACACATCTAGTTTGAGTTTACATGGTTACATTTTTTTTAAATTCTTAAAACTTGTTAGAACTTGTTAGAACTTGGTCTTTTTGTTTAGTTTTGAGCAAACTCTAGGAAGTTTAAAAAAGGCCTTGGGCATTTTCAGGGTTAAGTGTCCATCATGGCTACACTTACTTTAGGGCATCTTGACCATTGTACGGTCAAAATACCATGCCAATGCAACTTGCCTTGGCTCATAATTTCAGAATGTAGGATGGGCTAGGTAGACCTTCTATTCATGCTTAGTATATTGGCCTCGCAAGAGCTTGATTTATATAGTAGAAACACTAGATTTAAGTTTGTTGCTTGATTCAAGGGAGTCACTAATTCTTTTTTAAAACTCTGGAATCTCTATTCACTAACCAATCTTCCAAATTGGGACTCTTTGACAACAAAATAGAATGACAACAAGATGATGTTCTGGGGGATTTGAGGTCCAAGTGCAAATGCCCGGGTGCAATACAATTCCACGTACAACATGATTTTTGAAGAGTTTGTTTTGAAATTAGACAATAGTGAGTTTGCAGGGATACAAATTAGGGGTTGCTTGTATGGGTGGGCTAGACCTGATCTCCCATATGATATATTAGGTGGTTTGAAAGTTTGCAACTGATATAGAGTTAAAGTCCCTTCCTTGTTCCACCCTTCTTGATTTTAGCATTTTCAAGTTTGCTCTCATTCTTATCAACCCGACTTACTATAATCATCTACAATTATCCGCCACTTGTCTCTTTGTCTCACTAAAGTTCTCTTCACTACGTTCCCTTTGTTTATTTTTAACCTATCTCACGCACACATGCTTGCCACATGTCAGTTAAGCCGGGAAAGATGGCTGGAGCTCAAGATCAAATTAGGAAGCATCCGGAAGTAGAAGGAGGGATGGACCCAACCTTCACAATAGTCTCGTGGTGAGCGGTTGAGTCATCCATGCGAATAGCCCCGGGCCCGCCACAGACTGGGCAGGCCCCTTCTGCGAAAGAGTGGAGATGCTCTAAGTGACAAGAATGGCCCGAACCCTACAACCCATTCACACCGCCACCTAGCACTATGCAGGCCCAAAACGGCACCTCAAACGAGACCTCGGATAGGGACCTCGTTCGCCTCCTCTGCTGCCGGCTGCCTGCCTGCTGCACCCCTCCTTCGTCGCCATCGCCACTGAACGCCTCATTCAAGGTTGTGCACCGCAAGAGCAAGCTCGCAAGCCGCAACAATCAATCACTCAATTCTTCATGATGAAGCTCTTACTCTTCCTGGCGGTTTTCGTAGCCGCAGTGGCGGCCGATGAAGTGACTGACGAGCTGGAAAAGAACGGACTCCCCGTGGGGCTTCTGCCGAGCTCCATCTCGACCTACTCCATCGACAAGGACGGCCAGTTCGCTCTGTCTTTGAAGGCACCATGCTATGCCAAGATCGACGACCAGGTATGGATTAACAAACCATCGATCGATTGGACTTGATGGCAGGGAAACCATGCATGTCGGGGGGGGATTTTGCACTTCTGGGGAGTGAAGACGAGAACAAAGTGTACGTGTTGGAGTCTGTGATTGGATCTTGACGAACGACGAGATTGAGATGCGGGTAGTCATAGTTGCGGGTTTTGCGTGTTATTTTACGGGGGGCGATCTTGCGATGTTTTCTAGGGTTCTTTTGGTTCTACATTGTAGAGAGAATAATGTGCAATTGGTTTTGTGCTGATGTCGCTCTCGTTGGTAGTTGCTGTTGTATGAGAGTTTTATGGTGGGGAAGATTCTCTTGATGCGTCTTGGCGGGGGATCTTGTTCTTCTGTGGGAGGATGAGTTTCAAGACGGAACAAAGTGTGTAGGAGTCTATGATTTGATCTTGATGAACACGAGATGTAGGTGCCAGTAGTTATGTATTGAGTTTTTTCCCTTTGCAGTGGCTTCAGATGCTGCTTCTCTTGCAGTGTTGTTTTGAGGGTACTTCTGTTGTCTACATTGTATGGAGAGAATTTGAAATTGCTTGTTTTGCCCTTCTTGTGATGTCGCTCTCTTGTACGAGGATTGCTTGGGGACAAGATAGCCATTCATTTATTTTTTCGATGCAATACTCCGTCATTCTTCCGCATTGTCTCTTTCGATCATGTTTTAGTCAGAACTTTAGGTCTCTCTTAGTTTCGATTCTTTCAGACCAGTTCAATGTAGCTCGAGTGAGATTAAGATTAATTTTTTTAATTTCAGATTTTGATTAAGATGTTGCGATGATTTTTCATCTGATTATGAGATTTCTATCTTTGGGGTGCTTCTATTGTGCTGCGAGAAGAGTTGAGGGGCTTCTTTGGACTGAAGGCTGCCGTTTTACTTCACCGTATCAAAATTTACTTGATCAGAGGAGCACCGTCATCCAGTACCATCACATTGGCATTTTGTGTATGGTGCAGAGGATAAGTGTCGGGCTGTAGTTGGACATGATCCACGCATCTTATAAATGTCTTCAATTATAATGTTGTTGTGAAGGAGACATCTATTCAAACATTTATCGTATTGCCTTTATTTATATACTTGAAGTATAACGAGTGAGAATAAAGCAACGGAAAGATCCCAAACCCGTGGTGTGAAACTTCAGGATACCAATGTTATTTATTATTTGAGTAGGATTCCGAGTGTAGGGAGAATGTATATTTCTTTTGCACGATTGGTGACCATGAAGATATCCTCGTGCAAGCAATACTAATTTGATCTGTCTGTTGTCACGTTTCCAGCTGGCATATTACAGTCAGAACATCACAGGAAAACTGAAGTATGGCTCCATCAGGAGCTTGGAAGGAATCCAGACCAAACAGCTTTTCGTGTGGTTGCCAGTGACCGGAATCTACGTGGACGTTCCAGCAACCCCTTACATCTACTTTGAGGTGGGTGTGTTGACGAAGCGACTTTCGCTTGCTGTGTTCGACTCTCCTATCAATTGCCACTCCAGAGCCGAGACAGGATTTCGCATTCCCAGCTCGGTAAGCTGACTCTCATCCCATCCTGTTGTACAGTACGGTAGAGGATCCTCTTTGTGTCCCTTGCAGCATTTTCAGCAGTATGGAAGGCTGTGCTTTGATTGGTAGATGAGTATAGCGCTTTGGAGAGATCTCTTTGAATGCAAGAGCTCAATCTGTTAAGATCTACTTTTTATCTGTACGTATGGTGTCTTGTGGAATCATTCACTGTGGGAGGCTGCAGTATGTGTGAAAGTAGCCAACCCCATTTCCATTGAATGTACCGTTGCTCTGGACATAGTCAAGTCATGCTTGCAGCAGTTGCTAATTGAGTCCAGGCAGGGACGAGTTCTGTTGGTAATAGGAGTCAGTTCTGTTGATGACGGGATCAGGTCTCTGACTGTCTCTACCTTTTCAAGAGTCATTTGTCATCTGAAAGTTTTGTTTTTAAGCAGTTGTGTTTTAGATTGTGTTTTCTCCGTGTGTTTTCTCCATGTCCTGAAGCTCCTCTTGTTGTCGGTGTGGCAGACTGTACCCGGTGGTTTTATGGGCCCAAGGAAGTGGCTCCTGTAACTTGATCGTCTGCGAACGGCTTGACCTCCCCTGTGTCCGACTGATATGAGCTATTTGTGTTTTATGTGTATTTACCGGTTGTTTAGTGTGTTGCATGCCTACTTGCAGAAGAGCACTGGATGTAAATTGCAATATAAATAATGGATTCCTGCTCGGAGCTGTTAATACGGGTGACTCATTTGCCATCTGTTTCACATTTCAACGAGGTTGAAATTTTTGCATTCCTATCCTGCTCTAGATGTCGAAAGATGACCCTGCATGATAAACCCAGTCCTCTCTAATAGAAAATGTGGAATAATGGGTTTCTAAAAGCACTGTTACAAGGGTAGTTCAATCTGGAAATTCATAGCTGGTACCGATCTGCATCCTCTGGATTGGTGAGTTGAACTACACCTGTAAGAGACAGTATTTCAAAATGCAATATCTAAATGTAGAACTAAAAGAGAAGCTGACAGTCTTCCAATTCGTTCAAAAATCTTGTAATCAACGAAAGTGAACGAGGTCACTACTGGGTGTTGAAATGCATTTCATGTGGAGGATGTAGAGCTAATCCTTTAAGGACGAGCAATTTGTCATTTTGAAATGCCCATTTTGATCGATCATATTGTAGAAAGCATAATTGTATTGAGAATTTTTTTTTTTTTTTTTTTCAAAGATTGTGTTATGAACATTGCATGTATTTGGTTCAAAACAATAATTATTTGAGAAAGTAAGAATTTTATTTGAGTTCTTCGAAATTCCTATAATAACATAATTTTTCAAAACATGATCTTTAAAAGGTTAAAGAGTAGCCCCTTGTTAACCTCATTTTTGTTATGATTTCAATTTTGAAAATACGTAGAATATTATTGGAGTATTTGAAAAATATGAAATGAGTTGCATTATAATTTTCTTCTATTTGTAAATCCTTTTATCTTAAGTTTTTGCCCTTAAGAGGTTGAGATGCTGACACAAATTATATTGGCAATAAGATTATGGAAAAATATCATGTTCTTACATATGTGTAATTAGGTCAACAATATATGTTCATAGATCTATTCTTGTTCTTGTGAGATCAAATAATGTCATTTAGGATTGGTTTTCACAATTGAACTTCTTCCAACATAGACTTCATTCATGGTCTTGTTTTAAAAAGAATGTATACAATTTATTTATTTTTAAATGTTTTCATTCACTTATTGTATATTCCATCCATGACTGAGATATACACATAGCTTCCATGCAACTTGCTTTCTGCACACCATAAAATAAATGAATTGAAAACCTTGCTTCTTAGTTGTCATTGATAAAAACCATATGTTAGCTACACTATTTCCATATTGCACCAAGAACTACCATTAACTGTCATTGATCCAATGTCCAATAGGTTAATTACAAATGTTTTTTAGAGCTCATCTTAGGAGTTACACAACGAATGGCATGAAGTGCATCTAAATATGCTAAAAAAATAATTTTTGTTTCTTTTCTAGCAATGAGACTAGCATGGTTACTCGGTGCTTCATGATTTTTTAGCAAGGTTTTGAATTAACTCATAATTATAGAGATGGGAAGAAAATTAAGACTTCTTGAAGGAAAATCTTATGTTTAGAGTCTTTCTTCTCAATTCTTCACCTCAAAAGGACAAACCCATGACCACATATTCAAGCCTCTTAATCCATCGGTCTATTTGTTGCCATTTTGCAACTACATATAAATGAAATTTTATTTTTTTGTAATTCATAGATGAAATCACATATCTTTTGTGAGTTATAAAAAGTTCAACTTTTTTTTGTGAAAATTTGAAATCATTGCTAATTCTTTTATCCCCTAAAGAACCAAGGCACATTTTAGGCACAGATTGTAAAAAACTGCCACTTTTGAGGGTAGTGAGAAAAAAATGAAAAAAAAGAAGTTTTTGTTCCAAATTCAACCGTACAAATTTGTACTAGACTACTACAAGATTGTGTGAAATTTTTTTTGAAACTTTGACGGCATAGATTGAATGATTATAGCATTCAAAGTTCTAAAAAAAAGGTGTTTTTTTTGGTCTTTGCTTGACAAGACCAATAGACTTTAATTTCCCTCCTATAGTGAGATTTTTATATTATATATGGGTTGTTGTTTTTGACATTTGCACCTTGTATCATGTACGTTATATACCTACCAAGAGTGCAATTAAAGTGTCTCCATAGTTAACCCTTAATGTAGGTTGGAACTTGACATACAAAGACCATACAAACATGATGCAATAAAAAAACCGTGATATTATAGACCACATTCAGGTTCCTACCTCCATTAGGTGTTAACCCCTAAAGGACTAGCATGCGTTTTTTGGCAGTATAGAAATTTTGGGCAGGTACTTATGACTAGAGATTTTTATATTTTTGGCTGAAATTTTAACAAAAGTTGTGCGCAAGGAATATCTTTCATATGCACTAAGTTTCATGACATTTGGAAACATGAATAAAAAATTATGGCCTAATATGTTACTTTCTTTCTCAACCAGGTAGTCCGGGCAGATTTTTTAAAATCACTTCTTCAGAAAAAAAAATTTGAAATTGGTATTCTAGAGTTATATATACGTGGAAAGCTTTTGATCATTCCATTTTGACCAATGAGTCAAAAGTTATGAGGAGTTTTAGTTTGCGGGCAATTATGGAATTTCTACTCTAAAATAAACTTTGAAGTCCTTTATCTTACTCAATTTTTAATATTTTTTGAAAAAAATAAAATTATAGGATGTAGATTGTTTATTACAACATTTAGACCATTGGAATTGGCATTTTTCAATTCCATAACCAAGTTCTTAACAATTTTGTAATTTAAACCATTCTCTACTTTGTTCTACTTACTTTTTTTTTCCTATGTGTTGTACAATTCCACATAATGTGAAATTTTTTAAGCATGTAGCCAACTTGTCTAGGAAAAATAATCCAAAGAAGCACCACCATTTTGAACATTTTTTCATAGAAAAGTGAGCTTCTGAAGTGCAGCTGCCCGTATTTTCGCAGGGTTAAAAACACGATTTCAGTGATATTGAATGCTATATCTTGCAATCCACGTGGTGGAAATTTCTGAAATTTTTACCACATGTTCTCAAGTCACCATACTACAAGATCCTACGGTTACATGTATAAAAAGAAGTTTTTTTTTCCCAAAGTTTGATACTTGTATTAAAAATGGCAGTTCTTGAGCGTTTTCGGTGAAAACTTAGTCATGAAACTTTAGGGGTTAACTGTAGTTGGTGGACTACTAATTCTCTAGATTTTGGTTTCATGACCAAGCAATGTGACAAGTTTCAGTGGCCTAGGGAGCTTCCACTTTGAAAGTTCATAGTAATTACATATCTTATCCAAAAATTATAAATTAAAAAAAAAAAAAAATTTGTGATTCCCAATTGCTAATACTCCAAAAATGTTTAGTTTTTGTTTCTTGAAAAAGGTGCCTCCAACTATGCTGAATTGCTCATTTTGACACATTTGATTGTTTTCACCTTAAATGAAAATTAAAAAATTCTGCACTCTGAACCAATGTTTTCTTTTACGCGATAAAAAGACTAATCGCACCAAAAAATAATCTCGTGCACCAAGCCCTTGGAAAATTTTGGAAGAAATCATTTTTTAAAAGCCAGATCCAAATTTTGGATTACACCCTTGCAGCCACTACCTCAACCATGACTCTTAGAGTTTGCTTTTTTGTCGCCACCTTTGTTGATGTTGATTCAACAACTTTTCATTTATCATCACCTAAAATTCACCAAAGTTGACAATATGAGTAGAGCATGTAGCCATATGCATGGATAAAAGGTTTATACATTGGAAGATTTTCCATATGAAAAGTGCTTTATGTAGTGGGTTAATAATGCAGATAACTATCGATATGGGATTTGGCGTAGCGTTGGGACAAGTGGTCTCTTCACATCGTTCTATGTTTTATGTTTTATAGGTTTTATGTTTATATCTTTTTAGATATGTTTTTTGTAGTTGCAGTTTTCTTGTTGTGGATTTTGCTTGGCATTTCCTGGCAATTGCAATCTTTGAGGTTGCATTTTTGTTGTAGACAACATTTCAAACCTCAGACTTGCAGCAATATCATTTTGATATTGCCGTGTAATCAAAAAATGGGATTCTTCAATTATGAGGTGCAATCTTCCTAATTCATTTTGTACCACTCTTCGAAACTTCGTCGCCCTATTTTGCACCAATGTAAGAGCTGAAATTGACAAAGATGTTTCTTGGATTTTGTTTTGGTGCCATGTAACTTACACTAATTCTTAACTTGGAGCCCCAAATTTTGCACCAAAAAATAAATTGAAGGCACCTAACCTCAACCACTTACTTCTCACCTGGAGCCAAAATCCAGATTCCCTTAAATTAAAAAAAAAAATCACTGCTCTGGACGGGAAGTAAGGTGGGTATACCTAAAACCGCCACTTTTTGCTACTGAACCTAGTTACTACTATTAGACTGGTCAAATTTTCATATATTCTTGTTGGCAAGTGAAAGGAGGTTCCAACGCACCAGAGAACGTGGCATTTGGACATCATATGCAAAACTTATTAAGGGTCAAAGTTTGTTTCTGAAATCGCTGCATCCAAATAGGTACATAACTGATTTTGGAAATGTACACAACCTGTAGATGGCGCTTGAAGGTCAGGTGCCATTTTGGGGGTGCCTACCTTAGTCCATGGGCCACCAGAATTGTACAGTACTGTTGAAGGTTTGACATTGACCCCTTGGCTTGTCCTTCAACAACAGGTGCCAGGTGGTGCCGCTGCACTGGTTCCATCAGCTCGGGAGTGTGTACTGTCCTATGCCGATGTCTTTGTGCTTTGGACTGGAGTATGAAACATGCAAAATGTGAGCAAACTTTGTGACGCATCCCAAAGTGTTTTGTTAACCCTTAAAATGTTGAGGCGGACGATTTGTGGCCGATGAATGACAAGAGAATCTCTCCTTGTAGGACAGAAGTGCAACCATTCATCTTCCAAATTTTGTGGGAAAAGGGAAGATCATCTACAGTAGTTTGACTTCCAATGAGTGCTTTTGCATTATTTTAACCTTTAAAGCCCCGAGGGTGTTTTCTGCCAAAAACCACTCAAAACTACCACTTCTGTTGTATTCACTTAAGGAAACCAATCTTTTTTGTTTTTTTAGAAATTTAACCGTAGGATCTTGTACTCAACTTGTCTGAGATCATGTAGTAAAAATTTCATCAAATTTCACCGTACGGATTGGAAGATATTAGCATTCAAAGTCGAACAAAAAGTTTTTTTTCAAGAAGATGCTTAAATTGCCCGAAAAACTAAGATTGTCCATAACTTTCTCATCCCTAGTCCAAATAGAATCAATCAAAGCTCCATGTATATGTAAGAACATAGTCTTTTAGGAAAAAAATTAAAAAAAAAACAATTTTGACTTTTTGTAATTTTTTTTGGGCTGCTCGCCAATCTCCATTTCTTGCTCATTGTGCCATAACTTTTTCATCCAGCATCCAGATGAAACAAAAATTATATATCCACAAAGCTCTTGCAAAGCTACACAACCTCAAAAAATCTCAAAAAAATTCACTTCAAATTGAGACAATAGGAACCTACCCGGACCCAAATTGTCCCCCGAGGGGACAAGCGGGGCTTTAGGGGTTAATCCAACAATTCACACGGTGTCAAAATAGATGATTTCCACATTTATGAGCCCATTGTTGAAGGATTAAAGTAACTCATTAAGAGCATCTCCAACAGTGCTCAATATATTGGGCGCGCCACATGGTCTATACCGTGCCAATTCTAACTCCCGTGCCACCAAAAAATTCCGGGGCCCCACCAATCACTCCAATCTGTGGATAAAATCCAAGAACAAGTGAATTTATTAGGAACAAAATTTATGAGGTGATTGAATTTCCCATTCATGAATCCCAATTAGTGGCTTTATATTGGCTGATCTTTAGCAGCCATGGGTTTTTTAGGAAGGTGGAGGCTTTTGCATTCAAGCTGGATACCACCCAATGACTTTCGCACCTCAAAAACATCATTCTGCCTAATGTATGGTCCCAAGTCAAATGAGTTTGATACTCAAACTTGGTGAGTGGTGATCCATTTTTTTTGTGACTTGCGTTGACAAAATCTAAAATCTAAAACTGGTGGGCCAAAAAAACAAACAAGGTCCAACAAACAAAACACTTGCACGGGGACACTATGGCGTATCCTAGTGGAGATGCTCTAACGGTCTAAAATAACCTTAAACTACCCCAGGTGATGGCCAAGTGGTAAAGACTTTTGATGGAATCCAAGAGATTCCCGATTCAATTTCCTTTGCTGACCTTGTTTGCATAGGGAGGGGGGAGTTTCTCCTCTTGTTTCTGACAGGAATACCCAAGGTGTGTAATTTATAGTATTTTTTGGATTGCCTTGAATGTTGTATCATATCAATCCAACTACGGCCTTTGAAGGCCATATGTTTTATATAACAAAACAAAACAAAAACAATCTATTAAGAATTGATTGCATTTGAAGGGAACCTAGACTCCTTGAAACAATTTTCAGTTAATTTTTGTAGGAAGACAAAATGCAATTGGCATCAAATCCAAATCATTTTTTCCTAAAATTAGTTACAAATATTTGAAGTTGAAGTACAATGTTCATTAATAGCAACCACCTCCTAAAATGTACATTCTTGTTACATTGAAGAAAGTAAAATGTATCTCTATATTAGTGGCCGCTTTTAGAGTAGAGTCACTTTTAAAGCATTCAACCTTACAACCATCCCCCAAACTAAGACTATAGTACCTTACAAAGATTTTGATGCAACTTATTAATTTTATACATTGGGAAAGGACCTAAGTGGGGTTGATTGTCAAATTAAATCTACAATATTTTGTTCCCTTGCTATTGAATACTCCTTTGCCCAAAAATAATCTTTTGGTTCCCTTTGATTTTATTGCAATAAGCTTTATACTACACTTTGAAAAAGTTCCGAAACTCAAAATTTTAGGATGATAGGAGTGCACCAACTCTATTATTAGGCTTACAACTCATAATGGGTTGAAATAATGTTATTTTCAGCAAAACATCATGAACATTTTGTCTAATTAGAAAATCATTTGAAGATGGAGGAAGTAAATTTTTGCTCAAGTTTTTTTTTGAATGGCACATCTTACATGTGGCCCATTCACATTCGTCTATATTGGAGGGAGTGCAATATAGTATTCCTCCAATTGGTAGCCCGTGTTGCCCCCCCAATCCTCCCTGACTTTGCTAAAAAAAGAACAAAATGATCAAAATTGAGGTGTGAAAATCATATTTTTCTTAAAAAATAAAGTGGATGGTTTCCTGATTGAATTCACTTGGATAAATTTTGAAGTATAAAAGGTTCAAAGAGCTTGTACTAAAACAATAGCTAGAGTGGAATGGAATGGGTAGTTTATTACTAGACTTCTTCATTACAATCAAATTGGCATGTTTTGTACCAACCAAGCCAATTTTTTTTGGTCATATATGAGCTACATGAGCATTACAAAATAGACAAGAAGATAATATTCCATATGAAGGTAAATCATCTTAGTGTTCAATTTAGATGTAATTATATATGAACTTGTTGATTTCAATTTATAAAAAAATTAATTTTAGACAATATATTTTAGTTTTGAACAACTCTAAATTTTGCAATAGAGTTATGACTTGCATGTTATCATAACATTAGTTAGCAAAGCGTCAGGCATGTCACTTTCAGAGAGTCGAGTAGAAAAAAATCATGTTGGTATCAACAACTGTAGAATGCAAAAAACACGTTTATAGAAATACAAGACATCATATTCATTAAGATTTGTAGTCAATTTTGTTTTGGAACCAAGGAAAAGCCCTTGGATTATTTAGAGCTCTTGCATGAATCTTTATAGACATATGAGCTGACAAACCATAAATATTTGCCAAACGTATAATAATCTTTGCTATTATGAATTGCTTGAACAGTGTATGATTGATCTTTTTAATTATTAGGATAGTCTTTTCAAAGTAGCGTTTCTTTTAGGCAATTTAATGTCCAATTGCCACCAAAAATATAGGTAGCTTCAAGTCTATAGAAAAGAAGAAGGATAAACATGTTTAAAATGCCAGATTGATTCATAGCCCTACATACCACTGCCACAATGTTTTCAAAACCTCATTTCACCTATTGTGCAGAGCTAGCACATACAAAAATTGCATTCAAAAATTTAACACTCAAAATTGCATATTCAAAATTGGCCTAGACTTTCAATTCAAGCCCCCAAAATGAAGGAGCCAAGAAACTCATAACCTTTCTTGAAAGAAAGGCCGTAACCATTGGTCCATAAACCCAAAAGAAAACATTGTTTCTAAGATAGGCATCACTCGTGGGCTTGATTATTACTCCCCATAACTTAACCCAGGAAGGCCGTTGCAGACAATAAGTGTCGGATGAATGACAAGGAATTCTCCAATCTCTACTGATAGGATAGAACTACAACTATTCATCCTTGGAATTTTTTGTGGAAAGTGAAGAACATCTACCATAGCTTGACTTCCAATGAGTACTTTTGAATTTTTTTAATTCCAACGACTCTCACGGTTACGTAAACCACTCCCAGGAAATGCGTCGTTCATTTCCCGGGAGGCTTCTGCAGCGTAATGCCTGATTGCACGGGATTTCCTGCGTAATCGAGCATTACGGATTCCTCATCCGAATTCGATTCCTCATCCCCAATATTCATCCAGTTCTGATCGTGATTTACGTTGGACAATGGCCTCTCATTGTCGGGCATTGCCCTATACACAATGCATGATTTACAGGGTCACCCCTGCATCGTTCCAGGGTTAATTATATCTACTTCATTTGCCTGTAGGCCTCGTGTATAGAAACTTGAGCTCACAACGTTGCGAATATTTATATCCAACTCCTGAATGAATGGCGGATTTCAGAGTGAAACTATGTGACTTTCATTCAAGTGCTCAAAATTCTGAAAATAGGTTTTTTTCAAGGGCTCGGAAAGCTTTCTGACGTGGCCTTAGCTCAGTTGTTCAGTCTCTTGTTTTCAGATCATGGGCAACGCAAAACTCATGAGTTACTCAAAACTCATCCTTCAGCTTTACTATACCTACCAACTTCTTGGAAAATCCGCCAGTGTAGCGACTCTGGGATTCGTGAACCAACCAACCGTTCCAGTTCTCAGATTCAGATTATACCTCGATGAAAAAATTCTACAATTCTACCCTAGAAAAACCTGGAAAATTCGATCGACAAGAAATCGCAACCATTAGTGAGTCACAATCCCCGCAAAGGCCAGTTGACTTCCGACACACGAGTACTCTCTAGCTAGCTACTCGAGAGATTTCGAGCTAACTCATTGACTCGGCATATCATCAGTACTACGGTCGAACTCCAATTCAAGTAGAACATTGACTTAATCACCTGCATGGGAAGCATGTTGATTGAATAATCCTCCACACGCGTTAAGTTGATTGAATATGATCAATTCAAAGCTGCCTTCCACAACTTGCAGATATATAAATTAGCTAGCTAGACTCCCTCCTGAAGCCACAGCTGATTCCGATAGACATCTGATTCCGATCCGATCGATCCATTCACGTCGGAGCTAGTTAGAGCTGAATTGCAAGCTAGAGTGTCACCGAGATTGAGTTGAGGAGGTTGTTAATTTTTGAGGTCAAGATGAGAACTGGTGTGATTTTATGGTTTGAAGCTCTTGTTGTGGCAGTGGTGTTGGTGGGTGCCGCTGTTGCAGATGCAGAGCTGGAGGTTGGATTCTACGACTGGTCATGTCCAGAGGCGATGGACATTGTGCAGCGTGGGGTGCATGCGGCCATGCTACGTGATCCTCGCATGCCGGCGTCCCTGTTGCGGCTCCATTTCCACGACTGCTTTGTTAATGTAAGCACACTGTCTTTGCATTATCTACACTTGCATTGAAACCACACTTTCATTATGTAATCTGATTTACATCCAACAGATTATGACTTTTTTTTTTTTTTTCTAATTGGGATGTGGAGTTGAATTGCTAAACATTTGGGCTGGTCAATTTGGAGCACGGGGAGTGAGTGCATGGTATGTACGATTGAGTGGTGGTTTTGAATGCTGAATCTTGGTTTGCAATGGGTTTGGCAAGGGCATTCTTGGATGGCACATTTGAGAGTCCATTGCAACCCATTGGCTGATTTTACAGCGTTGCGGTTATTTTCGTTACACTGGCATGTTCGATAGAGAGAAAATTGTGCATTCGAGAGTCAGAACTCTGCAAGTTAACTATAGTAGGACTGATTGAGATCTGAGGTTGCAGACTGGCGCCTGGAAAGTGTCAATCTCAAACCAGTTTGAACAGCCATTGCAAACAGATCAATTGTCGAGTTAAGGCTGCAGTGATTCCAGTCAGCTGAGTAATATTTTAAGATCGTCTGATTGCTTGCCATTTGTAATAGTACTTGAATTAAATAAAGTCTACATCGTGCAGGGTTGCGATGGATCCAATTTGCTGGACGACCGACCAGGCTTCGTAGGGGAGAAGACCGCGGCACCGAACTTGAACTCCGCCCGCGGGTTTGGAGTCATCGACGAAATCAAGCAACAATTGGAAGACGTTTGTCCCGAAACGGTCTCCTGCGCTGACATCGTTGCCACCGCTGCTCGAGACTCCGTTTCCCTGGTAAGAATTGATTGGTATCATTCCTAGCAATCGATCCATTCACAATTGGCAATTCTCAGTTAAAAATTACGATTACGTCAACATCAATTGTACTAAATTTAATTCTATACCTGTCCGAGGTATCAAAAGAAAACCCGATTGTGTATCTCAGTTTCAGAAACTAACTTGGTGACGCTGCCAATGCACGAGCAGAGTGGCGGCCCTTACTGGGAAGTGGAGCTGGGACGCCGCGACGCGCTGACAACGAGCCTGAGCGCGGCCGCGAACTCCATTCCGCAGCCCAACTTCACCGTCCCTCAGCTCATCGCCAGCTTCAGCGCCGTGGGACTCGATGAGAAAGACGTTGTCGCACTTTCCGGTACATTCATCAACCCTCCAATTCAGTGAATTGCAACCCTAATTTTCATACTTCAACCTGAAATTGAATGGATTGCAACTCTAATTTTCAATCTTCAACCTCCAATTAATGGATTGCAGCCGTAATCTTCACTCTACAACTCTCAATTTATATGGATTTCAATCTTAATCTTCACTGCTCAACTCTCAAATTTAATCCATTGCAAAACTAGTCTCCACTCTCCAACTCTCCAACTCCATGGATTGCAACTCTAATCTTCACTCCACCCTCAAAATCAATCACCGACAACCCTACTCTACTCAATCATTAAAATTGTGAGTTGATGAACCCAAATCCCATCTGTGCACTTAAAGAAGTTCTAATTCTCCAACCTTTACTCACTTGAAATTCCTAATCTTCAAACTTTTCATCACTTGACTGTCTCAGTTCTGTCACTCTAAAAATCCACCATTTCATCAATATGAGTAACAACATGACCACCCCCATCGAACTCTTTGTTTCAATAATCGGTGACTATTCCTCATGTCCGCAGGCTCCCATACCATCGGCAAAGCGCGTTGCACGAGCTTCCAAGCCCGCTTGTACAACCAAGGGAACAGCGGCAAGCCTGATCCAGCCTTCGATCTCGCCTACTTGGCAGAGCTCCAACACCTGTGCCCCCAGAACGGCGACGGTAATGTCACAGCGTATCTGGAGCCCTGGACCCCCGTGAAGTTTGACAACCAGTACTTCAAGGCGCTCAAGGCGGAGAAAGGGCTGTTGTTTTCGGATCAAGTGTTGGAGACCGTGACGACGACGATGCAGCTCGTGGAAGCGTACGCGGACGACGAGCAGTTGTTTTTTGGGGACTTTGTGGTGTCGATGCTCAAAATGGGGGCTAGTCGGGTGGCTATGGGGAATGATGGCGAAGTGCGGCGTAATTGTAGGGTTCCAAACTAGGAACCACATGCTCTTTTCTTCTAGGAATTGATTTGAAAGACCCTCCAAAAACATTTGTTGGTGTACATGGAGCTATTAGAATGACCACATGGAAAGAATAGTGGAGAAGACGGTCGAAGAATCAAATGGATAACGATGGAAACTTGTGATGTATTTAGAGAGTTTGAATCATGGAAGAACTCAGCCTTGGCACTTAGGTAGTCAACTATAAGCTATTAAGTTTCAAGGTGCATAAGGTAGTTTCACCTACATTCTTTCTGAAGAAGCAATTGAACATTATTCTTATTATGAAAAATTGCCTAATTTTTGGTTGGATCTTGCCGGTTGGTAGTCAATAAAAAAATTTAGATTTTCTTCTTTTGAATGTATTGGACACAAGATGAATAAACTATGAATTTTCAAAGTGCTAAGAAGAGGTGTTTTTTAAATCGACTCTAGACTTTGATGAATAGTAGGAAAATATTTTAGGAAAAAATCTATAAAGGTGAGTTCTTGAAAGGGGTCAAAATTAGGTGTACGATTATCCTTTAGGTGCATTCTTTATTTCTATAGTTTCCTTGAAACTCAATCATTGGACACTTTTAGTCCTTAACATCCTTTCAAAGATAAATTAATAACTACATGCTCAATTTTTTGAGACATTCTTGAATTAGTTGAATTGAAAGACCTTCATCATGGAGGAAAATAAATATAGGTTTACATTGAGCTATTAATATTATTCAAATGGCTAGGATAGAATGGAAGATTTGACAAGAGTCTAAATATATCTTTGTTGTTGAAATAAAGCATCTTTGTGCACAACAAAGAATTTTCTAAAGCATGAATTGTACTTGGTTGAAGAATGTTATGTTTCATGCTTGCATCTATTTGTAACTATGTGATTAAATTGCAAACACACGAATCTATGAATTACAAAGCATATGATTGAATTAAGCCATGGTGCATTGATAAATGATTGTATGCGCTTTTAAAGTTGCATGGGTGGAACCAAAGCTTCAATATGTAGAGATGATAATTCAATGTGATTAGTGAACATACTCTATTGTCATTCCCCAAATAAAAAAGTTGAATCAAAATTCAAATGCAACTTAGAATAAGAATTGAAAGAGGGGCCAAATGAAGGATAACGTTTATGATCAACGATTCAAAAAAATAACTCTAACGAAAGAAAACTTTAAGGTAGGAATACCATAAACGGGGTTGGTCCATTAGAGTATTGTATTGTACCAATATCCATCTATTAAGTTAGATTGTTTGTTTTGTTTTGATACGTTGAGATCTCTTGGACTCAGAGATCCCCTGTACACGTGCTTGGTACTGTTGGAGGGCACACAACAAGGAGGGGTTTATGGGCTTTGTTTCACCGAATTTGCATGTACAGTGGGAAAGTTATGGATTTTAAAGGTATTTTTGATTTAAGAAAATTAGAAAACTATTTTTACTTTTCTTTTGATTTTGGCAACGGCACAGGGCACACTAGTACCGGTAATGGAAGGAAGGAAGAACCTGGAAAGAAAAAGAAAACATCTTGAAGACAAACCACGCGCAGAGGCCGCAGACTTGCAGACTTGCTCCGCAAAATCCTGCGACGTGGAACCCCCCAAAAAATTCTTCGCCATTCCGAGTTTCCGACTCCCTCGCAGGCACTCCCCGATCCGCGCACAAAGCACGATCGTACATGTCAGATCGATTCAAAACTTTCTCTAACAGCATCTCTTCTGAAGTTATCATCACAGCGAGGATCACGTTGCAGCTTCATCAAGCCTTTTCTCTGACGAAAGGGGTGTCGGTAAGAGCGTTTTCCATGGTTTACTCTAGGGTTATTACTCCTTTTTCTTGCTCACTCTAATCATCCCTTTCTCTGATTGTTGGCTACTTGGCTTGATCGAATTTCCACAATAGTCTAGACTGAAGCACCATGTTCGAGTTTGGGTGTCACCTAGCTAGGTTTCGGGTTTGGAGATTGATGAGTGTGGAGAAGCCGGTTAAGGGGCTAAGAAGATTTGGTTGTTAACAGGCGGAGCGATATCGTAAGAATCTGGGGAGACATTTACGTTTTGGGTGGATATTTGGGAGTTGATTGAGTTCTTGGTGGATTTTTGAGAAAGTGTTGAGTTTTGGGTGGGAATTTTGGGAGTCCGTCGAGTTTATGGTGAGCTTTGTCCGATGTCGTATCTGAGTTTAGGTCATTTGTGTATCGGAACCGTCAACTTTGGTGCTGGTATTGGAGATTGAAAACCCTTAACCTTAGGTGGCTGTGGCTGAAATGGAGTACGAGAACATGAACAAGGACACTGGCTCGTGCAGCTAGACCTAGTATAGGAGCTAGGAAACTGTAGGAGTCAATTGGGTTTTGGGTAGAATTCTGCGAGTCGTTTGAACACTTCGTGGGATTTCGGTGCTCAATTGAGCTTGTGGTAATCTGAGCGTGACCTGACTAGGTTTTTGTTTTACAGATCATTTGAGCGATCGGGGAAGTGCAACAGAAGCTGCACAAGTAGCTGGACTTAAAGTTTAGGGCACAGACAATACGAGTTGGGAGCCATTGGAGTTTTTGGTGGTATATTAGGAGTCAACTGCGTTTTCGGTGGGATTTCGGGACGCAATTGCGTTTTTAGTTGAATTTTCGGCATCGCCATGTGCTTTATCGCCATGTGCTTTATCGCCATGTGCTTTTAGGTCATCTGAATCTGAATCGTCATCAACCTTCAACTGTTGTTGCTGCTCTTCGAAACCCTAAAACCACAGCTGGCAATGGCTGAGGGCAAGTCCGATATTCTGACCATGGGCACAGACTCCTCGCCGCCCTGCCTGTGGACAAAACTGCCTCGGGAGCTTCAACACAAGGTCCTTAGCTACCTGCCCTTACGCAACTTGTTTCAAGTGCGCTGCGTGTGCAAGGACTGGCGCTATGTGATCCACCGACGCGGCTTCCGCAGTATGTACGACGCCATGTACACAGACGACCAACCTTCACCAGCCATCTGCTACGCGGGCTCCTACTACCCGAGCTCCTTGGAATGGTCCATGTACGACTACACCCTCAAGCTTTGGAAGACCATGCGCTCCTTCCCGCCGCAGATGCGCGGCGACCAGTACCTCGTGGACCAAAGCGTCTATTCGGTTGAAGGTCTCCTCTGTCTGCTCCTATGGAAGCAGGAGCAGAAGGTGCGCACTCACTTCCCATGGTTGGTCTGGAACCCCCTAACCAACAAATCCAAGCACTTGCCTGCTTGCAAGCACAAAACGGTGAACCGGGGCACGTTCTTTGTGCACGCTTTCGCAGATTCCACGACCAAGAGCTACAAACTTTTGATGGCGCACAATCCCAAGCAGCACCATTACCAGTACATGGAAACCGATACCAGCTTGATCACGGAGATTTATGATTCCGCAACAGGTACATGGCGAGAGAGTCCTGAGTACAAGCTTCGTCTCCCTTTGAGTCCCTCCTTCAATCAAGCGCCCAAGAGGGGGATGCTCTGTAACGGTGTGATTTTCTTCGTGACGCGCGCAACGAATGAGAATGTGTTGCTGTCGTATGACATTGCCAAGGACGAGTGGCACGAGGAGGTGACTGATGAGGAGTGCATGGAAATTTTTGAATGGGATGGGAGGGTGATGACTGCCATGCCGTTGCTTGCTGATGAGATTTTCACAGATGACTCTGGGTACAGGATTTCGCTCTTTGAGAGAAACCCGGTGACCAAACGGTGGGTGGATACTGGCATTGAGATTCCGTTTAAGATACGGAACAAGTTTGTGGAGGATGAGGAGGGGGTGGAGATTGCTGCCAGTGGGAACCATCTGGCGATCACGGGGTATACTCGGGATGGGAGCTTTAGAATTGCGGTTTATAAGAGAGAGGAAAAGTATTGGCGCTTTCCTCCAACTGGAGCTTTTTCGGATAAGATGCGGCAGGCCAGGATAGAGGGGTTGTTCCAATTTAAGCCCAGGTTAGATTGGGTGCCGTGAGGGAATTAGGATTTGTATAAGCTTGTGCACAGCAATCTCAAGCTCGCAGTAATCAATCAGACAATCCTTCATGATGAAACTCTTCCTCTTCCTGGCGGTTCTCGCAACCGCAGCGGCGGCCGATGCCGTGAGCGACAAGCTGGAGAATATTGGACTCCCCGTGGGGCTTCTCCCGAGCTCCATCTCGACCTACTCCATCGACAAGGACGGCCAGTTCGCTTTGTCTTTGAAGGCCCCTTGCTACGCCAAGATCGATGACCAGGTATGTATCCATCAATTGCACTTGGTGGCAGGGAAACGATTCTCTTGATGCGTGTCGGTGGGGAATCTTGCACTTCTGTGTGTTGAAGATGAGAACAAAGGGTGATCTTAGCGATGTTTTGTAGGCTTTAGCTGCGAGCAGTGATGGCTCTGGATTTTGTGTCTTTTTTTGCGCGGGTGATCTTGCGATGTTTTCTAGGGTTCTTCTGGTTCTACATTGTAGAGAGAACAATGTGCAACTGGTTTTGTGCTGATGTCGCTCTCGTTGGTAGTTGTGTATGTATGACAGTTTTATGCTGGGGAAGATTTTCTTGATGTGTGTCGGTGGGGGATCTTATCCGTCGTTCTATTGTCCGGAGGGGATAGATTGGGCTGACAATGTGTGTGTAGGAGCCTATGATTCGACCTTGCTGATCGATGAGTAGTGCTGGATTGAGTTTTTTTCACCTTCGCAGTGGCTTTCGATGCTGCTTCTTTTGCAGTGTTGATTTTAGGGTACTTCTGTTGTTTACATTGTATGGAGAGAATGTGCAACTGCTTGTTTAGCCCTTCTTGTGATGTCGCTCTCTTGTACGAGGATCGCTTGGGGACAGGATGGCGCTACGTTTTTTGTTTCGATTCAATACCCCTTCATCCCTCTGTTTGTCTCGTTTGATCATGTTCTAGTAAGAGCTTTGGGGCTCTCTTAGTTTTAATCTGTGAGACCAGTTCAATGTAGCTCAAGTAAGATTAAGATTAAGATAAAGATTTTAAGTTTCTGAATTTGATTAAGATTTTGCTAGGATTTTTCATCTGGTATATAAGATCACTTTCTTTGGGGTGAGACAATGGTGATTAATATCGTGCTTCTATTGTGCTGCGAGAAGAGTTGACGGGCCTTCTTGGACTGAAGGTTGCCAGTTTATTTATCCTCCTAGTATCCAAATTCACTTAATCAAAGGAGTAAAATCATCCAGTACCATCACATTGGCATTTTGTCAATTTGTGTATGGTGCAGAGGATAAGTGTCGGGCTGCAGTTGGACATGATCCACGCATCTTATAAATGTCTTCAATTATAATGTTGTTGTGAAGGAGACATCTATTCAAAGATTTATCGTATTGCCTTTATTTATACACTTTTAGTACAACGAGCGAGTGGAAAGCAACGCCAAGGTCCCTAACCAGTGGTGTGAAACTTCAGGATACCCAATGTTATTTATTATTTGAGTAGGATTCCGAGTGTAGGACGAATGTACATTTCTTTTGCACGATTGGTGACCGTGAAGATATCCTTGTGCAATCACTACTAATTTTGATCTGTCTGTTGTCACGTTTCCAGCTGGCATATTACAGCCAGAACATCACAGGAAAACTGAAGTATGGCTCCATCAGGAGCTTGGAAGGAATCCAGACCAAACAGCTTTTCGTGTGGTTGCCAGTGACCGGAATCTACGTGGACGTTCCAGCAACCCCTTACATCTACTTTGAGGTGGGTGTGTTGACGAAGCGTCTTTCGCTTGCTGTGTTCGACTCTCCTATCAATTGCCACTCCAGAGCCGAGACAGGATTTCGCATTCCCAGCTCGGTAAGCTGACTCTCATCCCATCCTGTTGCACAGTACGGTAGAGGATCCTCTTTGTGTCCCTTGCAGCATTTTCAGCAGAATGCAGGCCTGTGCTTTTGATTGGTAGATGAGTATAGCGCTTTGGA
This sequence comes from Antitrichia curtipendula, assembly GCA_951230915.1. Lineage (NCBI taxonomy): Eukaryota > Viridiplantae > Streptophyta > Bryopsida > Hypnales > Leucodontaceae > Antitrichia > Antitrichia curtipendula. The sequence goes on from OX579634.1 coordinate 43,087,208, forward strand.
GAGATCTCTTTGAATGCAAGAGCTCAATCTGTTGAGATCTACTTTTTATCTGTACGTATGGTGTCTTGTGGAATCATTCACTGTGTGAGGCTGTAGACTACTACCGTATGTGTGAAAGTAGACAACCTCATTTCCATTGAATGTTCCGTTGCGCTGGACATAGTCAAGTCATGCTTGCACCAGTTGCTAATTGAGTCCAGGCAGAGACGAGTTCTGTTGGTAACAGGAGTCAATTCTGTTGATGACGGGATCAGGTCTCTACCTGTCTCTACCTTTTTAAGAGTCATTGTCATCTGAAAGTTTTGTTCGTAAGCAAGTGTGTTTTAGATTGTGTTTTCTCCGTGTGTTTTCTCCATGTCCTGAAGCTCCTCTTGTTGTCGGTGTGACAGACTGTACCCGGTGGTTTTATGGGCCCAAGGAAGTGGCTCCTGTAACTTGATCGTCTGCGAACGGCTTGACCTCCCCTGTGTCCGACTGATATGAGCTATTTGTGTTTTATGTGTATTTACTGGTTGTTTAGTGTGTTGCATGACTACTTGCAGAAGAGCACTGGATGTAAATTGCAATATAAATAATGGATTCCTGCTCGGAGGCTGCTCGGAGGCTGATTTGCCTTCTGTTTCACAGTTCAACGAGGTTGAAATTTTCTCTGTTTTTTTTGCATTTCTAACCTGCTTTAGATATCGAAAGATGACTGCATGATAAACCCAGTCCTCTCTAATGAAAAATGTGTGAAAATAGGCTTCTAAATGCACTCTTACTTGAGTTCGCATTTCGAAACTGACATGTGAAAGTTGTCCAATCAGAGGTGACAGTAACGTGATAGATGCTGAGGATATAAAGGGATTGCGCAGTTATAAAGGTTGTCAGGGCTGTGGATACTATTTTTGTTGTTTTCTGTTGTTTTTATTTGTGTAGGAGAGTTGTTTCGATTCCCGATAATTCCTAATGCATCTTCGTAGTTTTACCGGGATTTTAGAAACGTAATCTAGGCATTACTTTTATCATGTGAAGTAGCAGGTTTCGGTGATTTCTTCATCGTTTATAAGTTCATAAGCTTTGTAGTCTTTTATACAGTACAAAATCTGGCGTTTGTAATCTTGTAAAAATAAAACATTATGGCTTTCAACATGTGCATAGTCTACAGGGATAGTTCAATCTGGAAATTTGTAGTTTGCATCCACAGAGAGTTCTGGAGTAGGTAGTTGAACTTTGGTAGCAGCAAGTAAAAGAGACATTTTTTTCAAGTCCCACTCCCTCAAATGACTTAAGAAAGTAGATGAATTTATTAATGAACTCTAGAGAAAGTCAACCCATTCAAGTGCTGTTTTAATTTTTCAACATTAACTTGTGTAATATTTATAAAATTTCAAAGTTATGAAACATAGGGTAGCTTGTACTTAACATTGACTCACCTTGGGTGAACACCCTTGGAAGTACAAATTGTCTCAACTTTCATTGGTTTGGTTGCTCTAGAGAAGTCATGGTAATTTTTAGTCTTGAAAGTGTTCATTCAAAGTCATTATTTAGATATTAGAAAATGGAGAGTGTTGTGATTAGGTGTTGCTACCTTACTCTCATTGACCTTGTAAATAGCAAAGACATTTGAAAGGAATACTATTTTGAAAGTCCAACATCTAAATATAGAACTACAAAAAACTTACATTCATCTACCTTATAAATGGCAAGGACATTTGGAAGCGATACTATTTTGAAAGTCCAATACCTAAATCTAGAACATAAAGAAACTTACACTTGGAAGGGATACTGTTTTGAAAGTCTAATACCTAAATCAAGAACTATAAAAAAACTTACATTCATCTATTTTGTAAATGGCAAGGACATTTGGAAGCGATACTATTTTGAAAGTCCAGTATCTAAATCAAGAACTAAAAAAACTAACACTTGGAAGGGATACTATTTTGAAAGTCCAATATCTAGATCAAGGACTAAAAAAACACTTATAGCTTAATTTGTTACAAGCTTTCAAAAACTTGTAATCAAATAAAATTGATGACATCTTTGAAGTAACTAATTGAGTATTGAAGCATTTCATGAGTGAAGGATGTTAAAGTAAGGAGTAGCACATTGCTAACCATATCTTCCTTGTGATTTAATTTTGAAAAAATATAAAATACTATTGAAATATTGAAAAAACTATGAAATGAAAAAGCAAGATTTTTTATATATGCAAATCTATTGATCTTCAATTTTTGTCTTTGAGGTTGAGGTTCTAACCTAATTGTAACATAAAATATATTTGGTACCAAGATTATAGAATCAAAATGAATAAGGCTCTTAAAAATATCATAATTAAACTAGAAAAGAATGTCTACAATAGGTGCAATGATTTTAACCTTGTGAGATTAAAATAATGTCATTTTAGAATTGGTTACCACAATAGGATTACTTCCAAAAGAGTCTTCATTCATATTCTTTCTTTGGTTGAATGTATGTATATGCACATACAAAGTAAAATATTTTCATCCACATATTGCATATTCTATCTATGTCCATAGTTGTAAATAGCTCTTGTGTAGATTATATTTTGAACTATCTTAAATTAATAAAATTAAAAACCTTGCCTCTTAAATGTCAAAGAGGCAAACCATATGATAGCTACATATTTTTCATATTGCACCAACAATTGCCATAAATCCCGTAGGGGCCCAGTTTTCACTAGATGGATTATGAATGGGAGCTACATAAAATGGGATTTTGTAAAGTGTAGAATTCAATTGGCATTTTTTGTCTTGCATAATTAACATTCAATTCTTACGCAATTCCAATTAAGGAAACCAAATTTCAATTTAAAAAAACAAACACTCCATTTAAGGTTAATTATTTTTATTTTATAATTGATTGAAAAACATTGGTGATGAATTTTGAAAATTTGATTATATAGATATGTAGGTTCCATCCATATGCACATATTTCATGTTATTTCCCTCCCATTAAGTAACAAAAATATGATCTATGAAGAGTTCAATAGGAGGTGTTGTATGACCAAACTTTATAAAATAAAATAGTTGTCTCTATATTTTAATTAGATTCAAATCAACTTGTCTAACTGTAATAGATATCTCTATTTTGTAATTGTCAATTGACTTGTATGATCCAAAGTGGCGGTAAGTAGAAGTAAGTGTTTTACAGGAGTCAAATAGAGATCCTATTGCACCCAATCAAAGTTTTGATACACCAAGAGCAAGGTTTAAGGCAACCGGGTCTACCGCCATTGATTGCCAAAGATTCATGATTATGCCATGTTCTGAGAAGGTATCTATGGCGGGTGACTGATCGTTTGGATACTCCTTGGTACAATTGGTGTCAGATTGAAGGGGTATGAACCACTGTCGACAAATGTGTAGAGAACTTTCGCAAGTTCTTTGTCATCCATAGAAATCACCTGGATCTAGTATGTTTCAAGCAGGCAGTGTTTTGTAATGCTTTGGCTCAATAATGTAGCAAGTTTCATATGATCATAGATCCCCGAATTGAAGGAAGGCAAGGGCAAGACGGATAGGTTTACACGAAGATCAAGTATATGGCGGCAAGACAATTGTGCTTGTTTGAACTAATGTGTTCAACCCATTTTCTCCAAGGCACTCAGAATGTCATTATGGACGAATATAAGGGAAGCCGGTATGTAGCTATGGATACTTTTCATCGATTGTAGCGCAGCCAAGACTTTGAGCGACAAAGACATGGCTATCAAAAATTGCACAAGGAGATGGATACGCATAACGCTATAGTTCTAGAGTGGGCCATGGTGAGCTTATGTGTATGCCGCTAGAGTGGCACAATAGTAATACCACATGTTATGTAGATTGTGCACTTGCTGCACCATCGACTTCCAAGACAAAACCAGCTGCTCGATTGCTAAAGAAGGAATGATCAATGGTGGTGGCGGTGATCCAAATTTTCCCTCGGACTTACATATATTGCTTCTAGTGGTTGTTTCTATGGATGATGTTTTGTAGATGTATTATTTATCTATTCCATAGTTGCGAGGACATAACTATTTGGAAAGAGGGCTATGTAGTCATAGAAATCTATAGAGAAAATGTGAATAACCTTAAAATTTTGTTAAATTCTCTAACTTTTATAGTTCTATTGTACTTGAAAGGATAATGTGTGAATATTACTAGTTCAAATGGATTTATTATGCTTTCATCAATAGATGGATAGAAATGGATGAATGGAGTGCAAACTATAGAGGCAGTTATGAACTGATTTGGTGAGGCGGGTGAAATCTTTTGAAAGTTCAATCTGAAATGGAATCTAGAGCTTCTGCAGTGGTGATCAAAAAAGTGTGCAGTGAGGAATTGATTTAGTTTTTGGTGACAATTAAGTGTGGTGAAGAATTAGTTCTATTGTGCTAGTGTCTGTGTCTAACTTTATGAATGTGCTGAATTGATTGATGTTACAGAGTGGAACTGTAAAGAAGTGAGTAACAATTGTAAAGCCATGGTGGAATATAATGTTGAGATGAATAGAAATTGGAATTTAAATGTGATGGCTCAATTGGATTTGATTGGTGTATGTTTTTGATTTTGTGTAATTGGAATCCACTGATGCTGACGTGTGATGTGATGGTGTTCTATAGTCTGAGTATTTTGTTGTTGAGGATGTGTTGAAATGGAGATGAATCAATTGTATATTGTTGTGATTTGGGCTGAGTGTTAGATCTATAAATTTAGTTTTGAAGAAATTGTCTATTGTGTGATGGAGAATTAATGTTGCATTATGTCTAATTTCAATTGTGTATCAATTGTGAATGGCATGCGGGATGTATTATGAGAGTTAATGGAAATTGTGTCAATTGGTGTAATGCGATAGTTTTACAATTGTGAGACATATGGATTTAAAGGAAACTACTGGATCCAATAGAAAGAGGAATCAATGTAGATTCTATTGTAAAATTTATTACTCAACGGGAATGTGTAAAAGCTCTATAGTTGGGAAAAGAAATCAATTGGAACTGGAGTAGAAAGGAATCAATCAAAGCAGCCAAATATCTATTGAAGTTGAAAAGATCAAATTGGAGAATGAAGTTGCAATTCAAGTAAAAGAATAAGAAGCTATAGATCCTGGATGGTGAAAAGGGAATCAAGTTGGAGATTTTAAAGAGTGACACTGACAATTGTTGAATAAATCTATCAACCTTGGGTTTAAATATAATAAATATGAACTCTTATCTATTAATCAATTGGATATGGTTTTTTATTCCCAATTCCTTTAATTGTGCACAATTTTGGGTTAATTAAATTTTTCTAGGAATTACCATAGAACATCCATACCTCCCTACGAACAAACTTAAACTATACGAATTCATCAATGGTTCATCCATTATAAAAACCAACTACAAAACGCTAGCCGATAAAAAATAAAAAATAAAAATTGGCCATCAAATTAGACGGCCTGATCAACGCAGGACAAATCACTGAAATCATTTTAAGAATATTAAAAAAAGCACAAAAATATATATGAAAAGAATTACAAAGTTACAAGAAAAAAATTCAAATATGATATGGCATTAGTGCGACCACATCAGATTTGCTATTTTTGAATTTAATCTTTCAATAGCATTCAATAGTTTTTTTAATGTGTTTACTATTCATCATTGATGATGAATAGTGGCCATTGTCCTTGAAAGAGGCTATAAGTTCCTTTAAGGAACTCTCACTGTGAAGGAACCCTTTTGAGGGCTCATTTGTTTCCTAATGGATTTTCCTAATGTTCGCTAGAACTTCATTTTTATTACCACACTTTGTAGCATTCAATAGTCTTCAAAGAGTCTACCCTTCCCCCAACAAAATGAATGACGGACAATATTCCATATCATTGCATCCCCCAAATGAAATGATGTACAATAGAATATTTCACATCCCATTAATATTTATGGAGGTAGGTGGCATTAAGCACAAGACTAGTGAGTACCATATCCACATAGTAGCTTTAGCACTAAAGTGCCAAAAATTTAATTAACCTCTAAAAGTCCTAGAAACCCACTTTAGACTTTTTGAAAATTTAGGCAGGCTCTATTGACTTAGAATTTAGAAGTTTTGCATGAGTTTCTCAGAATGGATGCCACTCATTATAATCAACCTATGAAGCTTTGTCTTATGTCATTCCAATAAATATTGCCAAAATTAGAAGTTTGTTTTCAATTATTTTTTCTTTCCTTCTTTAAATTTTCTTTTTTTTTCTTCACAATTTGGAGATTTTTTTTCCACTTCCTTATTTAAGGTGACTACACATAATTGCAACGCTTCCTCTATAACCTAAGGGCCACTTCACACTATGTTCTAAGTCCCCTTGAATTCTCAAAATTTGATTAAAGTTGAAAATTGGGACTTGCTGCTTCACATTTCGTCCCAATTCCTAGATCACTCCAAAATGCTTATAGGGCAATACTTCTAGAGATTTGAGGTGCCAAAGAAGTGGAACTTGAAGGTGCCAAATTGGGTCTAGCAAAAATGGAAAACCAATTGAGTTTACAAGTCCCCCTAAAAAATTTAAATATAAAACGAGGTAAAAAAATTCATTTAACCTCTAAAAGATCAACATGCATTTTTTGGCAACACATAAATTTTGGGCAAGTATGTATGACTACAAATATGCATATTTTAGGCTAAATTTTTAATAGAATGTGGGAACAAGGAATATCTTTCATATGCACTAAAATTCAAGCATTTAGAAATATAAGTCAAAAGTTATGGCCTATCATGTTATTTTATTGTGTGTAAATAGGCAGTCCAGGCAGGTTAAAAAAATCTCTTTTTTGATAAATAAAAAAATAGAAATTGATATTCTACATTTATATATATATATATATATATATATATATATATATATATATATATATATATATATATATATATATATATATATGAAAAGCTTTGAATCATTCTATTTTGATCGATGAGTAAAAAATTATGAGGAATTTTAGTTTGCAAGTAGTCATGGATTTTCTACTCTAAAATGAACTTTGAAGACCTTTATTCAACTCAATTTTCAATATTTTTTTAATAAAATAAAAATATAGGATATAAATTGAATTTAACAACTTTACAACCATTGGGATTGGCATTTTTCAATTCTAGAATTAAATTTTTAACAATTTCGTATTTTGAATCATTCACTACTTCTTTCTACTTACTATTTTTTTTTATATGTTTTACAATTCCAAATGATCTCAAAAATGAATCCAAAGAAGCACCACTATTTTGGACATTTTTCATACAAATGTGATCTTGTGAAGTGTAGTTGCTTGGTATTTTGCAAGGCTAAAAAAAAGAGGGTTGTTACTTCAAACGCTAATATCTTGCAATCTACATAGTGAAAATTTCTGAAATTTTTTCCACATCTTCTCAAACCAGCATAATATAAGATCCAATGGTTGCATGTGTCCAAAAATATATATTTTTCCAAAATTTGGTACTTGTATAAGAAATAGTAGTGTTGGAGCATTTTTGGTGAAAATATAGTCACAGTCCTTTAGGAATTAAAGCATCCTAATGGATTGAAGATTTGTTGGAATTTGTCTAATACAGATTTGATGCTATAAGTCTCCCCAAATTAGATTTTTGATTTGTTGACTTATTTTTTAAGCATTGAATTGCCATAAAATTATTATACAAGAGATAATTGGGACTTAGAGTTAGGAATTTAACCTTCACACTATGAAGTCCCATGTTCCACATTGTTATTTTTTATTCACCTTTTGCAAACCAAAGAAGTTTGTTTTTTTGTCTTAGTGAGAAGAGCCCCTAAAGTAAACATTGTTTGAAGATGGGAACCTAGAATCAATTCTAAATACATATGCATAGTAACAACACCTATTGTGACCCCTTTCTAAGATCAACCCCTACAAATTCTTGCCTTAAATGTGCAACTACTATTTGTGAGAACATAAGGCTGCAATTGTGTAAACCTATTTTCAACATTTTGAAAATGCACACTTTAATCGAGTGGTGACCAAAAATTGCATTCTAAGACTCCACAAAAATATTTTTCAATTTACAATATAGGCAAACCACCCATAACCAACCAAATAAACAACCATGCACATGATCTGGAGTATAGTAAGGCAAATGAATATTTCCATACGTGCAAAAATAGAAATGAAGGGGATTGCCCAAATCTAGTAATTTTATCACTTGTACTAAAATTACTATGAATTTTGGAAGGCAAAAGTTGGTCTAGGCCCATATTCAATGCATAGACTACTCCAAAACTGCTCATTTAAGAAACTACTTCACTTTATTAGTACTCCAAACCAAGCACATGTGTCATGAAAAGAATGGAGGAATTAACGGGTTGAAAATCTAGAACTCATGTTTAGAAATTAGTCCTAGCCTCTCATAAATTTCAATCACTCTATTGATTGCAGATGGGGCTATGGTTGGTGATGGTTGGTGAAGCGCAGAAGTGAAGCGCATGCCACCACTATTCAATTCTTATAGGAGGGCGAGATTAGCATCACCTAGAAAATTATAGTAGTATGCTTTAAAAGCGCCCATCTTCTTCAAATGGATCCTATAATTATGTATAAAATCAACCTCAAGTTTTCAAGTGGACCATATAATTAGATATAAAATGAACCTCAAGTGGTCCTTAAATGAATATGTGGCAAACTATTAATGGACTGAAGGTAAAGTGAGAACAACTCAAAGTGTGTCAAAAATCACTTCAAGGTTTAAATGTGGATGGTTAAAACATGTGGTTGGGTTCATTTTTAAATGTAGTGATAGGTGAACATTTATGTACTTAAATAAGAAGTTAGCATGCCAACTATTGTATTTGAAGAATGCAAAATCTGAAAATTGATTGGATACAAGCATAGTCACTATAAGGACCCTTGCTTGTTACTTATTGCAAGTCCCCATGTTTATTCTTGGTTCCCCCATCTCCCTTTCTAGGCTGCATGTGTGTTAATTTTGTCAGACCTACTATCATAAATAGGTGCCTAGGACCAAAAACTTTGAAAAATCATAACTAATCCAATTTTGGTTGAAAAATTATGAAACTAGATGCTGCAACCATTTATCTTTCTCTGAAAAATAAGCAAAAGATGTTACGGTCTGTAGAAGCCTATGAAAAAGGCAGAACAGCCCATAAATGGTCCCTTTTAAAGCATGCTACCTTACTGTCACCACAAACTTTCAGTTTCAACACTTGAGGCAAACATTGCACGAAATCATCACTGATGACTGTTTTTTTGAGGTACAAATGGGCTTCTACATGAGCTCATTTGTGTTTGCAGATGTCACGTGCATATTCTCCCATCAAATGGGAGCATGACAATTCGGGGTCTTCGGAGGGAAGTACAACGTAATCCTGCAGATGTTTTGCGTGTAAAAATCACTTTCAGCTAACCTAGGTGCCACTCATGAATCAAGTGCTTTCAAAGTCGAGTGGCCAAGTTGGAAGTAAATTGCAGGGAAACGGAAAAACAGCTACTAAGGTATAATCAGCAGACCACCACAGCACCTGACACAGTTAGGCTGCTCTACTCAGATGTTCAGACCATCAGCACACAATTGCAACGAGAGGGTTTCAAAACAACATAGCTTAGCCCCATTCAGTATTAATTATATTACGATAATTGTAAGTCAATCAGTCTTCACACAGCAAAGAAGCTGGAGAGCAAACTGAAACGAAAGTACCACTGCAAAACGTGTGGCTTCCACAACTATGTTGATGTGCTCATTGCAACACAATTGAGAAAAATAAAAGAAGGCTATACAAAAAGGTAAGCTTAACCACTGAAGAGTCGTCTTGCAATTGCGGTGACACAACAAGTTGGCCAAGATTGATTCTCCACCAAGGACAGCATGCAGGTACTCCAGCTCCAGCTCCAAATGTCCTGGTTCATGCAGTGTACGAAATCTTCATGTAAACTGACCATAGGATATTTTACAAGTCAGGGTCGCAGTGGAACTTGGTCATCAAGTATTCAGTAACGGTTCCGCCTGGCACCAGCCCGGAAACAGAACTCTGAACTTCAAAGCAAGAGTTTCCGCACCATCCAGTCTCGAGAAGTCCAAAAAATACTCTCGAACAGTTTTTGCCCAAAATACCTTTGCCGCATCATTCCTCAGTGTCGAGAGGTTTGAAAGTGTTGGCACGGCGATGCAGACATAACCGCAGATGAGGTTTAGTCTCTGATATGGCATTAAGAACTGTTATCCTGATTCAGTGCACTAAACATGTTGAGATTGCTAGTTACACACGGAGGGAAGACATCCGTCGACTGAGATCGGTTGCATCCAGTGGCATGTTACCCAGGAGATGAGCTCCATCAGGTCCTAACAGGCCTCCAGAGCGTGGTACAACAATCTGACTTGCAGCTCCCAGTTGATTGTCCTTTGTTTGTTGCACATACTCAAAGAACTCTGCTACTTGTCTTGCATACCTTCAACCACAACCAGAACAACATTAAGCAGCAGAAAAGGATGTCTTAAAAGTAACCAAGATATGTAATCCCACGAACAAAAGTCAGACCCTATGATCTTCAGAATTTGAAAACCGAGTCATCCAAAAGACAACACTAATATTACCACAAGTTATAAAGTTAAGAGCATACTAGAGATTGAAAGAATCCAAGAATTGGAGGCCTTACTCTGTTTTCGCATCAATATCTTTATTGAAATCAATGTTCGTATCGCAATCCAACATCAGTGCGGGAACCTGCAAAATCAGATTGCGATATGTAAAATTGAAGGAACACCCACACCTGCTCTTCTCAAACTGACTCCAGATATTCCTCAACTCTTTCTCAACAGTGGTCATAGAATTCGTTGAGCAATAGTTGCGTTTTCAGCCAACTCGGAGGAATTCAGCCTCACCACTGCACTATTCATGCCAAACCCTCAAATTCATTGGGCAATGTCGTACTCCTCTCGTCGATTCAGTGATTCAGATCTCTAGTACAAGATTCCAACTAGAACACTGACAATGCATGTGCCTCAGTGGTAGTGACAATTGAAATCGGCAACATTCGATAGTCTTAGACTCGTCGTATGCATGATTCACAGATATCGTCATAAGCACACTCAGAAAGTTAAAAAATTGGGAATGTCAAACTCCTCTCATCGATTCAGCGATCCAGATCTCTAGTACAAGATTCCAATTAGAACACTGACAATACATGTGCCTCAGTGGTAGTGACAATTGAAATCGGCAACATTCGATAGTCTTAGACTCGTCGTATGCATGATTCACAGATATCGTCATAGGCACATTCAAAAAAAATTTAAATGATTAAAATTTATGTAAACAGTAAATACGATTTATATTAGGTGATGTTGTAATTCCAGTGCATCATTGCAGTCAGCCTCAGAATTGTAGTACAGAGTGCAAAATTGGTAGCTCATGATTATGAGATAATAAGTTCATAAAGATGCCGGACTAACCTTTTGGATACACGAGTGCACATGATCGCCTTCCAAATAGAACACCCGATCACGAATTCGGTGGGACATGGGCTCCCTGAGGGCTGGACTAACAGAGAGTATACCACCACTGACAGTCTGCGCCGGTAAAAGCCATTGCTCATGTTTTTCATGGAGCCCTTGAAGATACTCTAAACTAACTCCCTGTTCTTCTGGTCTGCAACAATAACACTAGTGTAAGTTATTCTAGCAAGTTAGAAAAGAGACATGTGACACGGGCAATCAGTCGTTTTATTCATTCATGAAGACAAATTTGCCGCTGATTATGGCACCAACCACAGAATAGACTTAAGATCCCCGAATTTGACAGCTTGAAAATTGCATGCACATGGATTTATAGAGCGCTTGCCTCTTTCGAGAATGAAGACGCTGCATGCAAGTGTCTGGGCTAGCCCGAAGGTAAATGAAGGCATCGGGAACTAATCCTGGTAGTTCCGACACAACTGGATTAAACCATGAATCGTATATGCTGATTTCCATCTCGCTCATCCACTTGGCCTCATGGACAGCACGGACAAAGACCTGCTCATGACATAGAGGAACCAGTAACGCATGAATAGTACTCTTACTAGTTCACCAGAGCAAATTCATAACGACAGAATGAAGGCCTTGAGCTGGGAAATAATTCACATAGCGTACCATCCGGTCACTGAAGACACTTCGCTCCATCAAACGCAAAGGCTTGACCCCATGAGCAGATTCTCGCTCCTGCATTAGACGAGTTACAAATACGTAGTTCTGGAATGTGTAGGCGTATCGTTCTGGCTCCCGATAAAATGACTCCAGAATATTGTGATGGTTGGCACCTACATCTTGCCACTTTCCGACGGGTTCTGGGACGATCTGCATAAGAAAGTCGCCCAAAGTCAGAAACATAACACTAAAGGTTAAACTTACACACACTCAATTCTCAAAAGAATGACTTAAATCATGGTACAAACTTATATGTATTCCCACGTTAAGTGTAAGGGAGGCTCAACAAGACTATTCAGCGGTGGTAAAAAAGGGAAGAAATATTAAATAATACCTCCACAAGATCTTGCAGCTCAAGAGTCTCGCTTGCAATTCTCTGCAAGAATGTAGACTTGCCGACGCTGATGTTGCCTTCCACACAGAAAGTTAAGCGCTTTCTAGGGCGAGCACTTTCGTCTTTAGGAGCCAGCTCGGCCTCCACCTTGTCTCTGATGTAGTTGGTGATGCTGGCTGCATGATGCTTGTGAAGAATACCTACTGAACTCCGCAAGTACTCCACCATCTTCTCAGAGCCGTTATCCCGAAACTACAATCAAAGGGGTAGCAACGTTCCTTGAAGATAGGAAAAAACTTCCCGCAAAAGAAAAGGAGTAGACGTATCCAAAAAAAAGCCTTGAGCAAATACTTCAGAAGTAATGATGCACACCAGCATATTCTAACGAAGAAACCATAGCGCCTCTTGCTGTATTCACTTCAACAAAAATCAGTGCTGAAAACTTCCAACTACGTAAGACAATACCTTGTCACGATACAGCTGCTTGAGCTCTGCCAATTTGGCGATTCCTTTCGAAACTAACTTCTCCATGTTCCGAGGTCCAATTCCAGGAACAGTGAGCAAATCAGGAAGAGGCTCCTGCAAATGTCGCGGAACACTTACGCCGAGGAACCTTCTTCTTCGCTCTCTCATTCTTCCTGATAAATACACAGAGGTATATTTTCAGCTGAAGGAGACATCCAGAACCTCTGCAACTAAGGACTGAAATGCAATGAGTTGATTTAATTGAAGACTGTTCCACGTTTTGACTGTATGGATGATTTCTTATCATCATGCTTAGAAGCTCTTTTAAATATAAACTTCCAAGAAGTTGTAGAAGTCATATATTAAATCAAACGTAAGTTTTATCCTACACCTGGTAGGCATTCAGGGTTTAAGAATTACCGTCCAACTCTGCATCCGTTTTCTTCTCCGCACTCGAAAAAACCTCTCCATTCCCTCCAACTTGAAGAGAAGCAGATTCGGTGCGGTCAAGTCGGCCTTCGCAAACGCTGGTCTGCCCTACAGAAAGAACGCTATCCTCTCCAAGTTCCCCAGGCACATTAACGACCTCACCGAGATTCTTGGACACGACTCGCGTCGTACTAAAACCCTTATAGAGATTAATGTCCGCTCCGTGAACGAACCAGAAGCTCGACAGACCCAAACCCACCCTAACAGAATTGCCCTTCACTCCAGCCCAATGCTTCACCAGAGGCTCAGCATGCTTACCACTGGAGTTACACCAGCGACTTGCAAGGGCCGTTCGGCCACCAGCCACCAGCCTCTTCTCTGAAAGCAAAGCATACCACAGCTTCCCCTTCCCTGACATCTGAACCACCCCTTCCGCTGGCTTCAAAGTCGAAAAAGCTCCCGGTTGCATCATCGAGCACCGAGTGTAGAGAAGAAACGGCCGTGGTAGAATTGGCATTAGAATCTCGGTACCATATTCTCCAAGACGGTACTCAAGTTCCTCCTTGTCCTCTCATTCAATGCAAGCTCGAAAGACAGCGCTCTCCGCCATTTCAAAAATTGAACGACTGCTTAAACCCTAGCACTCTGCCGAGAACAAAGCGGCTGCTGAAAATGGAAGCGCCTGGCAATGAGACCTCAAAAATACTAGCAAATTTTTTTCCGCAGAGCGCAAGGATGGATTGAGAGCGATTTTTGGACACGAAGCTCAAAAACTTGGGATCTAAAACCCTCACAGACTCTTGCGGACTCCATCGCCGAAACTGAGTTGTGCGAAGGAATACGAGGAGCCTCCAAGAGGAGGATGCAGAATATCTAGGAAATTCGATGATCGACTGCTGCATAATCTCGGGTTTGATATGTCGGAACCGACTAGATTACTCTCGGGACTAGTTGATTGGGCGAATGAGATCGGCGGCGGCAACGAAAGACGACGCCTAGGGTTGAAGCGACGTGAGACTCACGTGACTCACCTTCGCATCAGCAAATATAGGGTTACCTGTCATCTTGTGATTGGTTCAGGGTGATGTATAACTCTTGAAGTTTTTGTATAGGGCAATGCCCGAGGAGGAGGGGATTGCGTGAAAAAATGGACCGACGAGGAGGGCGGAACCCGACGAGGAGGTGCATTTTTTCACGCAATCCCCGCCGACGAGGAGCCATTGCCCGACGTAAATCACGAACAGATGGATGAAAATTGGGCATGAGAAATCGAAGCCGGATGAGAAATCCGTAATGCCCGATTACGCAGGAAAACCCGCGTAATCGGGCATTACACTGCAGAACCACCCCGCAAAATGAACGAGAGGAATCCTGGGAGTGGTTTACGACATGGAAAATAATTTTAATCCTTAACTCTTATATGCTGTGACCCCCCATGATCAAGGTAGTCACCAAAATGCTTGGATTATTGAACCATTAGGTGTATTCTTTGAATCCCGATCTCGGGTGATGATTTTACTAATACGTCCGAAGGCAAATAACACCCGAGGGCTGGAGCGCCCGGAGGCGGGGGGAAGAAAACCCGAAGGCAGAATTGAGACAAGAGGCAAACACATCAAAGGCAGGGATGAGCCTAACTTAGGTGTATTCTTTGTTTCTATAGTGAATAGTCAAGCCATCCATTGGCCACTTTTTGGCCTTAGCATCGTTCAAAGGTTAAAGGATGTTGAGGCCAAAAATTGACCAATGGGTGATTTGAGTGTTCATTGCATAAACAAAGAATGTATCTATTGAGACAATAATTTTAGCATTTTGGTGACTACCTTAGTCATAGGAGCAATGTCCTTTAAGGATTAAGTAGAAACGTAACATCACATATTATATGATAAAACTTTCATCTATTCAGTATAGAATTCTATTGAAATTTGGTTGAATGGTAGCATTTTCTTCCTTAAAATTTTTATAGGTTTATAATATAATTTAATCATTTATTAAAATTTGGATATATTTAGCCTCAAAAGAATAATTGGTTCTCAATTCATTGCAAAGACACCCTAAAATTGCCTCATCTTTTGAATTTTTTAATATGATTGACAAAATGCATGAGACCTTCAATATGCTCAAATTGTATATATATTGACTACATATGATCATTTGAAATGTCCAAATTTTGATTTTGTAACAATTAAATCAAGATCTTAAATGCTTCAAATGATAGTCTAAGTCCATCTTGGTGTATAGTCAAAAATCTTGTAATTTTAGCCAATCACTTCAAATGCATGTTTACATAATTTATTTTGTATTGGAATATTAGCATTTTATAATTAAAAATATGAAATCAAATGTTTTGATTTAATCATGGACTCAAAAGCTCTAACTTTTGTTTATATATCAACTACAAAAAATTAAAAAATTCTTCACTTATATAAGATACAATTATATCAAAAAGTTGAGATTCATAAAAAAACTTTGACCTTTATATTTAGTTTTGTATCAAATGATAAAAACATCAAATCGTATTTGGGGGTTCATGAAGTGGAGAGTTAACCCAAGTCATTTGAATAATTCATTTTTCACGAATGAAAATTTAATTTTTAATTTTGCCACCACCCAAATATGATTGCATAGGCATGTAGGGTTAAAGTAGCTTGAGTATCATAGGACTTAAGAAGTTCTAAGACAAAAAAGAATAAACAACTGATAAGTGCATATTAACCCTAATAAGTACATTTACAGTAAAGTCTCCACATATTCTAAGGTTTCTATTAAGATTATGATATGCCTTTTATCATACTACTAAAATCATAACTCCCTCTGTAATGTCACAAATGCTACCATTAATAATAGGGGCTCCTGCTTGCTATGCTACGCATTCATTGTATCACATATTAGTAAAATTTTGATATATTTGAATAGAATGCATGATAATGATTTCAATAAGTCTTTGAAATAATTAATTTTAATATTTTGTAAAAATATTTTCAATCATGCATATATAAAATTAATATTTTTACACAATGTTATATTACAGAAATAGAGTAGTAGTTTGCAATTACCTCTGTAATATCACTTTTATAGCTTTTATGATTTCAAAATTCTATTGCTACTACCAAATGATTTGAGAAATTTATTCAATTGAAGCGATTTTGGATTTCACAACAATTAAGTTGTTCATGAAGTTTTTGAAATTTACAAGTTTTTCTTTTCAATTCACCAAGTTTTTGGGTTGCCATTGTTCGTAACAATTGAGTCAACTTTTTGAATGCATTACAATAAATGTGTATCTTGTACAGTATTCACCATTGCATATATTTCATTCATCATTCAATAAATTTCTATTGTACATTTCAATATATGCTTACTTATAAACAAAATTATACAAAGATTTTAGTCATTTTTATTTGAAGATTTATTGAAATTTTTCTTCTGCATTTTATCTAGTACATAAAAATTCTAATAAAATTCTAATGATGAATGCGTAGCATAGCAAGCGCCAACCGCTAGTATATGATAAAATTTGTAAAAAAACACCTAAATTATTTTCAAAGATATGCAAATTTTGTGATTTTGTGAATGAAAAATAGACAAATTCAATGTTATGAATCCTTACGATCTTTTACAAGCAACAAATATCTATTGCATATATAAGTGAAGTATATGTTTTTTAATTTTAATTTGTATACACACTTGAGTGTGTTTATTTCCTATATTTTTCTAATATTCTAATTTTGCCCCTTTTTTTTTTTGCTCATTTGGGCTTTTAATTCCTAAATATGTACTTACATTATCATGTTTATTTAATCCCTCTACGCTAAAGATTATTTTCTACTATGTTTAGGCAATAAATTACTAAATTTTGCATTAGACACTTTAAAATTCTTAATAAGCTCACTCTAGGCAATCAAAGTTCATCTGACTTTAAATAATTTTGTAGTGTTAACATTAGCACTAGTGTGCCTTGTGCCGTTGTTACAATCAAAATGAAAGTAAAAGTAATTTTTTAAGCCATAACAACTTTGAAATTCAATAACTTTTACATTGTATGTCCAAAGGCCACAACACAAACTACATGCACCCCTCCTTTCAAAGAGCTTTCCAACGGTACCAAGAACACAACCAATTGACATATAGCTCCAAAGATATATAATATAGCATAATTTAAGATCCAAAAATATTTCAAAAATCCATAACTTTCACACTATAGGTCCAAAAGCAAGGAAACAAAGCTCATTCACCCCTCTTTACAAAGACCTTTCCAGAGGTACCAAGAATATGACCAAAGGGCGTACAATCAAGAGATCTCATTATAACAAACAAACAAAACAAACAACCTAACTTAAGGTATGGATGTGTTGTTTGTCATTGCCACAGTCAAAATACAAGTAAAAGTCATTTCATGTTTTTTCAATTCAATAAATTTCATATTGTAGGTTCAAACGCCATTAAACAAAGCCCATGCACCCCTACTCGCATAGAGTTTTCTAATGGTACCAAGACCGTGACTGGGAGATCTCATTGTAATAAACCAACAATATCACAAAATTAAGCAAATAGATTAACTTAAGATATGGATGTGATGATTTGTAATTAAAGCTTTGTAATCTTAATTTTCAACAATACTAGTGTACCCTATATTGTTGCCACAACAAAAATAAAAATAAAAATAAAATTTTAATTCATAAAAAATTCAAAATTCAAAATCTTTTCAATTGTGAGTTGGAACACCATAAAACAATGTCCATGCACCCCTCTTCGCAAAGAGCTTTCCGACAATACCAAGAATGTAGCCAGGGGATGTAAGGTCTTAAGGGTCTCATTGTAACAAACAAACAAAACAACCTAACTTAATACATGTGCCCAATATTCTTTTTTTCACCATAAAATTTGTTTGTATTTAAAAAATAATGATTTTCCTAAAATTTTGGCATTTATTTTTTAGAATTATTTTTTACCTAGTACCCTGCCGAACAACTATGGTAATGACTACTAAGTGTTTTTTTACATACTCAAATATCAAAGTTTATTAATCAATTGTATAAAGGCTAAATTTACATGAAACTAGGTATTTGTCTTAAGGATTATTGTCAAAGTTGTTTAGGGAGGGATAAAAATGGTTACTTGAGAAATTTGACATTACGCTATTGATTATAGCAACATGTTCCATAATCATGTGGAAATTTTAAATTAATTGAATTATTTTTAATATTAATATCCAATTATTTCACTTATATATAATTGAAGGCTATTCACAGATATTATATATTTTCAAGCTTATCTATATTTATATAAGATATTTTTTTCTTTATTTCATGATTTATTTTACTATAATTTTTTACATTAAAAAACTACCAATAATATTGTAGTTGGTTTAATATCCATAAAATATTTTATATATATATATATATATATATATATATATATATATATATATATATATATATATAATTATTTTAACAATATTATATAAAAAAGACAACGACAACAAAATAGTTTTGTAGATTATATATTACTAGCTAGCTTTCAATTTTTCTAATAATAGAATATAGAATTATAATTTATTATTTGCATAATAAAAAGATTTTTCATGATAAATTATACCAAATTTATTAATTTATATTTTTAAAATTCAATTCATTCATTAATAGTCTAATTAAAATATTTTTAATGATTAGAAATATTATAATATTACAAATAGAAAATAAAAAACAATTATTTTTCTTTATAGAGATAAAAAATCAATATGTATATTAACCCTTTGAAGATCACGTGTTTTAATTCTATGACAATAAATGAATGCCATAATGTTCTAGGCATATAAAATTTTGTTTTCTTCTATTTGAATTTTTAGCAATTCTTGTGTTAGTTCTCAAACATTTGTTTGGTGTAGGTTTTTAAGAACAATTCTTTGCAAATCTACTATATACCCAAGCTTGATAGTTTTTTTGGATCTTGCAAACTTATCATTTTGATTGTTTGTAGTTAATTATATGGTTCTAAATTGTAAGGGCTTTTATTGAAAGGTTTTCAAGAAAGTTTTTATTATTTGATGATCATAAACATGTGTAGCACAGTTTTTAAAAGAACAAATGAACAAATGCTTGAGGGACAAGTTAGCTTAGAAGGCTTCAAGGATAGTCCTCTTAAATTTTTTTGACATTTTTGTTGAAAGAGCTTATGGAGTTAGGAGACATTGAAAAATTACAAGTTCTAAATTAAAATAAAATAAAAATCCCAGTTCTATGACCATTACATACTTTCAAAGACTTTATTGTCAGTGATAAAAAACTTATGAGTCAATACAAGATTAATAATAAACAAAATTATTCTTCTATGACACTTTGCCACTCGCTATATATAGTGATTGGAAACTTTGTGAGCATTTCAATCCTTAAAATTTTATATAAATTAGAAAAGTAGGTAATAAATGTTCCCTTGTACCTTTTCAATACAAAATGTGGTGTGACAAACAAATAACAAGACAAGAAGGTAGTGAAGTGCTAGGAAAATAAATAAAATATTCATTAAATAAAATATTCATAATATAATTTTTTTATACATTCTATGAAATTTCACCACTTAAATGTAATTTAGGAATTCTCTCTCAATTTTCATTTATGATCTTAAGACAAGAATGTATTTGAACAACTTGTGGATTGATAACTTGCATAAACTAGTATCCTTTTAGTTCAACAAATACAAATATATTAAACTAAAAAATAATTTTCTAGTTTATTGGTATTGAAATATATTTAAATTGTAGCCTTAAATCACTTTTTCTTCTTCTTTTGTAACTATTCTTTAAGTTTTAATAGTTTTATTAAACTAAATTTAGCGTTGATTGTAATATTGTATAAGGTAGGAGGCTCTGAAAGCGAGCGGGCATTTAGAATTGCTCATGTAGACTCGCCTAAAATGGACATAAGGTGGTCTTTAAATGGATCTTCTGTAGTCATTGAATGGATCGGTAAAAGAAATATTATTTATTGCAAGAGCCAATCATTCTCTTTGTTTTCCCATTTCTCTTTTGAAACTGCATCTGAACGGTTTATGGAAGACCTAGGGTCATAAATAGGGACCTATGACTCATTACGTTTGAAAATTCATAAGTAATTCAAAAATGCTTCAAAAAATACGAAACGACTTGTGTTACGATCACAATCTATTTTTCTTTGTCTGAAAAATGAGCTAATAATAATCTCGTACAAGAAACCACATGAAAAAGGCAGACCAGCCCTTAGATGCTCGCTTTCAGAGCCTCCTACCTTAGTATATAAATTGATTGCTCTTCCCTCGTTCCTCAACACAGTACTTCCACATAATTTCTAAATCAAACCAACTGCCAGTGTCACCGATTTGAATCTAGGTTCGGCGCCAGTAGCTTCGTATTTAGGTTCGTCGGACCAGGGCTCTAGGTTTGGAAGTCCGTCACCTTCCTTCTATAACCACTGCTTGTGCAGACTTCCACTCCAAACGATCTCTTGCAGGGGTTCTGGGTTTACGAATGTAGAGACATTGCATTTCACTTTGTCTTGCGACCGATTGCGCCTCGCCTGTGGTATGGGGGAAAAATTGCTGTCGAGTAACGGGGATCAGCACCCTGTCGCTCGTCATCTGCCGGGTCGCTACGGAGGCGCGTGGGGTGTCGCGTCGGTGTTGGTCATCGTCGTGGGCTGGCTGTTTCTGCTCGGATCGGTTCTGTTGCCGGGGAACGAGGGTTTTCTCTTCGTGGGAATCGGTCTTTGCTGCTGCGGATTTCTCATTGAGTTTTTCCTCCGCTCGTCACCCATGAAAGCCGATTAAAATTTGGAGCGTCTTTTGAGGAGGGGTCGGGGAAGAGGTTGTCAAGATTTTTTCCGTGATCTAGGGTTTTGGGGAGCCGATTTCGTTGTAAGGGGAGTTAGTGTTCGGTGCTGGAGTTTGGAGTTGGTTAGGGTTTGGTGGAGTCGGTTTCGACGGGAGGGTTTATGAAGGGTTTAATTACTGTCGGGCGCAATTGCTGGAAGTAGACGGGTACGGGGTGCTATTGCTTTTAGTTGGAGATTTGTGAGAGAGGCTCTCAAGTAATGGCGTCTCAAATGGGAGTATCGCGCGCACCTGACGAGGATGATGAGGATGACGACGTTGGGGACTTGTTAGACGCGGAGTTCTTGGAGCACATGGAGGCTCTGAAACAAGCTTGCCAGATGTTACCCGGCGCTGAGGTAAGGCTCAAGAGCACCTCAACCCTTGCAGCATCCAAGTTTGAAGAGGAAGGGTATGAGGAGGATGGAGAGGATGATGATGATGACGATGCTCTCCTTTTGTCGATTGAGCGTAAATTTTTTGGGAAAGGTGGTTTGGTATCAGGGCCCGCTCGATCAAAAGCAGCAGCTCCTGCCAAGGAAAGTGTTAACCCGAAAGAGCGTCCTGTAGTTGCTAAGAATGGTGGTATCAGAGATACGGCGATCGGGAAGCATTCATTGGCACCGCTAACCAGTGACGTTGTTGAGCCCTCGAGATGTACTGACTCGTCTGACGACGAGGACGATGATCTTTTGAGGTCGGTGAAAGACTGCTGCGGGGCTCTTGATCTCGTCAAGGCATCTAAGAACGTGAAGACCGGCCTCCTGAACGATTCAGACAGAGCGGATCTGGAAAGAGGCTTCTCCGCTGAGGGAAGAGTACCAGCCTTTCTAGCCTCCGGTGTCGTGCCTGCCAGGGATGATGAGGACAAGGACAAGTTAGGGTTTGTAAATGTGGAGGATGATGTCTGTGATGACTACCAGGCGAATTCCAGGTTCGAAGATGTTGGACGAAGCTCAGCTCACGGCGTCAATGAGCTACAGAGTTTCCTTCCTGCTCAGCTTGGTGATGAGGAGTTTGACGAAAATCCATTGCCTCTGGCTGTCCATGACCCCAATTCGGCATTCCATGGTGCCAAGGCTAAAGTGCCGGAGAATGTGCAGGCAGTCACCGAAGCGTTGTTGAAGAATAGGCTTTGTCAGCAAACTCTCAGGGAGCTTCTTCAGCAAGTGGAGCTGAAGTTGCATGAAAATAAGGAAATGCAGAGACGTGCGGTATCTTTGGTGGAGTACCAGAAGGCCTGCACTCGCAAATTCTGTGGTTTTACGGAGGTAGTGAACCGGTCTGTGGAGCTGATTGCAACGAAGCCGGTTTGTAAGAAAAAACCCGGAGAGTTCAAGGTCAAGGGCCCTCCGGAGAACCCAGACGTCGAAGTATACAGAAAGCTTCAGAGCCAGCTTCCAGCCGAGTTTAACGTCAAGAAATGGACTAATAAGGAAACGCAAGCGCTGGTAAAGGGTGTCCGCCAACAATTGCAGGAGATTCGTCTCCGAGCGATGATGGAGGACTGGGAGTCGGATGAGGAAGGTCAGGATTTTGATGAGCAGATGAGGAGTATTGGAGAGAGCGAGGAAGAGCTGAAGAAGGGTTTGCCATCTGTTGATTGGAGCGAGGTGGCAAGAATCTATGTCAGTGGCCGGTCACAGTGGGAATGCAAACTGCAGTGGGAGAACAACAAAGATCCTATGCTGAACAATAAACCTTGGACTAAAGTTGAGGATAAGAAACTGCTGTCTATTGTACAAGCGCACGACATGGTGGAGTGGGCCGCAATTGCTGACGAGCTGGGCACACAAAGAACGCCAGCGCAGTGTGCCATTCGGTTTCAGCGCAGTCTGAACGCGTCGATTTTGCGCAGTGCCTGGACTCCTGAAGAGGATGATCAACTCCAGGCGGCAGTGGAGAAATTTGGAGAAAAAGATTGGCAGTCTGTCGCCGCCTGCATAGAAGGCCGTCTAGGTTCGCAGTGCATGTCAAGGTGGACGAAGGTGTTGCATCCAGACCGTCATCGGCGAGGTCGTTGGCTTGCCGAGGAAGACACTCGATTGCAGTGGGCCGTTTCTGTGTATGGGCCTCGAGGTTGGAAGAACATTGCTGCTCATGTTCCAGGGCGTTCGGACGTGCAATGCCGGGAGCGCTGGTGCAATGTGCTGGACCCTTCTGTGAAAATCGACGATTGGAGTGCAGAGGAGGACGCTAAGTTAGAGGACCTCGTTGTCAAGTATGGGCGTCATCGTTGGGCTGCAGTGGGAGCTGAGCTAGGCCGGACAGACAATCAATGCTTCCGGCATTGGAAACTTCTTCACTCGGAGCATAAAATATCTTTCAAGAAGGATATGGTTATTCGTCGAGCTGCTTTTGCAACTAATTTTGTAGGTCGAGAGAAAGAGCGACCAGATCTTGGGTTCCAGGATTTCCTCCCTCCTCCGGGGATTGGGGAGAAAGTTAACAGCCGTCCTTTGCTGCTGAAGAGCTCAGATGTCGGTCCTAAACCGGTGAAGAGGGCTCCTAAGAAGAGAAAGACACCAGGGCTCCCTTCCGAGGAGAATGGAAACCTTCTGTCGGAGAAGGAACTTGTCTCGGCAGATGGTAGCAGTGAAGTGCCCCTCAATAGCTCCAACGGTTCAATTAGGAGATTAACATCTAAGAATGGAGAGAGAGTGAGAAAGAAGAGAAAATTACTAGTAGCTGACGAGAGTGTGCAAGTCGAGGAGGGAGCACAGACTGTTGAAGTGGCTTCTTCGAATGGTAGCCAGGAAGGGGGGCTTCACAATTCACAGGACTCCAGACGAAGGGTAGCTCCTAAGCGACCGGTGAAGGCGCCAAAGGCCCCGCTAAAGTCGAAGACACTAGAACTTGCTTCAGAGGTTATTGACAACCGTTCAAATGCGAAGGAAGCACAGAGTTTTGAAGTTGCCTCTGCTGATGGTAGCAATGAAGTGAGCAATGTTTCTAAGGGTCGAAGGACGAAACGAGCGTCCCAGCCAAGTGAGAGGGCCTCCAAGAAAAGAAAAACACTGGAGCTTGCTTCAGTAGTGACTGAAAACCGTGGCGATACTGCCCTGATAACCAGGGACGAGAAGGATGCAGAGTGGATTGTTTACACGAGGCGGAAGAGTCGTGTTTCCAACTCCGGTAAGGCATCTCTTGAAAACTCCGGAACTTCCGATCTGACCACAGCAGGGATTGAAATGTCAAGGGGATGATGGAACATGGGGCGCCATTGGTTTTCCTGCTAAAGAGAGAGAGAAAGGGATTAATGCTTCCCGATTTTCGACATAGGGAAGCATCGGACTAGGTCATTGTTGTTTCTAGTTGGCACGTTAGTGATACCGTTCATGCATGCGGTGTCTGTTATCTGTTGTCATTAGAATGTCATCAAAATGATGTATAGGTCCGTCACGAGTGATGAATCGAGAGTCACGAGTGACAGTCCAGAGGCATAGTTTCATTATTAGGTTCAGAAGAAAGAAACAAAAATACTTTGCATACCAAATAGGTCTATTTTGTCTATTTTGTCGAAAGAAACTTGAATAGAGAGCATTTTTTTTTGGCCCAGAGCTGAATTCACTTCATTGGTGCACACTTAAGTGGCCGCCTGAAGGTGTAAAACACAATTTTTTTTATCATTGCAGGATTCTTGCATTCTCAGCTACTGTGTATATCAGAATTTACCAATGTTCAATTCCTTCATGTTTATGTCAATTCCTTTTATTGTGACACTTTCTGTATTTGCTCATGCTGGGATGTTCTCTTGATATGTCTGCCGTCATATTATATTTCGACTGTCATCTAGGTACTGGGTATTCTAGAATCTAGTTAGGCCATCTAGTGCCTCTGAAATGGCGTTTTTTGAGCTAATCAACATTGTGATACTGTAACAGATCTGAAATATTTCATCTTGTTCATTTATCCCATGCATGATTGTATCTCAGGCGGCCAGAATGTTGACCACGTTGTTTTTCACGAGTTCAACGTAGAAGGGTCATCACATGCATTTTCATCACAATTTGATAGCACAATGGATAAATTGTCGTCCTCTCATCTTCGATAAACAGGCAATGTAACGTAACTTAGAAGACCATTGGAATGCTGTATGAGCTTTTTAGTTTCATGAGGTTGCGCCATTCTCTGTTTCTGTGACATTGCACAGTAATTTTCTTAATTGCTCCAAATGATAAATAGGGTGGTTAGAAACTGGAAGTGTCTTTGGGATTCATGCAAAGAAATGTATTGTATTTGCTGTCATGAAGAAACGAATTGGTAAAGAAGACCATTGCAACCACATTTACACAGGAAGGATGCTGCGGACAAGAAGTGTCCGATGAATGACAGAATTCTCGAGTGTCGGACAGAACTACAACTATTCATCCTTGGAATTTTTTGTGGAAAGTGGAGAACATATAGCTTGACTTCCAATGAGTACTTTTGGATTTTTTTTATTCCAATGATTTTCACAGTTACACAATGCATGATCTCCAGGGGCACCCCCTGCATTGCTTCAGGGTTACTCTTTTCCAAATGTTGTAAGAGATACTAATTTATCAAAGTTATGGTATTTTGAATTAGTATAATATAGGTTGTAATATTATTTTATAGGACTACTTTTCACAAAAATAAAATTTATAGCTAATACTAATTTCACATCCTCACTAGTAGGACAAACCAATTCACTTCTTCACTTTTGATGTTTGTTTGATATTAGGGGTAGTTTACACCTTCATTGCACATCCATTTGCACACCCAATTTCTAAAGAATGGTGATGTGCCAATTCCCCTTTCATTTCTTGTTGATTGAATATACTTTTGCTGCTAAATCTTGTCAACTTTGATTAATCTTCTCCAGAGAAAAAAAATGGGTGCGCTTAAGATTTTGTACAAGAAGTATATTTTGCTTTGGAACATTTATTTGCCTTGCTTATAGCGTTTTTTTGTTTTTTTGTTGTGTCAATGCCTACATTTTGTGCTTCATCTTGAGTTTCAACTTGTATGTTATGCGCCCCAATCTTACATTTGGCATTGGTTGTGCATTTTGCGCTTGTAAATCTTGTTGTACGTTCTCCACTCTCATTCCTCAAACAATGGAAAAGGGATGTCACACCTTCTTCACCTATAACTACTCTCTTTCAGTTTTTGTTTTTTCTCACCAACTTCTCATTCTTCAAAGAAATTTGTTTTGTGAAGGTGTGACTAATGTTCCTTGATTGTGCAATATTGGTGTAAGACAGAGAACTTTTGCTTCCCCTTGAATTGAGACTCCTTGCATTGTTGTAGAAAATCTTAAATTCAAGCTTGCCCACAAATCATGGACAATTTACAATAATTATTTTTATTGAGGGACCCAAACCCTCTCTAATTTAGTCTAAAATGTTATCTACGGATTATCCTCTTGAATTTTTAGTATCAGGGTAATTGCATTATAATCTTCACCTTCTTTATAACATGGAGCTATTTGTTTAATGATATTATAATTCAATTATGCACCCTCACTAACAATTATGCTTCTACCAACCTCACATGAATCTACATACGGAGTATATTTCGAAAGGGACCTTACTGTGCGCAGTAAAATGGTAAGACCAGTAATAACTAACTTCACAGTAACAACTCTTAGCCAAACCGCTGCTGCCGCGTGTAACTGGATCTATGAATTCATTCATTCATTCAAACCAACGAATTCATTCATTCACCATCCATGAAGTCGGTGTTCTCGGAGAGCACAAGAAAGAGACGCAGAGGCCAAACCCTAGCTCTACGTCTTGTCTGTATTGCGCCTCACGCCTTCGCCATCGCCATTTTCGCCGCTTATAACGAACTTGCTTCGTCTCCACTGACTGCGTGGCGTTATAGAATCTTGTTTCCATCCTGTCGACTCCGGAATTCTCTTTTTCTGAGAGTAAATTGTGTTTGGTTTTGTGTTCGCTAGGTCTCTGGTTGCCATCTTCAGGTGTGGTCTCGTTTTGCGGTGATCCTGTGACGTCTTTTGTAGTTTAGGTTGCGTTTATTTGCATTGATAGTTTTTTTTGAAGTTGGAGGTGTTCGTTTGGTGTGTGTTCTCTTCTCACGGCGAGTTTTGCGATTTCCAGTGGCATCTAGGGTTTTTAATCCTTGTGAATTTTTCTTTTGAGGGCGAAGAGCTGTTCTCAGTCCCTGTTTCGGTTCGAGTATTGTGGGTCGCTTACCTGGCCAAGCACCATGGATGATGATTGGGGTATGTGCCTCTTCTTTTGTGAAGATTGCAAGTGGCCTTGTAATCTGGAAGCTTTGAGTGTGCAATGTTTCTCTGTTGTTGTTTCGGAAATCGGTGATTCATATTTTGTGTGTTTGCCATTTACAGATGCCGATGATTTTACTCCCTTGCCTCCCGTGTTGGCGAAGGACGAAGCAAAGGTTAAGAGTCAATGGGACGATGAAGACTTAGAGGAGGAAGCGAAGGAAGAGGAGAAACTTAAGCTTGTGCGTTATTAAATGCTCAAATTCTGAAGTTTGAATGGGTTTGGGAATGATCGTTAGAGGAATTAGTGGGTCTGTTTGATGAGAGTTCTACGGAGATTTCAAGGTGTTTTTTGACATGAAATATGATATCCAGCGTATTTATCAGTTGTATTGGCCCAATGTAATATAGGGCAAGACTGTGGGGTCTGACACTGAGACACTGCAGGCGCCCAAACCCAAGGTAGAGAAAAAGAAGAAAGAGACCAAGAAGGCTTCTGGCGATGAGGTGCTTTCTGATCCATTGGCGGAGAAACTGCGTCAACAAAGGTATATCTTACCCAGCGATTCGTGTCCTAGTATTTAGGGTTTTACAAGATGCCAGTATGAATAGAGCTTCTGTTCGAGGTTTTCGGAAGATAGGGCCCTTTGAAACTGGTGCTATCTTTCAGAATTTCGCTGATCAGAGTGTTATGAATGCTTGATTGTCTGCGAGATCAGTAGTCAAAGGTTTCAATGTCATGAAATAGTGCGCTCATCTGTTTTAACACTTTGAAATATGTACAATCATTATTATTTTTAATGTTACTGGTTGTTCTGTCCGTTAACCAGTATAGAACGATTTTCCTTAGTCGAGGCGCCCTAACTAGAATCGTTGCACCTACAGACAGAAGCGATGGCTTCAAGTCGATCATGGGTGTGTATGAATGAATCGTGCGTGACCTGGTTATTCTGAATTTGTATATGACAGACTGGTTGAGGAAGCCGATTATCAACATACGACGGAACTTTTCGGAGGCAAAGCCAGTGCAAGTGCAGATCGCACTTTAGAGGATTTTATCCCCAAGTCTGAAAACGATTTTCTGGAGTATGCCGAACTACTTTCTCAAAAAATAAGACCATTCGAGGTATGTAATCTACAGTCCTATGTTTTCATGGGACTCATGTCACTTTTTTTATTTCATGCAATTTTTGAGGCATTTATATATGCCTTGTGAGAGCTTACTTTTGTGAGCTCGTTGCTCGGATGTGTCAGAGTTTCCATTTAGCTGGCTGTTTGAAAGAAGTTAACTGACTTCAAAATATTCTATGGTGAATGATCATTTGCATGACCCGGCGTTTGAGCCCACTCAGATGTTCGCAATGCTTTGTGCTGAATATCTAATGATTGGACTTTGTACAATTTATGTTCTGCAGAAAAGTTTTCATTACATGACTCTTCTCAGGGCATTGATGCGACATTCGGTTGCAAGCTTAAACGCCGCTTCTGCTAAGGAGGTTGCGTCAAGTTTGACTGTCATTGCTAATGAGAAGTTGAAAGCCGAGAGGGACGCTACTGCAGGAAAGAAAAAGACAGGTATCTAGATTTCTATCATGCTTATCTCTCTATGAATGTGAAGTTGACTTTCGATGAGTCGGAAGTCCCGTTTCTTAGAGACAATGAATCTCGATCGTATATCTTATTATGTTAGGCTTGTGTTTCAATAGTTTAGTTTCGCTTAGGTGGCTGATTGTGTGTAGCTCAATCTAAGTCCAAATAGCACTTCAATTTTTACTCAAATTTACAGCTTCAATTTCTGGGTATTGCAGGTGCAAAGAAAAAACAGCTTATTGTTGACAAGCCAGATGATGATGGACTGGGTGGTGTTTCTTATGATGCAGTAGATGACTACGATTTCATGTAATAGAAACAGTGACCTCCTATTAGGCTGTTTGGATACAGTGTCTTATTGACCGAGTCTTGTTGAGTGGTGCGACTAGTTGCGTGCATTATTCGCTACAAGCACGTGACTGTAAGGTAGTCTTATCGTCCTGAAGCATTTTTGGTATCGCACTGCAGAGGGTATGTTTTTGGCTGTCAATCTGAAACCTAGGTATTGTCCTATATTCTCAATGGCTTTTTCTTGCCATTAAGGTCAAGGAGCTACCTCCTGTTTGTCTCAAGCGAATTGGTCAAGGCGATTGAGAATTTGTTCTGTTTATGAATGGTTGTTCTCAGTTGCTGGCATTTGTGACATTTCTCTCTTGTAAGCATGTCATGGTTGACAAATTGAATTCAATATTCCACCTTATTGTAAGATTTTAAGTCTCCTTTTGCTGGACGACAATAGTCCAACGGTGTTTCTTTTCACAGTATTTTATCATGGATAGAATTTGAGTAGGCTTTTGACAGACCTCCGGCAGTGAAACGTAAAAATTGTGAACAGAAATAAGTGCCTTTCTATCAATGTGATGCATATGCAAATTTCATCCACTTTTTTTTGCTTATGGTACCCAAAAGATGCATTGTTTGCTGTGTTGGATCCTATACCTTGTTTAAATTAGAACGTTGTATTAGTTTTTTTAGAAACGTAACAATAGTTTACCCTTCAAATTCTCAATGTCCTTCACTTTCCCAAATTTGGAAAAATACATGAGTTTGTAACAACTTCAAGAAGTCTGTCGTACTTGCAAACTTCATTCGGGAGGAAAATGCTAAGAAAATGCAAATACTTACGGAGTACTATTTATTCAATAAAAATCAGAAGACTTGAATTCATATGTGGAAAGAGTTTACATTACCCCCAATGTAGGAGGGAAATTTCTTCCAAATGCTTCTTTGGCTACAATTAGGTGGATCCTTGGAAGTTTATGTAATTTGTGAATTACATTTAATTTGCTTTTGTTTTATAAAATCCAAATTTATTTTTATAATTTAGAAAAAAATTCAATAGTGGAGACATATCTAGTACAAATTAATTGATTGAGATTATTAGTGATTTATACATACAAATCCTAGAATTTTAGTAACATATAAATTAGGTAGAATCCAATACCTTTAAATGCTGAAGTGTTGAAACCAAGTGTGCATGATTTGGGGTGCAATTGAACTTAAAATGTATATATATATGGTTTGTAATGCAATAGTTCTTTGAACATGATTAGTTGATTATAAGGTGCTTAGACCAATTGGACTAAGCTTTTGAAAAGTCTTTTGGTTTAATAGGCAACTTGATGAAAATTGAATGACAATGCTACTATTTGAGACAGTATGAAAACATTAGAAACCACATTATATTGATTCTATCTAAAGTAATGTAAACTACCATATTAATATGTCTTGCAAATTTGCATAACTCCCAAATTATTATAAGTTATTTCTATTACTATATGGTGCATTAACTAGATGACTTAACTTGATAGATAATTAATTTTCAAATTTCCATTACTCATCCATGTTATCAATATGAAAACCTCAATTCTAATAATTAACCATCCATAGATGATACAAGCTAATAATAAAAACAACTTAAAGAACAAGCAATTATTTTTCCCACATGTTCTTCATTAAATTCATTTGAAGAGTCCTTGTCACAACTATTGAACCATATCTATCCAAAATTGAAGAACACTTGAATCACAAATTGTATAGTGAAACCACTCATAACCGATCAAATAAGCAACTGTAGACATGGAGTAGTGCAAGGCAAAGCAAATATTTCCAGAGGTGCACAAATAGAAATGATGAGGCTTGCCAAAAATTTGATAATTTTATCACTTGCATTGAGATTACTATGAATTTTGGAAGCCAAAAGTTGGTCTCAACCCATGTCCAATATGTAGTCTTCCAATTCCGATCATTCAAGAACTACTTTCCCACTCACTACTTCAGGCATGTGTCATGACCTTACTAGTCCCAACCTTGGTCCCAACCTAAAAAGAAGAAAAAAACAAACACTCCAAGCTTCTGTTTGGAAATCTGTTCCAGCCTTGGTTGGAAATAACTACAATTGGAATACCGGAAGCGACTTTCTAAATGTCTGTTTCGTCATCTTCCTCGCCAATCACGTTGTCGGCAGACTGAAGCCTAGTCAGTCGAAATTCTTTTCTTGATGTAAGCTCATCAAGCTTGTGGTATGACTGGCCACTCAGCAACTCGTGTTAAAGAAAAATGCATTCTTACAGCATCGTTACAACTATCTAAGCTACTCAATGTTCCAATTCAAGGCCTGGCCAGCCCACATTGGCACAACAGCACCTGGCCCAAACCCATACTCTGTAGGCACATGCCAACTTTTTCTGATCAAGGTCGTTGTATTGGAGTTTCTCGGCAGTCCATAAAAGTCAGGTCCATTCAAGCTCGTAAATCCCTCCAATTTGTCCAGAGCACCTGCCTGAAAATATCAATTAGCAGCGAAAACACAAAGTCATTTTCTGACCCTGCAAGATTAAGGTTCAGTACTCCTCACATTAACCACAATTAACTCCCTACATAAGACGTCACTGGGAATTGCTGTCATTGGGCACTGAACTACAAGTACGAGGATAACAAAAGTTGTCCTAGCAAAGAATCAAACACATCAATTGTTATTATAATATCTAGTTCTAATATCATTGCTATTTAAATATATAATATCTCATGTGAAAAAGTCGCACCGAAGACACGAGGGTTACGAAAATTGGAATATCGACGCTAAGTTATAACGACTTAATCCCGAAAGAGTCCGAATGGTCAGAAGGGTCCGCTTAAATATCTGAAGGATTAAGCAATAAATCTCACCCAGAGTTTGTTCTTTCTCTGATCAAGATGCCATATCAACATACTAATAAAGATGTGGCACAAAGTTCATGGAATATTGCTGCCAGGAGGTAATTAGGTACCTGTTCAAATGCTTCTGCGTACAGAGGCAGAGCAATGGGAGCGCTGAATATGCCTGCACACCCACACGATGCCTCTTTGGCGTGCCTCTCATGGGGAGCACTATCAGTTCCCAGAAAGAAACGTTTGCTCCCGCTGGTGACTGCCGCAACTAAGGCTCTTCCTGCAGTCCCATATATCCTTCAACAACTAGGAACTAAACCTTTGCTAATCATACCTCTGTCTGGAACCTCAGATCTAGACGTATCCTAGTTTTCGGAGCTTATGCACTTGAAAGTCACAATTTTGGTGCTCTAAAACAAGTCAGTTTAACGAATAGAATGGGGAGGTAATATGTATAACTCTTAGAAATTGATGGCATAGAGAATATTGAAGGTAGTGAGATCACTCACTGTGAGTCTCGCGCTTCAGCACTGGGAGGCAGTAATTGTGGGGTTGAAGTCCTCCTTGAAATAGTGCATTCCTATTCATCAAAAGATGTTGTGGTGTGACTGTTGCTGCAACCATGCCTGTCACAAGGATAACACGAGGCTTAATACGTGCCAAATTTTCAAAAGTGGTGACAGCAAGCTATTTTCCAGGAGCTTAATAACTTACTAACGATGGATTTGATCAACGCCATTGGAAACCTTTCCTACTCCACAAAAATCTTTTAAGACAAGAATACCTCTCGACACATATGCACGATAAAAGCTATAACCAATAGAAGTTGGCTGTTCTTTTTCAAGAATTTGGAATAATGGTGGATGATTTCCCTCCGACAGTGTTGAAAAGGTACCATCAGTATTAGACGCAACAAATGCAACTGCGTCTTCAGTTGTGATGTGTTCCATTACAATCTTCAGTTTCGGAAGTTTCTGTCTGAGGGGGGTGAGTACAGTCTCGATGAACACTTTCTCTCGGTCAAAGATGTCCACTGTTTGATCTGCGACTTCTCCATGAACCTACAACATTACACCCATTTATCAACTTATTTACTTATTAGCAAAGTACGAAACAAAAGCCCTTGGGGTACAACGTCAAACTACAATAACCCTATTAATCTAATAAATTTGGCGAATCAGCTTCATCATATTCAAAAGACTAACAAAAGGGAATGAGTGCTGCTAAGGTGATACAATCCCCTAGACTGATCACATATGGTATATTCTCTTCTTAGATCATACACATTCTTCTTCAGTCACATTGATTCTAGCACAATCCATCGGTTTAAAACTAACGGAATGCACAATAAAACATCTTCCGCAATGGCCAGGCTTGAGAAGAACAAGACAAGGAAGTTACCAGAAGAGGTAAGCCCTGTTCCACCATCTCTTCAAGCACAGGCATGCACTTTCCAAACAAGTCAGTGACACCTGCTTGTGAGTTTGTTGTGGCTCCTGCTGGATATAATTTGACAGCTTTCACCAGCCCACTTTCGCCTGTCAAGGCACCCCCCTGCAACGCCCTCAACAAAGGCACTTGTGTTCTCCGACTCTTACGGACACATTTTCCAACTCTTGATATCAATTCTTACTCTTCCTTCATATCTTACAACAACAACAACAACAACAAAAATGACTGCGATTAGACCCTAAGTGCCAAAATGGGCATATTCTGTAACAGTTTTGCGTAGGTGATATGAAGACTCACTGTCGTTCAATCTTATTTACTTTTTGACCAACACATGCAGTGCTCTTTATAAATTCTAGCGATAAAATATTTAACGACACCTAACTTGTATTTTTCACAAGATAATCAATCAAACTTGTCACTCAAAAACCATAAAACCTCAATCCTTTAGGGGTTTAGGGTACGTCGATCGAAGCTACGGAGATCATAAAAAGATCGGAAATCTGTGGCACTTACTTGCATCCTTGATATCTTTCCTGGTGGTCACATCTGTCAAGTACAGAGTCATCAAGGGCTCGAATTCGACATTAGAAGGCAAAGCCTTGATGATGCGATCCCTATATGCCAATGCTGCTGGAAGATCAGTCACGGGCGGTTTCAAGTTGGGCATGATGATAGCTCTCCTGAAAACACCTGCACTGAGGAATAAAGTCACCAAAACAGAATTTAGAATCCTGTAAAAATTTACAAAAGATATGCAACCATTCCCTTCCTCTGTGCACTAACTGCACAGCAACCACACAGCAACCACGCATAATGTTTACAAGAAATTTGAGTTCACATTGTAAGAAGGTAGTTCCCTTCGTCTCTTTATCCACAAAGAAATCGATTCTAGAATTGCATCGATTCTTTATCGTCTGACCTACTTTTAATTACACTTTAGGATAGGGACCAGAACTATGTGCAGTGAAGTGGAAGCACTTACTTTAATTGACAAGATATACATGATTCTCGAAAATGATTTTTCTCATGCAAGGTGAAAGACTCAATTGTAAGAAGTCAAAATCATTTCACATAACTTTGAATCATTTTTAAAACTAGGAGTGTGCGGTCAATGCCGTGTTTTCTATACCTTAAAGGAGCAACCGCAGTGAGCCCCTCGCCATCGCGAAGATGCAGAT
The DNA here is from genome assembly GCA_951230915.1 of Antitrichia curtipendula. NCBI lineage: Eukaryota > Viridiplantae > Streptophyta > Bryopsida > Hypnales > Leucodontaceae > Antitrichia > Antitrichia curtipendula. The sequence goes on from OX579634.1 coordinate 43,122,014, forward strand.
GCCAGTCATCGGGTTGCACAATCGTAAGGCGCTGGATGGATCCATCGCGGTGACGCCTGCCTTCTTCTTCTAAAACGTGGGAAGTTGCAGTCGCATTCGTGACCAGAAAGCGATTCTTCCCCGATTTCTGAAAGAAATGCTCAGACGGCACAGCGGCGAAAGATGTCACCAGAGTTCGGGGTTTCAACATCGCAGCAACCATAGTGCACTGCCAGGGTTATTAGAAAAAGCGTGAATGGATGGTTGCACTAGAATTTCGTCTCCAGCATTTTCAAAATGCAAAGAAGAATCAGTTTCAAGGAACGCTTTTTAAACCCTAAAACCTAAAACCCTCCTGCAAGTTCTACCTTGGGTTTGGGCGCCTGCAGTGTCTCAGTGTCAGACCCCAGAATCTTGCCCTATATTCCTATATTACATTGGGCCAATACAACTGATAAATACGCCAGATATCATAACCGGTGGTTGACTTTTCAACACTAACGTGGCACCATCCCATTGGCAACCCATCACCATTGCCATTACAAGTTGCAACTCATAACCTTCTTTCCTTTCAAATTGTTTCCTACACCCTTGGATCATGAAGATCAAAGGTTGTGTGAATGAAAAATGTACCACCGATTATGTATGATAACCTATTCGCCGCTAGCGCGGCTCATTGGTTATCTAATACATAATCGGTGGTTGACTTTTTAACGCTAACGTGGCACCATCCCATTGGCAACCCATCACCATTACAAATTGCCACTCACAACCAAGGCTTTTTTTTTGGACTTGTGTCCTCTTTGCTGACTTCACTGGAGAGGCCAATTTTTGGAGGGATGAAGTTTCTAACAGTTTGATGAAATTTCGCCCCCCAAAAAAGCCATGCTCACAATCTTCTTTCCTTTCAACTTGTTTCCTACACCCTTAAATCATGAAGATCAAAGGTTGTGATTGGAAAATGCACAACCAATTATGTATGATAACCTATTCGCCGCTAGCACGACTCATCGGTTATCTAATACATATTTCATGTCAAAAAACACCTTGGAATCTCCGTAGAATTCTCTCCAAACAGACCCACTAATTTTGCTAATGATAATTCCCAAATCATCATCCATGGTGCTTCAATGTTTCATACGGCAAGTTGAAAGCATGTGTAACTTGTCTTCTGAGTGCATACATAGTCATTCATGCGTTCAGATTCAATTGAATTGAAATTTAATAATTTCAATTCAATAAACCACCGCCACCCTACTACTTGTATTTTGAACGATGTGCAATCAATACAATCGATATGGGATATTTTAGTATGTATTCATCCGTACTTTGAAGTTTATAACTGTTTTCTGTACCATAATTTGTACATATTATGTATTTGCTTTTGGACGACTAAGATTGTCATCAACAGCTTTGAGTTTTTCAGAGGATTGACGGCATTTGGAAGAAGGGGGGGATTGTAATGTGAAATCAACAAATGTGGATTTCTTTTTGGAGGGGGGAAGGGGGAGAAATTGAATTTGAATAGGGAGTTTGCATCATCACAAGAAATAGTCGGAAACATACTAGTCATTTGGGACAAATGGAGCTTTAGTATTTTAGGGGGTAAGAAATAGAGTCATAGGAAAAATCCAAGAGTCCACTACTCCTTTTTTAGAAGGGATTTGTTGTATGAGTTACCATACCAATTTAGCCATTGCTCACTTGAATAAACTCCGTATTATTTGTCTGATTCTGTTGCCAAGAATTTTGTTTGATTTTGATTTTGGTCACCTTTGAAACTATTTGTTTGTGAATGTTGTAGCCACTTTTGTATACAAGTAGTTTCAGGATTTGCCATATGGGTCATTACATTAATATTTTTGTATAGCCAAAGTTAACTTCAATAATATTTGTCGCAGTCACTGTTATTAGTAAATGAAATAATTACTATACCCAAAATTTCAAGGTTCATTCCCCCCTCCAAAATAAAAATAAAATTGTTTGGAGTCTTCTACATCTCTCCTACAAGTTTCCATTTCTAAATTCTTCCTTTGATTAGCCGCTCAAGTCCTCAGTATAGTTGTTCCTTGATTCTATATCATTGTGCTACATTGGATAGTTTATTGTTTTTAGAACTTTGATAATTTTTACTTGTAGGAACTAAATGTAGCTTTCTAAAATGCTAAGACACTTACAATTTGGATTATCCTAGTGAAAGTTATGCATGGATGGAGTTTGACCACTAATTGGTTCTTCAAACTTCATCTGTTGTTTTCTACTAGTCTACAATTCAAAACTAATTTTTACTTTCAGTTGTGGATTTTGATATTTTTCTTATTTTTAAATTTTCATTCTTGTTTCCATTGGATGATTTTAACTAAAGTTCATCCAACTTGACCTCTAAACTTCATCCGCTTATATCTTTATCATTTTAACTCCAAATTCTACCTATCATATGTTTTTGGAAACCTTCAAACTTTTAATATATGATTCAAAGCTCAAACTTGACCTATATCTTTGTTCTAATAGTCTGACTTGACCCTAGGCCTTGGCCTTAATTAAAACTCGCTAATTAAAACAATTTGAAGTTAGAATAGAGGTTTAGTAATGTACCTCATACCATGCATCATCAATTAGGTGGTCAAATACTCCCTCAAACTCCTCCTCTTGTACTACCTTGGATTGTTTGGAAGTTCTTGCTCACCATTTTAAATTTTTATAGATTTTTTATACAAAGTTTTGAAACATAACTAATTCTACTTCATCTAAGTTTCCATACTTCTTACTCCATCTTTTCTTTTCTTTTCCACTTCCTCTTTTCCTTCAACACTATTCTAATTCAATTATTTCTATTCCACTAGTTGACTTTGAATGGAATAAATAATTGCTTCAAACTTCAAAATAGTAATTGACTTTTGGAAACCTCCTATCCTCTATTCAAGTCAATTATTGCTCATTCAAGCTTCTAATGGTTTGAATTTTTTTTCTTAGATTTTTCCTAATTCTATCCTACATCAAAAAGGTTAGGGCATGCCAATATAGTGCTGCAAAAGACTATCAAGATAATTTGGTGCCAACCTCCATGCAAGCTCAACATCAAACCTAGCATGGAGGTTGGTACCAAATCATAGAGTAGACTCTACTCTATGATTTTGGAAACATCTACCAACTTTTTAGACAAATTTTTAGCAATTAGTTTTGGGAGGCTAATTTGACACTTTGGAACACTAATTTGGAAGTCAGGCTAATTTGACACTTAAGAATACTAATTTGAAAGGCTAATTTAGCATTTTAGAATACCAGTTTAGGAGGCTAATTTGATACTTTGGAACATCAATTTTGGAAACTCTAATTATGGTTGGATAGAAAAGTTGTCACTAATTTTTGGAAACTCTAATTATGGTTGGATAGAAAAGTTGTCACTAATTTTTGGAAACTAAACCTTGGATGTTTTTAACATATTTGGAAACTAAACTTTGTATAAGAAATAAGGGGATTCAATTGTTCAAAGCTTTGCTGCTAATTTTAATTTTTACGCAAAATTCTAATACTTCTAAAACAAGGGTGGTTCAAAGTTTTGCCGCTTGTTTGAGATTTCACACAAAATTCTAACACTTTTAAAATTAGGGGGGCCAAAATTTTGCTACAATAGACAAACCAAGGAAAAATACACAGCGTTATGGACAAGGGTAGTTACAACATAACTTGGACAGCACAAACAAGTTAGTACAAGTAGGTTAATACAAAACTTGAACACACACACACACACACAAGTTAGTGAAACACTTGGTTAGTACAATAAACTCAAGAAAGACTTACACAGTTAAAAGCCTTCTAAAGTGGCATTACCAAGGTATGGAGGGGGGTTGCTCTAGAATTAGGACAACCAAAGAAACAAGTCTCAAACTCAAAAAAATTCAAAAAAACTTTAATAAAAAAAACTTTAACAAAACACTTCAATGAGTTAGTACACAATTCAAATAAGACATGAAGTAAATTAGTAAGATATGAAGGGACCCCAAGTCCTTCAAAGCTTGTGGAAATAACAACAATTGGAGCTTGAAATGCTTCAAAAACACACACGTTTAGCAACTTTGCTCAAAATGGTAAAAAAATCCAACTAAATGGACCAACGTGTTAACATGCCAAAAAATATCTACAAGGAATGTTTTGAGAGGAAAATGAGTGCCTTTATATACTCTTCCAAGGGAACCCCCCTCCTCTCATTTTCCTACTAGTAAACTTATTATTTAGGATTTTCATCCTATATTCTTATTTTTTATTTTATATGTTGGACCAAAACTCTAACTTTTGGAAAAAGATTCTAAATCACAAACAGATTGCACCATTGGCTTCAGAGGCCATCTTTAGCCAATTCAATATAGCCACTCCTTTTTCAATCTTCAAGAAATCATCAAAACCTAGTACCAACTTAAAACTAAAAAAAATACTAAAATCCAACTTTTGGAGTTTATTTTTTCTAAGAAAAGTGGCAAATTTAGGATTTTTAGGAGGTATAAGGGAGTAAAAAATGACCCTGTTTTGGCCGCATTCTAATTTCATATGCTTCTAAAATACTAGTCAATTTTGCTAACAATCTTTAAATTCATTGGTTTTGGAGAATCTTGCTGGTTTGGGTACTCTTGGCTATCGAAATGTCTTGAAACTTGTTGGAGCATCTTATTAACATAAAAATAAGCTATTAATAGTGACTAACAAAACTAAGTACAAAGTTGAAACATTTTCATTCAAACAACCATACCATAAGCATCAATGGATAAAGTCCAAAAGTAGATATATGGGAGTTGTAGTGTGTAACATGGTGATGTCACCATGGAAGCTTGAAGAAAAAATTAGTTGTAATTTGAAAGAAAATCAATTTCCAAGTTAGCCATGTCAAAAACTCAATTTGTTCAACATGATTTGAAGTTACTTTATCTTTTGTCAATTTTTTCTTAGAACTCCAAATTCTTTTTTTTGTGCCTTGGCATATTGGTGTACATTATTTTAGATTGTTGTACAAAAAAATTGAAGGAAGTTGACATTTACAGAATTTAAAATAAAAAGACTTTAACAAACATGCAAATGATGTTGGTTCCCACAATATTTGAATCTTTTTTTGAGAATTGAGAGTATGGGATAGCATTAGCCATTGTAAAAGAATATAGGTTGCAGTATGAACCATTGTTACATCTTAATGTCCTTGCATTTGAAATATTTGTTGAGTTGAGCAATGCATTCAATTTATATTTCACAACTATGTAAATCATTTTTAATTTCAATATATTTGTTTAAAGACTATAGTTCATGATGTATATAATAATCCAACAAATAATTAATAAACTATATTAATATTATCTATATTGCCAAAAAATTAAATTTCTACAAATTTCTCATTGTGAATTTTGGTAGTTGACAATTTGGAAGAGGATCTTATTACCAAAAAATTCTAGAACTTTTTGTGGAAGTTCTTATGGAATTCTACAAAAGATGTGCAAGCTCATATTTGAACTTTGCACATGTGAAGAAGGAGAATCAAATCCAGCTATCTCCTTTAATTTTCAGTAAATAAGAAAAATTTTACACTAAAAAGAATCTTGGCAAATCAATTTTATCGTTGAACTCCTAGCATGCTTTACACCTCAAGACATTGTGCTCCAATTGTAGACACCCTCCACTGGTCGATCTTGAGTTTTTTTCACCTGCAAGCTAACAATTAGAGTTTCTACTATTTCACAAAATAGAATGAGAAATTGAACCTCTCTCCAAGAATCAACTTAGGGTTCTCACATAGATTTCTTCAAACCAATTTATTTGGCATTTGTCACATGCAATGCAAGTTTAGACAATTAGAACAATATCTACTAAATAACTATAATATGTACAAATTTTGGGTTTCTACTCTAATTACATGCAGGATTTGCCTTTACTTTAAGAAAAAACTCTATTTAGGACCAAATAATATTGGCATGTGACATATCTATTTTGGTTTTACACTCTTATTTGGGCTTTTTGTATATAAAACTACACTCAAATTTATTTTTTCTAAATTAAAAAAATCATGAGTCCCCAATGATGAATTGGGAACTCACATAGCACTAATAGATTTAGAAATTGGCATACTTCTTTATTTGTCTCTTTTCTCTAAAGGAGGTCTATTAGAATAATCTAAGGTTGTGTTCTGACAGTTTTTTGTTTGGATTGCAATTGTGGATTTCAACATTCCCAAGGCTTTTTATACAGGTGACACCATATACACGAGACCATGCCAAAGTGTATGTTTCTAGAAATTCCCTCAATCCCTCTTTATCTCCAAAGTTTTTCTACTACATGTGCAACTCCAACCCATTCAAACACAAGCAATTTGTGAAGGGTCTCAATAAACTTCTAAATGAAGGCACTGTACAAATAATAGAAATTAACCGTAGCACAATTTTTCCTTTTGTTATGTCTTCTTTGTAGTGGATTACTTGAGCATTTTTTAATTTGTGGTTCTTTTCACATTTAACACATATTATATTCAATAGATAGTAGATGGATAGATCCTATTCTTGCAATTGTTGGACAGCTACAATTTGAGGTTTAATTTGCATTGTGTTCACAATACACTAGTGCTTGTTTGTCTATTATGTGGAGGATACTCTAAGAGTGCTCTATAGTTGAGCTTGTTGTAGTTTGGGCCACAAAGGTTGCAACACCGTTACAAACGCAAATTTCTATAGCACTGAAGATGCATATTGCATAGGTTTTTTATTCATGGGATATAAGAAACTGAATTTTATTGCAACAACTTGAGAAATTGAATTAAAATCTATTTTACTATTGATATTTCCATTTTTCTATAGCTTGCGATGTATATGACGGCAATCAAAATATCTACATATATATGTAGATATAATAATAATAATTATTATTATTTATTATTATTATTTTATTTGATTGTTCGTTTGTTTGTAGATGGAATTGAAATTTTCAAATAAAGTTGCAAATGAATTGTTTGATAGTTGCCCACTTTGTGTTCATGAAATGCAATGCCATAGACAGCTTGCACTTGATTACAAAATGATTTTGATGTACTTGACGTTATTAAAGGAAAGTAGTATGATCTCACGAAGCAATACAAATAATTGAACATTGTACAGTCGGCTACAGGTTGCTTATGAATTTTTTGCATTCCCAGTGAAAGAAGTTCCACTACTGCCAACTTTGATATCCTCCCGAGGGTTGAAAATTTATTTTTTTGCCTTGAATTTTTTTCAAGTTCATCTCTATGTTAATAACATATGTGCAAAATTTCATGGCCAAAAGATTTACAGAAAAAAAGATATTCAAAGTCTACCAACATGTGTAGTTGCGAGAAGAATTTCACTACTACCAACTTTGCCACCCTCCCAAGGATTGCAAGAATTTTTTTTTGGCATGAAATTTATTGTCATAGAAGCATCTCTATGTTGATAATATGTGTGCCAAATCTCAAGTTCAAAAGACTCACACAAAAAAAGATATTTGAAATCTACCAACATAGGGAGTTGGAAAAACAATTTCACTATTGCCAACTTTGTCACCCTCCCAAGGGCTGAAAAATTGTTTATTTACCATGAAATTTCTGTCATGAGATCATCTCTAAGTTGGTGATATGTGTGACAAATTTCAAGTCCAAAACTTATACCAAAAAAAGGATATTTGAAATCTACCAAGAGGTGTAGTTGTGAGAATGATTTTTTACATCTGTGTCAAACTTTAACCCACAAAATGACACTATAACAAGGGCTGAAAAAATCACTCTTCCAACTCTCTATGTTGGTAGATTTCAGATATCTTTTTTTGTGTGAGTCTTTTGATTTTGAGATTTGGTACACATATTATCAACATGGAGATGCTTCTATGACAATAAATTTCATGCCAAAAAAAGTTTCTTGCAATCCTTGGGAGGGTGGCAAAGTTGGTAGTAGTGAAATTATCCCTTACAACTACATGTTGATAGATTTCGAATATCTTTTTTTGTGTAAATCTTTTGGTTTTGAAATTTGGTACACATATTATCAACATAGACATGATATCATGTAAAAAAAATTCATGGCAAAAAAAAATTCTCAATCCTTGGGAGGGTGGCAAAGTTGGTAGTAGTGAAATTCTTCTTGCAACTACGCATGTTGGTAGACTTTGAATATTTTTTTTTCTGTAAATCTTTTGGCCATGAAATTTTGCACATATGTTATTAACATAGAGATGAACTTGTAAAACAAAATTCAAGGCAAAATAAATAAATTTTCAACCCTCGGGAGGGTGTCAAAGTTGGCAGCAGTGAAACTTCTTTCACTGGGAATGCAAAAAATTCGTAAGCAACCTGTAGCCGACTGTACATTTCAGGAGGGGGTCACTTTTAGAAACCATTGCGTTTCAACTTCAAAAATTTGTAACTAATTCCACAAAGGTCCAAAAAATATGAAACGACTTGGATTTTAGGAGAAGGCTCGAAAACAGTTCGGGCATTAAGAACCACCCCTGTAGGAGTGTCCAAAACAGTGCACATGGGATGTAGAAATAGAAATTACTTTATGCGGTGAGAAACTGCAAACCCATGTGTGTGATTTTAGGCTATTGAACAGGTGACATGGTTCATCATCATGTGTGATTTTACTCATAATAAAGACCTGAATTTGGTGAGATCTGCAGAATGACTTTGAAATGTCAAAAAATTGCAAGAAAAATTGCAAAAAACACACGTGAGGCTGAACCTCCTTCTATTAAAATGCTTCTCAGTCACTCATAACTTCTTGGATTGATGTGAAATTTTAACCACACAACCTAGACTAGTATGCGCAACTTTTCCAAAAAATTTAATTAAAAATGGACATTGTATGAAGAAGAAACAAGCCGCCGAAGTTCATTGTAATCCAGAAATGTCAGGATTTTAAACTTCGAATTGCTCCCAAACATTCAAAACATTTTGGATTGACATGAAAATATTACTACAGCAACTAGACTTCAAGGGAATTTTAACCCAACAAATTTTATTGAAAAATAACATTTGATGAAGAAGATACAAGCCCCCAAAGTTTTAGCAATCAAATGCAGTTTTGTGGACTCAAATTGAACCTGTGAGCTTTGATTGGCTTCCAAAAAATCAGTACATCTTGTATTGATTTGAAAATTTTAACACACAAACTAGAAGAGAGAACGCAAAATTTCCAATAATTTTTATTGAATTTGGACATCATATGCAAAAGTTATAGCACTCTTAATTGAATTTGAAACTATGTGAAGAAACCCTGGGGTGTTTAGCGGTTGCAATAAATTTTGATTTACAATTAGGAGTGAATTGAATGGAAACTTACAGTGGATCATTATTAGAATCATTGTTTCCATTTAAAAGCATGATTAGGATCATTCTTAAAATGAATGGCTCCATTCAAAGGCATGGTTAGGATCATTCTTAAACTCACTCATTCCATTCAATGGCATGTTTTGATTGATTACAGTTGCACCTATGAGCATTAATAGGGACCTATGCACCTCTGACTTTGAAAAATCATATCTTATTCATTTCAAGTCAGAAAATTAAAATTAAAAGTTTTACAGTTGTGTTCCTCATTTCTCTTTCTCCCACAAAAATTAAGAAAAACTTTGGGTCCACCCATTTTTGTACAGAGGCCTTTTTTCCCTTAGATGAGGGCTTTCTGAGCCTTCTACCTTAGATGCCAATTTCATTTTTCTTCCTAAAAAAATTTACTAAAAATTGTTTCAAGGAGTTTAGCTTCCTTGAAAATGCAATCAACTCTTAAAGGGTTGTTTTAACAGCCTCCTACCTTAGTCCCTATGAATGAGCAACAAAAAAGTGTTGTACACAACAAGTGAACCCAATCAACACTTCTTTGTTCATGACCAACAGAAACGTGTTGAAATAAACAACATAATGAACACTTTTTTTTATGTTCATGGGCAACATAGATTGAAATGTTAAATTGAACAACCAAATGAACACTTTTTGTTTTACCACTATCCAAGTCAACATGTCTAAATTAATAAAGACAATCAACATTTTTTTGTTAAATTTTTGTTAACCTCTAAAGGACCAAGCTTCGTATTTGGGCAAGATAGAAATGTTGGGCAGGTATATGTGACTAGAGATTCTGGCCCAAATTTTAATAGAAGGTGTGGACAAGGAATATCTTTCATTTGCACTAAATTTCATGACATTTGGAAATATGAATCAAAAGTTATGGCCTAATATGTGGTTTGTTTCTCAACTCGAGCAGTCCAGGCAAATCTGCAAAATCATTTTTTTCAAAAATAAAAATTTGAAATTGTTTTTTTAGATTTATATATACATAGAAAGCTTTGAATCATTCCATTTTGATCTATGAGTCAAAAGCTATGAGGTGTTTTAGTTTGCGGGCAATTATGGATTTTCTACTCTAAAATAAACTGTGAGGTCCTTTATTTTATTCAATTTTCAATCTTTTTGGAAAAAAAATAAAAACATAGGATTTAGTTTGTTATCATAACATTGCAACCATTGGGATTGGCATTTTTCAATTCACAAATAAATTATTAATTAACAATTTTGTATTTTGAATCATTCTCTACATCTTTCTACTTATTATTTTTTTCCTATATGTTGAATGATTCCAAATGATCTGAAAATTTTCAAGCATATAGCCAACTTGCCTTGAAGAATGAACCCAAAGAGGAACCACCATTTTGGACATTTTTTCATACAAATGTGACCTTGTGAAGTGCAATTGCTTGGTTATTTGCAGGGACCCCCAAAAGGATTTTTGTCACTTCAAACGCTAATATATTGCAATCTACGTTGTGGAAATTTTTGAATTTTTTTTTCACATCTTCTCAATCTAGCGTACTACAAGATCCTATGGTTATATGTGCCTAAAAATGAAATTTTTCAAAAATTTGGTAATTGTACTAAAACCGGCAATTTTTGAACATTTTTGGTGATAACATAGTCAAGGAACTTTAAGGGTTAATTTGGACACGTTTTTTCAAGTAGTGTTCGACATCAACTTTTCAATGGTTGCTTCAAGATTCACCTACAATTGCTAATTTGAAAATTAGATGTAAGGTAGGGGTCTGTAAAAGCAACCTGTCTCTAAAAGCGACCTCTAACATAGAGGTACATTTTACTTTCTTCAATGTACCAACATTGGACATTTTAAGAGGGGGTCACTTTTAGAAACCATTGCGTTTCAATTTCAAGAATTTGTAACTAATTCCACAAAGGTCTAAAAAAATACAAAACAACTTGGATTAGATGCCAATTCCATTTTTCTTCCTAGTAAAATTTATTGAAAATTGTTTCAAGGAGTTTAGCTTCCCTGAAAATGCAATCAACTCTTAACCCCAACATGACCCTAGATTTTTTTGAGCTTCTAGGAATTTGCTCTAAATTGAACAAAAAGCCAACATTTTGATAAGTTATATCAATTATTTTTGAATTGTAATTGTACAAAATCAAATTAGACATGTTAGAGATCACATTAGAAAAAAACAAAAAACAATGTCTCTTATGGATTGAAAGATTATAATGATTTAACATGAGGGTGTTAAAGTTGTAAAAATGATTTGAAGTCTTTAAATCCTCTTTTTCCATGTCAAATCTAAAAAGTTGGTCACCAAAAAAATAGGAGGTTAAAGGACCTAACATACATAACCCCAATCAATTTATGACTTCTCAAAATCTACTCTACATTTTTTTAAATGAATTTCTAATGTGAATTTATCTCAAAGATCTAGTGTATTCGAGGCTCATTCCCAAGAGCCCTCAACACTGTAAAAAGTCAAGATTGCACTGGACACCTATACCCCAAATCTTGAATAGAAAAATCATAATCAATCATTTCCAAAATCAGCTTTTTGAAGCTAAAACTAAACTTCAAAAATAACATAAAATATATATAAACTACTAAAAATAATAATTTGATAAGGTTTTATTTAACTTCAAAAATTGGTTGAGGACACATTCTGTCCTCAAGGTCATTTGGGGGGTTAAAGGGTTGATTTAACAACTTCCTACCTTAGCAAGTGCCCATTACAAAAAATATGAGGCCTCAACAAGGCCGCTAAGCCTAAACCCCTGTGGTGATATTATGGGGAAAAAAAATTGAAAATTGAAAATCTGACGTGGTTGTATTTTGATCACGTCATCGCTGACAGCACCACGTCAGCGCCACGTCTTTTTTTTTCAATTTTTTTTTTTTTTTCCGTAATTGCACCCCGTGGGTCCCAAAAATCAGCACTCACAGCCTTATTAAGGCCTCATATTTTTTGTAATGCTAACAATGTACCAGGATCCTAGCCGAATTCCTTTGAATATGGTACTGAAAATGAAGAACACCTCAGACATGCACTTCTCTAAGCAAACAACAATTCGAAATCACTCTGCACCTTGCACCAAAAAAAACCTTCTCCGTGTTGTGCCATTCCGTATAGGGCAATGCCCGAGGAGGAGGGGAGTGCGTGAAAAAATGGACCGACGAGGAGGGCGGAGCCCGACGAGGAGGTGCATTTTTTCACGCAATCCCCGCCGACGAGGAGCCATTGCCCGACGTAAATCACGAACAGATGGATGAAAATTGGGCATGAGAAATCAAAGCCGGATGAGAAATCCGTAATGCCCGATTACGCAGGAAAACCTGCGTAATCGGGCATTACGCTGCAGAACCACCCCGCAAAATGAACGGGAGGAATCCTGGGAGTGGTTTACGAAGCAAAAAATTCCTTTCACGGCACAATTTTGCATTGTTTCAGCAGACACGTGTCAGAATTGCAGGGAAATGTCTGTTGCTGCATGTGACATCCTTCGTGGACTATGGGTGCTAGATATCACTTAAACAACACAGACCGTCTACGCAAGAACTCAAACAACTAAGGTAAAACTACCCATTACCATCCTGATTCGCAATCTAACTATATTGGGGCCAACTCTAGGAAAGACACATATTTTTCAGAGGTGTGCTCTTGTTTCAGGAGTCAAACCCAAGTGGAATTATAATTTTTTGATAAAAATTGTAATTTCTGTGAATTTCTGAAGTGAAATTGCACAACCGCTACTAGACTAGATTCATAAACGTCCTCTTACAACTCAATACCGCTTTCCAATGTATTTAATAGTACTTGAAGATCCACCAATCATTAATTGACACGTTATCTTTTAATAGCATTAATAAACTATTGTTGTTAGAATCTGAAGCAGATTTGCATATTTTTCTGACAGAATTGGAACAAAGTTGTAGACCACGGATTTGAATCACTGACGGAATTGGGTAGTTCTACCTTACATCTAACAAGAAGAGATACGAGTAGGGGGCTGTTAAAGCAACCCTTTAAGAGCTGGTTGCATTTTTAGGGAAGCTAAACTCCTTGAAACAATTTTCAGTAGATTTTAGTAGGAAGAAAAAATGGAATTGGCATCTAATCCAAGTTGTTTCATTTTTTTTGGACCTTCGTGGGATTAGTTATAAACTTTTGAAGTTGAAACGCAGTGGATTCGAAAAGCGACCCCCTCCTGGAGTCCTTCGCATTTGGTCCCTCTTTGGCTACCTGACGTGATGTTGCTAGACCTCTGATTGCATAGACATTGCTCTCCTCCTTGATGTCCTTCTTTCCCACTTTGTTGATAACATTCTTCACATATTGAGCAACATCATGGACGCGTAAACGTAAACCGTCTTCCTCCATTAGTCTTCCATTTGGGTGCTTCCCATTTTGAGGTGCTTCCCTTAGAGTACATACCATTAAACTATACACTAAATAGTGAAATTAGGTTGCTTTAACAATTATTAGGGTTGCCTTACCTAAGTAAGTTACCTCATGTTTCATTGCTTGTCCATACAGAGGTGCATATGATTCTCTTAGGAATTTACACTTGATATTAGGGAGATGAATCAACGAATGTTAGTTTACTGCAATTTTTATTGATGAAAATTAGCGTATCCCCCTACAATAACATTAATTATTTACATAGTGTAAAATGTTAAGAAATTAGGGAAGGGCAACCTAATTCATTCAATCACTATTCATTGTACATGAACTTGAGATTCATAACATTCACTAGTAAGTATTGTCCGTGTCTTGGCTCTACAATAGATGGTGTGAAATATTCAACACCCAACACTAGTACTTCACGAGTAGCTAGTACGGAGTGGACAGGTCGAGGCTCCATGTGATGATGAGCAAGGTGCATGAAAGAAAGGCAAGCCAATGGGAGATGAAGGCTAAGGTAACATGCTCTAAAATTGCACAGGCTCTAAAATCTCCCACATCTTCAAATGTACACTATGTGTACATGTTATTTTTTTTAGTCTTCAGCAATGTACATTTTAGGAGGTGGATGATTTCAAAGCTCTAGACCACTTCAACTTCAAAATTTTATAACTAATTTCACAAAACTCAAAAAAATATGAAACAACTTAGGTTAGATGCCAATTCCACTTTTCTTTCAAGGAAAATTTACTGAAAATTATTTCAAGAAGCTTCGCCCTCCCAAATTCAGTTTCAGCTCTTAGGTGGGCGATAGAAGGACCTCTTACCTTACTTGAATGTTATCGGTTGTGCCTAGCTAGTAACTTACCCATTTCAGTTTCTGTCACCAGTTCTCACAATCTAAAAGCTGTGCTGTTTCAACATTGAAACTGACAAAAAGAACATTCCAAACCCCTGGTTTGTCATATGATGGTTGTACTCTGTAATATCACACTTAAATTCTCAAAATCATGGCCTAATTTTAAAGGGTACTTACTACACACGTCATTGGACAACTGCCAGATGTCAGTGTTCTGAGCACTAGAGTTTGGGGGACTCAAAGGTGTAAGGTCTAAGCCAGCTTACTTGAAAAGTAAAGACAGTTGAAGATTCCTGAGTCAGTGGTGCCACGTTGTGGCTACACCCCAAAATCACGCCCTTCCCTGAAACCATCATCATCACTACATGTACATCTCCAATAATCAATACACGTGATGTATGTTGAAGAAATGATTTTAAGAACATCTACCAAAAAAAAACTGACTTTGAGTCTTCATACCTCTTGCACATGGGAGCCAAACTGATGTCACGTTCTTTGGTGTGTGTGTTGGAACTTGGAACCATGACTCTTTTTTCTTGGCAAAATTTTGCCAGATTGTCAGAAATCTGACCACTCTGGCTTCATCCCTCCAAAAACTGGCCTCTGCAGTGAAGCTAATAGGGGGGACATAGGTCAAAAAAGAAAAGCCCTGGTTGGAACCTCTTTTCGATTGCCAACCAGAAAATCAATGAAAATTTGACCATTAGAAGAATAGTAGCCAAAAGTGGCCATTTTGGGGGGTACCCACCTTGAAAGGTACCTTAAGTACCTTCAGACCATTATCTTTTAAGCAATGGTTTTTTTTGCTGCAAAATTTTTCTAGATGGCAAAAGTTAAATACATTTCTATTGTATTGTTTTTGAATAACTCATTTCATAGTAACTAGGACAAGGGATAATTTTTTTTTCAAAATGCATGTAGTCATTAAAATTGAATGAATAAATTACATATTTACAGTTCAAAAGTGAATTGTATACCAAAATGGTTACTTAATGGGATTTTTGTAACCACTGTAGCAAAAATTAAAATGTAAAGGAAAGTAACTGCTTTAGACCTCAAAAGTAAAGAAGCTTTTCAAACTGTTTTGGAGGGGGAGTCAAATATAGTATTAACCCCTGAAGGTCTATGTCCTTTTTATTTGCCAACAAAAAACACTCAAAACTGCCATTTCTATAGCAAAGAGTAAAAAATTTGAAAATTGTTTATTTTTTGCACATCTAACTGTAAAATCTTATATCTAATGAGTATGAGAATGTGTGGGATAAATTTCAGAAATTTGATCGCACAAATTGCAAGATATTTGCGATTAAAGTGAAGAAAATAAGTTCTTTGGGGACATTGTGGGACTAGATTATTTGACTTTGAACCTTCTTAACTTAAATTTTTTGCACTACAAAGTTTGGAGGTTTAAACCTTCATGCTAGGAAATTGAGTTGAGAGTCTAGGGGGAAAAAAAATTCCAAAAAAACTTAATTTTCATTCTAAAAAAAAATTGTTAAGTAGAAGTAGATATAAGATAGAAGGGAAATCTAAATTATTAATATCTCTAAGATAGAATTAAAATGCACTAATCCCAATGGTGAGATTTTTCTAGCAAGAAAAATAAACCACATGGAATTTTTTTTTGAAAAATTGGAAAAGTTGCATTCAAAAGGAATCCTACAAATTATTTTTTCAAGAAGATGCTTTAGATTGCCCCCAAAACAAGACTGTCCATAACCTTCACATCACTTATCCAAATAAAATGAATTAAAGCTTTTGTGTAGACAAAAAAAATCTATGAGAAAAAAATTCAAAAAAAAAATTCAAATTTTTGAACTTTTTTTGTTGCCTTGAGCTTATTTGAGCATAACTTTTGTTCCTATGCACCAATTGAAAAGAAATTACATTCCACAAAGATAACCAATTTTTCAAACTTAAAAAAAAGTTTCAAAAAACCATGACAAAAATTGAAACCTTATGTACCTATCCGAAATCACCAATTTGTCTCCCAAAGGGACAATGGTTGCTTAGAGGTTAATAAAGCGACATGCACTTTGCCAATGAGTGCTCATTCTTTGCTCATTCAATCCATGTTTCAACCATCAACACTCCTTCAACTAGTTATTCCATCCGAATCCATCCTTTCAAATTGGACAAAGGCTACATTGTTGTCCTTTATTGAATCTCTTTATAGGGTCTATTCTTCTCACCACTAGGTATCATGATAATAATTGGGTTTAAATAACATTTGAACTATGGGTTGGATGTCCTCCTATGGTGATATAGAGATGAAGTACTTCACCTATGATTCTACAACTAAATTTATAGAAGTACAAGTTTCTAATTGTTTAAGGTTTTGGATACAAGTGATGAATTGTTTCTAGATATTTAAGGATGACTATTGTATTAAAGGGACCTTGCTAGTACTACTCAAAAATATTATTTGGGGTTTCAAATTTTGATTTGAATACAATTTAAAGCTTTGATTGTCCAAGAGATTCAATCACAAGAACCACACAAAAAATAGAATTAAACTAAAACGGACATGAAAAAGCGGGTGAAAAAGACAGGTTTTAGAAAGAAAAAATGTCAAAAACCAAGAAGATGCTCAAATTCTTGGTTTTTTAGCTAGTTTTGTAAAAATCTAGTTGCTTAGTCCTTCTTGAAAGTAGGGAGAATTCTAAAAGCATCACTACACATACTACTAATCAATGGAAAACATTATTTCTTGGACGAAAACTAATAATCTAGTTTTTAAACATGCCTAAAGATTTTTACTTTTTGCCATGGATAAAACTATTTATTTGGAGAATTTAACATATAGCTGAATAATACATCATTTTCTTCAATAAGTACTACATTGGTTCAATAAATTATGGAGATTCCTTTTTCTTTCCACGTCTAGAGATTTGTAATTTACAAAGAACATTTTCAAAATCTCATGTAGGCATTGTAATGGAAATCCCTTGTATCAACTCCGTCATTTACCTTTTAGGGGGGAACTTAGGGAATGTGGTTGTCATAGGGAAATGTGAGATAGGAAGTTCTAATGAGAGGAATATTTGTGCAATTTTCAGTGTTATTTGAAGATGTCTCCAACTCCAAATCAATTCAATTTATGAAATTTAATATATTATAGAATGTAGATTTATGCCTCTAAATCTAAATTTAATGTAGATTTTAGTGCACATAATCAAAATAATTTGTAGATTTTAGAAGCTCATATCTAACTAATATGTAAACTTTGAATTTTCAATCTCATTGATTTGTACATTTCAATTTTTTTGATCTAAATCCTTTTCCAAGGTTTAAAGAGTGCATAATGTTAGTAATATGTACAATTCATTTGCTTAAACATTTTTAAAATTAATATATTATAATATTCATTTGGTTTCTAAACATACAAACTCTAGAAATGTAAGTTTTTTATGAATTGAATTCATTGTCATGAAGATTGACAACTTACAAGTCTTATGTGTTTAATCTTACAATACCCTTGACAATTGATATGGGACAATTGCATCTTATAAAATCTACCTAATATTTGGTGGAAACAATTTTGGAATGTAAGATGTGTCAATGTGTTGCAAAGTCTATCAATTTGGATTGCACATGGGAATTTGGAAAGAATTTATGAAAATCCTTGCAAAGAAAAATGCCATGATTTCCTTCTGTATAGGAATTTAAAGAAGATCCCCCCCCACAATGACATAAAGAAAACATGGAAACATAGAAATTGGCAAAAACTAGCAGGGACAAACTATAGAACCTCCAAACTAGTCATAGGGAATTCCAAACAAATATGT
The DNA here is from genome assembly GCA_951230915.1 of Antitrichia curtipendula. Lineage (NCBI taxonomy): Eukaryota > Viridiplantae > Streptophyta > Bryopsida > Hypnales > Leucodontaceae > Antitrichia > Antitrichia curtipendula. Next base: position 43,140,344 of record OX579634.1, read on the forward strand.
TGTAATTGATTGAAATTTAAAATTTAATATCAAGAATTGCATAGGTGAAGTATACAATTGATCTACTTTCTAAACATATTGACCTACCTCTTGGTTTGTCTTTTGAGGTGATGAAGTTTTGCCGCAATTAGTGATGGGGGATCTCCAAACACCCAAGTTTTGGGTAGTGGATGACTACTTGGTCCTTAGTAAAAGTAGGAAAAATCCTAAAAAACAATTCAAATTTGCTAAACCCCTTCAATGTAGCCAAGATTGAAGAATTGAACCCCTCATTGCTCCAATCCAAAGATAAATGCAAATATTGGGCCCTTAGATGATTTTGTATTCTTGGGTCTAATTTCCTTCAAACTAACTTAGAGTCTTTGATTCTAACAAAATCTCCAAGTTTATAATTAGTTGTAAATAATCAGTTCTAGTGAAAAAAAGGTGCAATGAGCCCATAGTCAATTTGGCTAGGGAGAATTGACCACCTCATTACCCCTTTTTCTACTCCAAAAAAACAACAAGAACTTAACCCCTGAAGGACCAACATGCATTTTTTGGCAACATAGAAATTTTCGGCAAGTACCTATGGCTAGAGATTTTTATGTTTTTGGCTGAAATTTTAATAGAAGTTGTGCACAAGGAATATCTTTCATATGCACTAAATTTCATGACATTTGGAAATACAAGTCAAAAGTTATGGCCTAATATGTTACCTTTTTTCCAGGCTGGGCAGGCCAGGCAGATTAGGAAAAAACACTTTATTCAAAAACAAAAATTTGAAGTTGATTTTCTAAAGCTTTATAAATGTAAATTTTTTTTAATCATTCCATTTTGACCAATGAGTCAAAAGTTATGAGGAATTTTAGTTTGCAGGTAGTTATGGATTCTCTACTCTAAAATAAACTTTGAAGTCCTTTATCTTACTTAATTTTCAATATTTTTTGAATCATAGGATGTAGATAAAATCATAGGATGTAGATTGTTTATTACAACATTTCAACCATTGGGACTGGCATTTTTCAATCCCATAACTAAATTCTTAACAATTTTGTATTTGAATCATTCTCTACTTCTTTCTACTTACTATTTTTTTCCTATATGTTGTACAACTCCAAATGGTGTGAAAACTTTCAAGCATGTAGAAAACTTCTCTAGGAAAATAAATCCAAAGAAGCACCACCATTTTGGACATTTTTTCATAGAAAAGTGAGCTTGTGAAGTGCAGCTGCCATCAATAGATAATGGCCATTAGAAGTGGCACAAATAGGATCTCTTACCTTATTATTTACCACCATTGTTAAAATTTGAAAATTTCAAATTCATATTTCAAATCGAAGATGCACAGAGAAACCACGACAAAGTAGGGATTGGCCACCACAACCAACACTGAAGCGGTACTTGCCCCTGCCCTATCCCTATACTCCAAGCCCATCAATGTCCCACCCTAAAGTCATACCTACCTTGTCCAAGAGCATTCCCACCTCCATCAACCTAGGTATTAGCCTTGAATTTGAAATGGCAAGCGGCTAAAATTTGACAATTTCATGAAAGCGGCAGCTACATATCTACCATTTCATTTTTTGGGCACCGTTTGATTATTGGTCCTGCCAATTTTTTAGTTGATTTTGTATCTTCCATTTTCACACTCCAACCAAGGCTATTTTTTTCATTTTTTATTAAGTGCCAAAGTGGTGATATAAAATGTTATAGTGATGCTTTAAATTTCAACATTCATCCACATATTGAATAGAAAATATCACATTAGCACGTATCACATGTGTATAATTCTATTTTCATTCACAATATGGCGATTTCATCCAAGATTTTTTTTTAACCCTTAAACATCGAGGCGGACGTTTTGTGGCCGATGAATGACAAGAGAATCTCTTGTGTAGGACAGAAGTGCAACTATTCATCTTCCAAATTTTGTGGGAAAAGGGAAGATCAAAAACAGTAGTTTGACTTCCAATGAGTGCTTTTGTATTATTTTAATCCAATAATTCACATGGTATCAAAATAGATGATTTCCACAGTTATGAGCCCGTCGTTCAAGGGTTAAATTAAAAAATTTCCATAGAAAAAACTTCATGGTTTTGTTGCCAAATTATTGTTATTTTCTACTGCAATCTGGCACTATAACTCCAAGTGAAAAAAACCCCACGGACTCCAACCGGTTAGTTTCCCAAAGGCACCGGCTAAGAAAGAACTGACCGGCGGTTCTCCCCGGACATGACCATCCCTGGCTCCTCAACCGCCCATAACTCAGTGCTGGAAAGTTCAGACTCCTTTACGTTAAGAGCCTCGGTGGCAGATTCGTCCCATTTCAGGGCATCCCAATGAAGCAGAATGCGCCGCATGAGGAGTGAGGCCGATTCTGTTGCAGAATCGGCAGGCGCAGCTGTTTTCGTTGTTCCCATAGAGTTCCCTCACCTCTTAACGCTAGGGAACGCACCGTGTAAGGCGCATTCTGCACAGGAGCTCGCCCATGAGCTCGCCCTGCCGGGCTCGCCCACTGGCTTGCTCCTACGCAGAATGCGCCTTACACGGCGTGTTCTCTAGTACGTTAAGTTCCAGAGCGTGGTGTGCGCTGGTCGCGCCTGCCGTGGTCCCATTTTCTGTCTAGCTTCCGCGTTCCCGTGCAGAAAGTCGGGTCACCTCTTGATTGGCTCACCTGGCCTGCGAGTCAACTTGCTGGTATTGTAGAATCAGCAAAGAACGATGTGCCACGCTTCTTGCAATTCCAGTTGACCCTGCCGAGCGAGCTCCGTCACGTCTTCAGTCTGCTCGGGGCTTGGAGGGCTTCTTCCGCTTCCGACAACCCGGGAGGCGCCAGAAATCTGTGAAACGCTAGTCGGGAAGTTGTGTAGATGGAAGCGCTGGTGCATTGCGGAACGAAAGGAAAACGATGGTGGCTTCTTCGTTGGCCGGAGAGATGGCAGGTTGTTTGGAGGTAAAGATCTGACTTCGTTTAACTCGGCGGAAAGTATCTGGGAAATTTCGTACGAACCGTGGCCATTGCAGAGTTTAGGAGCAGCACGTAGGTGGAATCTTTCTTGGCCGCAACTTGCTTGTTAATAGTGGCCAAGAATTCAAGTCCATCTGTTAGGGTGGGTGGGGTCGAATTTTCTTTTGCTTGCTTTTTCTCTGTTTGGGAGGGTCCCAGATTAGAGGATCTCGGACACAAATGGACATTTCCGAATGGACGTTTCCAAGACTTCAGTTTGACCCATTAGGGACTGCTCCGACCTTGCTATGATTCTTAGCTCAGTCTGTGATTTTGCAGGTTTGGTATGAAATTGGGCTAAAATTGTAATTCTTCTTTCCTCGAAGTACTAGCTCCCTCAAAAATTCGTAATTTGATTGCAGGCCAGATCTGACACCGCTGATCATGCGAATCTAACGCAGCTCACACATGTTGGCTGACCTGCTGCTGCCATAGTTTGGAATGGGCCGAAGCAGGGACAGAAAGTAGAGTTCATTCTAGAGGCATTCACCATCTTGAGTGGCTGATAGGGTTTCCGGCAATCTTCGGATTCGTCGCTTTTAGTCGTCTACGCTTCGTGAACTCCGGAGGGCGGAAGCTTCTAGGGTGCACTAGCCTGATTGACAGGACGGGCAGGGCTTGCTCTGGAATTTATGGGAGAAATAGGGTGCCGCCGGGTTTGGCCAAGAGCTGGAAATCGCGTGGGCTTTTTTCTAGCTCACGCCGTGGTGAATATCTTCCTCTTGACCTGAGTATTTGATGGCTCTCTGGTAGGATCCTCAAGAGGGATTCCCAGAGATTGGTAAATTCAATCGAGTACTTAAGTTTTCAATAAGGTGTGTCAGACCTCGCGATTTCTCCTTGTGTTGCAGGTTTGTTACCAAATGGGGGCATGACATGATTCTCCTTCAATTCTCAATAGTACCAGTTCCCGTTTTGGAACGCGATTCAACGTGAATCTTACAAGAGTGCTAGCCCCTGGTAAAGCTTTGGATCGGGGTTCTGAATTCGCCTTCTTCCTTAGTGGAGTTCTTAAATTCTTGCAAGAGTTGGACATCACAGGGTGTAGAATTACTGTAGACCTCCCTAATGAGGGGCGCTAATGAACCACTTGATAGACGGCTTGTGGGTCACCGACAAGACAGACAGATGCTCCAATCACGTAGAGAATAACCGGGCTGAATCTGGATGGGAGTAACCGGGGTGGAGCAGGGTTCTTAGAAAATGGGGGCCTTTTTCAAAATTTCGAGGTGCCGCCATGTCCATCGCACCACCCTTTACCTCTTCATGCTCATCCTGTCTCTCTACTGCATCCTCTACACGGGTCGCATCCAAATGCTAACCATCGGTAGAGGCGTCTACGGTCGCCTCCCGGAGTGGCACCGCAACGCCACCGAGTTGAAATCGTCCCGCGACAACGCAGTCCAGAGCTTGATCATTTCCTTGCAAGCAGCCACCCAGTTAGCCTCGAACGGGGAGAACGAGAGCGCTTGGTTCCCACCCGAGGCTCGAGAGAGATGGAACAGTGAGAATCCGTGCTTGTCCCGCACGGAGATTCGGAAGAAGTATAGACAGCGGGAGTCTGTGCCGTACACGGAGCCCCATTCGCGATGGGGAGAAGTTTTGCAGGAATACTCCAAGCTGCACCGCACGTGCATGCACAAGGTGAATGGAGATCCCTTGGCCTATTTCTTGAGTCGGAATGAGAGTGTGAAGTGCAAGTTCACGGTGGTGGACACGGAGGACGCGGCGGGGCTAGGCAACAGGCTGGTGATGATCGCGTCCGCGTTCGCGCACTCGCTCGTCACGCAGCGAGTGCTGCTCATCGCCAGAGATATCCTGCCTCCGGAGGTACGGTACGACTGGCGCTTGGAAACTGCAATTCTGAGATTAGACATTAGACTTGATGAGCTTTCAAACCTAATTTGATTTCATGGATTTTGGATCTTGAATGTATGAGAAAAGTGAGAGAGTCATGGTTTATTAAAATTGGATCAACGGGATGAGTAAACGATCATTACAAGTTTTCTTTTTTGGCAATATGGGTTACGACTAGCTAATGAGACAGTGGTACAGTGTCCTTGAATACTACATTGGCATCGTAGACGACTGGATTATCTACACATTGAGTTTGACCGTTCATTGACGACATTTATCTTTGAGTGATTGTGAGTGACCTGTTTCTGCACATTATCACAACACATGTGCTTCCTAATTTCCATGTTTCTAACCTCGTTTGCATACATGTGATGAGTTTTCTTACGCGTTTCTTCCAAACATGGTCTCAGGTAGTCTGTGAGCCCTTCGAAGGCTCCTCGTGGCGCCGCTTCGACCCAGGCTACGTGGTCACCCCTTTTCGCGTGGGCAACACCTACTGGAACAAGTCCCGTCTCTTCCACGGCCGCATCGATGCCTTCCAGCGCGGGGGCGACGCTCCCCCCCGTGACTACGCGGTGGCGGACGGCGAAGGCTGGTACACTGAGCAGGTGGAGAGCCGATTCTTCTGCGACACCGAGCAGGAGGCGTACCGGAACGTCCCCTGGGTGTACATCATGGGCTGCCTCTACTTCACGCCCAAGCTCTACGCCGTGCCGGCGTTCCGGCCCGTTCTCGACGCGCTCTTTCCGGACAGGGCTATTCTCACCAACATCCTCCGCGACTTGATGCCCCCGTCGGATAACGTCTGGAACAAGGTGAAGAACATTGAACAGGAGAAGGGACTCCAGCTTGCAGATCACCGGTTGGGGATCCAGGTTAGCGTCACTTTTGCGCTGTTTTGTCACTCTTTTTACATTCGATTTGCAGCATTGAAGTAATTTGGATGTGTTAAGTATCTAAGAGTTTGCAAGAATCTGCTCCTAGGCAAGAGTGATATTGAGCGCTACCTTTTTGGGTGAGTAGTTAATGTTCAGATATCCATATTCTACATGTTTAGGGTTAGGGTTATCACTGCTTCGCTATTTTACAGAATATACTGATTAGATTGGTAGGTATCGATCAGTGACTTTGGCAAGGACTGCTGCAAGTGTCTCAAAACTGAAACCTAGTTGATTTTCTGAGGAAAAACTGCTTGTGAATCGCAGTTTGTAAGGCAATTGGGAAGTTGCCATTTTGATGATTTATAGACGATCCTTCGCTCCATAATTGTAGTGAAGATCGCAATTGGTGTAGCCATCTTTGAATATTGGTAATGGAAATCTCCATTGACAAATTGAAGATCGCGACTGATACGGCTATCTTTGGATATTGGAAAAATCTTTTCTGACGCAGGTGCGGTACCGTTACAAGATCGAGCAATTCGAGAAGATTCACCGCGACATCGAGGACCGTGTTCTTCAATGCGGGATCGACAACCACCTCCTCCCCGCCCTCGCCCCCACCGAGCACTCGCTCCTTCTCCCGGGCTCCAACCAAAGCGTCGCCACCACTTCCGTCTTCGTGGCGTCCCTGTTCGAGGGTGTGAGGACCAACCTGAGCGAGACGTTCGGGCGGTACCCCACGGCGCACGGCGAGCGCGTGGAGGTCGTGCAGCTGTCGCACCAGGGCGAGCAGAAGTACGGCGTGGAGATTTTCCAGGAAGCGCTGGCGGAGATCATCACGCTCAGCTTCTCCGACTCCCTGTTCGTCACGCCGCAATCGACTTTCAGCGGCGTGGCGCAGGGCTACGGAGAACTGGTGCCGTGGTTCATCGAGTTTCGGGAAGCGGGGGAGGCGGGGGAAGCGCCGTGCACGCGCGGGCAGACGACCGATGTGTGCTTCCAGGTGCCGCATGATTACACGTTTCAGTGCGCGTATGACGCCTTGAATGGGTACGATATCAGCCATGTCTTCCCGGACATTCAGAGGTGCTTGGACGCCGACACTCCCGGCTTGCAGCTCATCACCAACACTCAGGCACTTTGAATTTGATCATTCAACAAGGTCTCGTTCTGTCCTGCCATTCTGCAATTTGGTGCATCAGACTGTCGATGTGCGCTTGCTTCCGGGTGCCGCATGATCACACGTTCCGGTGCGCGCATGACGCCGTGAATGGTTACGAGATCAGACATGTCTCCCCGGACATTCAGAGCTGCTTGGACGCCGACACTCCTGGCTTACAGCTCATCACCGACACTCAGGCACTTTGAATTGATCATTCAACAAGGTCTCGTTCTGTCGTCTCGGCATTCTGCATTTTGGTGCATCACTCTCTATTACTTAAATCTAATGATCTTGCACGCTGGATCCTGTCCGGGACGGTGGACGTGATGAGTCGGGGGAAGAATGTATGTATAGGAGAGCAGTTTCATGCTGGTGGGTTCATACGAGAGAATCGAGAGGTCTACGTTCAATATTTCAGTCTGCAACGTCACATTTTACTTGCCTTACTGAAATATTCCTGAATTCTAGCCTTGTCATGGACTGGGATCCCGACTTGGGTTTGGCAGGGCAGTTTTGGTGGAAGGGGGTTAAGAACAATTGTAGGAGGAAGAGAAATCAGGCTAGTTGTAGATATGAGCAGTTCTTGTACACCGAACTTAGTTTAATATGTTCAATGTTCTTATCCCCAAAGCAGGAGCCATGAACTGAGCTGAGGGGCAATGTACGATGACTGAGGCTCCTTCAGTCCAGATTGAAACTCTGGAGTCTAAGGAATTGGGCTTGAATGAGGGCCTCATTCAAGGATTGTCAAGCAGATCTTTGCCATGATTTGTTGAATTGCGTAGTCTGGCAGGCGTAATGGAAAAAAATCGCCTACTTATATGATTCCATGCCAACTGTGGAAGGCGGAGATTTCTGCTGTTGGGGTTGCAAACTGCCTTTGAAGCTCAAAGTGTGAAACAAGCAGCCACGCTATGTGCGAGGCTTTGTTTGTCACGCTATGTGCCGGAGACTTTGTCCTTGTACCGACTTGTTTTTCAAGTAAGGTCAAATTTCCTCCCTGGTAGACAAGCCTATTACCACCCGGATTTGCAACCTGGCTACCTTGGGGCCAATTTCAAGAGGGGCACATATTTTTCCAGAGGTGTGCACTTGTTTCATGAGTCAAACCCAAGTGGAATTATAATTTTACGATAAAAATATTAATTTCTGTGAATTTTGAGAAGAGTTCAACCTTGAAATTACAAAACCGCCTATAGAGTGGAGTCATGAATGTCCTACTAACAACCTATAACTGCCTCTGTATGTATATATTAGCACTTAAGTATTCACCAATCATGTATTGAAATGCTACCTTTATTGGCATTAATACATTGATTTTGTCACATTTCTAGATAGATTTGGATGTTTGAACGGACATAATTGGAGCCAAATGTTGAGGTGCGGAATTTGGTTGTGGACAGAATTGGGCTAGTTTACCTTAGTAGAAACATGATGGTGGAGTACCAACTAAGGCACCCATTTCAATTGAAAGCATCCAAAGAAGTACCCTTCTAGCATTCCTTTAATTCTACAAGGTTGGAACAGAACCAACTTGTTAGAGCATTTAACCCTACAAGGATGGACACATCACCATGGAAATCATCTTCACAAAATTCCACTCACAATTCCAAGGATGAAGATTTGCACTTCTATCCTCCATAAAAAGATTCTGTAGCATCCATCGGACACATAGTATTTGTAGCATCCTTCTAGGATTAATAATTATCCATCCATGAAGAAAAGAACTATCCCATATACACATACAACTTGGATATACATACATACATACATACATACATATATTATTTATTTATTTTTCCAATGAGAATGTGACATGTGTTAATGATGAGTGGTTTGAAAAAAATGCTCACAACCACATCACAACCTTAGTAGCCTTGTAGCAAGTGGACAACCTCAATGAGGTAGCATTGAAGTTCAATCCAAGAACCTTGGTGATGTAGAACACAATCCAGGGAGGTTTTTTTTATTGTAACTCAATGGACTCCCACTTCTATTTGAGGTTGAGTTGGTTTAGTTTTTTTTAATAGGTTATGTCCTAGATATGTTTGTGTTGGTCAGTGAATAACCTCTTTATTTTCTTACAATAACTTGATTTCCTAAATTAATATAGGCACATCATGCAGAGTAGATTTTCACTTACTTAGAGTTAGCATGTACTTATGCTATTGTACTCTACATTGGGGTCCCAATCAAAATGGCATTATTGAAATCGTAGTGAAGGAAATTTCAATGCTGCCGACTTTGACAACCTTTTGAGAGGTGAAAAATTGGTATTTTACCACGAAATTTTTACCACAAAATCATCTTTATGTTAATAACAAGTTTATCAAATTTCAAGGCCAAAAGATTCACCAAAAAAAAGCTATTCAAAATCTACCAACATGGGTAGCTGTGAAAACAATTTCTCTACTGCCAACTTTGACAATCTTCCAAGGATTCAAATTTTTTTTTTGCCATTAAATTTTTGGAAAAAAAAATAATCTATTTTAATAACATATTTTCCATATTTTAAGGCCAAAAGATCAATAAAAAAAAAGATATTCACAATCTACCAACATGTGTTGTTTTGAGAAACACTTGTGTAAACCATTTCACTACTGCCAACTTTGACACCCTCCCAAGGGCTGAGAAACAGTCTATTTACCATGAAATTATTGTCACACAATACTTTCTATGTTGATAACATGTATGCCAAATTTCAAGGACAAAAATCCTTACAAAAATAGATATTCAAAATCTACCAACATGGGTAGCTTTGAAAAACCATTTCTCTATTGCCAACTTTGACACCCTCCCAAGGGCTGAGATTGTTTTTATTTACCATGAAAATTTTGACACGAAATATTATCTATGTTAATAACATTTATGCCAAATTCTAAGTTCAAAAGATTTATAAAAAAATATATATATACAATCTACCAACATGTGTATTTGTGGGAAACAATGGGGGAAGCCATTTCACTACTGTCAACTTTGACACCCTCTCAAGGGCTGAGAAATTGTCTATTTACCATGAAATTTTTGGCACAAGATCCAATTCATGTTAATAACAAGTGCAATAAAATTCAAGGTCAAAATATTTATACAAAAAAAGATACTCACAATCTACCAATATGTGTAGTTGTGAGAAACAATTTAAGGACATTGAGAATATTGTAGTAGTATGGACACTCATGCTTCCGGTCTAAAATTGTCCAAATAACGGAATCCCTAAACATAAATTCTTCTCAACAAAATCAAGGATACCCAAATCTAGATTTGTAAACTTGTTACATCTCAATGAATGCACTTGTTTAAAATTTGAACACCATACATGCATGAAGGAGCTTTTCTTCTCAATAAGAATGCCTGTTTTCAAAATTGAACATTACATGAGATAGGATATGTGATGATTTCAAAGGCAAGTGATGGGTGATTATTTTTCTAAATAGAGGATTTGAAGGTTTTGTGAACATGAATTCATGAAGGATGTGCTCACTGAGTGGGTGAGGTTGTGTGTTGTGTAATTAACTAAAGCTATGTGATGGCTGAGTATGGTTGTGTGGTGAGTGAGGCTATGTGAGGGCTAGCTTATGGTGACTGAGTTAGTGAATGTCGTGACTAAGTGAATGAGGTCTGGATCATGGATGGTAGGTGATCACTGATAAAGGTTTGATTAAAATTTGAATGCTCAAAGCATGAGGTTGATTAGTAATTCTTTTGGATCCAATCTCGGAGGGGGGGGAGGGGAGGGGGGCACTTAGTTCTACTACAACAAATCACGTGCGAATAAGTGGTTTCTAATAAACTATAATTTCAACCTAAAATTTTGAACATTGTTTAATGATGATTATAGTTTTTTCTTGCCAAATTTTCCAACTCAAACAAAATATGAAATGATTTCTAGAAGAGGTTGAAAATGAACTAAAATGGTATGTTTTTCAACTCAAATAATTATAGAGAATACATTTAGATGACCATTGAATCATTATTCAATTCAAAATGAGCTCTCAATAGAGAGTCATTTTAGGAATTTTTTGTTCATTTTTTAAACAATTTTTTCTTATATAATATAAGGGTATAAAAGTTATTTTTCAATTCTACAGTGTATATTTTTACTTCAAAAATTTGTAACTAATTTTTATTAACAAATAAAAATATCAATAATTCAAAATATAAACTTTAAAGTAGGAAAATCTATTCATACTTTTATTATTATTTTTAATTTAAAATTCAAAAAGTATATAGGGGGTCCAAAGTTTTGTTCGCACGTGGTTTCTAATGGACACTCTAAGTGAACTCCCCGTGGATCCAATTACCATTTTGAAAGTTGTAGATGATGGCTATTTCAAATGAAGCTTGTAATTACATTGTAGGTTTGAATGATGCAGGAAAGACAGGAGTTGACATTGCCATTGCAGCTATTGTTGGAGTCCCTATTAGAACAGTCACTATAAGAAACCATAGTTTTTTGATGTCTAAGTTGACGGATTTTAGGTGACGTCGAATCTAACAACCTTTATTTTTATGTCAACATTGACGTCCAATGTAACATCAAGATGTTATATTGGACGCCATTGCTGATATAAAAACAAGGGTTGTTAGATCCAACATCACCTAAAATCCGTCAACTTAGACAATGACTGTTATATTAAACTTCACCTAAAACATGGGTTTCTTATAGTGAGTTTAGAGGTTGATGAAGAAATTTCGAGAAGATGGAACCTACAAAAGCAAACCTTGTGGTGGAAATCATGCTAAGAAGCTTAGTGATAGAGATCTTCGTGCTATTATACGTGTCTCACAAGCTAATTGTCGCTTGACGCTCTCAGAGATTACTAATATGTGTTCTACTCAAGTGTCTAGAAAAACTATTTGAAGGGCTTTACATAGAGTGGCATTTACAGTCGAATTGCAATCAAAAAACCTTTTTTGACACTTTGTCATATGTCTTAGCGATTGATTTTTGCTCAAAAGTATTGTGGGTGGAGTGTAGAAGAATAGGAGCAAGTTGTTTGGACAAATGAGTCTACTTTTGAAGTTGAAAAAAATTCTAGACAAATTCATGTTCGGAGAACGGCATATGAGTGCTATGCATCAAATTGTATAGTTCCAACTTTTAAAAGTGGGAGAATTTTTTTGATGATTTGGGATGCATTTGCTGGCGGGCAAAAGTCACAACTTGTTTTTATGCCTAAAATCAATGCTTTGCTAAGAATTTTGTTGAAGTGGTCTACAATGGCGAGTTTGCTTCATTTTATGGGTAGAGTGCCATAGGGATTGCGTATGGAAGATGGCGCACGTACCTATCGATCATAGCAAACTATGTGAAGAATGGAGACAAATACACCTTTTGGAAAAGCTTGATTGGCCTGCAAACTCTCTTGATCTCAATCCAATTAAGAACCTTTGGAAGATTTTGAAAGATGTAGTGCAACATGGCCCAATATGCCCTAAAAACTTAGATGACTTGAAGATAGTTATTAAAAGAGAGTGGGGGTTGATTAGTGGTACAAAGCTCCTCCAATTATGTCATTCTATGCCTTCTAGGTTACATGCAGTCATTGAGGCAAATGGAGGATATACATGTTGGTAGATTGTGAGTATCTTTTTTTGTATAATTTTTTTGACCTTGAATTTTATCACACTTGTTATTAACATGAATCATATCTTGTGCCAAGAATTTCATGGTAAATAGACAATTTCTCAGCCCTTGAAAGGGTGTCAAAGTTGGTAGTAGTAAAATGGCTTCCCCCATTGTTTCCCACAACTACACATGTTGATAGATTGTGTATATCTTTTTTTGTATAGATCTTTTGACCTTAGAATTTGGCATACATGTTATCAATATAGAGAATATCTTGTGTCAAAATTTTCATGGTAAATAAAAACAATCTCAACCCTTGGGAGGGTATCAAAGTTGGCAATAGTGATATGGTTTACACAAGTGTTTCTCCAAACAACACATGTTGGTAGATTGTGAATATCTTCTTTTTTTTATTGATCTTTTGGCCTTGAAATTTGGAACATATGTTATTAACATAGAGTAATTGCTGTTTCAAAAATTTTATGGCAAAAAAAATTTCAATCCTTTAAGAGGCTGTCAAAGTTTGTAGCAATGAAATTTTTTCCACAGCTATCCATGTTGGTAGATTTTGAATAGCTTTTTTTCGGTGAATATTTTGGCCTTGAAGTTAGATAAACATGTTATTAACATAAAGATGATTTTGTGGTAAAATACCAATTTTTCAGCTCTTAAGAGGCTGTCAAAGTTGGCAGTATTGAAATTTCCTTCACTATGATTTCAAAAACGCCATTTTGATTGGGACCCCACTGAACACGTTAGATTGGAATGAATGCTTGATAAAGTTGTATATATGACACCACTAACCTACGTGTAGGTCAGTTCCCTAAATAATTAGAGAAAATTTGGAACCTGTCTAAATTTTCTTAAATGTACAACTATTTATTTAAAAATATGAAAAAATTTCATTGGTGCCAATTCTAAATATCCAAAAAACACTCTTGAGAAAATTTAGAAAATAGAACACATTTACATCTAAATAGAACAAATCGATCCAAAATTGGGAGTGTCAAAAAAGTTGAAAGAGCAAAGTGCTAAAAGTCAAGAAAATCAAAACAAGTTGCCAAGCTATCCAAATCCTAAAATAAAATTATTTTGACACTAAGGTGCCAAATCTAACCCGAATGTATAGTATCACTTATGGAAAATTTCATTAAAATGGCGGTATCCCAAATGTGCGATAATTTTCCCATTCATTTGTAAGACAAGTATACATTTCACAGAAAGCAAGGTCTAAATGTGAGAGTGCCAAGTTTGTGGAATGCAGTCATTTTAAGGAAATCTTGGTTACTTATACTATATGCTACCTGTGCCACATTTTCTTAAGTGCCATTTCTCATCTTCTGCAAATGCTGCATCACGAAGATGGACAACAGAGGTTTGATCTCCATCACAAAAATGAGGACGGATTCAGTACCTTACACACCTTGTGCAAGCTAGTGAAGCAGAATTTTAAAATAAAGAAGCCTTGCAACAATGGAAACTGTGGGGAATATGATGTCAACTGTAGAGATGTACTGCATTTCACTCCTCCCTCACATCAAATTCTCAAAATAAACTTACAACATCACTCCAAATTTTTATCTCATTGTCATTGTGTGAGATAAGAAGGTTGTCTACTCTGATGTGACATGGAGGTTTTACGTTGTGATGTCACATCATGTCATGACATGTCATGATTCCGTCAAGATTTGATCAAAATTCTGGCACTTCTAATCCTAAACCCTAAACTCTAAAAAAAAAATTGGATTTTTTTTCATTATTTTTTGACAACTATGGTCTTATGAATGGAAGATCAAATGTATCACTACTATTTAACATGTCAGTTTAGTTTGTCATTCTTTTTAAAGAATTTTATGATATTCACTAGAAGAAAATGAGGGGTTTAGCAACTACAATTAGCAACTGGTTTGTAGTTGTAGGGGGGCGTTTGCAACTGGGTGATAATTTAGAGACCGTAGTTATAGAGGACAAGTTGTACTAGGTAAGTTACAAAATAGTTGCAAGTTTGATCTCATTCAATAGTCTATGTGGAAGTTCATCGATGTAGAATACCTCACATCAATTCTTCTAATACATCCTTGTAATCCTAAACTTCACTTTGCGACTACAACACTTGCATGGAGGCTCCTTGTTCCATAGTTTTGTATACAATGGAGTCCAAGTATTCCTGCAATTCTTGGGTGAGTTTCGCGTATTAGCTCACGTTGGTCTGACCTGAGTCTGGAGGGTAGACGTTCGAGGTGATGCTGACCTTCGCCCATTCGCTTACTCCCTTCCACATCAAACATCACATTTGTTGTTGTGGACTGATCTTGCATCACCCCGTCGTTGGAGCTCCAATTCTAGAGGTGGATGTCGTTGAATACAATTGCGGACTAGCGATGGCTACAGGAGCTCACAAAGACGATGCCTACTTTTTCTACTACGGCGAGGGCATCGTGGAGGCCGAGCATGAGCTCAAAGTGACCCCAGTGGTTGGTGGCAAGTTGTTGGTCCCATGTATCCCTCGAGGGTGCGCGTGAACTCCAAGACGCTGCAATCCTGGCGTGGTTCGCCAGGATGTGCGGCGGGCATTTCCACACTTTCGTGAACACCATGATGGATGGGTGGCTG